>CM017321.1:605279-813026 GCA_006937295.1 Carpinus fangiana
GGAAGTCTTTTTTTACAAATTTGATTACTTTGAAGTTTTTTTTTTTTTTTTGTAAGAATGATTACTTTGAACTTGGTAACTGAAGGATGGTCCTTTCTTTTTCTTGGTGGTATATAGGAATTACTTCCTCTTTCCAAGTAACTCTTTAGCGTATAAAGTGCCTTTTTCTCTGTAGTTAATAACTTTATATCCCTTTCACAAGATGGAGGGTTGACGTAGATTAAGACTGCTATGGTGAATTTAGATTCCTTTACAGTAAGTGAACAAACTTACCAACAAACACAGACACGCTCACACACAAAATAAACAATAATTCATTGTTTATTGTTGAGTGGAAAAGGCTAAATTCTTCATCAACACTCATCTGATATTGAGGTGAACAGGGTAGATTTAACTAGAGTAATGGCTTCTATATCAGAGGTGAACAGGGTAGATTTAACTAGAGTAATGGGCTCCATAGTTTGGTTTTCTATTCTGCATGTTTCTGAAGTAGGTGTATAACACATTTTTATGCTTGTAAGTTAGTGATTGGGACCTGCTGGGCCTTGCTGCGTTGTGTTATAAAATTCGACACATTTCTGTTGGATCTGCACAAGTTTCTTTTTAATTAAAGCTCTTAAGAAGTACTTTGCATAGTGTGTTGGAAACAACTTGCTGCAGTTTAAAGGGGAAGGCAGATTTGGGATTGTTAAAGTTTGCGCAGTTGTAGGTTGTGGCTTAGTTGTAGGAAATTTTTATTGAGTACCTCTTACCTTTTCTTTGATCTATTTACTTTATAATATTCTACTGAGTACTTATCAAAAAAAAAAAAAAAAAATTCTACTGAGTAGGTGCTAGTTAGTCTTGTGTACAGCAAATGCTTTCTAAATTGTTTGTGGAGATGTACAACAAATCTAAAGCCACATTTTTCATATTTTTCCTTTGTATTTTCATCACTTTTCAGTTTTCTGCCCATTATTGTGAAAGTCAATCATCTACTCTGTCTGAGTCATTCCCAAATGAAATTTATCTTATTATCTGTATTGATTGACCAACTCCTTGTCAAATGTTTTGGTTGCTCTTAGCGTCTCCTTGGGAAAAATAAGACTACACAGCCAAATAGTCAAAAAGAAACAAGGTGAAGGAAAGTTGCCGTCTTATACTTTTATTTGATTTTGGTTTGTGTGTTGTTCCTATGCACATAAGACACAAGTTGGGGGTGCCACGCTCTACGAGTGGCACCCCCAGCTTGCATCCTGTGCACACAGGACACAAGCCCTATTCTTTTTATTGATGGTGGCAGCAAAAGTTTAAACAACCTGCTATCAATGTGATCCAATGGCCATGATTATGAATGGGGGCTTAAACTCTTAGGGAGGGCTTGGCTAGGGCGAGATTGTCATGGGGCTGAAAGTTTAGGGCTGGCCTGGACCAAGGCAACTATTGCCTTAGTAGCAAATGAGAGCTGAGAGTTCATGGTGCAAGAGCATTTATATATAAGACCCTTAAATGGATCTATCGTGATGATCACTCCCAATGAAGGGTGAAGAAAACTTTGTTGAATAGTCTTTGTAGAAAGTTAGGACAAGAATTATCTTTTGCGTTCTGTATCTATTTCAGTTGTGAACTTGAAGGAATCAGGAATAAACCTGCAGGAAAAGTAACTTGAAGGTATCCGGAATAAACCTGCAGGAAAAGTATACCCCTAGGGTATTTCACTACTTGAGTCTGGAGAGGCTAGTTATACGTTCTATTCCGAGTTTTCTGTATCCCTTTCTTTTCTGAATTTGAAGGTATTGGGACTAAATCTGTGGGGAAAAATCTGCCCATATCAAAGTTTGCGATTTGGGCTGGAGAGGTTAGTTATATCTTCTTCTTTTTTTGAGACGTAAGTGCTGAATCAAATTAAAGTTGAACTGTAATCTTGTCTGTCATTTCTTAATTCATTCGTTTTTTTTTTTTTTTTTAAAACCACCATCTTCCACCATGTGTATCCTGAATCATTGCCAAGTTGGCATTAATGCATCTTAGTTATTAGTTTACGACTCCTTGATACCACAATGCTTGGTTGAGTTAGTTAATTACAGGTGTCATCATTTTCTTTATGGTATTATGACCTTGCTGTTCTTGTAATCCTTGCATGCTCTTGCTCGATCTTCTTTGTTTGTTCTTTTTTTCTTCAGCATTGATATTGCAATCATATCTAAACCTTTAACTTTTGGCAGATTATATTGGGTTGAAAATTTACTTCTTGCTGATAGCAGAGGGATTCCATGACTGAGGCAATTGCTGACAAACAAGACATCTAGCTGTTTTTTTAGCTTGATGTGTACTGGACTGTTTTCAAGAAGACTCACTATACAATTATATGCCGTCTTGCTTTGACAAATGAGTGATTTAACCAAGTCCTGGGAACACTTGTAGTGCCACCAGGAATTCTCCTGTTTGTTTCTTGGCTAAAGTTAATCATTTATTATTTATAGATGCAAACATCTCAGGAACACCATGGTTCGGCCAGTTCCCATGAGTTGTACAACCAGCCTTTGCAAGAAATTGATCCCTTTTATTTGTCTCAGTTCCAGATTTTAGAAAACAATGCCTGCCCAGCTATTGGCAACCAAGGAACAAGTGTTTCCTTCGAACAATCTAAGGGGCAATACTTCACCCTGGAATCAGCCCCAGCAACTGTTGATTATATTATGTGCGATTCCCCTTCTATCACTAGTGGCTTGTCTAACAGAAGTCCTTTTTCTCCCCAAGTTTCTCCATCTTGCATTTCAGATCCACATCATTCCTCTGATAACACCTATGGATCTCCAGCAAGTGGCTCTTCTGTTGCTGATAATGGCAATGAATTGAAGCACTTTCTCAAGGAAGTGGAAGTTTTATTGCTGGGTTCTGAATCAGATACTGTCAACAGCTGCTATAACTGTCTCAATAGTGGGATCCCTCAAGCCACCACCATGTCGAGGTGGGATTGGAATCAACTAGTCAGGTTAGATCTGAGACAAATGCTCATTTGCTGTGCAGAGGCGGTATCCCATAATGATGTCTCAACAGCAGTTAATTTAATGGAAGTGTTGGGGACGATGGTGTCGATCTCTGGGGAGCCAGTACAACGATTGGGTACTTACATGTTGGAAGGGCTTAGAGCAAAGTTAGAGCATTCGGGAGCTGTTATCTACAGAGCCCTGAAGAAGTGCGAAGAACCAACAAGCTCAGAGCTAATGTCATACATGTCTACCCTTTATCAGACTTGCCCTTATTGGAAGTTTGCTTACATGTCTGCAAATGTTGTCATTGGGGAAGTTATGGCAAATGAACCCAGAATCCACATCATTGATTTCCAGATTGCACAGGGCAGTCAGTGGATGCTTCTAATGCAGGCTCTTGCAAATCAGCCTGGTGGGCCCCCCTTTGTCCGCATCACTGGTGTTGACGATTCCCAATCAACTCATGCTCGAGGTGGAGGACTTCATATTGTAGGGCAGAGGCTGTCAAAGTATGCAGAGTCATGCAAAGTACCATTTGAATTTCATGCTGCCCCCATGTCTGGTTGTGAGGTTGAGCTAGAAAATCTGAGTATTCGACCTGGGGAAGCCCTGGCTGTTAATTTCCCATACGTGTTGCACCACATGCCAGATGAGAGTGTGAGCACACAGAATCATAGAGATAGGCTGTTGAGGCTGGTTAAGAGTTTGTCTCCCAAAGTTGTGACCATTGTTGAGCAAGAATCCAACACCAACACTTCCCCATTCCTCTCAAGGTTCAAGGAGACACTGGAATATTATACAGCCATGTTTGAATCAATTGACGCGGGTTCACACCTTGAGGCTCTCCCAAGAGATGACAAGAAGCGGATCCGTGCAGAAGAGAACTGTGTGGCTCGCGACATAGTAAACATGATAGCTTGTGAGGATGCTGAGAGGGTGGAACGGCATGAACTTCTAGGAAAGTGGAGGTCAAGACTTTCAATGGCAGGGTTTGCTCCATATCCGTTGAGTTCCTCTGTGACTCACGTTGTTAAGGATCTGTTGAAGGACTATAATGAGAATTTTAGACTTGAAAAGAGGGATGGGGCTCTCTACCTGCTCTGGAAGAACAGATCTATGGCAACCTCTTCTGCTTGGAGGTGAAAATGGTTGCTCTGCAAATCTCTGTAAATCTTTTTTTTTTTTCCTTTCTTTTTATGACTTCTAGAGATTGAGACACACTGGTATCTGTAGTTCTGTAGAATTTAGAGTAGCACTGTTTCCAAACACCTATTTTAGAGCATATAGCTGAATCTCTAAATTCACTGTACATGTCTACCTAAAAATGACACACACAGAAAATAGGTATAATTCATACTGCACTTAACAACATGATCTCCCCGTTGGGCTGCCATGTGTCGCTAACATCAATAACACATCAGCAGTGTCTTCTTCAACCATTTGAGGGTTGCAAGAAAGCAGGCACAGCGTGATCCGAGCATGCACATCTCAAAGTCAATAGATGACCATATTGCAGATTGCACCCTATTGATTAAACGTGGCTAATTAAACAGTTCTGCATTTGGATTATGTTTTCATAAAGTAGGCCCTGGAATTGACTCGAGTGGAGTGCAGATAAACTTTCACCATATTCTTTGAACAGGTTCTACATATACCAGAGCAATTTAAATTTGCACCAACTTGAATGAGCCATTGCTACTACTTAGGGGGCTCAAATTAATGGATTAGGATCACCTGCAATTGGTTGTCCGAAGCTATGTGGCTATTGATTGAAGATAACATTTGAAGGGCGGAATTTCACAGCAAATGTTTTTATACTACTTTCAATGTATTTCATGTCCATCAGCTGCATATTTTTTTACACAAGAAATGCATTACCAAGTGAAAATCATGTTAGCATGTCCTATTTTTCATGTCTCTGTGGTGCCATAAATCATGAGTGATAGAAGACCCAAAAGACATGGCATAATCACCCATTTTCTTGGATCTTCGAACACCACTACATCCACATGACCAACTAATAAATTTTCTTTGCATGACACAGAAAAAACAACCAAGCACCTACAGCCACCCAAAAATAGGCACCCACAGTAACAAATAAGTAAGAGAAACTAGAAAAAGGAGATATATATTTTTTATTATTTGCAAAACAGAAAACCAAGAGTAAAAGACAATAAAAAACCACAAAACAAAACTGGAGAACACAAGGAACCATGGAGGAAGATTACAATAACAAGAGGGAGGGAAGTAATTAGAGATAACTATTTTGTTTTTTTAAAAAAATTACTATATCCTACTAAATTATATTTTTAAGATATTAAAATTTGAATGAATTTAATTAAAAAATAATAAACTCTATATAATTATCTTAAAATTTTAAAATTTTTTTTTTTTTATAAAAAAGATTTACACAATTAATTACTGAATGATATTATATTAACGCATTATTAAACCATAAGCTTTGAATTATCTGGCGTCTAAACACCAGTCGGGTAAAAACAATGCGAACCGGACCCGATTACGTTTTTGCTGTTGGAAGGAAAAGCACTTAAAATGGCATACGGGTAACGGGTTCCCCCTTAAATCAGACCCAAAATTGGGTGTCGATCAGTGATTAGGCGAAAATCGCTGACGAAACGGTTACAAAGGTCCGCGAAACACAAACACACACGCACGCTCGCGGTGTGTTGTTCGATGACATTCGTCGTTCGCCGACAACCAAAGGCCACCACCACTCGGAGTAGTCGGAGGTACAACACTAATCTCTTCCCAACCCGCAAAATATTGGTATCGCAGAATGGAACTATTGTTAAGCTGAAATTATTTCATTATTATTGCTTGATCAATTTTTGGGAAAAAAGAAATCAGTCTTCTTTTTTAAAAATAAAAAATAAAAATTTAGCGTGGGTTTTTCTATTTGATTGACGTTTGCATATGGGTTTGAGCGCGAATGACTTTATAACTTGGTAGATGGTGAATCGTAGGTAGGTTTGTTGCAAAAATTGCTTCTTTTGATTATGATTTTTTGAGAAAATGAGTTGCTTATGATAATACCCTTGACGTTGGCGAATTTTTGTTGTTATTTGATTTGTATCTTAAGAATGTGCGTGTTAAATATTGTGGGGAATATTAATTGGTAATGGCCTTGTTTTGCTGAGAATATGATTAAGGTCGTTGAGGTTGTGTTTTGGGCTTGTAGAAATGAATTAAGAAAATGAATCCCTTTTAATTATGTATTTATATTCTTGGGTCGCTATAATTTTACCATTTTTAAGGTTTTACACGCGTGTGAGTTATCTGTTTGGCGTTGGAGTTGTTGAATTTTGAAGGTTCAGTGGAATTTAGGAAATACTAACTTTTTGTGTGTGGGGGGGGTTTATACAGTAGCTGAATGTGAGGTGAGTTTGTCGATCTTTTTGAGTCTTCAGAAGGGTTTTGAATTGAGTATGGAAGACGTATCAGAGAGATCAGAGATGCGCAGAATGCAAAGGGAGCAAGAAAGAGAAAGGCGCCGAATGCGTGACAGGGAAAGAAGACAGTCAATGACTCTTGAGCAGAGGGAGAAACATCTTGCTAGGCGTCGTAGAAACTATCAATTGAGAAGACTAAGAGCTGAAGGTGCGAGATCAGGTTCTCAAACCGGACAAACAAGTGTGGTGACTAGAGGTGAAACTATCACCGGCGATGACCATCAAGCAGTAACTTCTGTTTCAGGACTTAGTGTCAATTGTAATGGTGTTACTCATGTTGGAATTAATCAAGGCGAAGAAAAATTAAATGTGGAATGCGTAGAGTCTGAGGGTAAGTGTTTAGTCCTTAGAAAGATATATATATAAGGAGCTTGCTTTTGCGTGAAAATGATTATGTACTCACAATACTTTTTCCAACCACTTTTATAGTTTTGCAAGCTTTGGTCCACAAATCAAATAATTTCCCAGCAAGGTTACGTCTAAGTCATATAAGACGTCTTGCAAGATCATTAAATCATTCTATAGGTGGGCTTGCTGACAATTACCAAATGGTGACAGCACTCATAACGAAGGAGGATGCTGCTAGTAACTGTAAGTTGTTTATTTTTAACTTCACATATTGATTATTAAATGTACATATAGTTTGCAGAGTTCTGAGTAAATCGTGAATTGTGGTGGTAATTACTGGGATTACTGTGGTTGTAAAAGAACTTCCTTATATGTAGTTCCTTTTCCATTTGATAGGTTTGCAAGTTGGAGACTCTGATTCTTGTAGATCACCGCAGAGTTTACGTTTAAATCGTGTTAAGCGTCTTGCTCGTACGTTAAACAATTCAGCAAACTCTGCTATGAAAGATGCTACTGATCAAAACCAGCGAAGTGGGAAAGAAGGTATGGAATAATCCATGTAAGTTTTCTATAATTGCAACTATATTACAGACTCATAGATATATTTTTTTTGGGAAAAACGTTTTTGTTCTCTATGAAATTGCTTCTAAGCATGGTGGTTTTACTCCAGCAGAGCAGTAACTGCTGTGGGGAAAGCCGGGGCTGATATGTAATGATGACCCGAAACTTGTATGATCTATTATATAAGAGGTGATGATAAATGAACTTTCTAGGATGTTATGAGTAATGCTAGAAACCAGTAGTTGATGTTCATGATGCATTATCTGTTGGTTTTTTGACAAGAAAAATTTTGCATGGAAGATTTCAATAAGTTTTTGTTATCACATTTCAGGATGAGCATCTGTAATTGGCTATTGAATAGAGGGAACCTTTAACTTGGTCACATGTGAGAGATGAAGTTTGCTTACCTTTTCTTAGGAGCTTCAAGATTGAAGATACGTAAGTTATTACTAAAAGATCTTCAATTTTTTGTTGGCCATCATGTCTACCGAACGCCATCCATGTAATTTTCTTTAAAAAAATGAAATGGCATCTTATCCTTATTACTTGGTGCATTTGTAGAAAATGGCGTCTTCTTGGCATCTTACCTTTCATTACCCATTGCATTTTCATTAAAATTGGTTTTCATTTTGGAATGAGGGTGGGACGAGGGATGTAGTATATAGCATTACTCTATTATTTCTTTTAACAAAATTTGTGTTAATTAGATTGCTGGCTACGATTTTATGGAAGATAAAAAATTCTTTCAATAATGCTATAAATTACATTTTTATCCCGCAATGCTGACATGATAATCTCAATCAACCCTTGGATTTTTTTTTTTAAAAAAAAAAAAAACTAGAATTGATCGAAGAGTTGGTTTGGGCTGTTACGTCAGCATTGTGAGATAAAAATGTGGTATGTAGCATTACTCAAATTCTTTTCTACTCTTTAATTTGTTGTAGAAAACATATTTAATTTACATGCACGATGAAATTTAGGCACGCTAGTTCCTCCCACAGGGGAAGCGAATAATGTAGGTTGAGTTGATGGACGTGACGTATAGGAATTAGTAATGCTAAAAACCACATTTTTATCTCATTACTATCTCACTCTACTAACGTGGCAGTGCAGTGTCAATCCCCCTCGATCAGCCTTCGTTAAAAATAAAAATCAAATAGCTGATTGGCATTGCCACATCAGCATGGTGGGATAAAAGTGCAGTTTTTAGCTTTACTCATTGAGTGGTGGTGCTCTTCTCTTCACCTGATAAGGAACCCCCCCATAAAAAATAAAGAATGATGACATTGATGACTATGCGTTTAACATCTGAACTCTGAAGCACTACCTAGTATTGTTATATCAATTATGCACAACTTCTATAAATTTACTTAAACTCATACTCCAAGAATGTTCCTGTTAGTTGTTGACTTGTTTGTTATTTTCTGTTGCCGCAGGACGGAGAAAGCAAAAGGGAATTACTTCATGGGCATGGATTAATTGTTGGACAAGGCTGTGTGATGTTTAGAATTACATGACTGTAGGAATAACCAGAGACTGAAGCTGCTGAATTGTGTCGGCGCCTTTCAATTAACGATTCTTTTAGGATTTTTTAAAGTATCGATTACACACATATATATATACTTGATGTTTAATTGGTTGGGTTAGTTCTTGCTTGTTGATTTGCTGTAAGTTTAATTGGTATGAAGTTTGAGTTTGATACTATTTCGGAAAATGTTCAATTGGTTTTTGGTAAACAATTAATATATTCCATATTCCATATTCCACATGTACAGTTTAATAGGCATGAAGAAAACTGCAGGATTAATGCCACGTAAACAGTTTTGATACTATTCAGGCAAATTAATGTCTAATTGGTTTTCGGTAAACTGATATTATATTCTCACGCTAATACATAGTGGTTGTGCAAGTCACCCCATTTGTTTGAATTAGCTGCGCAAGCTACTGTTTTTGTTGGGGTTGGTCGCACGAGCCATTTTTCGAGTAATGTTACAAGTCTTTCTTGTGTTTATCTTAACTCTATTCAAAATGATGTGAATATTAAAATCATCATTGGGCTTGTGATTGATTATGACTAGATTTTGATTAAATTGTGATTTTAATAGCCATGTCATCTTGGATGAATTTAAGATTGACACAAGAGGTAGCTCAATCGGCTGGGACCACGCCTCATGAAGCGGAGTTCACTAGTTCGAATCCCTCCCCCCTCTTGTGTAGGCATGTCAAAAAAAAAAAAAAAAGATGGATACAAGAGGGACTTATAGAATTACTTTCATATCTCTATTGGAGTATCATTGCTCGAGCCACCCAAAACTAAAAAACCCATCAAAAGAACTCATTAAAGATGCAAATAGAGAGAACACAATCTATCAAAAGAACTCTCCGGCAACATTAATCGTCAATTGAAACGTTATCGAAGGCTCAAACACATCTAAAACAAATGATGCGGATCACCATTCTCAGCCGGCAATAACCCTTAACAAATCCAATAGTTCAAGATTCACCCTCTTTATATAAACCCATCAACCCCTCTAGAACGACGTTACCCTTTCGAATTCACCCGAACAAAAAAAAAATCCCCTAGAAATTAAATTATCAATTCAAAGTCATCTCTTCAAGGATTATTTTGCAACAAGTAATGTTATTCTTTACACTTATTTCACATTGTATCATGTTCTAAGTAGCTTTTTATGTCAAACACTTAAAAAAAAAAAAAAATTTACCCCCTGAACTATCCACCGATTTGCATTTCTAACCTTAATGTTTAAAAAGTGACATTTTATCCTTCCAAATTATCTAACATTGACACTTGTAGGGGTGTTCAGGCGGGGCGGTTATACCGGTATAACCGCCCCGCCAACCGCTAACCGTTTATAACCGCTTTTTAATAACCGCTAACCGTTAACCGCTTTGTAAAGCAGTTATTAAAAATCGCTAACCGCAATAACCGCCTAGGGCAATTTCGATTAGCAGTTTTAGGAGTATAAAAAAGCGGTTATAATTGCTAACCGCCTTTATTTATATATAATTATATAAAAATATATATTAATTATTTATATTAATTAAATATATAAAAAAAAATCCAAAACGACGCTATTTTGGTTGGAGAATGAGATGAAACCTAAGACTTGCAATATTTGTTTTGCTTACATTTACTAGTTTCAGACTTTCAGTGGTTTGCAATATGTTTTGGTTTGGGCCATTTAATGGATTTGGGCATTATGACTATGTATGTGAAATAAGCCCAAAATATAGCATGTTTTTCGTTCAATAGGGCAAAATAAGTCGAAAAAATGTGGCAAAATAAGCTTAAAATATATGAAAAATGAAGGCCTAAAATATATATAAAAAAAAAAGCCCAAAAGTCCATTTTTAAAAAACCGGTTATAACCGCTTGTTAGCGGTTTAAATAACCGCTAACCGCCTAGGCGAAGGCGGTTGCGGTTATTAAAAATCCGATAACTGCCTAAAGCGGAGGCGGTTGCAAATAACCGCCGGTTATAACCGCTTGAACACCCCTAGACACTTGACTCCATGAAGTGCACCTTACCCCCTAAAGTATTTTGAGTTGATACTTTACCCCCCCGAAATAACTAAGTTTTGGGGGTAAAATGTCATTTTTTTAACATTAGGGTTAAAAATGCAAATGAAAGAATAGTTAGTGTATTTCCACCCAAAAAAAAAAAAAAAGAAGAAGAGGAGGTTGAAAGGATGTGTGCCACCGCCTAAACGAATTGGACACATCCAATTGGATTACTAAAGTACGTACACTAGATGTAATATGAATATATAGGATTCCTAATTGTATTAGAAAACCCTCGTCTCCTTATTTAATTTATTTCTTGTCCTTGTTTACCCAGGACTTGCGCTACCCTGCCCATCCTAGTCCTAACAAGATTAGTACTACGTTACCCTAATAATCAAACAAGAATTGTTATAAATAAACAGGCTTCGAAAGCCTATTCTTGCTACGTTCTTTCTTTCTTGGGATTCTTAATTCTTGCTCTGTTTCCTGCTACGCACGCAAGCTTTTCATGGAGGACTCGACTGATAGTAAGCGTAACAAAGTTGACGGTCTTTCTTTATGTTTTCAAAATCTTCAAGTTTGCAGTACGCCCGGTACTGTTGAAAATTCCCAGAAGTCCGGCTATGAAAAATCTTTGCCTTCTTCTTCCAATTCGTATTTGACTCAACCCCGAATCTTAGAGCCTGATTTTCTTCCATTCTATCCACAAAGCTTCAATGGAGGTACTGATCATATTGATATCTGCGTTGTATTTTTAATAGGATTAATTAATAGACTGAATTCCATATATAACTGGGTTAAATTTTTTTTTTTTTTTTTTCTCAAATCTGCAAAACCTTACCAAAAGTATAGGATTCCTAGTTTGTTATAAACAGCAGCATAAAAAGCGTTTTCATAGTAAGTTATTTTTTCTTGTGATACTAATTCTTGTATAATTCCTGGTTCATGCTAGCTTTGCAACGTTCATAAAGAACTGAACTGCTTCCACCAAAGTTGAATATCTTTCCTTTTGTTTTGGAAATCTGCCACAAAGCATCAATGGATATATTGATATGCATACACGTATAGTATATATATGTGTGTCTTCCCGCACCGCATTGATATGTCTACATAAATATATATATAGACATGCATATATAAGTATCAGTAGTTTTCATCGTTTGTTCTAAATAAATGGTTGTTTTTGTAGGAATTCATATCGGAGATTGGCGTCACTCTGACTATCGACGACCGATGGTTGAAAACCTGACTAGAGCAAATTCTGGTTTTGGTGAAGCATCCACATCTATTTGGGTCAACCAAAATAGCCCTATCGGATTGAATGCAGCGAGAGGAGGGAGAGTTAACGGAATGATTGCTGAAAATCTGAACTTGAACTGTTGTGGTGTTGGTGGTCAAAATTATTGTGGTGGCTGCTACCAAAACTCCAGGTCTCCTGGTGTTTTCTGGACTCCTGATGGCATAAATTATCAAGATTACTTGAACTGGTTACAGAATATGTTGACTTCAAGGAACCAAGTGATTATAAATACGGTAGTTGAAGGAGTTCTTGGCATGATATTGTTGCTGATGACTGACAGACATGGCCACCAATTCTTCAATAGGCTAATGGAGTCAGTCAACGAGTGTCAGTTGCAGCTGATTGTAGCCGAGATAACCTCGCAACCTGAATTGCTTATCGATGTGTCGCTTACTCCCTATGGGTAATTTGTTTTAAACTAATTAACTTCTTTAGAGATCTTGTAACCTATCTATGATATATTTATGCTTGTAATATATATTACAGATCTTGGTTGTTGCAGTTGTAACTTGTTTTTGTTGATTAATTACTGAATTAATTGATAACTTGGCTAATTCATTTGGGTATGCAGCTCAAAATCTGTTAAGAAGCTCCTCAAAAAGCTTGGAAAAATGCCCTTGACTTCTAAGGTGATATCAGCTCTATCTAGTGGATTCTATAGGTTGATGATAGATCTAACAGGATCTTCAGTTATATTAAGGTGTTTGGATTTCGCTGATACTTGGCAAAATGAGGTAAATTCCAACTTAACATGTGTTGAATTAGTACTCCTCTTGAAATCATTACCAAATATTTCTTTTCTTTAAGAAAACAAAATGGAAACTAATTTTCACTGCAGAATGCTGATCTGTATATGATGAACAGGTGAAATGTGTTTGGAACTTGGCTTTAACTAGTTCCCTTACCCATAATCCAATCATTAATTAAACTCATTTTTCACATGTTATGTCTTATGATGTCTTCTAGTGTACTAATTCTGCAACAATGTGACTTGTCTTCTCTGATCAGTCACTATACAGAGAAGCCCTAAGGCACTGTCTCGACCTGGCCAAACATGAAAAAGGATGCATATCTTTCAACAAGTTCATCACATCCAGCCAAGGCCTAGGCAGAAAAATTCTCCTACATTTTATTGCTTCACAATCGGTGTACCTCTCTCAAGATCCCTCTGGGTATCTTTTTCTTCCCATCCTATATATTCTAATTAATTGCACACACACACACACACACACACACACTATATATATATATAAAACTCTTTTTTTTGTATATGCTTTGTGTCGTTTCCAGGAACTATGTTCTGCAGCATGTCTTAGGACTCCATGATCCTGTCTGTACTGAGATTATATGCTGTCAATTGAGGGGCAAGTATGTACTTCTCTCTTCACAGAAAGGTGGTAGTCACGTGGTAGAGAAATGCTTAAACTCTCCATGGATGGATTATGCGATTGAGGATTTTATAAAGTGGGACAGATTCTGGCAACTTGCTCGAGATCGATATGGGAACTATGTGATCCAAACAGCATTGAAAGCCACGAAGGTACACTTTTTGAACTCCATAGCCTTTGAGATTAGCAGATTTTGTGCATGCTATTCTTCTTCACTGCTTCCTTCTTCAGGACAAGCAATCCCATTTTACACATAAAAAAAAAAAAAAAAGTAATGCAAAATTAGTAGCTAGTGATCATCTCAATCATTGAATGCATTTTTTTCTTTCCTTGCACATAGAGCGAGGATCGGGATCCCCTACAATTTGCAATTTAGACAATTCAGGCATTCCAATTGCGGGGGGGATCTTGACTATTTGATTGAACTGAAAACTTGTTCTTGAGCATTATATAGCTAGCTTGGCTTCCATATTAAACTCCTATTTTTTTGTCAATTTTCTTTCTTCCAGCGTACAAATAGTCGATTTCATCAAGACCTTCTAGAGATATTGCAAATGCATTTTGATGATCTCCAATCTGGATATGGGAAGAATGTCATCAACTTGATTCTCAACAGGATTCCACTCGACTGATCGAGCCCCAAAAAATTGGTACTGTGAAAATGGTGGACATCCTGATCAAAGTTGTCTGTATTCTATGAATAGCTCCTATGTTTTTTCTTTGTAGTTATCTGGACCAAAGTGTAATGACTAATTAAGGTGCAATCTGAGTGTCGTGCGTAGAAGAAACCGTAAGGATTTTATGATTACAATGTAGGTTATGTTTCTTTAAGTGTTTTTTGTTTGAAAACTAAAGTGTTATCATTTTCGACATTAAAGTGAAAATAATTAATTATTGTGCTTTGAGAAGTGTTCTAACTTCTATGTTTTTAATTGTTTGTTTGTTAATATCTTTGACTTCAAAAAATCCATAATATTTAACGACTTGGGCATGTTTCAATTTCCAAATCATTCTATGGATTCAAAATTGATCAAATCGGTTTAATCTGTTATGACATTTATTCATTTCATCTTATCTCCAATAAATTTTCTAACCAAATGTCATATTATACTCTGCATAGTCAACTTCACAATGCTAGTCATATCGCATGCCATGATGGATCCACATGTCATTAAAATGTCACATCATAAAAAATAAAAAAATAAAGATCGTCTTTGGGCGGGGTGGCCACACGGCCCTCTCCCTTATCAAACTCTCGTTTTTTTACATCATTGCTGATTTGCCATTTTTTAATGACGTGACATTTCTAATGAGGTGAACTAGGTGATGAAGTTGATTGTATAATTCGTTGTAAAATTTAATAGAAGCAAGATGGAGATATTGATTTGATAAAATAGTCGTAAGAATTGATATCGACTTTTGAACTTAAAAAAGTGATTTGATAAAAGCTAATATTTTTCCGTTTTCCAATATTCAAAAGTATTTTGAAGACAAATATGAATTTTCTAAGATTGAAGATCTTAGGATCCATTTCGGTTTGCGATTTTAAATCACTTAATTTTGTTTTATATGAATATGTAAGGAATGATTCGAACTAATTATCTCTACTTCATAAGGCGTGATTTACAGTTAATGGAACTACTCCTATGGGATATAAGAATATGTGATTTTAAATTACAACCGATCTCATTTACAATGAAGAGATCCACATATATTCGAAATATGTGAAATGGACGATTAAACATTTTTTGTTTTGTTACATCTAACTATGTATATAGTGTTATATTATTTTGAATGTTAAATAATATGACAATATATTCGACTTATGGTAATATATACTGTTAAATTACTAGTTATCCCAAAAACTTAAACTGATAGGAAAATGTAAATTTAATAGTTTAATCATTAGTTTAAACTCTGCTTCACGTGTGGGCTCAAACTCTCTTTTTAATAGGTGAGGCCCAACATATGGAATTACTAATCATCTTATATCCATTGTCTCTAATACCATGTTAAATTACTAGTTATCTCAAAAGCTTAAGTTGTTGAGAAAAGTGGTAATTTATTATGGTATCAAAGCCTACCACAGAACGAATGAGACCCACATTACTTACCTCGTAACAAAGACCAGGAAAAATACTGGCCTACACGTGAGGGAGGGTGTTGAAGAATAATTTCACATTGCATGTGAACAAGATCTTAGTCACGTTTATAAGGAATGGACAACCCTGTCTTATTGAACTGGTTTTTCTAGATGAGTTAAGGCCACAGATTTCTTTTTTTTTTTTTTTTTTTTTAAGGAAGGCCACAGATTTCTTCGTATACACTACTAAAATTGTAAAATATAATGAAAAGAAAATCCAATATATTCCCATAATTTAAATCTACCATATATTGCCATGATCTTGGAAAGGAAAATATATGATTATAAACTTTTTGGTCCCGTTGAGGCCCATATATGGCTCGAAGAAGTTGGGCGTCCTTCGAAGATGGACTCTTTGTGGGCTGCCCATGAGCCGAGTTGATGACGTGTAATCCAAAAATAAAACCCTAATTTTCCTTGGCGGCGAGCCCCTCTAAACTATTCGTCATTCTCAGCCATCCGATCCACGTCCAACGACACAGATCAACCCCAATAACCCTATAAATAACCCTCTTAAACCACAGTCCATCTCAATTTGGGGCTTAGGGTTTCTCTCTCCTCCTCGCCGTCTTCTAGGTTTAGCTACGTTCTTTGTTCTAGTTTAAGATAGCAGTATCTTAGAACTGTGTTTTTGCTATGAGTTATTGATTTTAATATTCGATTTTATTTCTTTTAACGTGTTTTGGATCGATTAGACTAATTGTGACAGGGGATTGTGATCAAATCCCTAACTTGATGAGGAGCAAACTTTGCTGCTGTGTTTGCAAATTCCTATGTTAATGTCACAAAGGAAATCCTGTCAACGGTTGACTGTCCTCCCAATGGGAGCTTCTTCCGTTGATGGGTGGTGCTCATATTCCATTATCGTGTTGGAGCAGCGTCGTTGCCATTACCAAATTTGGTTTGCCATGAGACCTACATTCATTGAATCTTGCTAATCTTGCTACTACATGTTTAATTTGTTTTGTTTTGAATATCGCCGGTGATGATATAACACACCAAATTACCATCTTTCGGGACTGAATGGCTTTAAAGCCTTGCTGTGATTTTGCAATTCTGAGGCGTTCATACCAAAACAATGTTTACCTTTGCAATTTTGTTTTTGTTATTGATGGGTCTTATTTTCATTGTTTTGGTTTTAGCTGTGTTTTTGGGTTGGTATTTAAAGGTACCTTTTTTAACCTATATCTTGTGATCTTGAAGTCATTGATAGTGTTAGTTTTAATGTTTTAATTCTATTAAAGAGCAAGCTTTAATTTTGTGCTGTTTAATTTTGGATTATCCACTCCAGCTAGGGCAGGTAAATTTTAGATCTGGTAATCCATCCTCTGCTATTGATGATCCATTTGCAGGATACCCAGATGATCTTTTTGCAGGATACCTAGAAGGCTACACATGTAATTTGGAATAATGGAAATTACTTGCTGGATAAGTGCATGCCTGAGTATTTAATTAGCTTCTGTTGTGAAGCTGCTTGATGCAGAAAGGCTCTGTTGTAAATCATCTTGTAGCTGTAAATCAAAAAGATGTGCTGGACTTGTTCGACATTGTTGTTAATTGTGTTGTGTGGAAAGTTTTGTTGTGTTCTCAGGGTCATCACAACTTGACACACATGGCCGAAATCCCAATTTCATCAATCAATGGCACCATGTTTACTTTTATTTTTATTTTTTCATTTATATTTATATTTGTTTACCACAGTATAACCAATAATTTCTGTTCTTAGGCCAATAGAATGTTTCTAGATTGAATATTTCCGGTGGTGTTTGTGGTTATCGGCTCGCATCACAAATCTTATTCCACTCTTTAATCAAGCACAATTTGGGTCTTAGGGTTAGTTCTTATATGGTGTAATTTCACTAGTGTAACACCAAGGTCCAAGGCACTTTCGATTAAACTTTTTATTAATTGATCAAGTAACCTACAAAACATTAGCGTACATAGTTGCCCTTTCAGCTCAGTGTAGAAGAGAGGATAAAACATGGTAGCAAAATCTGTTTTAGTGCAACCAACACTCTTCATATGATTACTAATAATGTAACTCGTGTTACACCGGTGATCGGCCCCATCAATACGATAATTGACTGGCTAAATACCTGAGGAGAATCATCAACAACAAACAGAAAAATATTGTACAAGTAAATCACCACACTCTTGAAACAATAGTTGTAGCGGAGGCGGTGCGGATGCGAGGGAGTTTGGGTTTCACATCTGGTGCAGAGTTGGTGATGAAGCTGACAGCGAAAAACAAATTTAACTATGAAAAAGCCAAATTTTGAAACCAAAGTAGATTCAGCGAATGGGGGAGTCTTTGCCAAGCAAAGAAAGTGTTTAAGGCGATGGGGGAGAGCCTAAGGCTGCAATTTTGGGAGGATAAGGATAGATCGTTAAAGATGACGGATAGTCTTGTAAGAGCTCTAGAGGGAAAGGAGAGCTTCTCTCTTGTAGAAGAGAGAAACTCATTAAAGGAAGGGGTTTGCTAGGGGTTCTCTCTGTAGTGTTCTCCTGACGTTCTCTCAGGCTTACGTAGAACATGATTTAAGAAAAAATAAAATTGTAGTGCTGTTTAATTTTTATGAGTTAATATTTAGGTTTTAATGCTTTAAAACTTGTTTTTAACTCTAATAATAATTATTATTATTTTGAAAAAAAAAAGATTATATTACTATCATTACTTCATCAAGAAATCATATTTAGATTGTTTGGACAAAATCACATCACCTATATAGGGGTATTTCTTCCTGTCAAACTTTTCTTGGCTTTTTATATCTTATGATTAACATTGTGATTTTTTTTTATTTAATTTAAGATAAACAAGAATTTAAAGAATAGTAGGTCTCTAATCATTTTCCCAATATTCTTATCTTATATGGGCATGATCGTAGTAGTATCTACCCGCCGGAAGCCGTGGAGGGGCCTAGACAGTGGGAACGCAAGCGCTTCTTTTTATTGTTCTTGATATCTATAATTAATTGATATCTATTAATTAACTTTTGTTCCGAAACTTTTTAAAGATTATCTAAAAGCGAAAATTCGAAATAATAAGATAATCATGACAACAAAATGTAATATGGTTTATACGAGCAAGAAAACCTCCTCTAACTCCCCAATCTCCAGTGATTTATTTCCCTTATCAAATTCCATTTAAGAGTTTGCATCCAAATCAAAAACCAATTACTATTTCTACGGAATATTGAAGAAACCCTATTCCTTTTATTATAAACTCCCCTTGTTCTTCTGGTATTTGACGACCTTCAAATCTTTCTTAAAGTTTCACCTGTTTATATATATATAAACTCCCCTTGTTCTTCTGTTCTTCTCGCCGAAATGTTTTGTCTGTACAGCTTATATCTAAAGGAAGCTCGCACTGCGTACTTCTTAGTGATTTGTTCCGCCTCCGTTTTCATTTGATGATCTATCGTCCGTCGACCCTTTTCCTCGTTTTCTTCGTTTCCATTGCTTGATTTCGATTCCCCATCTGGGGTTTCTTGTAGGTGTTTGTCGGCGTGTCAATTTCTTGACAATTGATCAAACATGCCGTATCTGAATCCAGACCTGTCTGACAAGGACGCTGAGCAGTTCGTCGAGGTTTCTCCGACAGGACGGTACGGTATGTACAGTGACATGCTCGGCGCCGGAGCGGTGAAGAGGGTGTATCGAGCTTTTGATCAAGAAGAGGGAAGAGAGGTTGCGTGGAATCAGGTTTCCTTGAAAAGATTTCTGGATGACGAGGCAATGATGGATAGATTATACTCGGAGGTTGGGTTGCTGAGAACTTTGGAGAACAGAAACATCATCGCCTCGTTCGGTTCGTGGACCGATCATGAGCACAAGATGTTGAACTTCATCACTGAAGTTTGCACCTCCGGCAATCTGAGGGAGTATAGGAGGAAGCACCGGCATGTCTCAATCAAGGCCTTGAAGAATTGGCTGAGACAGATATTGAGGGGTTTGGAGTACCTCCATTCGCATGAGCCATGCATAATTCATAGGGATCTCAACGGCAGTAACGTGTTTATCAATGGCAATCTTGGCGAGGTTAAGATCGGAGATTTTGGGTTGGCGGAAAAGGTGGGGAAGAGCCACGTGGCACATTCGATTGTGGGGACGCCGGAGTTCATGGCGCCGGAGCTGTACGACGAGAACTACACGGAGACGGTGGATATTTACGCGTTTGGGATGTGTGCGCTTGAGCTGGTGACACTGGAAATACCATACAGTGAATGTGAGTGTGTGGCCAAGATATACAAGAAGGTGTCCTCTGGGGCGAAGCCCCGAGCACTGAACAAGGTGGAAGATTTGGAGGTGAAAGGATTCATTGAGAAGTGCATTGCGCCGCCGTCTGAGAGATCGTCTGCCTCTCAACTTCTCAAGGATCCCTTCTTTGATGGACTTGATGATGAAGATAAATATGATACTAGTTTAGATTGTTTTTTGCTTTCAGAAAGATGTAGGCAAACTTGCTAGGTAGCTGTTCAATTCCCTTGTGCAGTTCATACATTAATTATAAATAAAGAATCGATATATAGTTTTTTATTTTATTTTTTAAGTAACAATGTTGCAAATTAAGTATCACGCATTGACCATAAGGGTGGTGGATAATGGTCCTAGGAAATTTTTAAGTAGTCGAGGCATATACTAGGACATAGGTTCGAATCTCCACAATAATTTTTTTTTACATATGCCTAATTAGTATTAACCACTTTCTTAGATTTTCACTGTGCCCTTTGAGTCAGACTATGGCTCAGTAGGATTTGAAAGAGCGCTTGTGGTTCTCACTGTCTATACTCCTCCTATGTGACTCCCGGCCAACGGATAAATGCTTCTATGGTCATGTTCAAGCAAAATAGCCACATTGGTCTCCCCGGCGTAATCTCTTTGCTTTAAAAAAAAAGAAAAAGTTATCACCCACTACTGTCCATTCCTCAACCCTTCTGTATTACTCCAGTGCTGCACGAAGCTGCCGTACCAAGTTCCGACACCAAGTTGGCTCCTATGCTGCCAGCTATTCCCTGCTTGGTCTCCCGGCACGGTGGAGGTTCCGTCATGAGCACTGGGTGAAGGGGCGTTGAGTAACTCAAGCGAACCACCCTACCTTACTTCGAAGGAAACCAAAATGCATGGCAGGACTCGGAAATTTGCTTATTTCATTTGGTTGATTGGATCAGAATCTACTGCCTAAAACGACTATTATCTCAATTTATTGGATTGAAGAATACAGAATTTCACACTATGTACAATAGTTTTGAAATTTGCAGACCTGTAACATGATTTTAGTTTTCACATTTGTACACCAATTGATGACAGTGAATGATAAATCGTGCTTAATTTACTACAGCACAATTTAAACAGCCACATTCGTTGCTATGCAAAAGTTCTTTTGTAATAAGCACATATAGGAGCTGCATTCCCTGCTACGCTTTCCTTCTGAGTTTCTGTAGAAAAGAAAAGAAGCAAACAACAGATTTTTTTTTTTTTTTTTTAATTTTATTTTAATTTTTCTACACAAACAACTCAGCCTCTGCACCAAGTTCCAATCTTGAAGACGCTTCCATGCTCCATGATAAGGACTTAAAAATTTGTTCTTACCAACCAGCAGGCAAACTCTGAAACAAATGAAAAGGAAATGGATGAAGACATTACCGCCCAAATTCGTAAAAGTCCCCGATTACCACAACCACAACTTCCATAAGGCTT
Source organism: Carpinus fangiana (assembly GCA_006937295.1). NCBI lineage: Eukaryota > Viridiplantae > Streptophyta > Magnoliopsida > Fagales > Betulaceae > Carpinus > Carpinus fangiana. The sequence continues at coordinate 626,685 of CM017321.1, forward strand.
TTCAGACATAATACAAGATTACCCAAAATCTTAAATGACTGGTGGGAAAAATTAAATCCATGATTCGATAATCAGATGATTGCAAAAATCCAATTTTTCATCCCAACTTGAAAGTTATTGAACGAGTATTTATTCAAACTAACAACACAACTTAGAACTATGCATGAACTGCTGACTTCCAACACATTATTGTAGAATTGTATTATGAAGCAAGAACAATATTTGAGCTTCTAATTCTAAATAAGCCAATACATGAAATATATCAGAATTAGCTGTCATAAAGGTAAAAGTTTTGATCACCTCAAATTTGATTATGATTGTTTCTCCTTTTGACATAGACGTCATGTAGTGAAACCTTCTGCCTTGACCAAAGCAGAACTCAGATGAGCTGCTACAGAACAGCTAGCCAACTTTTTCCAGCTTACCAACTCAAAATCCAATCGGCAGGTAAAACCAGTCCAAACAAATTAAATAACACTAGCCCACTTTTTCCAGCTTACCAACTCAAAATCCAATCTGCAGGTAAAACCAGTCCAAACAAATTAAATGCATTCAAATCAAGCTCTAGAATACCCCCTCTTTTTGGGGTTAGTCTGGAATGCCCATTTACCAAAACAAAATCATCACCTTCTGCCATTTCTGATTACCATTAGTAAAATTGCACCCGGAGAGCACACATTTGCATCCAAACAATTGAAGCGACTAGTGACCACCAATCCGAACAGGGGGTCCAAATTCAAAGGATGTGCATTCCAAAATATTCAAAAGCGAGAATCAAAGCTTAATCAGCATAGATTTGTATGAGAATAGAAGATAAGTGTAGATGTCAACTAAAACTCTTTCCGAAGCTTAACTCAAGAGACCAAACGAACTGATAATTTTCTGTGAGCAAAACTTCTTCTAGAAGCTAAAACTGCATTGAGGAAAAGATCTGACTCTCCTTGGCGCTTGCTTTAACAAAATTGGTGACCAATAAATACCAAGTCGTGTTGTTAGGTATGAAGCCATTCTCCACACCCCTATGTAGAAGTAAACAGGCATTATCAAACATGTTCTCTTTGCAGTGCCAACTGATTAAAGTGTTATAAGTAATAGCATCAGGACGGACTCCTTCAATTTGTAATCTGTCAAAGAGATTTAAAGCCTCCCGAAGATGGCCCATCTTGCATAAGCCATTTATCAGGCTGTTATAAGTGACTATGTCTGGTGTCAAACCCCGATGAATCATATCCTTTAGAAACTCAAGTGCATTATGTACTTTTCCAACTTTACAAAGACCATTGATCAAAATATTGCACGAGATATTATTGATATTCAGTCCCTTACTCATCATTTCTTCAAACAATCCCAATCCTTTCTCAACTGCTCCAACTTTACAGAATGCACTTATTAGGCCATTATAGGTGATTGCGTCAAGGGGGCATCCTCTAAATAACATTTCATTTACAAGCTTAAGTGCTTCTTGGATCGCATTTCTCCTCAGGAAAGCATGAATCAAAGTGTTGTAAGTTACAGTGTTGGCAATTACACCCTCCAGAAACATATCACGATAGACTCCCAATGCCTCTTCCATCTTATTGACCTTGCACAGTCCAAATATTACAGAATTAAATGTAAATGCATCAGGCTTACATCCGTTCTGAGACATTTCGCCAATCATTTCCAAAGCTTCATCAACTTTTTCATTCTTGCACAAAGCACATATGAGGCAATTGTATCCCACAGTATTCAGGCTAAGCCCCTTAGCTGACATCTCATTTAAAACATCACCAGCTTCGTCTAGTTGGTTTTGTTTGCAGAATCCATCTATCAATATTGTGTACGTTACCACATTAGGCTTACAACCCCTAGTCACCATCTCATTAACCAAGTCACAAGCTGAAGTCAAACAACCCTTCTTGCAAAGTCCACGAACCAGTATGTTAAACGTAAAAACATCAGGGACATAGCCGGATTGTAGCATGAAATTATAAATTACAGCCCTGGCTTCATCAAACTGTCCGCTGGTCACATACCCATTAATTAAGGTATTGAAAAGCACAACATTTGGAGCAGGCACTTTGTTCAACAATGCTCTTGCTTCATCAACTTTCCCCATTCTACACAACCCATGCAATAAAAATCCATAAGTTATATTATCAGGAGAGAAACCTCGAAGAAGCATCCGATCGACCAACTTTGCTGCCTCATGAATCCGATTGAGCTTAACAAAGCCAATGATAACATCATTGAAGGTCTCAACATCAGGTGTACAACCCATAAGAAACATTTCGTCCAAAAGTTTCAATGCTTCATTCGCTCTATTATTCTTAGAGAGTGCATGTATCAGAGTCTGATAGACCACCGAATTGGGCACACACCCATGCTTCATCATGTCTCTAAGGAGAGAGCAGGCAGAATCCACCTCATTAACCATACAAAGTGCTTTCATCACCACCCCAAATGTGTGGACAGTGGGAGAAACACCCTTACTCAACATGTCATAGAAAACATTAGGTGCAAATTTTGGACAATTCCCAGCCACCAATATCTCCAATACAACATTATAAGATCTAAAAGTTGGTTCACAAGAATAAACATTCCTCATATCCAGAAGCAACCTAGTTGCTTGCCCTGGCAAACCAGCTCTTCCATAATATTTCATAATCAGGAGGAAAATGGACTCTCTGAAAACAATCCTTTCTTCTTTCATCTGCAACAACAACCTATCTATGACCTTGAACTCCCCAGCCGCCCCGAGCTTATCTATCAATGCATTATACACATCAAAAGAATGGCAATAGCCCTTCTGGGTACCCGCCCATTCGAATATCTCCATCGACGTGGGCACGTCAAGTGGGAGCTTAAGCAATTTACATAGCTGATCGGAGCTAATTTGAATAAGCGACTTCCTAAGCTCTTTGAGGTCGAAAGGTTTAATTAATCTTTCCCATTCAGTCTCGGACTCTGACCCATTGTTATCATTCAAGACTGTATCACTAAAATCTCTACTAGCCCCACTTGAGCAAATTGCAAAATAGTGACCTTTTAACAAAGACTCTAGCTTTTTGCTCACATGGGTTGAAAACTTTGATCTTTTCAACATTACTCTAAATGGGTAGCTAAAAATTTCAACAAACTAACGGAACAATCAGAGATTTGGAGTATCTCTGAAGCAAAATGGCCATGACCCTTCTGCAGATTTGGGTTGTTTTTCAGAAACAAAAAAAATGGTTTTCAATAATTTGAGCTGAAATGAACATGGTACCATAGAGATAGGATATACTGAAACTCTAAGAAGAAGTAGTGACATGTACCTGGGGATAAAGAATGAAGAAACCATGGTTTAAACATTAGGTGGAAGAAATTTGAACAATCAGCAACACGGCTTCAATAGAAATGAGTAGCAAATTGGCAATCGAACAATCGGAAGGCACTGTAATGGTATATTAGGTTAATGGGCTTTTGGGCTTGGTAGGTTAGTGGGTTTGACCTTTGAGTTGTGACCTTACCATATTATAGTTGGTATGATCCATAGGCTTATGGTTTTGATTAGTAGTTGTAACTTGTAAGGGTCTTTAGAAACAAGACCCAATAGATGTATTAGGCATTCAAGTTGTAATCAGTTGACTTTGGTGAAAAGGAGAAGTTCTCAAATACTCAATGGAGGCCACAGCACCTTGAATGCCTATTTTGTTAATACAATTTCAATTCTTTCATCTCAAATTTCATTTATAGTAGTTCAGTTCCATTTCAATTCATATCCAGATTATTATATTTGTTATACGAACTCTCATTCTCAAGGCCAGGTAGAAATAACTATTATTGGATCAAGTCGCTTCCATGGTTCCGGGCCGAGTTAATACCTAGCTATATCGGCCTTGTGCCATAGTTATGTTTTGACACAAGAAATAATGGTGTGACAGAGCATGTTATGATTTTAATTGTTCTAATTGTTCATGATTCGTACTAAAAAAATGCTATGGGTTATTACTAATTTTATTACCATTCTCTTACAAATTTATATGAAAGTTTTATATTTTATGAAAATGAAAATGGGTGCCGCATAATTGTCTCGTAACAGTTTACATTTTATTGATTGACATATGAATTGCCATGTCAAATTTGCAAATATTGTAAGTATCATTTAAACTGCCACATAGCTGTCCATATTTTAATGGCCGATTATGATGCATTATTGGAAGGGTATTTCTTTTTAGAGCACTAATAAGGTTCTTACAAATTGACATGACAATTCATGTTGCATTTACTACGTCAGTTACTAAATAATTAAATTTGATTAACTGATACAATAACAGTGCCGCATGAATTGTCATGTCAGCTTGTAAGTCTACATGACACTTACCATGCAGTTACTAAACAATTAAATTCAATCGTGGCTGCCATAACAATACCAACTCAACTGTCGCTTCAATTTACCCAGCTATATGAGTTAGATTGGCTATCTTTCCGGAACAATCATCAGTCTCAGTCCAAATTTTGGCGAAGGGAGCAGGATTTTCACTTTTCAGTAATAGCTGTTGAATCAGAAGTAAAAGTTGCTGTAACGCTGTTTTGCATCATCTAAAGAGAAAGAACTGAATGACAAGTAGAAGACAGCCTTATTCACAACCAACTGGCAAATGGTTAACATTTTCATTGCTATAAATGAACACAAATCGCAACAATAAATCCAAATTCACAAGAATCTTCTGCCTCCCAGCATGTACACTGACGGTAATCAAAGCGTCTATATTGTAAATTCACCAAAGAAGCAGATTTGACTATATGGGGACCTAAGAGAGAACATTTCTAACACCATTGCAGTTTCACTACCAAGTTATGAAGACTAATGACAGGGCATGGTATTGGTAGGAAAATCCATATATCCTGCCAAGTAGTTAAATTATGCATTTGAGACACACTGAACTTTCTGAGATTCCAGCACGCTCCTTGCAGCTTCCATGACTACTTGTCCACTAACATAGTGCTGCCGACAAACCGGCATGTAGACATCAGCCCCGCCGATTAGTTCTGTTTGTATCTCCTCTGTTTTCCTTAAGGTGAAGAAAGCACGATTTTGACAAAGTTCACAGCGAGCAGTTAATTTGGTCACAGAATCAGCAAGGGGAATTATGTCTAGCACAGAACCAAAGCTCCTCCTGCCAACAATATTTTAATCCACCATCAAAAGGATCTTGTTACAATTTCCAAGAATTGTAATTTTCTTGATCCAACAAAGAAAAAATCGATATGAATGGTGGAAGATTATAATCAGAGAGGAAAATAAAGGTCATGAACATAGAGAGCTTCATGTAGATGGTGACCTATATAAATAGTACCTCAAATAGTCACCATCTAGTCCGGCGACTATTACTGTTTTGCCATCATGATCAGCAGCTTCACGACAGAAATCATAAAGGTCCTCAAAGAATTGAGCTTCATCAATTCCAATCACATCTAACTGTCACCACATACAGGTTATGACTATCACTCCTAGTGTACATGAAAAACTGATGAAAGTTAAATGCACTAATCTTACCAAGAAAAGCCATACAAGTATGCCATTTCAAAATGAGATATTTCTCAGCCACACAAACCACTAACTCATTACTGAGTCGGTGCACATATACAAAACAACAATCAGTTTATTTTCATACAGATCAGCTAACAATTCTGTACTTTTGCACAAGAAAGTATAACTGTTCAAACACACACCATCATCAAATTGTGGCATTAAAAAGCACCTGATTATATGCATCAAGGCCAAATTTTTGTCTGAATGATGACAAATCTGGTAAGGCCCAACATGGTAGTTTCACCCCATCATGTGTCACAATCGAATCCAATCCATATCTTGTATCCTTATTTGATTTTACTATTGCCACATTTCTGCATAGCAGACATGCAAAAAAGAGTTAACAATTCATAACAATAATTCCAATAATACTTTTTGTTAAGATAGTAGTTGAATATTTGCTGCCCTGAATTGGCATCAAGAAGCTGGGAAATTTTATTCTAACATAACTTTTTGTGTTTCTGAATTTCACGTGTGCAATGAGATGCTTCACATTCTTGAAATATCCCATGAAGCAGCAATAGAAATTTTGGTGATAACAGCTCCCCAAGTTGCAAATTGGCTAAATCCTAAGTTTATGGTTCTGGCCCTGAAACAATATAGGATCCTAAGGTGCTCAAGAAAATAACTAGAGGAGAACAGGGGTATTAGGTTTATGGTTCTGGCCCTGGAACAATATATCCAGCATGCAGTTGTTGTGTCCAAATGTAGTACAACAGTTAATAATAACAATAACAACAACAATAAGAATAATAATGACAATAATAACAATAATAAAAGTCATGGTACTAACAACGACAATAACAACATTGATGACGAAGACATATAGTAATAGGTTATCATGCCAACATAATTCAGAAAAGTTTCATACTAATATCCTCACATAAATGTAAAGAAATCAAGTTGAGATCTATAACGTCCATCATAGTTTGTGGAGATTACAATTTTGACGAAAAACAGATTCTAAGAGAAAAAAAAGGTTTGGAGTGATAAGGATCTTGCAAAAAATGTCTTTACAGGTGTAGAAGGATAAAGTGGTTTTGGGAGGAGGGGACCACGAATTTACAAGAAGGATGAGGACTGAGGAGGGAAATAACATGGGGTTTGATGAGCTCCTGCTTCAATTTGAGGTTTCTTTTATATTATTATTATTCTTTTCTTTTTTGGGAACTTGAGGCGGGGGAAGGAGAAAGAAATCCAGGAATAAATAGCTGGATTTCTGATCTAAGCCCCTAGTCTTTAGAAATCATATTATATCATAAAAAGCACATAGATACATAAACAAGGTTCAACATGCATTATTCAAATTTCAATTTCAGCACCATCCCAGCTTGAAAAACCACAATTGCACATAATGTCTACAACATAAACAATCCATCAAAGTTCAACACCTGATACAGATGAGAATAGACAATGATAAACCCAAATGAGTTACAAAAATTGAATAAACAGCAATAATTTTTCCTCCGCAAGTGAAAGGTAGACTAAAAACTATGAATGTAAATATTTCTGCCTGCTTTATAATTTGATATTAATAGTTAAAGGCACATAGGCAAATTAACTCAAAGATTCAAACATGTTAAAGGTAGCCAAGAAATGAGATTGCAAAATCATTTTTGTCTCGCTTGCTTTTAACTTGTGATTTATAGTACAAGACAAATTCGAAAATAAACTCAAAGATCTGAAAATGCTTTTGGCTTGTTGCTTACCAGTACTCTAGCAAGTAGAAACTTTTAACCACGAAACTGTTGCCTTGAAAGCTAACTAGATAATATAGGGGCTCTAGGGACTGACTCTAAACCATATATCTTTAGTGGAGACTTCAATTGTCATGGAAAGGCGCATCTAAAGAAGCTTGGAAAGTGCACAGAACTCTGCATGCATGAGGAGCAACCAGTATTGGGTCACTAAGCAGGTTCATCTATATACTTGGACTGGCAGTATTGCTGCTCTACATTGGGTTCATAAATTGAAACTAAATTGTTTTCTTTCACACACATCAAAACATTATTTTAAATTACTGAAGAATGTAAGATATATAATGATATATAATGATTGCGATGCCTAATTAGGAATGTTTGGCACATAAGATGACTGGTATGCATTGTGCCTTACCTATTAATGGGGTGGAACCAGGATTTCTGGTGTGGGGGGATGATTTTTTTTTTTGTATAAGTAATGTTGTATATATCAAAAAACGCAGAGGAACGCAACCCTAATACACAGGAAATATACAAGAGAACGCCTAAGACTAGGGAAAAAATAGAGCAAAAAAATCTGAACAGCTAATAACTAAAGGAGCTAAATAAGTAGATGTCAAAGTGAAGAGGGAAAAAAAGAAATAGGACTTGAGCTCCTCCAAAGTCCTCTCAAGATTATTGAAATTCCAATTACTTCTTTCCCTCCATATGCACCACATAATAAGTTAGAAACATTGACTTATACAAATACAAAAACACATAAATAAATATAATTTATCTATATGTGTGTTTGTGCTTGTTTATATAAAATAAAAACATAGAATTTTTAAATTTAATCTCATAGCATCATAATCACAAACACACAATAATATAAACAATTAGCAAAATAAACTAAACACGATGTATAGAGTTCAAGAAAAATGGTACCAAAAGTAAATATTGTAAACCCAAATGACTGCAGAATAATCACTCAAAAAATAAATAAAAACAAATATTTTCCACGCTTTTACACAAAAAAACACAAATAAATGCAAGAAAAAAACGAGATGTAGGGAAGAATTCATAAAATATGTATATTTTATAAAGAATTGTAAAAAATTTGGGGAGACGAACCCTTACACTTGGGTCCGCCCCTAATCCAGATTCTTCAATGTCTAGAAAACACTAAGGGTTTAGGTTCACAGCTCTTAAATGTCTCAAATAGCCCTGCCTTGCAAGAGAGAGAAATTCACAGGCAATAAGCGTTTTTCCATAACTTGACTTAGTTGTCACTTAAATCAGGAACATAGCCGGCATCTTTTAAAATGCAAGTCATTTCTCTAACCATCTTATATATATCCTGAGACTGTTTATGAGATTTATCACCCTTAAAGAAGAAGTGGGCCCCANATCCAGATTCTTCAATGTCTAGAAAACACTAAGGTTTAGGTTCACAGCTCTTAAATGTCTCAAATAGCCCTGCCTTGCAAGAGAGAGAAATTCACAGGCAATAAGCGTTTTTCCATAACTTGACTTAGTTGTCACTTAAATCAGGAACATAGCCGGCATCTTTTAAAATGCAAGTCATTTCTCTAACCATCTTATATATATCCTGAGACTGTTTATGAGATTTATCACCCTTAAAGAAGAAGTGGGCCCCATTTTGAATCTCTATCATGCTATAACCAGGCTCTTTTATGACCCCTGATTTCCTCATCACAGCCCTAACCTCGGCAACGTTGTCCCACAACCCAGAGGTGGCATAAGCATTAGACAAAACCACATACTTTCCAGGATTTTCTGGTTCCAATTCAAAAAAATTCTTTGCTGCAAGCTTTACCAAGTCCATGTCTCCGTGAATCCTACAAGCCCCAAGCAAAGCACCCCATATCACTGAGTGCTCCTTACAAGGTGCATTCAGAACAAACTCATATGCCTCTTGTAACCGGCCAGCACGCCCTAAGAGATCAATCATAGCTGCATAATGTTGCCCTCTTGGTTGAATACCATAATCTCTGGACATAGATGAAAAATATGCCCGACCCTCATCAACCAAACCTCCATGGCTACAAGCTGAGAGAACTGCAAGAAAAGTAACATAATTTGGTTTGAAACCTTCATGTTTCATCCTATGAAAGGATTCCAAAACCTCTACAACTTTTCCATGCTGACCATAGCCAGATATTAAAGCAGTCCACGTAATAACATTCCTATTTAAAGACTTGTCAAATACCTGATGCCCATCAGATAAACTGCTGCATTTAAAGTACATGTCCATGAGAGCACTATTGACAACTACATTTTCCCTGATTTGGCACTTTATCATGACACCATGGGCCTGCTTCCCATGCTCAATTGTTGCTAGAGTGGCACAGGCTCTAAAGACTGATGCAAAGGTAAACTGGTCTGGTACAAAACCAGTCTGTCTCATCTTGTAATAAAGATTTAACCCCACTTCTTCAAGCCCCCTTTGCACATACCCTGCAATCATTGCATTCCACGAAACCAAGCTTGTCTTGAGCAATTCATTAAACAGAACATGAGCCGTTCCTAAATCCCCTAATTTCACATACAATATCAACAATTTAGTTTTCAAATATTCACTGGGATCATACCCGACAACAACCATTTGTGCATGGATTCTTCTCCCCTGCTGATACTCTTTCCTGAATATGCTTTCCTGCAACAGAAGAGCATAGGTCCCAGGCTCCACTCGCAGTCCTGTAGTGCACAACAGCCCAACAGCTTCCCTCAATCTTCCCGATATACAAAGACCCTTTAATGTTTTATCCAATTGGCGGTGACTTTTGTAAAGCTCAACCTGAAAGCTGGCGATAATCGCATTCCATCAATTGAGCTAATACGTCCCTGACATTTACTCTTTTCCCATTCTAAAGCATAATAACACATGTCAATCCCCTTAAAACGTTGAGCTTTATAAGAGTAATAGTCAAATAGTCAAACATTCCATTCAAATAGTCAAACATTCAAATTACCCAATTCAATATTGGACCTAAAGATCTCGTCTTTGGCACAGAAACAATACTACCCGCCAAAAAGAGTAACATTTTATCAACAACCCACATAAATTCAAGCTCAAAATTCAACCGCGCAACACAGAAAACAAATTAATAAAAGTACACAAACCTGCCATTGCTGCTCTCAGACTGAATCCTGCGAAGAAGCGCGGTGGTTTTGCCGGCGAACATGGGGCCGATGATCACGTGAATCTCTCCGGCCGACGACGGTGGAGCCACCTCCATATGCACTCCACGGTTTTGGATTGAAAGAAATGAGGATTTGGATGAAAAGATTGCAGATTTTAGAGTGACGAAACAGGGGTTTCGGAAAGTTGTGGGGTTGCATGACAAGGATTTGGAGGCAAACGAAAACAGCGCCAGAGGAGCAGCTTCGGGGAGGTGAGAAGAGAAGGATGAGAACGTTGGGGTTAAGAGAGACCTCATTCTTGAAATAGTTGGCATGTATTTTGCTCTACAAGAGAGAGAGAGAGAGAGAAGAGAGAGGGGGGGTTTAAGGGTTTTGCTCGTTAGATAGACACAGCGTTTGTTGCGATATTGTCCCATTTTGTGAAGGGTTTTAAAACTTGGAGAGAGACAAGAGAAGGAGAAAGTTTTCTCCAACCTTGTTGGAGAAAATTCATATTAAACTGATTTTTGTCTTATAAAACTATTATTATATCTTTATAAGAATATTTTTAATTTTTTTTTTAACAAAATAGAATTACATATTTTGAGAATAGATATTATTATTATTATTATTATTTTAATTGGAAAATTTCTCCCAATTTAATTTGAAGAAGAATTTTGTCTGGATGCCTCTTCTTCCCCTAAATTATATGGTACAGAATTTTTCTTCAAACTGAATTAGATAAATTTCTTTCAACTAATCTATAAAAATGACATGTGTCTCTTAAACATGTAAAAACTGAAAAGCGTATGCTTTTTTAGTAGAATGGACAAAATTGAAATAAAGTTTATTAAAAACTCATGTGCATTTCACATGTTATTAAATCAATGAACACATGTCACTTTTATAAATTATGTCGAAAGAAATTTCTCCAACCCAGTTTAGAGGAAAACTCTATCCAATTATATGCACCCTAAATCCTTTTATTTTATCAACAAAAATTTAGAGAACATTTTTAAGAAATAATTAAGAATTTGGAATAAACACTTGAAGAGAGAAGCATAAGAATATTTTGGGAAAATAATAAATAAATCTTACAGGATGACTAGGAGTAAACTAAACATGAAAATCTTATATTTTTCGAGAATTCTATAGGATTCTTAATCTTCCAAGCGTGAGAATAGTCACATTCTTAGAAATTCAAATTCTCATACATCACATTTTTTAGAATGTGGACCAAGAGATCCTTTAATAGTATTGAGACGACATTTAATAGTATCAATTAAATTAAAGAGCCCTTCAAAAAAAAAAAAAAAAGTAATTAAAGAGACCTTTTGCTGTCTTATTGAGATTATCGAGTCATTTTATGACTTGTTTTATACTTTTTATCGCATTATTTTTAGTTTGTTGTTGAAGAGTCTACGCCTTTAATCCATGACCCTATATATAATCCATCTAGCTATAAAAAGATGAAGTATCATTCGATCGAGCTAAAGATTATTGGTTTAAAATATATTAATTAATGGAATCAGATAATATCTTCATATAATAAGATTATAAATAAAACAATACCCAACTACATACTACAATAAAAATCAATACGTATATGCATAATAAAAATATAGAACTTGGCATGTTATATATATGCTACATATATATTACATAACAAGCGAATTTGACCAATATTCTCATTATCAATAAACGAAATCAAAATTTCTTATTTGGGGAGAGGCCAGAGCATGAACGAAGGATCAAACACAATTTTAATAAGGGCCAACCCTTATTTAAACGAGGTTGTGACTATTTATGATCACATGTCGTTTCAATAAAGAAACATAGCATCTATGAGTTGCACTTGCATTGACCTCATGATTATATGCCAAACCTCAAAGGGTATTTCTTGGTAACCTCATAATGTTTATGTTTCTAATACCATTTGAGACATGCATGATCAAATGTTAATCTAGTTTCCTGTTATAATTAAGTACAGCCGTTGGTTTTCCCATTTTGGTCTACGTTTGTAGAAAAACATTTACACTTTTAATAGAAAGCTGATGGGAATCAATGAGACATGTGAACCCCTCCTAAATCATTATTTTGCGCCCATGCATGTGATTCAATCATCCTTCCTTTTATGCCCATCCACTATACATGTCCACCCATGACTTATATATATATATATATACACACACGTATATATATGCTGAAGATGATCAAACAGTTAAGCTTGAGTTTAAATTTGGCTTAAACTTATATCAGCAAATTTTCCTGCAAAATAATTGGTGCATTATCCCATATAGTGTGATAGGATATATATCACTCAAATTCTGATTAATATCTTTATTCAATTATATATATAGCAGAGATTTATGGGAGATTGGTAAGATTGGATTAAAATTTTGTTTTATGATTAGCTAGACGGAAATTAGAGAGTTGGACATTGGACAAAAAAAAAAAAACTGGATTAGAGAAAATCCTTCGAATACAATTTATGTGCTCATAAAGAGATTGTTCGTGTGTCGTATATCTCGCCCTTGCATATATTAATTTCATGAAGACCTTTTGCTTTGCCATGACTTGTTGAACTTTCATGGGTACCTAACAAGTGGGATAAACTTGACGCCAAGTAGCTTTCATATGCATATATATAAATATGCTAGCAAATGTGGCTTACCCACGACAGGGCTTAAGGCTTTCTTGGCAGCTACTGGCCTGCATCTCTCAAACTTGCTGGCCAGTGACGGAAAAAGATTGTTTCTTACACGTCTCACACATTTGTTACGAATTTAACGTAAAATTAATAATGACCTGTTTAATTAAATAAGTCAAATTATACTTGGCTTATATAATTTTATACCATGTCTCGATACAAGCTAAACTCAACACCCGAACATGAATTATCGCTCTTAATAATTGGTTTATGTTGGAAATCATATGTATTGGCAGTTTTCAGTTTTTTTGTTTATTAAAAAAAAAAAAAAAAAAAACTTATTTAAGCATGTACGTTAGAAAGTTCAACAACTTTCGTTGTTTTATTCAATCTAAAAGCTGGATCGATCGAACATCATGCGGTAATTTTCGACAATGTCTAGTGGACACCACAACTTTAATTTAACTTCACCATTTAAAGAAAAAGAAAAAGCTTGCCACCTAATGCTCTCTAATTTTCCTACTAATATAATTTTTCCCAAACAAATATTTTTTTAAATTCAGTTTATCAAACAAACATTTGTCTTTTAGAACATGTAATTTTTAAATATATATATTAATTAATTAATGACATGAATTGGAGAGGATAATATCAATAATTGTATAAGATTGAGAATTGAGGGGGTGATATTAGTTATTGTCCAACTATTATTTGAATAAAAAAATGAAGAGGCATTGGTAATGGATATAACGTCATGCATGTGCAGCTTACACCAGATGTATGATGATGCATCTACCTGTTGTATTCTTTGGATGTGTGGGTGCACAAGCAATCCCTTCTGTCTATCACACATCTTCCACTTTTTGTTGGGTTTTTTTTTTTTTTTTTTTATTAATTAAAAGTTATATAAAAATGCATTTAAGCAATAAGTATCTTATCTATTCAAGCAATTGGCAATCCCCTATATTCATGTGATTTTGCAATTATATCAATTAAAAAAAAAAAAAAAAACTCTAAAAATGCACTATTTAGTAGATAAATTCATTCAACAAATCTTGACTTGCTTGGAAGAAGGGTCCATCCCTTTCCTCCACATCAAGCAATCAGGGTATGGATGGATTTAGAAGATAATTACTAGAAGTCCACTATAAAAAGCAAAATAATAAATAATAATAAATAAAGTTCACCTTCAAATTAGGTTCGAGAGTATTAACATACTATGCGAATCTCACATGGGCAAAATTAGCATTTAGAGTTTTATGGTGGGCAAAACTAAAAAATAAAAAATATGGGGGTGGGGTCAATTCTAATTTTAAAAAATTTATAAGGGTATTTATTTATTTATTTATTTAGAAAACATGAGGTTTGGAAGCTTCCGCCCCTTGATTCTCACATGCATTTTTAGAAATATAAGTAAGAATCGCATGTTCTTTTTTTTTTTTGTGACATGTTCGTAGTTCATACAAGGAGAGAAAAAAGAATGAGAGATATTTGAGTTAATGACCTTCCGCTTCATGATACTTAGTTCTTAACCGATTAAACTATTCTTTGGGAACAAGAATTATATGTTATAAACACAAAAATGACGTAGTTGGTGAAACTTTTTAGGTTTAACAAGCTCTTGGAATTGAACTCAGAAAGAAAGGAAAAAAAATAATAATAATTAATGGAATTGATAAGCTATATTGTTGTAGTGGTTCTTAAACCAAATTGGGGGTGCCAATCATAAAGGACCTGAAAGTCAATGGCTATAAGTGGAAAAAACACAAAATAAGAGGCAGTACATGTGAGAATAATGAGACCCCAAGAAACTATAGACAAAAAAGGCAACATTTTTATATATTTCGAAATCAAAACGTGAACTTGGGAAGTCACAGTCTTCTATTCCCATCGTCTCCGCCTTGTAAACTTTCTTACAACGATAGGATAGATAGCCAAACCTCTCTCTCTCTCTCTCTCTCTCTCTCTCTCTCTCCTATATATATATATATATATGATATGCCCATGTGAGATGCAAATTCCTTTTCTCATACATATCTCTTCTTGTCTGTCTGAGACTCATAGCTTTGGTTCATTACACATATATATAGTCTAATTTGAATCGAGGATAATTGAAAGAACAAATAAAGAGAGAGACGAAAAGAAGAAAAGAAAAAGGAGGGCCTCTCGCCCTCTTCTTCTTATTATGCCTCCTCTCAGATCTTAGATTCTCTCAAACGTTCCATCTGGCTTGTCTTTTTTTGGTGGTAATATTTTCTCTGCAAAATGCTTTGCTTTTCAATTTCTTTTTCCAAATATAAATTCTGGGTTTTGGATCTTTCGTTCGCTCAATGTTAAATTTATCTCTTTTTTGCTTTGGTTTTAAGGAATCCCGGATTGCGAGTCGATCGGTGGATGCTCTGACGTTCCTGGATTCAATCCAACAACACCCATTTCTTATCTAACAATAAGAGCATCCAAGTTTCTGTGAATTCTGTGATGAGGTACAGCTTTTATCGTTTAATCCGCACTATGATGTTTGTTACATGTTTTTTTTTTCGATGTTACATTGATTTCTGTATTCCTTGGAAAGCGACTATTGGATTGTGTTTTACTTGGTTTTCAGTAAATTATGTGTTGTTGCTGATTAGATCCGGTGCGTGTTCTTCTGTATCATTCATTTATTGGTTGAATTTAGTTTGGCTGATGCTGACGAAAAAATTGATATTTTTAAAGTGAATATCCTCATATTGATTCGTTTTGTTTTTGAGCGTTGGGAATTCGATTGACGGGCTTGTGGGAAATGGATGTGCAGGATGGAAATGGAGCCTGGAAAACTTTTCATTGGTGGGATATCTTGGGACACAAATGAAGACCGTCTTAGAGAGTATTTCCAGTCTTTTGGAGTAGTAGTGGAAGCTGTGATAATGAAGGATCGGGCCACGGGCCGTGCCCGTGGTTTTGGTTTTGTTGTTTTTGCAGACCCTGCTGTTGCAGAAAGAGTTGTTATGGAAAAGCATGTGATAGATGGTAGAACTGTAAGTTTGTACGTTGAATTCACAGTTTTATGTATAATTTAATGTTATATCGGTTTTCTCCTGATATTATGAGTTCCACTGCAGATGTTGGTGGCTCTTATCTTCACAATTGGAGAATTTAAAAGTGTATCCCAATTCTCTTATGTGCATCATGATTCAATATATATATATTTTAAGTAGAATTTTAGAAACAACTTCTTCAGGTGTACTCTATTGATTGAGAAGATTAAAAATGTATTGTATGTTTTTCATTTTCTTTTCGAGCCTCATTCACTGTAGATGTTGGGTTTAATTGGCTTTATACCACTAGTGAATTCCTCAAAATATGATTTTAGGAATTCCTGTGAAAGTCAAGACAATCAAAGTGTTGTCACCATCAAGTGCCTTTTTTGGCAACTTTAGGAACCTTTGGGAAATTGTACAGTCAGTCTTACAATGAATTCTAGAAAGACGATTACCAGAATAGCAATGCTAGAAAGAAGCCTTTAGACAGAAATGATTGGTGCCAAGAGATATTAAGAGGGATTCCATGGAGAGTCAATTTGTTTGGAGGGCACGTTCAGAGAACAGTGATAGCACGGTGCCAATAATAAGGACATTTGCATGAAGATTAGATCTGTTGGAAAATTGAGAGAGGACCGTGGGAGTCTTAAACTAAATTACACCAAGGAGAGTGTCTGGTATAAGTACTTGTTATTAAGAAAAAAAATATAGAAGTTTGGCCTAACAAGTCTTTTGACGGTTGAATTTGGGTGGTGACTGTTCAGTCTTGCTTGCAGATTTGTATGCTTCATTGTTACTTGCTCATTCAAGGCTCAGTAGATAATATGTGGAGTTGCTGAATCATAGTTTGGAACCTTAGGAGGATGGGATCAAGTAATATGAGATAAAAAAATACATTTAGAAAGTAGTTTTTTGTCAATATACTTTCTCTGTTACTTCGGCTCCTATGAGCCGAAGCCTAATCTTCATACAGTAAAAGCATCTCTAGTAAGGCAAAATCACAATAATAAGCACAAGAAAAAAGTAATGAAGATCAAGATGATTAAATATTTAGATTCTTGATACAATTGATGGCATTTGCAGACCCCAAATTCTTTTCCAATCATACTCTAATCATGCCTGTATGAATGAGAGTTTATTATTTCTACATTTCAGGCACTCTTATTTGTATTGCAAAGTTAAAATTTTGTAGAGTTCATTTTTTCATCTTCTAGCTTTCCATTCTCAGGTAGAGGCGAAAAAAGCTGTTCCTAGAGATGATCAGAACATTATGAACAGAAACAATAGCAGCATTCATGGTTCTCCTGGTCCTGCCCGCACTAAGAAGATATTTGTAGGAGGCTTAGCATCCACAGTTACAGAGAGCGATTTTAAGAAGTACTTCGATCAGTTTGGGACAATTACAGATGTGGTGGTGATGTATGACCACAATACACAAAGGCCAAGAGGATTTGGGTTCATTACCTATGATTCAGAGGAAGCAGTAGAGAAAGTGTTGTACAAAACCTTTCATGAACTCAATGGTAAAATGGTTGAAGTTAAACGAGCTGTCCCCAAAGAATTATCTCCAGGGCCAAGTCGGGGCCAATTGGGAGGGTATAACTTTGGTCTGAGTAGAGTTAGTAGCTTCCTTAATGGTTACACTCCAGGATATAATCCAAGCTCAGTTGGGGCGTATGGACATAGATTGGAGGGTAGATTTAGTCCAGTTACTGTTGGTCGTAGTGGATTTCCTCCATTCAGTCCTGGATATGGGACAGGACTGAATATTGAGCCTGGATTGAGTCCAAGCTATGGGGGAAATGTAAACCTTAATTCTGACCTTGGCTTTGGACGGGGATTGAACGCTTTATACACTGGAAATTCAAGTAGGAATGTTAACCACGTCGGCTATGGTGGTGGTAATGGAGGAAATGGTTCAATCTTAAGTTCAGCAAGCCGTAATCTGTGGGGCAATGAGAGTCTTAATTACACTACTAACTCCTCAAACCCTAGCGCTTTACTGGGCCCTAGAAGTGGAAATTCAGGAATAGGTTCTTTTGCCAATATTGAAGCACTCTGGAGTTCCTCTCCTAACTCAGGTCAAGGCGGAGGTGCTGGTTCTACCTACGGTAGTGGCAATCTTGGTTATGCCAGTGGGGAAGTCAGTTTTGGTTCAGGAGCAGTAGGGTATGGAAGAAACAGTGGAACTGGTGTTGCACCAACCTCATCATATGCATCAAATGGTGGTTACAGTGGGTCTTATGAAGAACTTTATGAAGGTGGTTTGTTTTATGGGGACCAAACTTGGCGATCCTCACCTTCAGAGCTAGAGGGGTCTGGTTCATTTGGTCTTGGGCTTGGAAATGCAGCTTCAGATGTTTTAAGTAAAAACTCTGGTGGTTATGGTGGTGTTTACAGTGTTGCCAATAGACAATCAAATAGAGGTAACTATATTTTTTTTTTCATTTGAATATTAATACTTCTTCCTCCCCTCCTCTGTCTCACTGTTAAATCTTCTGTTCTTTATCCAGTTTTCCCTGACACGGTCCCTTGGCACAATATAAATGATACTTGTCTCCTCCTTGCATAAGACATGGCTTCTAGCAGTGTCATGCACACGAGCACTATTTTATTTATTACGAACATTTTGGCCAATTATATAATCCTGTTGATTCAACTACCAGATTTGGGAAAATTCTTTATCTTCAATTGGACATATAGAAGTAGGCCATGTTCAACTGTTTGCTTGCTGGTTGTTTAATCGTGAGTGTACAGCATTTACTTCACATGAAATTTGCTATACTAATGAAAAATATATATTTTACTCTCTCAGCCATCCATGTCACATTGCCATCTAATAAATTGGCGTTGACTGCATTCTATGTTCACTGAATGTTAAGCTTACCTTACCTTCTACAGCATTTTTATCAAGTACTTAATATTTTGATCTTGAACAGATTATTTATGCTATGCCATGCAATGCTTCTCTATTGTATTTACATGCTTTCAATCATATTTTGCTTCAGGAATTGCTGCATAGGGAGATTATGATTTGGATGTCCAAAAATTATTGTAGGTGGAGTATAATTGGTGAAGAAGGTGAAGTACTGTGAATCTTCATACATTTTCGTCGTTGAGATACTTTGGTATATGAAAATATGATTAGAGCTAATTGGTTTACCTGTTTTGAAGAACACGTCGTAGAGAGCAGTTACAAGGGATTTCTTATAAGGTCTGAGCTTGAGTTAAATATAGGTTTCCTCCCTGGAATTTGATTGAGATGTATAATCGGATTGCTGGGTATACAGAGATTTGTTGTATCTTGCATCTCTGGTGACATAGCAACACAACAGAAACAAGCAAGACTTTTCTTCCCCGTTTTTTTCTTTTTGGTAATATCTGGCAAAGTTGCTGGTTCTTTTCAGGCATGTTGTTTTGCTTATATAACCCTTTTTCTGGGGTTTTGGTTTTTGGTAGATTGTACGTAATGTCTGGTTGATTTAAGTGCAATACTATGATGGGATTGTCATTTGGGTCCCAGAAAAATAATTTACAACATAGTGATTCATCTCCCTTGCAAATTTTTCCTTAGCAGGTATAAGCTTCATTCTTCTGTTAGAAATCATTATCTACTGCAGCTACTCCTGCTTCGTCATACCATTTTAACAGTTTACTCCATGGAGGTCATATTGTTTGGAATTGGTAGGGTGCAAAGTGAAAATTACTAGTTGCAGAGGGAGTGTATTTCCCTTATGGTTCACAATTTCTTACATGATCAGCAAACCAACACAAAATTAATAGGTTAATGTTGCGAGGTTTGATTCATTTAATTAAATAGGTAGGGTTCGATTTGACCTATATAGTCTTACGTTTATACCTCGATACAATTTAAATTCAACATACGAATACGAATTGCCATCCTTACTTTCCTTATCCCTTCAATGCATATGCCGAAATGACCCATACTTGCTATAAATTGTTAGGGGGAAACGCTAAAGGGTAAAGGCCATAATGGTTGGGAACATGGTCTTGGGGTCCCCACTCCCCCTGGGCCCCTGCCCTTTCTGGCCGTGGGAAAGCAGTTCCCATGCTAGAAATTTAAAATGCCATGAGTGCAGATGAAGTATGAGCATGTGCCTGCTACATGATACAAGACAATTTTATCTCTCTGCCCCACCTGTTGTTAACACCCCATCTAGGGTGGGTGTGGGTTGGGGCGGGGCAGATATCTGCCTTTTTTCCCTACCCGAGCTGCACCTTGCGGGCTTGAAAAATCAAACCCACTACCCGGACAAAGTGAGTAGCATCCGCGTGGGTTCGTGTATTGCGGGGCGGGTTGAATGGGGTAGGTATTGTGGGTTGTGCGGGGCGGGTTGGTTTTCGTCATAGAACTCTGTAAACGAACCAAAAGAGGTCTTTGAGGACCCCATAAAGCTCAAGAACAAACCTTTTTATTTTTTGACATGTCCACACAAGAGGGGAGATGGGGATTCGAACTAGTGACCTCCGTTTCATTAGGTGTGGTCCCAGTCGATTGAGTTATCTCTTGGGGACCTCAAGAACGAACCTGATTAACTCAGAAGACCCACAAATTAATTCCTAAAAAAATCTCAAGATTAACCCAAAAGATTAAGAGAAAAATATACGAAAAAAACCCAAAATAGATCAAGATTAACCCAAAAATATTCCCCAATAGTAAAAAATTTCGATACCCAAAGATTTCAGTCAACATAAAAAGAGATCATGAAGCAGCGGTATGAGCTTTGTTGGTCCACGAAGACAAAGAAAGTAGAGAGAGAAAGGCGAGAGTGAGAGAAGAGAGAACAAAAGAAAAAGAAGAGGAGATGTACTGAGGGGGGAGGCGGCTAGAGATGAAAAGAGAGGTACTAGGGTTTTATTTTGCAGGGCGGATGCCCGTGGAAAAAACTTCTATGCCCGACCCGCCCTGAATCCGCAAAAAATCCCTCTAAATCTACTCAAGGTGGGGGTGGTGGGCGGGTTTTTTGCCTAGCCCTAACCCCATCGCTTGATCGGAAAAAGGATTCAAAACCCTAATATCAAAAGGAATTACTTTATTGATCATCATCACTTGATACCCAATTGCTTTATTTGTTAAAACACCCTTAATGCAAGCCGGTACACATCAATTGCTTTATTGGAGTACTACAATTTTTACTATAACTCTCTTACAAACTCACATAGTCCATATGAATATTATGTGATACATCATGATAAAAAGATTAAACAACAAAATTTAACACATAAATTTAATTATTTAATGGCTGATGTGGTAAGTGTCATGTGAACTGTTACCTTAGTTTATAAGGAACTTATAGTAAAAGCTGTAATACTCCTAATAGCAGTTTGCGCTAGTTTTTTTTTTTTTTCCTCCCTCAATCCTTCTCTGCAACACATAAAATTGCTTTATTTGTTCCATTGAAACAAAAGTGCAAGCTTGAAATGGATAGTAATGAGGGCATGGATACAAATTTGATCTGAGTATTTGTATACCTTAGTTGGTGGTCCATTTTCTCAAATTCTCAATTATTATGCATTCCCACATAACTTTATAAACTGCGAATCGAGATCCCGACAATTAGAGATTCTTTAAAATTCTCATACTCTCTTCAATTGGGTGGATGGTCGTTTGAGGCCCCCTATGGGGCATTCTGTCTATTGCTCGGACAAATGGGCCCTATTTGAAGGCCTTTCAAAATCTCCTACAATCCCTTGCAATTTTGGTAAGAGATAGTAGGAATTTCCGGTCGATTAACTACTTGTTCTATAACTTTCAAAGTTAACTATGACTTAGGATTTTCTACTATAGGAGACTCCTACAATTGGGTAGAGGATTGTGCGAGGCTCTCATTGGGCCTCCTATCCAGGAAGGAGCCCACCTGTTTAAGCATTTTTCGGGCAAATAGGCCCTATTTTGAGAAATTCTAGTCTACTAGCTACTTATTTATTTGACCAAATAATAGGTATCCTTAATATGCAAACAACAGAATCATTACGGAAAGCACATCAAAACATGAAGCATATATATATACCACTTTGCAGATTGCTGATTAACAGATTTTTTAATAGATATAAAGACAAAAACTTTCATTAACAAATCCAACATAGAGACACTGAAAAGCAGCAGTCTAGAAATAGCAAATGTTGTTAGATTACAGTTCTGTCTTGTTTAATTTGTCTCGTCAAGCAGCTTCCCTATCATTACTTTGCTCTCTCCTCCAACCAAAAGGACTGAACCCTTTGCGAAGGATGTTCTCAATCTGCTCAAGCGGCACGCTTTTCGTTTCAGGCACCAACATAAAGATAGCAATAAGGCCAAAGAAGGAGAAGACAGCGTAGAAGAGGAAGGTTGCCCAGGAACCCAAAGCCTCGGTCAAAGACAAGAAGGTCATGCTCACAATTAGATTGGCAGACCAGTTGGCCATGGCTGCCACGCCTCCCCCCAAGCCTCTGTATTTGAGCGGATAGATCTCTGCATTAACGATCCACGGCACCGTCCCCATACCAGGAGCATAAACTATTATGTACAATCCGAGAAGCACGACAGCCAAGACTCCCAATTTACTAGGACAACCCTTGTCGTACCACACCCGATCGCTTCCATGACATGCATTTCCAACTGCCTTATCATTAGCTAAGCAGGCCCCAGGTCGAAACTGATCACAGAAAAACAGATAAACAAATGAAGGTGAAAATGTATAAATTAGGCTAGTGATGCTTGCTGGGGTTTTAGGTAAATTTATAGCTAATGATCTCAAATTGCTTTTGGGAGTGTGTTTTTTAACAAATGGATCGGAAAACGCAAATCTAAACGGACTCTTAAACTAGAAAATGCTTAAATGTCAATGTTGAAGAGGATTCTCTATTATGAGTAAAGAAGAAATGGCTCTCGTATCATACTTATCAATTTCTACCAACATGCAGAAGGATTAGTTGGTGTTAGAAAATAAATTAAACCAACTTACTTGGTTTCCAGCACTAGCGCAGTAGCCACAATCCTGCTTGAGGCAGGTCATGCAGTTCCAAGATGATGGCTTGGGGGCTGATATGTAAGCAGAGCAAGTGCCGTTGAGTACAAGGTGGTTGGAATCAAAGTCGTCAATACGCGGCGCATTCCTAGATGAGGTTAAAAACACCATGGAGAGCGCGATGAGGCCAATGATGATGGCAACCAAAGAAACAAGCATCATTCTTCTTCTCCCAAATCTGTCCACGAAACACATGGCGATTACAGAACCTACGCAATTCAGACCAGAAGTAACGAGAGAGAGGCCTAAAGCCACCACCTTGGAGGCAAATCCGGCGAGTTGCATGATAGTCGGGCTGTAATACATGACGGTGTTTATACCAACAAATTGCTGCACAACTTGGACGGTAATGCCGGCATAAAGAGCCCTTCTCACTACCACATCCTTCATAGCGTTCCTACACTTGGAGATGATGTTGCTCCCTATATCCGCCTCAATATTCTGTTCTGCTTCAACAGATGACTGCAATAGTTTCATCTCTTTTTCAACGTCTTCGGAAGAGTAGATTCTTTTCAAAATTCTCATTGCCTCTTCTCTCTTGTTCTGGCAAAGGAAAGAAAATGATCAAATTCAACATCCTTGCATATGCATATGTGTAGGACTGAGCAAGTTCGCTGAGTTCCGAGTGTAAACCGAGTTCCGACCGAAACCAACAGTGACCGACGAGATGACAAACTGTAGGCGGAATGGTTTTTTCTATACCCACATTGTCGGTTCGGTAGGTGGAAGGGATTTTTTTGAGTGTCAATTTTCGACCGACACCTACCCGACTTCTACCAACTTCAGAACAACCTTGTATTGATATGTCAAAACAACTCCGTTTTGAATAACATTTAAAATAAATATATATGCTACTCAAAACGGCCTAAAAATGGAAAGCTCAGCAAAGTTTTAACCATTTAAAAGTAAAAAAATAACAAAATTCGGCCCAAAAATGGATATGTCCAATAGGCCTAACACAAAAATCGAGGCCTAACCCAAATCAAAATTACCGACTTTACCGAGTGTGTAAGGGCAAAATGCAAAAGTAAATTTTTTTTACCGAAATCGACATTACCAACTGACACTCAACCATATGCATATGCATAGAAAAATAAATAAATAAATAATCATGGATCTAAATCCTCACCAACTTGCTGTCTAAATTGCTAGCAACAGTAAATGTGGGAGATTTCTTAAGAGACATACCTGCCCAAATAAACAAGCTGGTGGGTTCTATATTATTTGTTATCTCACTTGAATTGCTAGTAATTTGAATAACATAATTTCTAAATACACTCACCATTCGGTACAGCCATCTCGGGGACTCTGGAAGTGACAACATGAGGATAAACTGAATAAAAGGTGGGATTGCGGCCACTCCAAGCATGTATCGCCAAGTTCCATTTACCTTTATATCACATCAAAATACTTTTTTAAATTAAAAAAAAAAAAAGAAACTAAAAAAAAATTCTAGAATCTAGAAATGATGAATATAAAATATTACCTGAGTAAAGCCGAGATTGATAAGGTAGGATAAAAATTGTCCAAATGTGATCAGGATACCATTCATGCTGACAAGTGCGCCCCTAATTTTAGCCGGGGAGGCTTCAGAAATATATAGCGGCGCCGTCATTGAAGCCATTCCAACTCCGAGGCCAACGAAGACCCTTCCAAGAACAATCATCCATGGAGCCGGAGCAGCAGCCATCACAATCGATCCCACGAAAAATAGAACGTCTGCGGTTAAAATTGATTTTTTTCTCCCGAGAGCGTCGTTCATCCATGCCCCAATGGCTGCACCTATAATGGCTGATGCAACTGCCACACTCACTATCAACTCCTGGAACCATGTATGCCGGTCAACGAAATCAAAGTCTTCACGGATGTATAGCAATGCTCCCGAAATCACACCTGTTTGATTTCAAAACGTACACGACACCATCAATTTATTCACATGAAGACAATCTTAAACTTGATTAATTATTAACTAACCATATATATATATAAAAGAAAACAACAGGGGGGTGTACTGTACCGGTGTCGTAGCCGAAGAGGAGGCCACCAATGCCAGCCGTGGCAGCTAGACGCAAAATGTATGGTGTTTTCCATGTGATCCGAAAACATTCAAGAAAATCTGTCTTGTCTTCACCCCCTTCCACCATTTTTCATGCAAATCAGATATTTGTTATTTCTCAACCAACGTTCTGCGGATGAGATGAATACCGAAGCTTCTTGCCAATTAAAGAGATGAAACTCGCTAGTCTTCCGCTGAAAACACAATTACTATAAATTCAAAACACTAATTAAGATTTAAGAATCCCAGCAAACCTCTAACGGTTAAAAGAAGTACTACTACGTCATTTACATTATCTAGGAAGTTTTATTTGGATAATTAACTGACTAATCACAAAATTGTTCGCAAACTAAGATTACATGCATATATGCGTGTACACGTGGATGGACAACCATAACCGTTAAACCAAAAAAAAAGGAGGAATTAGGATCTCACTAGTACATTTGAACTCCAGTTAGTTATAGTGGAGGATATTTTTGTCCTTCAAAAAATAAAAAAATAAAGATACCCTTCTACTTTAACTAATAGAATATTATCTAGTTCAAATGAAATTGAGATATCTTTTTATTTTATCGAGTTTTAAATGATTTTATATACCATTGAATTTAAAATGAAGGGTCACGATTTAATAGCATGAGATTATCTAATTTTAAGTAATTAAAATGAATCTCAATCCAGTAAGGATAGAGGGAATGACTACAATTCCAAGGTCCCTTTTTTAGGATCCGAGCTATATATTTTTATTATATATATATAAAATGAACACAAGCTATATTTTTTAAAGGAAAAAAAAAATACATTTTACCCCCTTAAACTATCCACTCATTTGCACTTTTAACCGCAATATTTAAAAGTGACACTTTACCCCCCCCCCCAAACTTCCAAATTGTTGCAATTGGACAATTCTGACTTTTTTTTTCCAAAATGCCCCCATCCTAAGTTTTTTATAAAAAAAAAAAAAATTAAAAATTAAATGGAGGCCGGCCACCCCAGTTGGGTCTGGGGGTGGCTTCGACCACCCTAGACTGGCCACCCCGTAATTTTTTTTAAAAAAAATTAAAAATTTTTATGGGGCCATTTTAGGAAGAAAAAAAAAAGTCAGAATGATTGAATTGCAATAATTTGAAAGTTTAGGGGTTCAAATGTCACATTTTAAATATTGGAGGTCAAAGTACAAATAGGTCGATAGTGGGAAATGCTTTTTTTCATTCTCCTACCCATCTCCTTTCTCTTGTATTTTTTTTTTCTTTTTTTTTTTAAAAAAAAAGTCAAAGATGTTGAAAGAAGAAAGATGGTGGGGAGATGGGTGGAAGAATGCATTGTAGCATCTCCCGGTCGATAGTTCAGGAGGATAAAATGTATTTTTCTCTTTTTTAAAATATTCATTATAAGAGTTGTAAAATTGATATACATGTAAGTTATCTTTAAATGGAAAATAAATAAATAAATACCTCCTGATGCTCTATGTTCTTGATCAGTTGCCCTTTCCAAACGTGAAATATTTGTTGATTCAAGAAGTTTGAGATCGTATATGTATATATATATATATATGTTGTGCAGTGATATTGGTGGCAGGAGGAGGGGACGAATGTTGATGGTTGGAGAGGGATCTGTCAAGTAAATCCAACTATTTAATGCCCTACAAAACCAATATAAATACTATTTAGAGGCAAATATATTCATCCTTTGTTTGAGGCTCAGCACATTTCTCTCTGCCAATTTTCTATTTTCTTCTCGATTAACCCGCAGCAACAATAGTTGAGCAGAAATCCAGCTAATTGATTACTATCCCCCGCATATATTTGATACTACGTACAAACATTACAGTTAATTAAGATATACTTCCCAATTCAGGAAAAATGATCTTCCAGAATTAATGAAACAAGATGATAATCATTAAGAGAAACCTGAACTAAACGTGACAGATAATTATGAAGATAATAAATATTGTTATTTTCCATTTTTCGAGCATACTCATCAACTGAGCTGACATGGGATGCTCAATCCACTCTTGAATATGTATTTTCCTTTTTAATTGAGATCGATTAAGTGTAAATTGAATTTACTTGATTTGCAATTATCTTCTTGTTGTATCAAAATAAACTCAAAGATTACTGAAGGATGCCACCCTACAGCCAAATTTTATTTATTAAGATATTCTGATAATGTGAAAGATTAGAGCCAATAATTGTTATACTTCCAAAATAATTGTTATTGAAATTGATTTAGTCTTAATTTTTTTTTTTTAAAAAATATAAATGGTTGTATTTGTTAAAAATTAGTTAAGAGAAAATGTCAATCTTAACCATGTTATATATGGATGATCCATCTATTTATATATAGAGATCTAACGTCGAGTGGATAAGGATTCTTTCCGTTTCAAGTAAAATGGATGGTCCATATTAAATTTTACAAATATAACGGTATATATGTTGCTACATAAAAATGTGGTTGAGCGAGAAAGTAAATTGTACCTAATGAATTGATTAATAGAGAGTGCGACTAGCTTGAAAGGGAATAAGAGAATCGATTTTACGTTCAATACTTAATTTTATTGTATTTAACGGTATACATAAGAGACTGCATCATTTGCATACTGTTAAATTCAACAAAATAATTCTTTCAAGCCTATGACACGCCCTCCATTAATCAATAAGTGTACTTTTTCTGATTCTCATTGCTTCCCACAAAGCCACAAGGCAAGGATCATTATATTATTGTTGACGTTTTGGGTTCGCTAGAGCTCCAAAATGTATGGGAGTTGGGTCAATCTAGAGTAGACTCATAATTGGATCTTCATGATTGATTGCCAATGATGTTACCACAGAGCTCTTCAATGAAAGTTTTAATTAGTGATATTTATATAAGAGAAATAAACTTTTTAAAAAAGTGTTTTGTGTTTCTAAATAAATAATAAACACTAATAGACAAAGATTTGACTTCTTACTTTATAAAAAACATATAATTTAAAAAATAAGAAGAAGAAAAAATTATCCACCAAAAAAAAAAAACAAAAACACAAAACAAAAAGGTAGTCAAATGATTGTGATTGATGTCTCCACCAGAAAACATTGAAGAAGAAAAGCCAAACATTTCTTTTCAAACAACTTTTACGCCCAAAATTTATTCAAAATATATACAAATTAAGCTAATTAGCACGCAAATTAAGCTAAAACATACTCCCCAGAAGATTGGAAGGGTGAAAGTATTGAATTGATAATAATGAGTAATAGTCATTCTTGAATCCTTTTAAGGATAATATGGCTATTAAAATTACAATTTGATCAAAATCTAATAACGATCAATCACAACATCAATGGTGATTTTAATAACCACATCATTCTTGTAGGGATTCAAGAGAGACACAAGAGGAGGGACTTCGCTAGAATTACCCATCAATAACATTATAAAGATTTTTGTTTTCCTTGTATAGCTTTATTAATAAGATTAGAATCTGATTTCATCGTAATACCATTAATAGATAACTTAAGAAGGAGCAATGAATTAGGCAATATTGAGATTAAAAAAAAAAAATCCTTTTAATTAAAGAAAGTTATCCAAAATATTGAAAATTGTATTCCTAGGATCATTTCCGTTTCATTTAGTGTAAAATAAAAGGTAATATTGTAAATTTTGTTATTCAACTTTAATGTCAAAATAATATTACCTATTATTTTACAATAAATATTGTTGAAATAGAAAAGAGCATGTTCCGTATTCTAAAACAAATTAAAAAATTATAAGGATTCTGTTTTTTGTTGGACTGTGAATATTTGTACAAAGAGATTTAGTTATCAAACAAACATATAAAATGGAGTTATTTGTTGATTTTAAAACGTCAAGAATTTATTTATCACAAGAATTAATTTAATAATTTTCAAAAAATAATAAACAATATAGTTTTAATTTGCTCATGTCACACATATATGTGCAAGAGAAGATTTATTTTAAGTTATTATTTATTTATTTATTGTAATATATAGTTATAGTAATTTGTTTTTTATTTTTTGTAATAACTTCTCCGACCCAAAAAAAGAAAATAATAATAACAGTAATAATATCTCTCGAGCTGGCTGGGTGTGCTCGCTTCTTATTCTCCATCAATCCCAAAAGCCCAAAGCCTAATTTTCCAAGAAAATAAATGTTAAAATCCCTAATTTTTTTTCTTTCATTAATCATATAATTTCAATACCACTTCTCGCTAGATCATATCTTCAACGGCTACAAATTTGCCTCTGATTTTATCTGAAATCTGAGAGAAAGAGGGACAGGGATCGTACGGCACTCGATCTCCAGATTCTCTCCGGTATGTCAATCACAATAAACCCTAATTTCCCAATTCTCATACAAATGACGACAAAGAAAGTTCATTTGCTCTTTCTCAGAAGGAAGTTTGTGATCGAGTTGGTTCTCAATTAGAATACACGTTTTTTTAATAGAAAAACGAGTTCACTTTGTGATTGATAATGGGATTGTGCAATATTGCAGTTTTGATGCTTTTAATTCATTGTTCAAGCTCATCCTAACATAGAGGTAGATTTTCAATTTTCATTGCCTATAGTTTGAGAACAGCACTTGCTTATGCTCTGTTGTTGAAGACCATGTTGAACACCAATTGGTCAAAACTGTTAGGGTTTTCTGGGTTTTGCCTCATTGCTTTGGTTTTGCACCTTTAGGTCTATAGGGGCACGATTTGTTGAATACCTGATTGGGTTAAACATGATAGCTAGGTCACTGACTACTGATTTGGTTAAATGGTTGTATTGATGACGAAGCTTCTCAGTTTCACTTAAATTCGGCATAAATGTTTTCGTCATTCTGCACCATTCTTTGGTATTAGGCCTTTTCTTTTTAGTAGTCTCAGAACAGGTTTTTTCCATAGTTGCTCTAGCTGAAGCTTTAAATAACTTGTATCTGGGATATACTAAATGTCGAGAGAATAAATAACCGCGAGTCTCAATATGCCAGGTCTCCACCCTTAAGCCAATGGGTTTCAGCTCAACAATGTTAGATCAACCGCTCACTATTCCGTTACACTTGAAACTCCAATATTAAATCTTCAAGTAGTTCTTTAGGGGAACCTTTTGTATACGTCTCAATAAAATATCTTATTTCTTATCCGATATAAAAGGAGGACATACTAAATGCTGTAGAACACCTGTTGAGAAGATTAGATCTTTTTACCTTTGATGCTATAATCTGGTTTCGCATGGGAATTCTGATTTAGTCAAAGTAAAGTATCAAGGACTTTTTTTTTAATCATGCAAGAATACCTCCTCTTCTGTCTTCATACAATGTTTTTGGCACTGTTGATCTCACCCACTATCATTGATTCTGTGGTTGAGCTTAGAAGCAGTGACGAGACCTATATCAAGATACAACTAGTGATCGTAGTTTCTCCTGTCTGCTTTTACATACATACTTTCTGCTATCATTACTTTGCTTAAACACATTGAGCTTCTGGCTGTCAGTTCACATGATCACTGCACACCTTGAATAGATAATAAAATATACTCTACCTGAGGCACAACCTCAATTTTCTAGCTAACATGATAACTACTGACCTTGAATTGAAAATAGTAACATACTCTACACGAGGCACAACCACAAATTTCTAGCTCAGGAAATGAGCAACAATGATATTAGTTACTTTCATTACAAGTCTTGTAGATTCTGATGCTTTCTTGATTCTATAGGAACTTTAAAGCTGTTCACTTTTCTTGGAGGGGCATATTGGAATTCGACCTTAAAAAGCTCCATATGGAAGTGGGTAGATGCTGAGGGTGGATCAGAAGTTCCAAAAATTTTCAGACCCCACCCAATGTGAGCCCCAGAAGATAGGTATTTTCTCAGATTCTGTTTTATGGTCGTTAAAGTCAATAATTAGCTGCAGCTTTTGTGTTATATATTCCTGCCTTCCTACCCAGTTTTTTCTTCTTCTTTATTCTCTTATTCTATTTCCTTGTCGTGATGAATAGGGAGGAGGTCTTATATTTATTAGGCAATATTGTTATCCCTGAAAAGACCCAAAACCCAGAAGGCTACTCATATAAATATGGCTTTATAAAGTGACAATCTTTCAAGGTTGGAAGATGGCCTTTTATTCTGAAGAAGAAAAATCTGAGGATTACCTCTTCAAGATTGTTTTAATTGGTGATTCAGCTGTTGGAAAATCAAATTTGCTTGCAAGATTTGCTAGAGATGAGTTCTACCCTAATTCAAAGTCAACAATAGGAGTGGAGTTCCAAACCCAAAAGATGGA
The DNA here is from genome assembly GCA_006937295.1 of Carpinus fangiana. Lineage (NCBI taxonomy): Eukaryota > Viridiplantae > Streptophyta > Magnoliopsida > Fagales > Betulaceae > Carpinus > Carpinus fangiana. The sequence goes on from CM017321.1 coordinate 658,084, forward strand.
TATCAATGGAAAGGAAATCAAGGCTCAGATCTGGGACACAGCAGGTCAAGAGCGATTCAGGGCTGTTACATCTGCATATTATAGAGGTGCAGTTGGAGCTCTTCTTGTGTACGACATCAGTAGACGCCAGACGTTTGATAACATTGCCAGATGGCTTAATGAACTTCAAAGTAAGAGCTACTCTCTCTCTCTCACTCTCTCTCATGTTTAAATAAAGAGGGTAATCATTGTGGTGCATTCTGCTGAAATGTTTTTGTTACTAATTTTGGTAGATAATTTTATATGAATCCTTGGCGGAAGGTTACATTTACAATACATTGGACATTTTCTGTTAATGAATAATTTCTTTATGATTTTCATAATATTTGACTGTCCATTTCAATGGTTCTTTCTTTATTTTCTAGTGCATTTGTATGGGCCAACTCTTTATTGAACCATTTTATATTGAAGTAATTTTTAAGTGTGTTTGAATGGCAGTTGTAGTGATATTCTTGATGCCTAATGAAGCTGTTTTTTATCACAACCCTGGATGTTAAATGCTGTGAACCTTCATTCCATTATTTTGTTCTCGTTTCCTATGATGTCTGTTTGCACCTCATAGCCTATCAGTTTCAGAATAGATTTGAGGTTGATGGTCTGTCATGTTGATTCATTTATCCTTTTTTAAATTTGATTAACTGAGGATTGATTGGGTGGTTCTACTGAACAGCGCACTCCGACATGAATGTCGTCACAATACTTGTTGGCAATAAGTCTGATCTCAAGGATGCAAGGGAGGTATCGACTGCGGAAGGCAAGGACTTGGCAGAAGCACAGGGTTTGTTTTTTATGGAAACATCGGCTCTTGATTCCTCCAATGTAGCTGCCGCTTTTCAGACAGTTGTGACAGAGATCTACCATATATTAAGCCGAAAAGTGATGATATCTCAAGAGCTCAAGAAACAAGATCCTACCTGGATGGGAAATGGAAAAACTGTGGTGGTTTTGCAGGGAGGGAACCAAGAAGCAGATGTAGAGCCTAGAAAAGGTTGGTGTTGCTCATCTTGAAGCTACACGCCACGTCTCATCTTTTTGCTGGTCTCCCAAGCCTAAATTTTCTAGTCAATATCCACACTTTCCTTTTTCATGTGATCAAATTTTTTTATTTTATTTAAAATGTCAATTTAAACATCACTTGTTCTGGGTCAATGGTGGCTGAATAGAAATTGGAGTAGAGTAAGTGACTTGTAATGGGATTAAGAAACTTATATTTTACAATGTTCAAATTTCATATCTAGTCATTATGTTTTTATTTCACCTTGTGACTCCTTCCGCATTCTCTTTCTTTTTCTTTTTTCTTTGGGAAGTAGGTTTGGAATCTCTTTATCAGATGCCTCTGTCGTGACTTGTGAGGCAATAGAACCACATGTACGTGTTTCACATCCTTAAAACTTAAAAGGCTCCCAGAAAACATTGGAAAAAATGACCAAAAATTTTGCTAAGTTAAAGTTTTCTTAGGGAGTTTTTTTTTTTTTTTTTTTTTTATAATAATAAAAGAAGACTTTTACAAACAAAGTCAGGATAGTAGGCTAGGGATGATTTTGACCCAAAAAAAAATGTAAAAATAAAGCTACTTGAAAGTGTACTGTCATAACGAACTCAGAAACCATACGAACTCAGAAACCATCCACAATCAAATGAAATAATAATAATAATAATAAGCTAAAAAACAAAACGATGTCAATTTGGGTGGTTTCATTTCATAAAAAGGGAAAAAAAATAAATCTAGTTCTTTAAGTATACGCGATTTTATTTTATTTTTTTGCTTTTCAATTTTGAAAATTAGGTCCTTAAATTTTTTGTTAGTTTCAAATAAGCTCCTCCACCAATCTACAAGAATGTCACGTCAGACCAATCAATTAATTAGTTTTATTTAGTCATTGCTTTCATTTGGCATGTCGTATGTCTTCATGTGGCACATTTATTTTAAATTACTAATATATCATAAATAATAAATTTATATTAAAAAAAAAAAAAAAAAAGGTAAGAGTAGTCTACCATCGTTGGGTTGCCCCTCACTAGATGACTTGTCAAATGAGTTTTGTAACATTAATTAATTAGTTTGACATAGCATCAATAATAAATTGGGCAAGAGAATGATAAAATGGACCTTTTTGAAGCTAGTAAAAGAAAAATTAAGCCCAGAATTTGTCTAAATTGAAAACCTCTTAACTAAATTAAAATTGCATTAAAACCTGATGACTAAATTTATTTAGTTATTTATTTATTCCTAATAATAATGGACAAAACAATCTTTTGGTTTATCTGTTGGAGTTTGGCTCAACACAAAAACTACAAGATTTTAAATTTAGTCATTTATTTATTCCTAATAATAATAGACAAAACAATCTTTTGGTTTATCTGTTGGGAGTTTGGCTCAATACAAAAACTACAAGATTGAACCACCCTGACCCGGCTATTGCTTGCTCTATGTACGTGTTAGAAAATGTGGAGGAGGAGACCCATACAACTCTATGAACTAACATTCGCAACCGACACATGCATTCGAAGTCAGCTTCTGAGCCCCTGAGACTGATTTTCTGATTTGAAATCGCAACCAAACAAACATAACGACCACGACACCTGCTCCGCCAGCCAGCCAGCTAATGCACCATTAATAACGACAACGAAAGAAGAAAATACTGAAAATCTGTGGACTGTGGTGGTACTGGTGGGGTTGACCTCCGTTGCTGGATAACATGCAAATAGCAAAGATGGCGATAGTAGCCCACATCATATGCCCAAACCTACTTCTACTTTACAACAAGGAGCAGCAGACAAGGGCCCTACCCATTTTTCTCTTTACCACCGCCACCCCCCCTTTTTACACTATTTCTCTTTTGTGAAATATTTGAAGTGTGTGTGTTAATTTTCTTTCTGTCAAATAGTTAACGGAATCAAGTACAAAAACCAGCACAGGGATGGGATAGGTGGCTTGCATTTTGCTTTGCAACCATCCTGAGTGCCGTCATCTCAGTGAGGGGGCTGTCCAAAAGCAAACCTACGCTGGTTTTCTCAAATCACAGGAAGAATTAGAGAAAAAGCTGTGAAGTAAGATGGAAAATAGTTTCACCAGATAAAAATATGGAAAATAATACCATACTCCCAACTCGTTTACATATTCTTCTTGTGTTGGCTACATAAAACCAGAGGATCACAGCAGACCTTTTTTTCACAACATTTGGGTCACCCATACAAAACATTAAAAAAAAAGAACAAAAAAAAAATGGAGAATAACCCAAATCTCATCACCCCAAAAAACCCAAAAGGCAAACATGTATTCCACCTCTAGAAAACATAGTCAATGAAATGGAATGAAGAAAATCCAAAGAAAAAACCTAGTCAAGCTCATACACATCTAAAGGTCAGAACTCTTACTCGCTACCCTCCCTAATTTCTCAACCCACTCTGTACAAAACCATCAAAAAACCACAACATATATATACACCGACACCGAACCTCTTACTGTAATTACCTCTACTAAAAGGAGTAAAATGGCTTCCTCTTGGTGTCTAAGGACTTGAACAGGCTGCCTCTTGTCTTGGTTCTCTCAGATACCCAAGAAGCGTTTCAGCCTGCAAATGCATAACAAACCATTTAATCATTAAAATTGAAGAAAATCATAAACTCCCAAGATCATAATCACTGAAAACACTGCAATCAAACTGATCATATAAATATGTAGTGAAATCATGCACAAATAATGCAAAAAGGCAAAACTTCAAGATTCAAGTTCATTAGGCTCCATCATCAGGAAAAGTCACCACATCAACAGTTTGATTGAAGATCAAGACCCACTAGCACATCAACAGATTGACTGAAGATCAAGACCCATTAGCTCAAAGTTTTTGGGATTTTGACGAATATGGAACTACCCACTTTACCTTGTGCTTAGCTCTGACACTAACACACCCAGTCTGTGAGAGCGCCACCAGCGGAGGAATCGCCCCCTCCCTCACCAGCAACCCCCGGTTCCTGACGCTGTCTGCACACAGCTGCAACAGCGTGAGAACGGCAAACTCCTTTCCTTTGACCGACCCATCCTCAATAGCCTCCACCAGCACCGCAATCCCACCCTCCTCCACAATGGCCTCCCTCCCTTCCTCAATCCCCGCCAGGCTACTCAGTACCACCATCGCCTTCTCCGCCATCCCGCTCCCCTGCTCCGCCACCAGCTCCACCAGCGGCTTCACTGCCCCGGCGCTCACGGCCCTCTCCTTGTTCAGCCTTATTGAGCAGAGCTTATATAACGTCGTTAAAGCGTCCTTCTTCCCCCTACTCGAACCATTCAGCACCAACGACACCAGCGGCGGGATTGCCCCGCAGGCCCCGATCGAGCTTTTGTTCTCCTGTTACAATAAAAATTCAACATCAAATTCGTCTTTCTTCTCAGAAACTCTACTTTTTTAGGTTCTCTGCTTTCAGAGTACAGTGGTTCTGAGTTCGAATTCTAACTCTAGTTTGCCTCTCAATCAATCAAATTTATGATATTAGTTACCTCAAGCAGAGCCAGGCTAAGCAACGCGCACGCGGCGTTCTGCTTGGAGATCTCGGTGCCGGTCTTGAGAACGTACACTAAGGACTTGATCGCGCCGGCGTTTGTGATCAAGGCCTTGTTGCCTTCGAGGAGAGAGAGGTTGAGCAAGGCCGTGACGGCGTGTTCTTGCGTCAAGGGATCGCTGCTGCACCGGAGAAGCGGAATCAGAGCAGGGACCGCACCGGACTCGCCGATCAGAGCACGGTTATCGGCGCGGTTCTTCGCCAAAAGCCTCAGCTTGGCCGCCGCCGAACGCTTCACGGCAGTAGACGGCGATTGGAGCCCGTCCACGCAGATCTTCACCGTCGGTTGGAGATCCTCCGGCGAAATGCTCTCGATTATCTCCGTCGAGAAGTTCTCCCTCTGTAGAAACCCCGAACACGGCTGGGCCGCCTCCGCCACGCCAGCATCCTCGCGGATGTTGTCCAACGACGTCGCGGGCAAGTTCGCTAGCCTCTGTAGCTCCCCGGAGATGTCGCTGCTGTAAACAGACAGGTCGCTGAAGGCCCGGGAAAGATCCAGAAACTCCTCCATCTCCTCCATCTCAGACGACGACGTGGACTTCAGCGACTTGCCGTTCCGCATTGCAAGCTCGCTCAGCCGCATATCGATGCCCGAGTCTGTCAGGTTCTCGGACACACATCCCGATCTCTCGACGACAAATGAGCAGCAACTGCTCTCGTCGTCGTTTCTTTGGTACACGTTGGACCGTATCGTGCGCATCGACCGGCCCATGCTGTGTCGGTGAACTTTCGGCGAATACAAATTTCGGGATAGAGGGAAACGGTTGGAGTTCGAATGGGCGTCTTCAATAGAAACCATAGTCGCTTTGGTGTGAATCAGAGCACGAGCCTCTTTTTTAGTCTGAAGAATTTGGTAAAGAAGATTTCACCATTGGCAGGGACAACAGAGGTTGGGGAAGAAGATGAGGGAATCGATTTTAAGGCTGGTTTTGCTGTGTGTAGTGGCTTTGGTATCCGGGCGAAGCTAAAAGCACAGCTTGGTGAGCTGATAAATGGTCACAGTTCAGGTCTTATCGAGGCGAGGCGAGGGTGCTGATCTGACGGGGATCACAATTCACATTTCACAGTACTGTGTATGAATGTGGGACCGTCGGTGACGTTGATGAAGCGACGTCGTCGTTTCCATAACCTTTTTTTCACTTTGGCTCAGAAAAGATTCTTGATTTGGGATTGCGACAAGAGTCAGTTGCAACTTGGATGCGAGACACGTGTTTGCCAGCCACTTCACTTAACTTGTCCGTACGTACATCCGACGGTGGGAAAGCAACTCGATAACCGAGCCACACTCGTGCCTGGCCGATGGAGACGCTAATTATGATCGAAGTTCAAAACCAACGTGCTTACCTAATGTCGGCGTGTTAGGTTAATACTTTCTTAGTTTTTACTCCTAATCTCTTTTACCAGAGTTTACCGCATAAAAACGTTAGGTAAAAAGCTTTCGTAGATAACCCGTAAATAATTAAATAATTTAAGATGATATTATGGAATTTTATTTTATTGTTGATATGCAACGTGCTGAGTTGTTTAGCACCTTAAGTGCAGTGGTTAATATATAGATGGAAAAGATTGTGTTTGTCTTGGCCCCATTTAGCAGATTTTGGAGATCGAGTGGTAGGCCGTAGCCTGTAGGTATACATCACCCATGAATGGCCAATCCTCAAACATACATTTAGCCTTATTTAGGTGTCATTGGTGCAATACACTTTTTCCTCTTTCTCTAAAAAAATAAATATTAATTAATTTAAACAGAGGTGCTTTGTTTATGTAACGAGGACCTTAAGAGTCCCAATGAATAGTTTAATTGATGGGAGATTATGTCTCACAAAGTTAAAGTCGTTAATTCGAATCATCCTCTTTTATTATTCTCTCTTTCATAATTGATATATACTTTAGATTTGTATCATCTTGTATCAAAGCCAACCACAATGTCGAGTATGAAATTAAACGAGTTATTGTCTCTAAGAGATAGTTCAATCGATTATAAACCATGTCTTATGAAACAAATGTTAGTAATTCGAATTTCTCTTCTCATTCTTATGTGGACATATCAAAAAAAAAGAACTGAGGATTTGTGATCAACTCATGAAATGAACGAGTTATAAGCTACATTAAAATGTCTTTGTACTATGTTAACATCAATAAAGTAGGCTGTCATGGACTTTGGTTGCCAAGCGTGGTATAAATTTTGTATAACCAAGGTATTAAATTTTGATTTTAAGCTTCTCACGACTATTTATTCAAAAAAAAAAAAAATGATTTTAAGCTAGCTTTTGTTTTATATAGGTTTAAATGATTTTATATGTTGTAGTAAAAGTAACGGTTAAGATTGAATCTCTCAAAATATTTTTATATTTTCTCTCTCTTATTAAAAGTTTTTAAAGATAAGTCAATTTTGAGATTCAATCTCAACCGTTGCTTTTACTGTAGCACACATGCTAAAATAACAACATGTAAGTCGAATCCAATTTTATAAACCATTTGATTTAAAAACTAACATAAAAATCTTCAATTTAAAATAATTGGAGGGGATTTCAGTCATTGCACTTTGTAGTGCTCACAAAATCATTGAATTTGTAGACATTGATGCTATTTAAGGTAATTTATTTTATGAGTGGCTTGAAATATTTACTAGTGTTGTTAATGACTACGCGTATTTGAGTGAAATATTTAGTTGCCACCTGTAGTTAACGTTGCACGTTTTAAACTCCCCAAAAGGAGGGGGAGTTAAAGTTGTATTATGAAGCCATAAAAGAAGTGCAGTATGTAGGAATTAGGATTAGCCTTTTTAATGCCATCATTATTATTATTTATTACTCCTAGGATTTATTTGTTTTCACGAGCCTCATCATGGCTACGCAGACTTATGCCATTTCTGGATACTTTTTAGTGCAACAAATTCATTAAAAAATGTCGTACTATGATGTCTGGAAGTCACCTATCTATAAGTTTTTATTTTCTTATTTAACTTTTTTTTTTTGTTTTTAAAATAATTAAATAATTGCCCCTTCAAATTACTTAACATTTTCAATTTACGCCCTTCTATTAATTTGCACGAAAAATCTATTATATAACTCAAATTTTTCATGTATCAAATAAAACATTTTTTTTTAAAAAAAAAACACTATGGTTGCAGGTCTCCACAACTTCATGGACAAATACGGTGAAATACCCATAACTTGGTTGTAAGTTTCTTCTGCTAGAACTAATCTAATCCTCCCAAATGTGACGAATTAGGATTCTCTCCGATTCAAATGAATTAGAAAATATCTAGTTCGTTATAGTAGAGGAGTATTTTTGTTATCTCAAAAAGTGAAAAGATAAAAACACGCTTCAAGTATATCTAACTAGATATATTGATAGTTTTAAAAATTACGTTCAATTTTTTTTATAAATTTATCGTTGAATTTGTGGATCTTAAAAATATCTAAATTAATTTTACATCTATATAATTTCAAAATATATATATAAAAAAAAAAATGGTGTACAAAATATTTTAACAATCGAAAGCCCTAGAATTGTTAAAAAGAAATATCAAATTGTTGAGTTAGTTAAACACCCAGCTGTAACCCTTTGGCCTTTTCAATAAGGCTAATGGTGACTCCCCTGCAGTTTTACATCCCCACTTTTGGTCAAACAATAATTATTGTGCTCAAACTTTTCAAAAAAGAAAAAGTAATATATATATTTATTTATTTATTTGTGTTTGAAAAATCTTTTAAACTGCTGGCCCGCTGGCTTGGCTTTTGCATAATTCCAAATGTCAAACCCAAATAAAAAAGTTTTGACGATGAGAAGACAAATAAAAACGAGAAAATATATATATATATATTAAATATGTTTATTTGTCAAACCGTTGAAACGCAAATCTGGGCCTATCTTAAACCAATCAGAAGTAGGCACTTTTTGACGCGGTCATCTCAATTCTACCAATTGGGATAAAGTTGTTGACCGACATTTTTCATTCTATATCAGTAAGGTTTAAATACTATTTTGTCCTTTGGATTTTGTTTTATATCACAGTTATTACCTCAGTTCTGAATAAAGACAAAAATAATACTTTTGTTAAATTTTTTTTAATTAAAAATAAAAAAAAAATTCACATCAACGCATTTAAAAACCCGACACGTATACTGTTTATATACCAAATTTATAAATAATGCTAATAATTATATTTTCTTCTCATAACTAAAAATGAATTTTAAGAGTTTATAACTAATACTCATCTCTCCTTAACTTGATGGGTAAAAAATAGATTACGTGCTCTAATAACAAATGATGAGTTAAAAGATTTTTTTTTTTTTTCTACTCAATTTGAATGAAACTTAATTTGTTTATTCACAATTAAAAATATATAGTGAAAATACATTAGCTTTAATCTAGAAAAATAAGTGATGTTTGTAGTTCCATGCATTAATCTCCATGGGCACCTTAACAACAATTCCTCCTAACCATGATGTGGCCCTTATAAAATGGCAAGCACAAGCCTCATAGTGTAGCGCTAGGATTAGTAAATATGGGATGCAACTGCGACACTAAGGGGGTGTTTGATAAACCATTCGTAGAAGTACTATTTGTGGTTTTACTGTAGATTTTTTTTGTCTTTTTCCTAAAAAATCAACAAACATCACTGAAATGCCCCTCTCTTATTATTGTTCTTGTTCTTCGTCCGACTGTTCTCATTTCTCTGCAAACCGCACCATCTCTATCTTACCCCATCTCTTTACACTCTGTTTCTCCCTGTATTCATGACTATCACCCATTCCCCGTCTCTCATTCTCCTCCATTCCATCATTTCTCTCTCTAAGTTTTCGGTACCCTCTCGCTTTCTTTCTCAAACACCATGACATCTGTAGCTTCTAGTTCCACCGAACCCCAAACCCAAGAATTCTCAGCTCCTAAGCGAGAGCAGCGAGAAGAAGAGGAAAGCCACGTCGTAGGTTGTCGGAGTGGTTTCAGGTATGATGAATGGAATTCTCCATGTGGGTTGCTGACAGACAGCGCCAGCGGGGAATTTAGAAGGGGAGGAGAGGCTGTCCGGCACGGTGGTGGAAACCCAATTGATGGGTTGCCGGCAGACTTCACCGATGAGGCCTATGGGAGAGATTTTAGATATTTCTGAGGGCTATAGCAAGAAGAAAGAGAGACAGACAGAGCCGATGGGGATGTTAGGAAGGGAGGAGAGGCTTTCCGGTACGGTGGTGGAAACCCAATTGATGGGTTGCCGGCAGACTTCACCGATGAGGCCTATGGGAGAGATTTTAAATATTTCTGAGGGCTATAGCAAGGAGAAAGAGAGACAGACAGAGCCGATGGGGATGTTAGGGAGGAGAGGCTTTCCTGCACGGTGGTGGAAACCCAGTTGATGGGTTGCCGGCAGACTACACCGACGAGGCCTCCAAGAGTGATTTTGGCTATTCCTGAGGGCCTTAGCGAGGAGAAAGAGAGACAGACAGCACCGACAAAGCCTCTGGGTTTTGCGAGTGAGACGCGTTGACCACCGCAGAAAATGGGTTACGATAGAAAATGAGATCGGAGAGTGCAAATGTATTGAGGGTAAAAATGTACTTTCACTGCACAGTGCAAACGCGCACAGTACATCCTCAACCCCAAACCCGTTTTTCAAACAGGGCCTAAAAAAGGAATGCTATGGTTATTTATAGTGTTCTCATAGTGTTTTTTTTTTTTTTTTTTTNTTATTTTTATTTTTATGAGGGATTGTTAGGGTAAGTTTTTTTAAAAAAAATATTCACGTAGGACCAGAAAAACATTAAAAAAAAACACTAAAAAAAATCGTATCATTTCTCATTTTAAAACTTGCGGCTAATAATGAAAACACAGTTTGGCTTTTAAATTGTGTAATTTTATCTTATTGCCTAGTGGGCATAAACGTAAATTGCTTTTATATTTTCAAACCGACACTTTCCTTCTAACAAAACCACTTGTTTGGGACTCTTTGAAAAGCCATTTCTTTGTTTAAAAAAAGAAAAAAAGAAAAAAGAAAAAAGAAAAAGATTAGGATGTGGTTATAAGGGGATTAGGGGACAAAGAGCTTTGGGAAGGAAGGCCCACAACAATACGCATGAAGATAGATGGGCCCCGTCTGATGGGCTCATTTTGGTGGTGAACAGCGCAACGTTCCCTGCATCTGCCTTCCCTCGGCTGGGACCTACTTTTTGTAGTATGCGTTTATTAAGAAAAGCATTTATTTATTTATATTTTTTTGTTTTCTATGAATCTTTTTTCTGAAGCAATAATTATTCTCACTGCTGGCGTGGGTCCATGAGTCCATCTCAGGCCTTCCCTACGTTTATATCTTGGACCAGCCTATATTTGACTTTGGGCTGATAGTCGGTTGGTAATGTCGATTTTGATAAAAAATAATTGGGTTTTCGCATTTCGCATTGATATTATTGGTAAAGTTGAAATTTTCAGCGACTTATTTCGTCAACTTTTTGTTCTGTCACTGAATGATGGTCGGTAATGTCAGTTTAGTAATATCAGTCAGTAATGACGGTTGGTAATGTCGGTAAGTGAAAAAATAGAGAATTTATCGGCATAGTTGGTCGAAAAAGTCGGTTCGATTAAAAAAACTTCTTCCGCCTACCACACTGACAAATTCGGAATAGAAAAATTTATGCCGCCTCTCCGTCCATCATCTAGACGGTCACGTTCGGCAACGTTCGAAACTCAGTCAGTAGTCGGCACTTGGTGAATTTGCACAGCCCTTTGACTATTGAACATCACTCCACATTGAACCCTTTGTTTTGAATCAAACCAACACCTATATCTTTTTCATTACGTACATTTACTTTAATTCAGTTTATTAAAGAGAAATACACTTCCTTTTTATAAGTACCATGAAATTAATTGAATGCCATTATTATGCTTTGACATTAAGGGCTCATTTGGGAGTACGATTTTAATAAGTGCGATTTTAAAAATTACGTTTTCAAAAATTTCGTTTTTAAAATCGATACTTTTTAAAATCGCATAGACGTTTGGTAAAACATGCTAAAAAGCACTTTTTTTTATTAATTGAGTGTTTGGATAACATTAGCATATAATTGCGGTTTCATGGCCAAATTACTAATAAGGAAATTTATTTAACAGTAAAATAACTAACATTGTCTATTTGCCTCCATTTTTAACAACTATGGAAACAAAAGTATGAATTATAAAAACATTGAGTTATAATTTATCCTTCACTAATATTTCATATATGGACATGTGAGTTGTTACAAACATTGAAACGAAACAACACTAAAAAAAAAACTTAAAAAGTCATTAATTATTGCAAATTGTTACAGTGCTCATCACTGTGCATTATGCACAGTGATCCGATGCACAATGACGGATCACTGTGCAGTGCACAGTAAAAAAATTTAAAAAAATCACAAATTATCACTGTGCATTACCCATTAAAAATATATATTAAAAAAAATCACAAATTGTTAAAGTGGACTACCCATTTAAAAATAAAATAAAAAAATTCATCACAAATTGTTACTGTACACTGCCAAAAAAAAAAAAAAAAAAAAAACTAAAATTTTTTATGGTTTTTTTTTTCTTCAAAAAAAATTGCTAACACTGTACTTGTATGGTAATCTAAATAAAATTTTGAGAAAAAAATCACAAACGCTTATTATTCTATAAAAATCAATCGAAAAACATAAACACATATATAAAAAGGCACAATAATCATATAAACCACAGAAAATAACACCAAACACCAAACACAAAAGAGTTATATGGAGAGAAAGAAAATATTAAGGTCAGATTCTTACCTGGTAGAGAAGCGGAAAGATGATGAACAACAATGGAGAAAGGAAGAAGAGACTGAGAGAGAAAAGAGACAAGAAGGGTTTATATGTTTTAAGTGGGTATTCTTGGTATTTTTTTTAATTCTTGCACAAAATAGGTAACTATTGAGCCAAATATCTTTTTAATAGAAATCGTGATTTTGTTTTAAATTCGCACTTTTTTGAATAAGCACCCTCTAATCAGCTTATGGAAATTGCAGATTTTTTCACGATTTTAAAATTTGCGATTTCCAAATCGCAATCCCAAACACTCTAAAATTGTGATTTGGTTTAAAATTGCATATTATTTTTTAAAAAACGCACTCCCAAACGCACCCTAAATTGACAGCGAAAGACGCTACAAAAATATATTTTTCTAAATAAATAAATTATAACCGGTAAAGATACATAACACCAAAGTACTATTTATTCCCATATAGTTTTGTTTTTTTTTTTTTCTTTTTGAAAAAATTATTCCCATAAAGTTACATCGACTATGTAACTGACAATCATAGTATAACAACATGGATATCGATATACAATCCAACAACTCTTGAAGTCCTCGTCAATTGATCACTATGGTTTCTCTCTCTCACATGAGTGTGCTTATTCGTTTTAAAATGATGTTTTACAAGAGAACTCAGTAATTAAACGTACGTTATTCTTAATATATTATTACAATATAATCATTGCAAAATATAAATATTTTAAAATCCTTAACATATCATAATGATGATATCTTATATATATCATGATAATTAACTTAATCATGCAATAAATTATGTGAAATACATTGAATATGATAATTAAAGATCATTTAATAAAGCCTTTTAATTATTAATGATTTTTTTTTTTTTTTGGAAAGATTAATGAATAAATTTACTTACTTAATTATCAAGACATATTTAATATGGCACGGGGCAAGATGATCATTAGATACTCGATGGATATGTGGTTGCTGACATGGCAGTCTAATGCAATAATTCTTACACGTGTTATGGCATGTTGCAAAACCTAACATGTATGTGGTGTGTCGAGCCATATGATACGTGGCATCCAACCCAACACATGGCATAACTTGGCATTAGACGTGGTTTGATGTTGTGGCATGATGGTGCCAATTGCAATTTGTTGATGTGGCACCAGACCATTATGTTGCAGGTTTGACACATGGCATAGTTGTGAGGTTAACTCGTGAGTCGTGACACAATTCCGTGCATATGATACTTGTAACATTTGAAAGTTTATGGAGCATTTCTCAGTCTTATTATTAGTAGAAATACTACAAATAGTAAATGTAGAGGACCTACTGCTAATCATTTTCTAATGATTATAAAAACTTGTCATTAAGAGACCATTAACAAGAAACATTATATTTTTGTGGATGATTTTTTTTTTCCTTTTCTTAATATGATAAGTGGATAATTAGCTTTTCTGTGGACTTATTTTTGTGACTTTAGATCGGCCGGTTTATGCACATCAGCACATGTTTTTGCATAGAAAGATAAGGAGGAAAAAACGAATTCAATATCCCTCTTCCCATTTGGACGCAACGATAGGTTCATTTAAGTTTGCGATTTTTAAAAACATAGTTAAATGTTTGATAATTTTTTTTTTTTTTATTTATCTTTTATTGTTAATTCTAAAAACATAAATATTAACAAACCAGCTCAAATACAAAACATTCATTAAAAACACAACAAATTTTGCATTGATATCACATAAAAACACAATTTCAAAAAAAAAAAAAAAAAATCCAGAACACATTAATAAACACAATAATGTTTCAATCTCTACTCTCAAAGCATGAACAGTACTGCTACTCCTCCAATTAAGAATATGGATAGGAAGTTGAAGTTTGAGAACATTCCCACGCCAACAACTTCAATTTATTATTGATTCTCAAAACTATTAGAAGCACAGACATAAACATCAAATTAATTAATAAACTAGTATATATATGTAGAGTAGGACTAGGTACGTACTAGCCAGCAGATAACTACATATATATGATATATATTTTTGTAAAATATATTTAAGTAGGTATTTTTTTTGGCCTGGGGAAGGAGAAAGAGAGCTTCTGATTAGTAACTTCCACTTTATCAACGTCTTCACCAGCCGAATTAACTACCTTAGAATGATAACTACCTTATTATTGTTCCGCTGCAGGTGTAGGTAACATTGCAAGTATCACTAATACTGAGGGATATCGTATGCACGGGCCTCATGATGAAGTTAGCAAAGGCTGGCAAGAGATAGAGCACCTCACAGACGCACTGGCTGTCCATCTGCCTCGCCCAACGACAACAATCGTGTTCCCCAGGGCCCTGTTCATGGTGGCTATGGTGGCGGTGCCTACTTTTGCGTCCATGCCTATGATGGTGGACCTCATGGTTCTCTTTATTACCATCATCATCATCATTATCATCATCATCATCAGGTGGGGAAGGAGGGGTCACCGGCCTCAAGGGGAGCCGGGCACAGGCGTAGTTGGCGAGAGAAAACTGCGACGCACAAAGCGGGCGGGGCACCGGCATCTGGCCCTCCGACTGCATGGGCACCAGAACCATGAGAGCAAAGAAAGTTAAGATAATAATCATGCCTCTTTTTTTTCTTAATTAAGGTTGCTTGTGACTGCTGATTGGGCATTGCCTCTCTCTGTTAATTTATATATACTAGCATTCATTGGCTCTCTGTACGTTTTAGTGTTTACCAAGAGAATGAGGCTTTAATTTCTGGTTGGTTAGGTTCTGAATGGTTGAGTAAATAGAGGATTACAAAGAGGATGAGGCTTGTCAGATTGCCTCATTCTCTTGGCAATCTTCTATTTTATTCAACTTTTTACTACCCAACCACCAATTATTGGTAACCAGAGACTAATGAATGAGCAACTATATCTATATTCACAACCCTATTTCTTCTCCTGGAAATCCTACAAAAAAATAATAATACTTTTCATATGTGTTTTACAATTATAAAAGTCGCTTTCTTTTCTAACGATTGAGTAAATCCAACTATCGGTTTACTTTAGAAGCATCTTATGATGATCAAATTCTTAAATCACATGATTATAATTAACCGTCTAAAAATTAGACGGTCATGATCTAGTCACTCTGAGGTTTGAGCTTTGTTCAAAACTCTATATCAACGTACAACAATGATCCTAATTAATTGTAGTAAAAAACAAACAAAGCCGAAAGACATTTTTTATTTATTTTATTTAAGGCCGAAAGAGGGTTTTAGATATCGCTCAAAGAACAAACTCGATCGCCCAAGATCCTGCGGTGTTGTCGTTTTGTGTCAACTGTCAACTGCAGATCGACAATACAAAATCCAAAAAATATCATCATATTTATATTGCGATCAAAATTCAGTATTTTAATCACGATGTTTCCCGTGCCTAGCTTTTGGTGAAGACTACGTACGAGACAACGTTATATATGCGGCTACACGTGAACACCAATGGTGGTGGATCAATCATGGATCGATGGGTATCTGCGCGTCTCCATGGGCAATCCATCCATTCCACTCTAGCCTGCCCTGGAGAGTGGAGACTCAACTACAATTTTTTATTAGGGGGTTAAAAACGTTAATAAATAATTAAGTCTAATTTAGACAGGAATTAAACTTAATTAAACATTAAGCCTTTTTTTTTATTTAGTCTGCCAAACGGACATCTCTCTAAACATTTGAGAATTACAAAGCTCTATTAATATTAATACATGAGAGAATTAAAAATGTATGTAAGAATCTCTTGTTCTAATGACATATAATTTTAATAGACTAAAATTATGTTGATGCGAATCTAACACTTATGAACTAATACGAAGTTAACAAGTTAAGCTTGAAGAATTTAACCGGTTTAATAAAATGAGTTGGGTTATGGTTAAACTATATAGTTTTATACGACACAACCCAAAACGAAATTAGCCGATTAGAGTTGAGAAGTCTAACTCATTTAATTAAATTGGTCGAATTATACTTAACTTATATAATCTTATACTCATACTTCAACATGATTCAATTCTAATACATGAAGACATATTGTGTCCCTAAAAACTTTGTCTATTTATAGTAGGATTTAAGTTAACCAAAAACAACCCTTTCCCTATTCTTAAAAAATAAAATAAAATAATAATAATTATTGTTATTATTATAATAATAAAGCCTTCCCTATAACATATATATAGGGGTACATTTGGATTGTGTTGAGGGGAGCTAGACAGGCTATAGTGCCACTATACAGCCCACCAATTCCCTGTAATTGTATAAACACTTGAGAAACTCCAAAGTCCAAACCATTTGTTTCATGAATCATGGGGGGGTAGTTGAAGCTCCCCAACAGAATGGCCAACAGGGGAAACCAAACCAAACTCTTATAATAATCACCTCTAATTTCCATATCCCAACGCATCCTTAAACTTGTTTCTGTTTCGTAGCTGCTTAATTTAGTTTCACCATTATCCCCTGCAGGCTGCAGCCTGCAGCCTGCATGCAGGCGAACATGTTCAGGCGTGTGCTTGTAATTTTCTGTCTTCTTTTGTCTCTGTTTCTCTCCTCCTCAGCTCAAACATGTGAGATATACGACTTCTCAAGCAACAAGGTCTTCAGCTCCTGCTATAATCTCCCATGTCAGAACTCTTTCCTGCATTGGAACTACAACTCATCCTCTGGAAGCCTCCAAATCGCTTTCAGGCATCTCATGCTGACGTCCAGATGGGCTGCATGGGCCATCAACCCCAATGGCTTACAGACCGCCATGATTGGAGCACAAGCGGTTGTTGCTTACCAGCTAACCAATGGAACCATGAGAGCCTACACTTCCCAGATCAAAAGTTATGCCACCACCATGCCTGAGGGAAATCTGATTTACAATGTCTCTGATTTGACGGCAACTTATGCAAATAATGAGATAATTGTTTATGCTACCTTGGGACTGCCAAGCGATACCACCACTATCAATCAGGTTTGGCAAGAGGGCCCGGTTACAAATGACAGTCCAGGAGCTCATTCTTTTGAAAATGATAATACTATTTCATTCGGGACCCTCAACCTTCTTTCCAGGCAGTATGCAAGAGCTGCAAAATTTGAAGCCTCAAGCAAAAATGTGAGTAATTTAGTTTCTTTTACAAGCCTTAATCTGATTTATATGTTGATAGTTATCATGTAAAACTAAAACCTTTGTATGGTTGCTCTTCATCTCATTCAATTTTTGTTCTCTTCCTCTCTGTTTTGGGATTTCTTGTTTAGAAAGTGTTGTTCAAGGCTTTTGACATGTTCATTGCTCTTATTGGAATGAAATTTCAGCTGCATGGAATGGCAAATACATTAAGCTGGGGAATCGTGATGCCTGTTGGTGTCATGATAGCAAGGTATGCCAAGGTATTCAAATTCGAAGACCCTGCATGGTTTAAAATTCATGTCATCTGCCAGAGCTCAGCTTATGTTGTTGGAGTTGCTGGATGGGCAACTGGTATGAAACTCGGCAGTGACTCTACATGGGTCGAATACAGAGGGCACAGAATACTTGGCATTCTCATTTTCATCCTTGGAACATTTCAGGTACCCAAAAGATCATTCTTCTGAGTTCTGATCATACAATATTCAATGTTAATTTGTTTTATATGGATTTGCTATAAAATTTTGGCTATTTAATTATGTTTAGCTTAACTAATAGGAAGATTTGCATTGTGTTTAGGTGTTTGCTTTGGTTCTAAGGCCCAAAAAGGATCACAAATACAGATTTCACTGGAAGATATGTCACTATTCAATCGGATATCTTGTTATTCTTCTCGCCATCATTAACATATTCAAAGGATATGATATTTTGAAGCCCCAGAAGACGTATAAGAATGCATACATTGGCTTCATTGTGGCTTTGGCTGTCAGTGCTGTGTGGTTGGAAGCGTTTACTTGGTATGTTTTTTTGAAGAGGTCAGAAAGTGCTGCCAAGAAACCTCAGGGCTGAATGGAGCAAATTGGGGCTAATGGTTAGGTCGTTCGAATTTAAGAGGGCTTACTTGCCCGAGCAAATGGGTCAAACATCATAGGTTGTTCGAGTCAGCAAATGGGTTAAACATTTTAGGTTGTTCGAGGCAAATGGATCTCGTTGCCTTTTCTCTTAAATTGCGCGCATGAATTTTTGTGAAATTTGGGAGAGCCTAATAACACGAATCGTTGTCCAAGCCAACACGGTTTAATTAGGCTATTTACACAATCTATTTTATTCATTTCCTTTTTACCTCTATGCTGTTGTACCATTTTGTAAATTTATGGATGAGGGCATTTCAAGTACCCCATGTACGGAGACTAGAGGTGATAATTCAGAGTTATACATACATGTATAAGTTGCTTCATATTCTATTTATTATTACACCTATGTTTTGTCTTCATTTACTGATTATTTCCATCTTATTTCCCTGTTTCGTGCTATTTTATATTCAACTTTATGAAATAACTAAGCATTGATTCTTTACTTGTGTAGCAGTTTACATGAACCCCTTCCTGGATTAACATCTCAGATCCAACATCAAGACTTTGTGCCCCTATTTTCTTAAAAGTAGTCAGAGCTTTTGAGAACCATTCCAGCCTATTTCAGGTTTAGAGCATTTTGTAATTCAATAATGAGAAAAAAAAAAAAAACGAAGGAAACTTATATAAACTGGATGCAACTATAATGTTAAACTAATAACTCTCATGGTAGACGAAATAACTTAAAGCAAATTTATATAACCAACCATGTGAGCTGTCATATCAACTTATTTTACAAATAATTTGGCACAGTAAGGCCACAGGAGAACTTGAGGAATCACTGAATTTATCAACTATCTCTCAGCAAATGGAACGTGAAGGAATTATAAAAGGCAACCATTGATGCCTTTTGGAACTTGGGAATCAGACAAAACTAGATTGAAGAAACTGCATTCCAGATTTCATTGATCAATGTGTATTCTCATTCGAATTGCCGCAAAGCCTCAACGAATGCATCCTTGACGAGAGGGTTTGAAGCTGCTACTCGCTGGGCTGTGATGTCAAAATCTTTACCGGATCTGATGGTAACAACAACCATCAAACGTTAATATAGGTAAAATATTTGAAATTTTCTATAATTGTGAATGCTTCTAAAGTTAAAAGGCAAACATGTTTATCATGGCCTGACAGTTGTGCAGTTTGCTAAACCAACCCATTGCATGCCCAACTCACGAATTGATATGTGAAAGCTCACAAGATGAATATCAATGCAAGCTGACTACATACCTATTTGAAGGTTACAATGGAAGAATGCTAATCCTCTACAGAAACCTTCCATATTTCCTTTATCAAGAAAACAAGAAGAATGCACATTTAAGAATGTTACTTACGGATCATATACAAGGCCTCCAGCTTCTGTTACAATCACAGCACCGCCTGCCACATCCCTGAGTACAGAAGCAGACTATGCCAATCACAAGTCATGCCAAACCTCACTTAAAACACACGATATTAAACCAAGAAGCAGACTATCTAAATCATGGATCACACCAAAGACGTCGCTGAAAAATTACAATATCATACCAAGGACCCCCAAAGCCGAGTTCAAAAAATAGGTCAAGCCTTCCACATGCAATTCCACAGAGATTTAATGCACAAGAGCCACACATTCGAAGGGATCTCACCTGATCAAAAGAGAAACTAATATCCATAACGCACAGCAATGCAATGTTATAAAGCTCAATAGCTTCTGAGGAAACTTTATAATTTTACCTTGGAAAGTAGGCTATTAATCCTATTTGTAGAGGCATCCAATGTTGACTTATCACGTTTTGTCCCAGCCTGCTCTTTCAGGATAAATTTTGATTAGTGTTGAAATTTTTATGAATTCAATGCAACACAGCGAAATCTGAAATACATTCTGAAAGCATGTATTTCTGAAAGACAAATTTTGATAGCAATGCATGTGCGTGTGTTTCTGAGATGCACGATGCGGAATTTAGCTTCTCGCATGATCTAATACAATGGAAAGACGCTAGGAAGCAGGTGGTTTTGTACATTCACTTGCTATCAAGCAGGGGCGCATTATATGTATGCTCACTGGGGTTCTTAAAAAATAACTAAACAAATAAGTGGCACGTGGGGTTGTAACATTTAAGTTTTTTAGTACCAATACAAAGTTACTACCCAACTAAAGAACACCAGCTAACATAACTGCAAAATTTGTACTTGGGAATCCGCATTATATCCCTATCCATGGAATGTGAATGAAAGAAAATGGCAGGGCCACCACATTCCAATATAGTGAATTCTGGACGAGTACTATCATAGGCATATTTTATTGTTCCTTTTCCCACTTTCTCCTCTTTTTTTCCATTTTTTTGGTTTATGGACAAGGATCAGGGCGTACCATAGAATAAGCTAGTTCCAAGATTTGGGACTGACTTTAAAATTTTATGGTGGCTTTGGACACAGGCTTATTTTGCTTGATCTTTAGCTTGGTGGGACATTAAAAACCAGAAGCACTGACCCCAGACCCCTTAGACTTTAAGATTGTTGGCTCATGTCCAGTGACAAGCATCAACAACACTTACGATATGATGGAAAAGTACTACAATTCCTAAGGCTTAGAAGAAGATGAGGAAAGAATAACTCTAATAGTTTTGCATCAAAGAATCAGTTCCGCTGTATACTCACATACCTCAGTTGCAAGGAGAGACTTCACAAGTTCACTTTGAGATGATGCTGCAATTACAGTATAAGCATGTCGCTGTTAGAGTTTCCTAGGATTAAAGAAAAAAGTGAGAGAGAAAAGCGCAAAACCAAATGATTAAGAAAAGCAATCTCGCCTTTTATAGGGTTCCCATTCAGAAAAGCACCTTTTCCAAGGATGCCAGTAAAAAGCTACATATCATAAACCCAAATATACAAATAGTTCAGCAAGTAGTACTTATAGAATCACGTTTATGAACTATCAAATTCAAAGAGAACCACACATGCCCAGGCAGCCAGGCGCTCAAAGAGGCCCAAACACCGAGTCAGCCAAAAAGAAAAGTCAAAATGTCAATCATAAGAATCTCTGACCTCCTACAGGTAAACTTGATAGGATCAGAGTATGACAGGGAGAAAACACTGATTACTTGATTGCTCACTGACAATTATGTTAAGTGCTCCTCTGTCTGTACATACAACAGTCCGACAGCATAAAGCTGTGGACATTTTTCAAGGGCTAAAGTGGAGGCGGCCGTGTATAACACTATGCATTTACAGAATGGTCATTGATTGACCACTTATGTTAAAAATTAGAATTCTCACCTCATCCATTATTGGATTGTAAACAACACCAACAGTGGGAACCTTTCCAATTGTAAGACCAATAGAAACACACACGAAGGGAAACCTACAAATAATTAAGTTGCAACAATAAAAACAATGAACATGACTGAATATACAAACAAGAAAGGATCACCAACAATCTGAGAAACTGATATTTACCCATGGACAAAGTTAGTGGTTCCATCCAGAGGGTCAACTATCCATGTTGGTTCATCAGTCAGATCCACAGCACCATAGGCAGCAGTAGTTTCTTCACCAATGAACTAAGAAGAACGCCAGTTGGAGCCAGTAAGAAATTATTCAAAAAGAAGGAAAATTAAAGGCCATTCTTAGAGGTAAATACTAAATTTTGATCATTAATTTTAACTTTCTTGGTGCATAAAGAAGAATAAGTGTTAACCTTATGTGTGGGGTAAAGCTGCTTGAGATGACTGAATATGAGATCTTCACATGCCTTATCAGTTTCGGTAACCAAATCCACCTGCACTCAATAACATACACTTTATGATTACAAGTTGCTACTTCTCTATTTCCATCCTCAAATCATTTTTTTCCTCTAAACAATACCCCTCACTTAGACAATGCACCATCTGATTGCTTAAAAAAAGTGGAATAGCAAACATTGATTTAGCACACTTCTACGCCTATGTAACAAATTTATGGTTCAAAAGGAACCTGTCCACACAATTCTTCATCTTAAACTATTGACACTGTGCTACCATCCACTCTCTACTATCTCATCAACACTTGTAATTTAGTTCTAACCATGAATTGGGCATGCTGCATGTTTATCAAACAACATTTATAATTCCATAACTTCTAATGATCAAATAAGAAGCCAAAAGAGAAAAAGAAAAGCATAAGATATGGCATACTAAGAATAGAACCCCCCCCCAAAAAAAAAAAAAACTATATAAAACCTTCAAAACTAAAAGCATNATACTAAGAATAGAACCCCCCCCCCCAAAAAAAATAAAAAACTATATAAAACCTTCAAAACTAAAAGCATACCACGCCTTTATGCTCCACATGTTTGGTTTGATAGAACCCATTACGAATTACCTGCAAAATTAAACATTTATGAGTCTCAATAGAATAAATGATGAGGAAATCAAAATACATACTAAAAAAGAACCCAAAAAAAAAAGACTTCGAATTAACAAACTTCGCCAGCCCTCTTCGCTGCATCGACAGCAGAGGCGAGGAAGTCTGAGAGCGAATCTGAAACCCATAGAATTTGGAAAGAAAAAAAAAAAAAAATTAGTAAATGGATACCAAAGAAAAAGAAATGCATATAGAAAGTGTGTTCGTGAGAGAGAGATTGATGGGGTCCTACCATTTTGGGCCATTTTTGAAGTGTGTGGAAGAGAGAAAGAGAAAGAGAACGAAAATGAGGGAAATTAGATGATGATGAATTGATGATATGAAAGGCTCTGCCTTTGCCTCTGACTCTCAGCTTTCACGTAGCACGTTCTCAAGTCTCAAGCAACAAAAACAAATATAGATTCCATGTGCTGTGCTCATATAGAAAATTAATGTGCATATATTTCTCTATACATAAATTATAAATATATGTTCCTACAGTTGCTGAGATTCACTATAAATCCATAATGCCTCGTTCATAATAAAACGTGTCGTTTTAGCTTGTAAGGTATCCTTACTGCTATCATAAAGAACTACGAATATGCTTATTGGATATGCTTACCACCGACTGATTAATAGTCAGTTTCCAGTTCCCTCCTCTTTAGTACTCTTATCTTCGTCGCCCAAAATGTTTGCGCTACAGCTCTTCACAAATTCATTCTTTTGTGAGTATCTTAAAGCATGCAGAATAGGCCTCAAAATGATTTTTTTTTCTTTTTTGGTGAACAAATTTTACTTTTCATCTCTTAATATTTTCTTCTTTTTTTAAAAAAAAAAAAAAAAAAAAAAAGAGTAGATGTGTATGCGTTGCGTAAGCAATAATGTTAAGGAATGGACACTTTGAGAATGTTAAATATCGTTTCTCTTTTTTTTTTTGGTTGTACATCATTCGTGAGACTGATTATTTTACTAAAAAAATTGAAATGAATAGCTATTTGTGGAAAAACAAAATGAAGTTTTCAAAAAAACTCATTATTTTTATTATTATTATTATTTTCCTCCAAACCCAATTCATGTAAATTGATATAAGGAGAGCATATAGTAATAGGTGGTACAGAAGAAGAAAAAAACAGGTGAATGCCAGGTCTAATTTGAATCCAGAGAAATTGGAAATATGTAGGAAACTTCGAGTTGTGTTAGTTGGGGAATAAAGACAATGTGGACTTGTTGTTGGATTGGTACCCATCTAAGGACTTAAAGTGATGCTTTCAGAACAAACCGATACATGTGATGTGAAGTGGGATTTACAAGAGGAACATGGTTCCTGAATCATGATGCTTCATATAATTGAGATGATGAAGCCCATAAGGGAGGGAATATGCCAAGATGCTGCTGCTGCTGCCGCCTTGTGACTCGTGAGTTGTGAGAGGAACATTGTCGTATGTTGGGACACGTGTTCCTTTGTCCCTGCTTTGGTCACCTAAGCCGAACCCATCATCACCAACTCAAATTAACCTTTCCCCAGCCTTACTCGTTTATTAAAAGGATTATAAACTTTTTTTTTTTTTTGGTTATATATATAAGTAATGCAATCTCATTCAAAAAGTGCATAATGGTACAACCTTGATACACAAAACATATACAAGAAAACCCTCTTATCAATAGAAAAAAGGTCAAAAAAGGTTTAAAAAATCAGAAAAACTATTAGAAGCAAGCTATATAATGTACTGCTCTATCCATGTATATATAAAATGTGTAGAACATAATCCTTCTCAGCTTCACCACTAAAGTTTGAAGCTCTCTGCATTCCGCTATCAATCTCCACACTTTGAAAACGTTACCACGCTCATGCTCCACCTGGCCCTTCCCAACTCACCAACTCTCTCAACCTTTCAAAGCATAACCCACTCAACAACACAGATTGAAAAGTGAGCTCCGTAAACATCTTGTGCTGTGCATTAAACTAACTTCATCCGCTTATTTATCTACCTTTTTACAGAAGTACATATAGATTACAGAGCAGGATCATTAGAAACTAGATGATATATATTAAATAGAAAATAAGGTCACTCGTGTTTTCAAAGCATGTCGTGCTGACAGCTGTAAGACTAAGATTCACAATTGAGTCCCAAAAACTCCAATGACTGACATACAACAAAGCTCGCTCATGGGTCGTCTCAAGGCTCTCTAGGTTCCAGGGAAGCAATTTCTCTCACAACTTGAGCTTTGTCAGCCTCAAACTCTTGATCCTCTGCAACAAAAGCCAAAAAATAAAAATAAAATAAAATAAAAATACTGTAAACATGGTGCCAGCTGACAAGCCAACTCTCACATATTGTTAATAATAATGTGTCTTTCTACCTTTATCAGTTTTGAAATCAGCAAACAGCCTTAGAAGCTTGCTTCTATTTGCAATAAGTATGCCGATGATGTCAGTAGGCTTGTTTTGATTAGCAGCAAATAGCTGTAAAAATGTGAAGATGTAAACATAAATAACTGAAGGAGCACTTGAAAGTTCATTAGTTCAAAATGCAGCCTAACCCAGAATATGGTACCTTAAACACATGAAAGGCTTCTATTTGAATGCTCTTGCTCGTCTCCTGCAAAAAAAAGGGGATCTGTTATATAACACATGAACATTCACTTAAATAAGATAAAGATTCAACTTTTCTTTTGAGTGATCAATTAAACTAAGATGAGTACTCTCTCTCTCTCTCTTTTTTCTTTTTTTTTTAAGGTAAAATGAGATGAATATTCTTCTTCTTATTTATATATATGAAGTAAAAATAAAATGAATACTCTATTTTTTTTCTTTTGGGCCATCAACTATGACATCATTAACATAAAGATGGAAAAAGAATACCAAACACATCATAAACTGACAAAATAATTGTGGAGGTAGATAGCCATTTCAAGAAAAGATGATATATTATTAGGCAATTAGAGAGGGCATCATACTCTCAGAAGATTCATAAGAATCCTCAGGTTGTCCCTTGAGCTCACATATCGTGTCATTACGGCTGAATTTGAACGATCCAATAGTATGTCTCCCAACAGCTGTAACAAATAAAAAAGCCTTTTCAGCAAATAATGTAATGTCAGAGTTACCAGCAGCAGTTCATGAAGACCAACTAGCAACGCAACCTTCTATGGGGAAAAAAAAAAAAAAAAAACTTGGATTGAAAAAATAAAATCTTTAGGAGGGAAAACAAATCCCTTGGCTCAACCTACACGTTCTCTTCCTTCATATTTTTTCCTTTTAAATATTTGGGCCAAATGTCACGTATTTATTTGTCATACCTTGATAGCTTGTCTTCTGGTGATGTAATTAGAAGATTCCAGTAGCTTTGAATTATACTCTGCAAAAAACTGAAAACAGCAAAAGAGAATGGAGAATAAGTCATGACCAATCACACACCTTAAGCTTCCCTACCCTACCGGGTGACAAATTTAACTCCAAGAATATTTGGTTCAATGATTAAAATTTACCCTTCCCAATTTATTAGCTAAGACTTTTAGAATAATTGGTAACTTATCAAGGTACCAAAGAAGATTGTCCAGAGTTCCAAGTTTTTTTTTTTTTTTTCTAATGAATGTCCTAAGTTCAACCAATTCAAAGTTAAAAATTTCACATGTTGAACCCCGTCCTTAAAGGAGAGGCTAACATAAGGGAAGTGTTAAAATATTTTGATAAACCATTAAATCCACACTTATCCATTAGCCAGGACTTTTGGGACAGATTGTAAATTAGCACTCATCAATAGAAGTTCCTAAACTTTCCTCAAAGATGAGATCTCTAGGGACAAATGAGCAACAAAGAAGAGCTAAATAATATCAAATCAAATTTAAAAAAAAGAAAAAAGAAAAAAAGAAAGGAAAGAATATAAAATCACTAAAACAACCAAGTGGAAGAAATAAGTTCTTCACCTCCATGACACGTATGTATTTTGATACCAAGGAAAGCAACAATGTTGTCTAAAATGTTGTCTAATATCACACAATCACGGCCTAGTTGACATTATAAATGTTCTTCCCAATTCTTATTTCCTACATATATAATTAAGCACCCTCGATATGCTCTCTAATGAGTGCACATCACCACATACGCTTCTTGTTGTCTCCAAGAGTGTTGTATTAACACACAATAAAAGTGAAACAAAACTTACCCAGTCATAATTCTTAGAAAGAAACTCAGCAACAGTCGATTTATGCCTTGTCAGAAGTTCCTGCAAGAAAAAACGTTATAATAGTATCAGAACAACCCTAGTCCAAGTTTGATGTTGTAAGCACATGACTCAAACAAAATGATACATAACAAGCCCCAATACTGCCAATGACAATTTAAAAAATCTCTTAATTATTATAACAAGCAAACCCATGCAGACTTCTGCAATATAGAGCTTCTATAGAATTATAATATAAGAGAATTATGGGTCAAGAGATGCAATATTTGAAAGAACACTAAATACAAATGCAGAAAAGTATTCAACATGTACAACTGTTTGGAGGATTGGAATGCAACAATTGGGAGACTAGCTAAACCTGCAACATCATCCAGTACTAACTTCTTAAATAGGATTTTTATTTTTTTATTTTTTGATAAGTTAACTCATAAATAGGATAATAATTATAAAAACACAAACCAGACTTTACTTGCAGAGAGGTAGTTTTCTCAATCAAAACAGAAACAAAACTGATGATTAATGAGTTGTTCTGCCAGTTGGGCTTGACCTTAAAAGTTGCAGCAGCATCTGCAGCAATGTCGAAATTTGGAAGTTGAATATAATCAAAAAACTTCTTCATGTGCTGAGATTCCAAAACATATCTGCAATTAAACCAGAAAGATCCAGTAAGTCATAAAGCTCATGCCAGACAAACATCATCAAGAAATCAGCTTTTAACAATTTGAAAGTTGGCCAAAATAGATAGATCTAACTGGGAAAAATGCATATCAATTACAGCTTCATAACTACATCAGTTTGATAGACATGCCAAGAACGTCGTCCAAGAATGATATCTACTGGATACAATTACCAACAAAATAATTTTTTAAGAGTTTATTGATCCCTTAGTTCAAAGAGGCAACAAGCAGGTTCCTTTTGCTCACCTTGCAACACTCTGGTGACGTATGCACTCCCTCAGCATTGCACCATAGTGTAGAGCCATGTCTGTGTTTTCATACCTAAAAGAAACAACATTCTACCATTAGAAGACAAGTCTCATGGGCCAATTAAAAAAAAAAAAAAAGAGTTTAAAAACCCTAAAAAGAAGCCTCAGAAGAACAGATTATAGCAACTCAAATGATTGTGTAACCTAAAGACATATGAAAGGGCATCATGAATGTAGCATCTAACAGCAGCGTGAGAGCTGATTATTATTTTTTTATTTTTGTTTTAGATTTGTAAGTTACACACGCACCGATGGGACTTGAAACCACGACCTCACCCTCCACCTTGCTACAAAGGAGGAACTACCATTTGAGCTTAAAGCTCAATGGTGTGAGTGCCGATAATTAAAGTAATTGAATAAATAAATAACCCACAGCCTTAACACAAAATTTCTCACTTTCCGTTCTATTTTTCCAGTGAAATCCCCTCCCCTGCCCCCAACATTCCCAATAAGAAAAATGAATCAGAAAAAAAGGCTGAATTTTAACCTACAGGGATGCTTGGCAAGCCACAAGCCTTGGTTTGGACAAATTTCCAAAACAAGGGACTTGTTCTTAATTTGATGTTTTGTTCTTAAAATGAAAAGCTTAAAATCAAACCATACCAGACCAGATCCTTGGTTGGTTTGTGAATCTAGCCTAGACAAAATGCTTAACGCTTATAACTCAAACCACTTGGAAGTTCAGTTGATTTGTTTTTTTAGGGCAGGGTCATAACCAACTTGAACTAAATCTTTGGTTTGCCAATAGAAGAAATTCACATGAACTTGGTCGATCAGGAAGACAATATTAGTTTTCTCTGAAAGTTTAATGGAATCAGCTGACCATGGAGTGATGTGGCAATGTCTAGTTCAAATAGGAACATACTATATCATTGATTCATTATCAACTCAACCCATTTTTTTTCAAATGATTGGAAATGAAAAGTAATACTGAAGATAACTACCATCTAGACTGTCATACAAGCAAAAGTTCGGCTACAAACTATTGCATGGATCTTCAAGACCCAACCAGAAGAACATCATCATGGGATAATAAGCTTAACAATTCCAAACCTCTTCTAAGAGTGGCTTACCCTGCTATCAAGATATCCATTAGATCTATGTTTGCTTCCAAGTAATCAGATGCAATTAATCTTGATCGAACTTGTTGCCTTTGCAAATTTGCAACAACTTGAGTGGCATCTTTTCGAGCCTACAAAAGGTAATCCTTGTCAAAATTAATACCAAGCAATACTTAGTAAAGACAAACACGCATTAGCAGTTTTTGATCCTTGAGGATTTGTTGCCAGGGTACTCCACTATATTTTCCTTCTTAACTGTTGCCACAACTCCTCTAACAAGAGCAAATGAATCTGAAGAAAACCTAGCAAACTAAATGCAACAACTCTAGTAGATTGTCAAAATATGAGCTCTCGCTATAAGAATCAAGTTATGCTTACCTCCAAATTCAATTTCGGAAGACATGAAATCAGAAGCCGTAGCGTATTCTCTTTGAAAAACTCATCGGTCAGTTTTGCACAAGCTTCTGCAACTGGCTCTGATTCACTATTGCCATAAAGAATTGACTTTAGCTCCCTTATATTTTTACCCAACTCTAACATCTGCTGAGAAATGCAAAATTGAAAAGCAAGGTAAATTTCAGACAATAGCAAATCAGAGTGCATTAAATACGTCGAGCACTCATCTGAGAACACTTAAAAATATGTGCAAACTATAATTAGAAAGACTCCAAAACTCTAGCACCATATATAATTGTTTTCAAGCACATTTATTCATATTTTCACTATCCCACTTAATTTAAATGATAAATAAATTTCTTATATTAATCACACAGTTTAACTGTAAGCTAATGTATATACATATCAAACGTTAATGTAAAAAATTCAGCACACACAAACTTGATAGCAGCCAGATTAGCTGAATATTCAGTTAAAGAACTTCAACCCAAGTCATGGTATGGCGCATATATGACCACCAATTACACGATAATGATCATGCATTAAATTTTCAAAAACTTGCAACCGCAAATTAGATGATTTTTTTTTTTTAATGTCGGGGAACCTCTCCAAGGCAAGGCCCTTCGGACCACTCCTGCAAAATAAACCCTGGTCCCATGTATCGCACCTTCGGCAGTTTCCCTAGACGGAACTAGTTAAATCGCTGGTTTTTCACCAGTGGGTGTGGCCCCAAGAGATTGTTTGCACCCATGAGGTGTTGAACCTTGGACCTTGAAGGGAACAAACCTTAAGACCAAAGCCTCCACCACTTGGTGCAAGCACAAATTAGATGCAAGCAAAATCATGGCTGACCCTTTTCTAGGTTTGCACAAAATGGAACCTTGAGATTGAAAAGCTACAAGATTGCTGCATTCCGACAATCAACAATTTAAGATTCAACTACCCAAGCGTTAAACAAAACATTAATAACCAAACAAAAAATAAATGAACAAAGAGGTAATGAAAAAGTCAAATTCATTTGAAATTTACCTATACCTAAGCGACTGGTTTTCATGATATTGGCGAAAATAAAACAAGAAAACAAAAGCGAATCTCTTTTTTTAAAACAAAAGCGAATCTCGGTCACGCATAGAAAAATTAAAAGTAGTAAATTGAATTTTACTAATAAAATGCTCTGACACAGCGAAATTCAGCTTTTGGATTTTACATACTCCATCATCTAGAACCAGAAATTAAACAACAACCCAGTGGGTGAGCCAAATTCTACTATCTACCTTGATTGAAGTACAAATTTTTCAATTATCTATCAAAGAAACCAAACGCAACATGAAAACAATGGTACGCACTCCATCATCTAGAGCCAGAAATAAGAACAAAAACACAGTAATGAGCCAAATTATGCTATTCATCTTGACTGACGTAAATTGTTTTGGTTCCTCACTCAAAACCAAATCCAAAAAAGACTTCAAAAAGTTAACTTTTTAACAAATTAACAGCAAAAGATCCTCACAATTCAGCACCTATCCGGATCAGAAAATCCGAACCGGCTTAAATCGGACTCAAACAATATGCGTAGATCCGAATAGCAAGAGACGAACCTTCTCCTCGCGCTTGCTCTCGCGGGTATCGGGGGCGCGCTGAACATAGAGGAGGAGATCGCGGGTCTGCCGGACAACTTCGGCGGGGGTGCGAGGCTTAGACTTGAAGAGGCCCTTCATCTCCGACGGAAGGACCGGCTTCTTCTCCACCGGCTTCTTCTCCTTCTGCCGATAGAGCCCCTTGGCCTCCGCCGATGAATTCGACACACAATTTCCTATTTTATCTTTCTCTTAGGGTTTCTGCTACCTGTGTTATTGCCTAACTTTGGCGTCACGGACGAAGATGAAGATGACGATGCCGATGACGCAGACAGAAGGGAATTCGTGTGCGCGTGTTTGAGTGTTTCTGTGTGTGTGTGTGTATTTCCTTCTATTATAAATAATAAATAAATCTTTTCAAAAAATAAATAAATAAATAAACAAAATAATAAAAATAAAAATAAATGGGTCCCCATTCCCCAAGCCAATCAGAACGATTTTCTGTTTGAGTTGTTTGCTAAATTCTGTGAGCTTTGTGTTTTTACACCAACTAGAAGTCTAGAAGGTCGTCGTTGTGTTTGTTTTTTTTATAACTTAAACAAATAATATAATAATTTTGAAATAACTTCAATTATCTAAACATTTATATAAAGATAATCCACTGATAAATATTAGTTTTTAATAATGAACTAATGAGATAATGGTTCACCTTTGTTTAGTATATTAATTAATGAGATAATGGTCCACTAAAATTGTAATTTTTAGCATTACTCCTCAAAATATATAGGAATAATTGTAAAATTGGTCTTTGTAGTTGGCCTAAATTACAAATCACTCTATGTGGTATAAGAAATAATTTTGATTTCAAAGAGTGAACTGTTGTTTTGGAATACCTTGAGGACCGTAAATAACTTTTTTATATCACATGGAGCGATTTGTAATTTATGCCAACTATAAGGATCTAAAATAATTTTTTATACTACATGAAATGATTTGTAATTTAAGTAAACCACAATGACCAATTTTGTCCTATTTTACCCATATATTTAAATGGCTATATTTTCAAACAAAAACAACTAAAGAAATTTACAAAAAAAAAAAAAAAAAAAAAAAAAAAAAAAGAAAGAAGCTTTTATAGTTTTGCAAGGGTCATCATCCCCATCTCTTTGATTGGGCATCAACTTGCCCATGCTTCCAGCCAATGCCAACTGCTTTCCACCTTCACATGCATTCAACCCCACATCTTTTTCTTTTAAGCCATTAACTGCTCATCTTCAAACTGTGCCCTTCCAACTAAAATCACCTTTTTGGTCACTGAATTTTCACTTCTGCAAGCCTGCACCAAGATTGGTGTCTTCTTGTAATTACTTTAATCCAGTTTATTTAATTGACATATGTCCTTAAAGCGAATGATTATCACTGTGTTTTTGTGTAGAATTGACATATCATTTGCATTATAAAAATATTTATTCTAAATGCTCAACTCTCATCATACTCTCATATAACTGAGCTAATATGGTAGTGTCTATTAATATTAATTCTTAAATTTTTTTTAATAAAATTTTGATCCAATTATTTATGGACACTACTACATTAACTATTGTATGGAAGTAAAATGAGAGTTGATTCTCTCTTTCTTAATGCTATAATCATTAAAAAAAATAAAAAATTTGTCACCACTAAAATGAACTAAAAATAAGTAGAAATCATCTAACCAAAGAATTATGCACAATCGCAATATTAGGTTGTCCTCACATTTCTTCTAGATTGTCCACCTCCTAAAATAAAGGCAGGTAAGAATTATAAAATTAGAATAAATATTATATATCATATTTTTATCTCACAACTATTTTATAATATTGGCGTAATAATCACAATCAACCACAATTTTTTTTTTTTTTTTAAAAAAAAATGACTCATCAAATAATTAATTTAACAATTTATGAGATTTTACAAAATTCTCCTCCTTGAAACACTGGTGAGTCGGTGACGGATGATGATACGTTATTAGCATAGAACAACAAAACTAAATGTTTTGAAATTAAACACCAAATGAGGACCTTCTCTATCACTGGTTGACAAAAAAAAAGAAAAAGAAAATCAGTTCTATTTATTTGATTTTTTGTTCTAAAATGCATAATCTTGGAACAAATTTGGAGTAAATGTACATTAGATAGTTAATGTGCATTTGTCCAAATAAGTTTCCGCCGTTGATTCACTTGTTTGGACATGTACACTTTATAAACTATATCACATGATTGATCATGTTAGCAATTCAAACACTAAAAATTGTTAAAAATTTCGACCAGATAGATCATTCTGCATTTTTTTTTTTTAATTCAAAAAAGAAAGAAAGAAAGAAAAAAAAAAATCCATTTGAAACGAATGTTTGTAGTGCAACTGGAGTTACCCATTTTTGACAGTTTTTTAGCACAAATAAGTTGTTCGAACACAATATCATATATCCATTAAAAAATTATAAGAGTTGAATCCAAAAATCATTATTGTGATTTTCATGTTTATCAAAAACATTTACTGGGCTTTTAGAAACTGTTGGCGACGATGGAGAAAATCTAGTTCCGCGGAGAACCACTCCGCCGGGGTAGGGTCGTCGATCCCTGCTGCTGGGTTGCTAACTTGCTAATGCATTTACGCTTTTAATTTCTTATCCGCGTATATATATATAAGCAAATTGACAAAATAAAAATCAAATTAAAATACAAATCTGTAAATTAATAGAAAGCTTTCATCACTTCTTAAACTTAATTAATTCTCCAAATCCAGTAAACAAACACACAAAAACACCCACTCCAAAACATCTACNCACAATATTATATATCCATTAAAAAATTATAAGAGTTGAATCCAAAAATCATTATTGTGATTTTCATGTTTATCAAAAACATTTACCGGGCTTTCAGAAACTGTTGGCGACGATGGAGAAAGTCTAGTTCCGCGGAGAACCACTCCGCCGGGGTAGGGTCGTCGATCCCTGCTGCTGGGTTGCTAACTTGCTAATGCATTTACGCTTTTAATTTCTTATCCGCGTATATATATATAAGCAAATTGACAAAATAAAAATCAAATTAAAATACAAATCTGTAAATTAATAGAAAGCTTTCATCACTTCTTAAACTTAATTAATTCTCCAAATCCAGTAAACAAACACACAAAAACACCCACTCCAAAACATCTACGGACGCAGCTAATCTTCTTCCAAATTTATATCCCAGCTAACCAAAGTAACCTTAGGGCCGGGTGTGAGTGCCCTTAATCTGCTTAAACGAGGTGAGGTTCCTGAAATTCTCCCATGGCTTCTCCCACACAACAGCCTCGTAGTGCTTGGTCACGGACCCGTCTTTGGCCAGCAAGTCGAGCCGGTAGTTCGTCCCGGCGACGACCTGGGTCTGGCCCTTGACCACGTCCACGAACTTCAGGGCGGCCTTGGACGACTTGTTGTACTCTGCCACTGCGAACTCACCGATCTCCTTCACGTGCGGGTCGTTGACGTTCTTAATCGGCTGCCACCCGCCAACGAGAGCACCTCGGCCGCCGACGGCGGAGGCCAACAGGGGAAGGACGAGAAGGGTGAGAAGGTAAAAGCACAGCGCTTGGGCTTTCATTGTAACCGTTGGTTTCTTCTCAGACGGGTTTTGGTATTGATTCTATTGAAGCGTGAGCGTGAGAGAGAATGGTTGGTGCCTGGTGGGGGCTCGGTTATATAGGGGTCGTGGGACGTGGATAACGGGCAACGGCTGATTATGGAAAAAAGTTGCATTTTGCGGATGAAATTTGGCCTTGGAGTTTCTGGAAATTACAGTGGGCCCGGAACCGACATACGTTACGTGGAAGAGAAGTGTTGGGATGTGGGTCTTGCTGGATTTACAGCCGTCTGATTGAGAACTTCCGTCGTCCATCCATGTGATGATGGTGATGTGTTGGATCTGTTTGTCTGTGCGGGGGCTGTGATTGGATAGTGGGTCCCGCTTGATGGATTTGGTTCAATTGGATTTCTGTGTGCAGTTATTGGATTTGGTTCAGCCGATGGATTTCGATGTGGAGGGTGCTATAGCCTATCTAAGCAAACTCCGGAGGGCCTGTTTGGTAACAGTTTTGAAAATAGTTTTTTTTTTTTTTTTCCTGTTTTCCAAAACAGTAAAACGCGTTTTTGTAATTATTGATAATGTGCCGTTTGGCAAATTATTTTAAAAACAAAAATATGAAAATAAAAATTTAGAAACAAAATTTATACATGTTTTTAAAAATAATTTTCATAAACAAAAACAGTTTTCTTAAAAGGCAAAAACGAAAAAAATAAGGTAAGCCAACTATGGAGCCCGTGAGTCCGTGAGCTTTCCAAGATTGCTAAAGGCGGTATCTCATGAGTCACTTCCACGCAGATTTTGATTGCTAAATGATAACAAACCTTCTAAATGGTTAGTTTGAATAATAATTTTTTATAAAATTTTGATTGTGAAATATATATATTTTAATTTTAAATAAAATTACACTTTTAACCCACAACAAAATATCAAGCCAAAGAGACTCTAAGAGCATGCTTGAGGCTGTGTTTGAAAAATATAGTTTTTAAGTCAAAAAACGTATTTTGGTTAAAGGTTCATTTTAAAGTTTTTGTCAAAAAGTGTATTTTGGCTATTTTTGGGTTTTTAAACCATTAAAAACGATTTTAAATTTTTTTACTAAATTGGTACTTTTTGAGTATTAAACGCACTTTTAAGTCCCTTAAACGTACACCCAAATGGACCCTAAGGCTAAAAATTTTTATTATAAAGATTAACTATGGCCAAAAGACAATAACACCAAATTAGCTCACTATTCTGTTTTATAAGTTTTGGAGATTCATTTAAAAAATAAATAAAAAACAAGAATGTAAAAAATAATATGGAAATAAATAAAAACAACTAAAAATTAAACAAAACCAAATTGAGACAAACTAAAATAAAGCCACTGATCATTGGTCAATTAACATGTAATTAAATCAAAGTTTTGGGTGATATGTTTATTTATTTATTCCTTGAATTTATTGATAAACCACAAGGATATAAAGTATAAAAACAAGAGGTTACCTCAGCCATGGAGGCGGCACCCCCAAACAAACCCCTATAAAGAGGGAGAGTATTATTACATGCAACACACACAATCACCCACTACAAAGCATAATGCTTTTGAACGAAAAGTTACGCGATTATAAACGAGAGAAGGCTCAATTAATATCCCTGAAGCATTCTGTATTATAGCCACACAGGTGTTGGTCACGCCCCCGTCCAGCACCGTCAGGGTGAGCTGGACTTGCGTCGTCACTAGAACGGCGAGATTGATTTCGCAGGCACTAATCACCACCACGAAATGAAGGTTCTTCTTAGATGACTCATTGTAATCTGTCACTGCTGTCTGCCCGTAATTTTGAATTACTGGGTCGGAACTGGCGTCCACACCGCATCATGCGCGGCTGCCAACATGGGAAGGACGAGAAGAAGAATAAGAAGGTAGAAGTAGAAGTACTAGCATTTCATTGTAACCGGTGGTTTTTCTGTTATGGGTTAATGTATGTGATCGAAGTGTACATGAGAGAAAGGTTGGCGGGTGCTTGGTTGGTTTTATAGGGGGTCGTGGGACGCCGATAACGGCTATTTTTAGCAATGACGATCATTTGAGGGATGGGGTAGACTCTAGAGATAAGATTTGGATAAGGTTTTATGGGACTACGGTCCACTTCGCCGGCGCAAAAATGAATAGGAATTATCAGAGGGGGTTGTGAAGGTGGACGTCATGGGTTGTTGAAGATGGTGATGATGGCATGGGGTTGATTGAGGTGGCTGTTTCATTCATTTTATAGAGATGCGTTTGTTGGAATAATGCATTTTTTCTTTTTCCAAATACTCTCCTCAAAAGATGGAGTACGTACATGCAATGAAAGAGAGTTGATTGGGAAAATTCAAATTTGTAAAATAATTTCAAAAATGAATTGAAGGTGGAATTCTTATTAGCTAACGTGTCTTTTCTTAAGAGAGTAAATAGATTATAAATTATAGGTGTTTTTTTTAATGAGATTATTAACACATTTCAAAATAAAAATAAAAAAATTAGGTGGGTTACAGTGTGTTTAACATTCGAAAGAATGTAGAATATTCACGCTTAACAGTAATATGAAAAGTTAAATAGATGAGTATTTTTTTATAAATTTTAATCTTATTTAAGAATGCTAAAAAAATGCCTTTTTTGTTTTGTTTTTTTTTTTTTTGCAATAAATGAAATAAAAGGCAAACATCGAAAACTATGTTAGGCAAGTATTAGGATTCCCAACAATTCTCCCAATTGCAGAGGTTGCAATTTGTGGAATGTAGGGGTTGCAAGTCACCTCAACAATTAAACCATAAAAAATTAATATATATATATATTTTAAAGGATGGCAGAAGCATCTCTTGAGGTGGTCAGTCGGCCTTTGAGAAGTGGTTAACCACAATTTTCTACTACCCCAACCACAATTGACTTAATTTAGACGGTCCTGATTAAATGAACAACATGATCAAAATTGTATTATCGTCATTTCACGCACGATTTGGTTTCCAAATGATAGCTATTTGTAATTGGATGGTTATACTTTGATTAAGTAACACATCATAAATTTTGAATTTTATCCATATACGATTATAAAAAGGTATAATAAGTATAACACAATATAACTCCAAAGTCCAAACACATCTCTTAGGCATTCCATTGAATCTCCTACTCACTATTTTATTCGAATCAAAAGTGAGAAAAATTCTTTTATAATCTCTTTTCACTCTTCAATATATATATATATATATTTCAAAAAAGACAAACAACAGAGAAAGCACAACAAAAGCAATCCTCAGCAAACTAAACAAAGAATCCTCGGAAATCTTTACAAAGAATCACAATGTAAACAACCCATTCAGAGAACCAAACTAAAGAATCCAAAAGGAAAAGCCATAGGGAAAGCAGCATCAAAACAACAACACACCAGCCATATTGCATCAAAGCCGTATTGAATCAGCACTGCAACACTGTCATCACAGCAACAACAACAACAACAAAAAAAAAAAACAGCCACACAGCAACTCTGCAGACACAGCATTATCAGAGCAACAAACAGTAGAATCACAGCAGCCCTTCAAAGCTGCTTCTAAAGCAAAAGACAAACTGAAAAACCCCAATTTTTAACACACTGAGGCTTTGTTGACCAAGGGGCAAGAGCCAAGGGCCAATAAAATATAATTGTCTCCAAGAATCAAGATAGCTGGGGAATGCTGCTGATCTTACCCGTGATAATTTGTTCTTTGCCCCAATGATATTTTGCGAGAAGGTGACATTTAAGAATCTTCCAGCTATAAAACATGTTTATTTGTCCCAAAAACATAAGCTCCTGCGATAGCAAAAAGCCACTAATCACTCACCAACACATGTATTGATCTAATCATTTTAGGGTCTATTTGGATTTGTGGTTTCAAAACATACATTTAAAAAAATAGTAATTTGAAAACGAGATTTTTAGAAAAGCTGTTAAGCGTTTGGTAGCGATTTGACCTTCAAAATCGCAATTTAGCCTTTAAAATTATGCATTATAAAAAACACATTGACTCTAAAAAAGTGCTAAAGTAAATTTTGGGCTTCATTGTATCTTGGGAGCTATTTTATCAAATCCCTTAGAAAAGGGACAAAATATGTTCTAAAGATATTGTCATTGTGATCAAGCCTTGAAGTTTTAATTTGTTTTTTGCCCATCATATTTTTCCAACACAAAGTTCCTTACAAAACATATGTGTGACAATTACCAAGTCATTCATAATCAAATTTTATTATCTAATGGTTAATGCGGTAAGTGTCACGTGGACTTACAAATTGATGTAGTAGTTCACGTGACATTGTCATATCAGCCACAATCAAATTTAGTGAAAGTCTACGTGACACTTACTACGTCAACCTTATAATCAATTAAATTTGATTGTGGCTGATATGACAGTGCCACATAAACTTCTACGTTAGTTTGTAAGCCCGCCCAAATGCCACTTATCATGTTAGCCACTAAATAATTAAATTTGATTACGATTGATATGATAGTACCACATGAATTAACACGTCAGTTTGTATGGGAATTGTAGTAAAAAAGTTTAATACTCCGACAATTTTTCAAGGATTCATTACCTAGTGTAGGCATCAAAAGGGACAATGCAGCAATTCCTGCAATCTTCAGTGGTAATCCAGTCTTGATCATGTCTTGTATTTCAATGAATCCAGTAGTAAACCCAACAACATTTGATGGAGTTGCCGTTGGAAACAAGAAAGCAAATTGTGATCCAATGGCTCCAGGAATCATAAGCAGGAGTGGGTGTATATGCATGCTTTTTGCTATTTGGATGAGAAGAGGAACTACTAGTGTGGTAGTAGCATCGTTAGATGTGATGAACTCTGTTATGATGCTGCTTATAAGACAAACAGCAGGAGCAAGAGCTAAATATGGAGCCCTCTCCAAGAAATCCAAGGTTTTTGATAGCATGTCAGCCAAGCCACTAGATTGGACTCCATCAGCTAAGGCAAAGCCAGCTCCAAGAAGCAAAATAAGATTCCAGGGTAGTTTCTTGCATTTGTTCCAGTCCATCAGCTTCTCTCCCTTTTTCTTCTTGTTTGGAATTATGAATAACGAAGTTGCCATCATCACCTGCATAATTTGAGAGTCACCATTAATTAAAGCACTCCCAGCCACTTCCTTAAAGCCTTTTTTTAAAAAATTTATCACAAAATGCAAGCCAAATCCATCTATAACAATTTGGTTTAATGGTTTTAACAATTAATTCATGCCATGAGGCACATGATGTACTTCATCTTGTGAAAAATATGTAATTATTGAAGTGATGATGCTCACACTAACTGTTCCATCGCCCACGCGGCCATTGAAAAGAGCTCCCCAACCAGGAATGTCGTCTGTTAGGCTTTTTGTCATCCACAAAACTATGAGGACCTGCACCAACCTATTGTGTCAATCTAAAAGGCATTCCCATGTCAGTATTTATAATTCGAGTAATGCTATACATCACTCTATTATGTTTCATCCCTTCAAAGCCTTATGTGGTTCCATTATTTCTTATTCCTTCAAAGCTTATGTGACGTGGTTCTTTATATCATTTGATGCACAAAAATAGGGTTTTACGTTAGGAGATCACGCCACATAAACTTTGAGAGAATAAGAGATAATAAGATGATGTATAACATTCATTGGCAACACACCGAAAAAACAGCCAGCACCATCTTCTCAGCAAAAACCATTGGACCTGCCCCAACCAAAGCAAAATCACATACTTGAGCAGGTTAATTTCCAAACATACTAAGACAAAAGAAATTGAATTGTAAACACAAACACATTCATCTCATCCTAATTTTCGTTGTACAAGGCACTTCACATACTACAGGGGTCATGGACAGTACCATTTGAATGCCTATCAAATCATATATACAATGGTTTCAAATTTTATCCTTTCTTGTGACACCTACGGTCCAAGTGTCAATGCATAATTCTATTACAAAAAATGGTTGCAGTACTACAAATTTGACTAGACTCTCGTATAAATTCATGGGATAATTTACATTTTATAGAAATCAATGTTACATGGATTATCATATTGTCGTTCATGTTTTAGTGGTCAATCTAGTAAGTGTCACATGGATTGTTACGTCAATTTTTTTCTCACAGGTGTAGTCACATAACTAGCAACCTAGGCAAAATTTGTGAGTCTTATGGAGCTCATCTGTTCGATCAGGTTCTAAAAATACTCATATTTACTGTCTCAATGGCTAACAATTGGACTGTTTAAATCCATGTCTTGTAAAAAGAGAAAAAACACAAAATTGGAGTGCTAATAAGTCTTACCCAAAAGTTCAAGCTCCCTTTTCAAATGTGCTTTGTCCAAATAAGCACTGAGGGCTTCCCCTGAACCCCTTGAGCAATACAACAAACAGAGTATACCCCACAAAGCAAAGAAAACCAACAAAGCCATAGGGAAACCAAAGAAGAACCATTTGCTGAAGCTGATGGGCTCTTCTTTAGGGAAATAGCCCTTCCACATCGCCACCAATATAACGTTGACACCTGTCCCAGTAAGCGTGCTTATCCCTCCTACGGCAGCAGAGTACGTCACCCCCAGAACCACCGCCCTGCAGAACTTGTTTTCAACGTTGGACTGAGTGGGGCCCATGGGGAGGCGATGTATGATCCCAGTCGCCACGGGCATCATCATCACCGTCGCTGGCACGTTGTGAATCCACATGCCGACGAACGCTGTGGTCGCACATAGCCCAAGCAGGACGAGCGGTGGATTCAGTGGATCTCCACAAAATAGAACCGTTATCTGTTTTGTGCCACGTGTTCACGTTGGGTCAAATCATTTACTCCAGACTTTTGTGTGATAAAGTAGAGACGTGAACGTGATCAATTATTTGAGAGAGGCGAGAGGAATCTGTGTGTCTCTTTTTCCCTTTTCCTTCTGCTTTCCTTTTTCAACATCCAAAAACTATGTAGGATAAAGAATTTTTTATTTTTTTTAATAAAATTTTCTATTCTTTTCATTATTTTGAGGTTACTAAATTCAGATATTATATAATATTACAAAAACATGCTTATTAAAACATGTTTGACACATGGTTCATGATTCAGACATAGAAGGATAAAAAAAGAAGAAGTGTTATTTAGATAATAATTAATAATTTCAAAATCAAACTCGAATTCGATACAAAATTCACTTGATCTGATCTCTGTTTTTGTAATATTTCTCTTGTAACTCTATAAGTGGGTTTTGAGAAAGCTAAAAGATTAAAGAAGTGAAAAAAATAAATCCATGGTAGCTATGATTATGAACTTACATTCAAGGCCAATCTTCTGTGAATGTTATAATGTTCAACAGCAAGAGCAAGTATGAAGCTTCCTAGAACAAGCACAATCACATCGTCCATGTAAGTGTGCGCCACGGCATCGGCAGAGGAAATCCCAAAGAGCGGGAAGAGAAAGAGCGGTGACATGGAGGTCACCGGCATCGGCACGGCCTCCGTCAGCCACCAAGCAAAAACCCAAGCAAGGACGGCCAACATGTTCCGTCCAGTCGAGTTGCCGCCAAGGTTGACGCAGAGACATATGATGGCGCACAAAAGAGGTCCGAGGAGGATGTACACGTTTTTGGGTGTGAAAATGGATGTTAGATAGGAACGGAAGCTGTGTCCCCGTTGGATCTCGTCGTGGAGGGGGAGAAGTGGGGTCTTGGGGTCGTCGGAGATGGAATGCGATATCTGATCATCGCCG
Organism: Carpinus fangiana; assembly: GCA_006937295.1. Lineage (NCBI taxonomy): Eukaryota > Viridiplantae > Streptophyta > Magnoliopsida > Fagales > Betulaceae > Carpinus > Carpinus fangiana. The sequence goes on from CM017321.1 coordinate 700,403, forward strand.
CTCATTTTGGAGGAAGGAAAAGGAGAGAGAAAATGGTGGGAAGAAGAATTATGAGTTGTGATGGGTGGGAAGCAGTGGACAAGTTCAATTTTCTCTTCATTTGTGTTGTTTGGATTTAGCTGATGAATGCCAATTATTTCCTAAGCGGTGGTCCATGCCCCCATGGCCAAGGTTCTGTGGCGCACGAGGGCTGAAGGCGGCACGCGTGGTCCAAAAAAGGCAGCCACCTTTTAGTTGTTTGGTTATCTGTCGTGTCGATAGAACAACAAATTTCCCCTGGAAAACTATGACTGAGAAAGAAATATTCCGAACAAGTGTTTGAAAATGGACTTTCGATTTTTTGGCTTGAAAAAAAAATGTGATTTTTGGTTTAATTCTGTTTTGTGTTTTAAATTATTTATTTAAATTATTCATCATATATATATATATAAAACTAAATTACATAAAACTTATTAATGAATATATATTACAGAGATGATGAACCATTTAATTTTAAATAGTCTTGAGCTTGTGACTACACAGTGAGACTTTGCTGTCCAAGGGGGCAAGGGCCAACAACATATCATTGTCTCCAAGATAGCTGGGGGCTGCTACTGATATTGCCCGTGATAAATTGTACTCTGCCCCGATGATTTGCAAGAAGGTAACATTTGGTAATCTTCCTGCAGTTAAACATGCTTATTTGTTCCAAAAACATAAGCTCCTGCAATACCCAAAAGCCACCAATCACTTGCCAACACATAAATTTAATTTAGTTGAGGTGGCATTGTCACGTTAGTTCAAGCGAATTGCCACGTCAATTTTAAAAGAAAATCGTAGTAAAAATTGTAGTGCTCAAATCATTTTTAAAGGATTAATTACCTAGTGTAGGCATCAAAAGGGACAGTGCAGCAATTCCTGCAATCTTCAGTGGCAAACCAGTCTTGATCATGTCTTGTATTTCAATGAATCCAGTGGTAAAGCCAACAACATTGGATGGAGTTGCGGTTGGAAACAAGAAAGCGAATTGTGCTCCAATGGCTCCAGGAATCATGAGGAGGAGTGGGTGTAGATGCATGCTTTTGGCTATTGGGATAAGAAGAGGAACTACGAGTGTGGTGGTAGCATTGTTAGATGTGATGAACTCTGTCATGATGCTGCTCATAAGACAGATAGCAGGGGCAAGGGCTAAATATGGAGCCCTCTCCAAGAAATCCAAGGTTTTTGATAGCATGTCTGCCAGGCCACTAGACTGGATTCCATCAGCTAAGGCAAAGCCAGCTCCAAGAAGCAAAATCAGGTTCCAGGGTAGCTTCTTGCATTTGTTCCAGTCCATCAGCTTCTCTCCCTCTTGCTTCTTGTTTGGAATTATGAACAGTAACGTTGCCATCATCACCTGCATAATTTAGAGTCAATTACCTTTCTCTAACAAGGATTTGGCTTGCCTCGATCCCTTGATGGGCTAGGCGAATTCATCTATAACAATTTGATTTAATGGTTTTAACAATTAACTCTTGCCATCATCTTTTGAAAAATTATGTAATTCTTGAAGGGTTGGTGCTCACACTAACTGATCCATCACCAACGCGGCCATTGAAAAGAGCTCCCCAGCCAGGAATGTCGTCTGTTATGCTTCTAGTCATCCACAAAACAATGAGCATCTGCACCAACCTATTGTGTCAAAATCTAAAGGGCATTCCCATAATCCCATGTTAGTATTTATACTCCACACATTACACTACTTGGCAACGCACCGAAAATACAGCCAGCACCATCTTCTCAGCAAAAGCCATTGGACCTACCCAATAAAAGTAAAACCATGTACTTTTATCAGCTTCATTTCCAAGTATATTCATGAGACAAAAAGAAACTAATTTGAGTGCCATTGAGTCTTACCCAAAAGTTCAAGCTCCCTCTTCAAATGGGCTTTGTCCAAATAAGCACCGAGAGCCTGCCCTGAACCCCTTGAGCAATACAGCAAACAGAGTATACCCCACAAAACAAAGAAAACCAACAAAGCCAGAGGGAAACCAAAGAAGAACCATGTGCTGAAGCTGATGGGCTCTTCTTGAGGGAAATAGCTCTTCCACATGGCCACCAATATCACATTGACACCTGTCCCAGTAAGCGTGCTCATCCCTCCTATGGCAGCAGAGTATGTCACCCCCAGAACCACTGCCCTGCAGAACTTGTTTTCAACGTTGGTTTGAGTGGGGCCCGTGGGTAGGCGCTGTAGGATCCCAGTCGCCACGGGCATCATCATCACCGTAGCTGCCACGTTGTGCATCCACATGCTCACGAACGCCGTGGTGGCACATATCCCAAGGAGGACAAGTGGTGGATTCAATGGATCTCCACAAAATAGAACCGTTATCTGTTTTGTGCCACGGGTGCACGTTGGGTCAAACAATCCACTGAAGACTTTGTGGTAAGACATGATCAATTATTTGAGAGAGAGAGAGAGAGGGAGAGGAATCTGTCTCTCTTAATTTTAACCTTTTCCTTCTTCTTTTATTTTTCAACGTCAAAACTCAAAAGCTAGAAATTTTTACAAAACATTGCGTATTAAAACATGTTTAACACATGGTTCATGATTCCGAAAAAAAAATAGAAGTGTTATTTAGATATTTCTAACATATTTTGATGATTAAGTTAAAATAATTAATAATTTCAAAATCAAACTCGAATTCGATACATAATTCAGTTGATCTGATCTCTGTTTTTGTAATATTTCTCTTGTAACTCTATAAGTGGGTTTTGAGAAAGCTAACAGATTAAAGAAGTGAAAATAAATAAATAAATAAATGGTAGCTATGATTATGAACTTACATTCAAGGCCAATCTTCTGTGAATGTTATAATGTTCAACAGCAAGAGCAAGTATGAAGCTTCCAAGAACAAGCACAATCACATCGTCCATGTAAGTGTGCGCCACGTCATCGGCAGAGGAAATCCCAAAGAGTGGGAAGAGAAAGAGTGGTGACATGGAGGTCACCGGCATGGGCACTGCCTCCGTCAGCCACCAAGCGAAAACCCAAGCAAGGACGGCCAACATGTTCCGGCCGGAGCCAGTCAAGGCGCTGCCAGGCTTGACGCAGAGGTATATGATGGCGCACAAAAGAGGCCCGAGGAGGGTGTACAAGTTTTTGGGTGTGAAAACGGATGTGAGAGACGAACGGAAGCTGTGTCGCCGTTGAATCTCGTCGTGGATAGGGAGAAGTGGGGTCTTGGGGTCGTCGGAGATGGAATGGCCGTTCATTTTGGAGGAAGGAAAAGGAGGGAGAAAAATGGTGGCCGGTGGTTTATTTTACATGGAAATGGATATATTTGGTGGGAAGAAGAGACGGAATTCTTCTAATTATGAGCTGTGGTGGATGGATTGGATTTGGAGTTCAAATTTCTCTCCATTTGTGTCGTTTGGATTTAGCTGATGAATGCCAATTATTTACTTAAGTGACGAACATGGTCGAGGATCAGGGTCCTACAACATTCCAGCGTGGCGCACGAGAGCTGAGGCGGCACGCATGTAATTTTCTTCCCTCCAACTTTCCTTCATATCAAACTCCACAATATCTTTAGTATATTAAATTTAAATTTCCTTACCATATTTGTTTAAATTTTTCATTAAAGACTGACATGTGAATTTATAAAATGCCCTTTAAATTTGTATTTATATATTGTGGTGTGGCGTGTTTATCCTTCTTTAATTCTTTGATATTTAATATGCTATTTTTTAGGTGTCTTCAAATTTGATATTGTCTATTTGTTATGTCTAGCTATCTTAAACTTCATGTATATCACGAGAGTAGTGCTAGAGAGCCAAATAGATGAACTCAGAAAAATTTTCAAACCGACGTGGCAAGAGTTTTTAAATTTTTAAAAAAATGTAATTCTCTCTCCCTTATCTTGCCATGTCAGTTTATAAATTTTTTTGAGTTTATCTCTTTGGCTCTCTAACACTACCATTATTAGGAGGTCCACTGAATTCCTACCACTAATTCTCACATAATTAACAAAATTAGCAATCATAGAAAAAGAACGTACAAGAAGCCAAATCCAACTTCTATCCCTGTTTATAGACGAATTATGAGATTGGTTACTCAACCACGTAACAGCAGTTGTGTAACTGTGATATATTTTTGCCTTTGAGGTTTATCTGGGTTTTTCTCAAGTGGACAGGTGATATATATATTTTTGATGTTAATTCTTTTTTATTTTATTTTTGGATAAGTGTCCACATGGACGTTAAATAGTCGCCATGTCAAACCTATGACCCATCCTGCATCCACGTATAGTCCAAAACAAAAGCTCCAAAAGTTTTGGTATTTCTCAGAGTATAATCAAGTTTTGTGTTCTTCAACCGCAGTAATTTATCCACCAAAGGACATTCTTGTCAGGTTTTGTATCGAATTAATATTATATATTGTCTTCCTTGTTTAATTATTAAAGTTTTGAAAAAATGAAAGAGACACGTGTGGGCTCACAAGGCCAAGGCCCATCCCAATAATTCACATTCGGACAACCATGGGCCCCTTCAGACCAATTCGTATGAGTACTCCAACATTCTCACATGCGTGGGACAATCTACTGGGGACCATATCAAACTTTGACCAATCAGAATGTACGATGCCATTTGTCGGGCAAAGGAAGGCTTCATTGGGCCTCCTCCTGATATCCCGGTCCAATTACAATAATAATAGAAATTTCGAAAGATCCCCCTTGGATGATCAAGAAAGTATGCCATGATGAGTGTTAAATTATGATGTCTTCCTTCCCTGCAATGATGTCATGCAACAATGGATTAGGATTAGAAATAGCAGTTGAACTTAAATCTTCTTTATCTCAACGCTTAAACCCATCTTAAGTCCGCTCAATCAAAGCCGAGTGATTCTAGAATTTATTTTTGTGTTATTTATCTTCATAATTTATTTTCGGGTTTGCTAAGGGTTCTTTTCTTAGTGTTCTCATAGCGTTCTCTCAGTCTTATATAGAACATGATTTAAGAAAAAATAAAATTGTAGTACTATTTTTTTGCCAACAAATTAATTTTTATGAGTTAATATTTAGGTTCTAATGCTTTAAAACTTGTTTTTGGATTCAAAACTAAAACCTAAGGGTGGAAGGTTAACCCTTTAGAGATGGTATCACCCAAAATAAATTTGATAATTATAAATTTAGCGCTAATGCCTAAATTTTGATACTAATGCCTTAATTTTTAGAGATGGTATCACCCAAAATAAATTTGATAATTATAAATTTAGTGTTAATGCCTCAATTTTGATACTAATGCCTTAAATTTGGTACTAATGCCTCAAATTTAGTGCTAATACCTAAAAAAACTGGTGGTGGAGGTCACTATAATTTTATTTTTTCTTAAATCATATTCTACGTAAGACTGGAAAAACCCCTAATATTTTTCATTTATATTTAATTTCAATTAAATATTTTATATATTAAATCTCATTTAGGTAATAGGAGGAGTACAAGTGAAGGGTGGCCTCAATAACCCTGTCCCTATACTTGGGCCAATCTAAGACCCAAAAAAAAGAAAGAAGAAGCATTTGGGCTAACTCTTCCACCAATCACAAATTCCAATGGCCTGGTAAGTCATGCTGAGAAAACCCTGGACACCTAACATTCAATGTGCTAATTGTTTGGAGTGATCCCATTGCTCCAAAGCCCATATGTTTCACATATCCCCTCTAATATAAAAGAAGGAAAATACATTTATAGAAGGGGTGGGAGGTCCAACATCAATTGCTCTGAAATAGTTAATACATCGCTGGGAAAACCATATAATAGATTGGAAATGGGCTGGAAAAAAATTGATCATCCAAGAATTTCTTAGCTTGAGCACCAAGAAAAGGGCCACCAAGTGAGCCTGCAGTAGTACCAAGAGATCTTTGAAGGTGTTATAGTAGGCCAGATATGGCCCTCGAATCTCGATGGTGGCAGTGTACTGACATTTGGGACCTTTTTTTTTTTAAATGGTAGATTTATAGATTCCCTCTCGACATTTGTGAATTGTGATATGTCAATGGTCAACTCCAACACTGACTTTATTATCACAGAATCCAAACACAACTTTATTATAGTATCTGATTCTCTGGATTATTTCCCTTTCACAGAGATGTCCCAAGTGAAGTATACCACTATTCACTAATTAATCCAAGAGTTAAAAGTCAAAACCACATCTTTATGTTTTTTTTTAAAAAAATATAAAAAGGCTCCAAACTATTAGTTATTTACGATTTAATCTTTTAAAGTTCTAAAAGTGGTAAAATAATCCTTCAAACTATCAAAAAGTTATATTTTGACCCCTCGTTAGTATTACCGTCAAAGTAGATGGAAAAATCAAAAGTACGTCGTTTTGACAATGATAAGTTACTAAAATACCTTCCTAAAGAAAAACAAAAAAACATATTAGAACAAATATCAAAATGGCGCCATTTTAGCTAAATTTAGGATTTTTTATCCTTACCAAAACGGCGTTGTTTTGGTTTGCTGTAGGAATTAAAGGATTTCTTTAAGGTTCACCAAGTTCACAATTTTTTCTAAGCCAAGCCATCTAGCCGTCCGTCCCTCCGTCGTATATGCAGCAACTTGGCTGGCCGAGATTTCCAAGCTTGGTCATTCTCACGGAATTCCTTTGATTTTTGATGAGGCTCATGGGGCACAGCAACGATTTCATCCCCAGCTGCCTAATTCAGCCCTCCAGCAAGGAGCTGATCTGGCTGTACAGTCCACTCATAAAAGTTCTACGCTCTCTTACACAGTCATCGATGCTACACATGTTGGGGAATATTGTAGACAGCGAAAGAATCGGTAGATATCTCCAAACTCTTCAAAGCCCTAGTTATTTGCTTTTGGCATCATTAGATGCTGCTAGAGCTCAATTAAGTGAAAACCCAGACACCATATTCAACAAAACATTTGATCAAAGAAATACCAGGCATTTCAGTGTTTGACCTTTCAAGCTTTTCTAACTTTCCTGCCATTGATCCTTTGCGACTTACTATTGGTTTTTGGCAGCTTGGTTTGTCTGGTTATGAAGCAGATGAGATATTATGTAGAGATCATGGGATCATTTGTGAACTTGTTGGGACTCAATCCCTTACTTTCGTAATTAACCTTGGAACTAGTAGAGATCATATTCAGAGGCTTGTATCAGGAATCAAACATCTAACAGGAACTCATGCACCAATCCATGGAGGCAAAGGGAGATTGCAGCATAGTGGTTGTACGCCCTTTGCAGACATCAAAATGAGCATGATTCCCAGGGACGCCTTTTTTGCAAGTTAAAAAAAAAGGTGAGCATAGCAGAGTGCCTTATTTTTCCCGTCGCAAACCAGGTGAACCCTTAAAGAAATCCTTTAATTCCTACAGGCAGCCAAAATGGCACTGTTTTTGTAAGGATGAGAAACCCTAATTTTAGCAAAAACAGCGCTATTTTGATCTTTGTTCTATTTTTTTTTTCAAGAGGGCATTTTAGTAACTTACCATTGCCAAAACGATGTAGTTTTGATTTTTGCATCCACTTTGGCGGTAATACTGATGAAGGGGGCCAAAATGCAACTTTTTGATAATTTAGGGGGCTATTTTATCACTTTTGGAACTTCATGAGCTAAATTGTAAATGTTTGGTAATTTGGAGGGCTTATATATATATTTCTTTACATGTTCGTACTGGGAATGGAGAAGAGGTATTCGAATTAGTAATCTTAATTTTATGAGGCGGGTACATAATCGATTGAACTACCCTTTAAAGACATTTACATATTTTGTAGAGCATTCTCAATTGAGGAGTTAAATGACACTTTTATTTAAAATTGCTTCTTAAATTTGTAAAATATCCTGAAGAAGAAAAAAAGAAAAAAAAAAAGAAAAGGTAATATAGATATTTTATTAAATGAACTAAAAAAAAGCTACATATAGTGACATTATTTAAAGAGCTATTTCATATTTTTTTTACTGTTTATCTCACATATTTTCTATTTTCCCAAAGTTTTTTCCTACTATTTCTTTTCTACATTTTTCTTTTTTTTTTCCAAAATTTTCTCATAATATTTCTTTCTCTACATCTCTTTTTTCCCAAAAGTTGNACGAACCAGGTGAACCCTTAAAGAAATCCTTTAATTCCTACAGGCAGTCAAAACGGCACTGTTTTTGTAAGGATGAGAAACCCTAATTTTAGCAAAAACAGCGTCATTTTGATCTTTGTTCTCTTTTTTTTTTTCAGGAGGGCATTTTAGTAACTTATCATTGCCAAAACGATGTAGTTTTGATTTTTCCATCCACTTTGGCGGTAATACTGATGGAGGGGGCCAAAATGCAACTTTTTGATAGTTTAGGGGGCTATTTTATCACTTTTGGAACTTCATGAGCTAAATTGTAAATGTCTGGTAATTTGGAGGGCTTATATATATATTTCTTTACATGTTCGTACTGGGAATGGAGAAGAGGTATTCAAATTAGTAATCTTAATTTTATGAGGCGGGTACATAATCGATTGAACTACCCTTTAAAGACATTTACATATTTTGTAGAGCATTCTCAATTGATGAGTTAAATGACACTTTTATCTAAAATTGCTTCTTAAATTTGTAAAATATCCTGAAGAAGAAAAAAAGAAAAAAAAAAGAAAAAAAGAAGGTAATATAGATATTTTATTAAAATGAACTAAAAAAAAGCTACATATAGTGGCATTATTTAAAGAGCTATTTCATATTTTTTTTACTGTTTATCTCACATATTTTCTATTTTCCCAAAGTTTTTTCTTGCTATTTCTTTTCTACATCTTTCTTTTTTTTTTTTCCAAAATTTTCTCATAATATTTCTTTCTCTACCTCTCTTTTTTCTCAAAAGTTGAAAAATAAGATATTTAAGAAAAATACAATCCTTATAAAAAAATAAAAAATAATAATATTTAAATGATATAAATAAAAATATAACTAATCAGATGTAGGAGGCATATAAAAATTCATTAGTTAAAGTAGATAAAGTGAGTTTTGAAAGTCATTTTACATAAAAATTTTGAGAGCCCCTATGGTCCAGTCAGCCTGTAAACCCCCCATTTTACAGCACCCAATCCTTATAAAACACCTCATTAATTCAACAAAATTGCAAAACATCAAAGTGAGAAGAAATGCAGCATATCAAAATGAAAAAAAGAAAAAGACCAAAAAAGACCTACACCTAAAACCAAACCATTGGTCCCACTCCAGCAAACCCAAGACCCAACCACTGGCACCGGAGAGCATCCACTGGCCGGCATCCCCGTGCATGCCGTCTACACTTGACCCACGGTGGGACAGACCCAAGATAGCAAGACCCACGACGTGGATCTCGCCTGACCCACGTTGTGGGTCGTGGGCCAAGCATGACCTGCTGGAAAACCAATAGACCCGCCTCAAATCCGTTTCTAATATCTCAAAACTCATTTCTAATGTCTCAAAACTCGTTTCTAATGCCTCAAAACTTGTTTTTTGGATTTAAAACTAAAACCTAGAGGTGGAAGGTTAACCTGTAGGGGGATTTTATCACCCTAATGCCAAAGAAGATAACTGTTGGCCAGCAAACCCACGGCCACGGCCTGACCCACAGAGAAGATGAAAACATCGAAGAAGATGAAAAGTTGAAAACACTAGACCCACGACCTTCTTTCTTTCTCCCAACCCTCTTTTCTTCTTTTTTTCATCTGGTGATTTTAATTGTAGGATAATTTGATATAGCTATTCTGATTTTGCTTATATGGTAGTATGTGATTAGGGCTGTAAAAGTAACCTTTTAAGGCTCATCGGGACCAAAGCTAAATCCAAAAATTTAACTCTTCTATTGACTCAATACCGTTAGTGAAATCTTAGTGGAGTAGGTACACCAAATTACCAACCACTATGGTAAGATTCTCTTCGTTTCTGGAGAGCATTTTTTTTGTTTTATAAATGCGTGACAACATGTATACCACATCTATATATATATATAATTTAATTCAAACTATAACAATTTTTAATATACTTTAAATAACACGTAACAATTTTTAATTTATGTCTTTAAGAGATAATTCAATCAGTTATAAACTACGCCTAATAAAATAAAAGTCATAAGTCTCCTCTCTCTTTTCAAGTGTAGTATGTCAAAAAAAAACGATTTTTAATTTCTTAACCATAAAATATCGAAATCCACTAAAAAAGAAAAAAGAAAGGGAGAATCGTGTCCACAGGACGAGGACCGATTGAGCCAAATTGGCTTTTAATGCCTGACCATTTTCCCTTGCTTCACGCGTCAAAGTGGGCCCCCCATTTCCTAATGCTAACCCCAACTTCGTACACTCCTCGTTGAGTATGACTAAACTACCCTTATTTTATAAAATAATTTATCTCCTAAGCAAGGCTAAATTCAGAAATTCACTTCTCCTCTTTGTCTACTCGTTTCACCTTAAAGCATTTCCCGTGAGTCACCGTGAAGTTTCTGCTTGTACCTTAAGCAATTTCCCCCATTCTCGAGCTCTGACCCCCCAGTTCCAACCCTAGCCGTAGTCCTAGATGCTCACAAATCGACTTCAAAGACTAACCCGATCATGGCGGACCTGCCATCGGAGATGCTTATCGCCGTCCTCTGCCGGCTGCCAGTCCGGTCGCTTCTTCGGTTCCGGTCCGTGTCCAAGCCATTGCGCTCTCTGATCGACAGCACGGGTTTCATTGATCTCCACCTCAAGAACTCCATAGAGACAAGCTCTAACCTTAGCCTCATGCTCCGGAGGGACTCCGAGCTCTATCTTATCAACCTTGACGCCCTAAGCGATGCCGTCTCGCTCGCTCACCCTCTGATGTGCTACAGTAATCAGATCTTAATCCTGGGCTCCACCAACGGCTTGATCTGCATCTCTAACGTGGCCGAAGACATCGCTCTGTGGAACCCATCGATCAGAAGGCACAAGGTCTTGCCCTTTTTGCCCATTGAGCGAATCGGGTCGAGCTTGCTGGGCACGCGGGTATTCGGGTTCGGGTACGACCCGGTGAGCGAGGACTACAAGCTGGTGAGGATTTCGCAGTTCATCAATTTGGGTAACGAAGGGTTTGTGTCCAAAGTTAAGGTTTATAGTCTGAGAGCGAACGAGTGGAGAGACTCTGAGGATATGCCTTATGTTCTGTGTTATGCGAGGAAGAATGGGACCTTCGCGAGTGGTGCTTTGCATTGGGTAGTAAACCGGAAGTTCAACGTCGAAGAGGCTGATCTGATTGTCGCTTTTGACCTGACGGTCGAGAGATTTAGAGAGGTCCCATTGCCCCAGTGTACGGAGGAGAGATTTCACATTGAAGTGGGGGTTTTGGGTCGGTGCGTGTGTATGATTGCGACTTACCAGGATGTTCGTATCGATGTTTGGGTGATGAGGGAGTATGGGGTCAAGGAGTCTTGGGCTAAGCTGTTTTCGGTTGCAAAAGCTGAGGTTGTTGGGTCGTACAAGTATTTGAGGCCCTTGGCTTATTCCAAGACTGGTGGGGAGGTTCTGTTGGAGCTTGACAATCAGAGACTTGTGTGGTACGATTTGAGGAGGAAAAGGGTCGAGAATGTGACTGTTGGCGGTTTGCCGGATTCGTTTGAGGCCGAAATTTTTGTCGGAAGTCTTGTCCCGGCTGCGGCGAGTAAAAGAGATCATGGGAAGAATCGGAGTTTAGATGAGGAGAACAATAAGAAAAAGAGGTAACTGACAATAGACCGTCTTTGGTTTCCATATGCAGGCTAATGTATCTCTGTTGGCATTGTTTTTTGTTGTTAGACAGTGATGATACGTTGATAACATGTTTACGATTCGTTTGGGAGTGCGTTTTTAAAGAAATAATTTGCGTTTTTAAACCAAAACGCAATTTTGGAGTTTTTGGGATTCTGATTTTAAAAACGCAAAAATTTGCAATTGTATACTCTAATGTTATCCGAATACTCAATTGGTAAAAAAATACTTCAACATGTTTTACGAAAGGCTTGTGCAATTTTAAAAATAGCGATTTAAAAAACACAATTTTTAAAATTGCACTCCCAAACGGGCCCTTACATAATCTGGTTCTGAGTCACTCATAGTAGTGGTACTGGCGGTGGGCCCTTGGCCTAAAAAATTCCAAAATTTGGGTTTGGCCCTGGGTTGGCCGGCCACCTCATACTTTTTTATTTTATTTTATTTTAAAAATTTTGGGAGAAACTTCACTAATTCTTCACTAACTTACGCGTTTTTCGCTAACACCCCTTATTGTTTAAAATCTCACTTTGGTGTATCGAACTTTTATTTTGTTTTAAATACCCATTTATCATTTAATGTTGCCATTAAATTAAATAGAAAAATGATAAAAATGACAAAAGATATTTTAGTAATTTCACACATTTCCATTAGGATTTAACGGAATGAAAAAAAGTGGAAGGAAATTAAAGTTTGATACACCAAAGTGAAAGATTTTGATCAATGGGGGGTGTTTGTGAAAAGCGTGTAAGTTCGTGGGGTTAAATAAAGTTTCTTCAAATATTTTTTTTAATTATTTTGTTTTATTTTTGTTTTTAAAATTTAAATAATAAAATATTATTTTTTAATTAATGGGACACGTGGTAGCTTGTAGACCCTTAGATGAGATTCAAGGGCCAAGATTAAAAAAAAAAAAAACTGATGGGCAATTCCTCCGCTATTGCTGGGGATCCCAATCCACTAGTGTATGTGATTTGGTTCACAATTTAATGATGGCTGGCCCAGTTTGGTTTTCCTACCATCTTTCAATTGGTGCAATTTTATATCGTATACTTTCATGTGACTTAGTGCCTGACAAATTGGCCCTTGGTTTTTTTCTCAGGGATGATTTCCTTTCAGAGGGCTTCAAATTGGTGCTATAAGCAAACAGAAGGATGAACGGAAGCGTGGAGAAGATGTACTTTTGTGAATTTGGTTTGTCATTTACTTTTAAAGCTTACTAGAGGGGCTTCTTTTGGTCTAAAATAAGGTTGCCATGCTCAATTTAGGTGTACTTAGGGCAGGATTTGGTGAATCAAATTATTATCTTCTTCTTTCAAGAAGTGTGCCATCTCGAATTATGGACACCTTCTTCTTCACACTTACCATTTCAGAATGAGGTTCAAAGGGTATTTAGTTCCTTGGGGAAGGGAGAGAGCCATGCTTGATCATAGGAGAATGCTTGAAGATGGAAAGTGAAGGGAAGAGAGCTATGCTTGATCAGCTGAGAATGCTTGAAGATGGGAGGAAACAATAATCCCAACGATGCGTACCATATGCCTTTACTAGAATGAGTATACTTTTTCAGGTTTTTTCCTGATTAGTGCCATATATTGTCCACTTGTGTAAGGTGTTGTGTACCTTGTAGTTACTGTGGTTTTGAAGCATGCACATACGAAATATGTCTCTAGTTCTCTTTAAATCCATAAGGTTGTTTGACATCTGTCGATTTTGATGCTGGAATCTACTTCTTCTTTATCTGAAATTTGATGTTATAACCGACTTTGAACTATATGCTGTGAATTTTCAAATTGTTGGCCTGTGAGAAATTGGCATGCAGAATAATTGTTCCGGATGCCATTTAGGTTGGTTTTGAGGTGCATACCTAGTTATAAATGATTGCAGATTAAGAATGGGTGGGTGATGTTCGATTATATAGAGCAAATTACGTTGTTGTTGAATTTTGAAATTGTTTACCTCAGAGAAAATGATATTGCGAGGGAGGTATGGGAAATCTCACCCTTAATGGGTGGGAAAGACCCGCACTGAGCCAAGAGTGGAGAGATCCTACCCGTGGTGGGTTGTGGAATATGATTCTCTTCGGTTCATTGTTCTTCGAAGAGTGAAAATACAAAAATATTCTTCCACTATATAATTTCAAATGAACTGAAAATTATCTTAATTTGTGGGTTGCAGGTCGAAGATTTTATTCTGGCCACCTAAAGCATACGAGGGGCAAGTGGGTAACCATGTAACCACTCCGCAAATCTCAACCATTTTAAGTTCTAAATCTATTTAGGTTTTTCAAAATAAATTAATTAATTCATAGAAAATATTTTCTCAATCATAAATACCAAGATTAGTCTGATTAGATACAACTTTCACTTTATAATATTTTTTAAAAAAATTAAATTAAAAAAAAAACACACACATTAATGAACAAATCATACTCAACTAAACTCTATTAAATAATATTAAAATATATTATCGGAATCTTCATTGTGTTTACAAACAAATATTTTTAAGATACGAACAGAAGCATTACTCAACTACTAAACTTCAACGGTGTTGACACGCGGTCGCCTTCATTTTCCGTAGGACCATAGCCGTAAGATTTCATGGGCCCAAAAACCTTTAAAATTCCTTTATATACACGAGTCGCCACTACGTCAAGTTGTTAACCGCCCTAAATCTATAATGAAACTGAAGGTCATCAAAGGCTCTCTAGAAAGCACTAGAAACTGCTTCTCCATCCATTTCTCCCGGCACCCAGCCAAACAGCCAACCTTATCCCCCGTCTGATATGCGAAACCTCAAGCTAGACCTTAACTTTCCGTCCGATGTAATCACCGATATCCTATGCCAACTTCCGGTGAAGACGCTTCTACGGTTCAGATGCGCATCCAGGCGTTGGTGCTCCCAAATAGGCAGTCCAGATTTCATTAAGATTCACCTTAGCCACTCCCTTGCCACCAATTCCAATCTCAGCCTCCTCCTCAAAAATTGGTACCTCTACTCCGTTGAGCTCGATTCGCTTCGCACCGCCACGGAACTCAATCCTCCATTGAATGTGATCTGGGGTGTAACCGACGTTTTTGGCTCTTGCAATGGCTTGGTGGCTGTGTGTAACTCTGAAGAAGAAATAGCTTTGTGGAACCCATCAACGAGAAAGCACCAGATACTGCCTGTTATGCCGGTTGAGGCTCCTAAAGGTGATTTAAATGTTAAACCTCGTCGTTTTACTTTTTATGGATTTGGGCACGACCCCATTAGCGATGACTACAAGGTGGTGAGGATGGTGCAGTTTGTTGGTGATAATGGGTTTTTCTCGGCTGAGGTTAAAGTTTATAGCCTGAAGAGTAACTCTTGGAGAGGAATCAAGGACATACCCAATTATATTCGTTATCTGTTTCAGCTTGGTTACCTTCTTTTTTATAGAAGAGGGTATGCTACGCTTGCTGGTGGTGCTTTGCATTGGGTGGTGCCTGGAGGGTTTGGATGTTACTGTATGATTGTTGCTTTTGATCTTGTAGCTGAGGAGTTTCGAATTGTACCGCAGCCTGATCATGTCGATGGTGGTTTTGTGATGGATCTGGGGGTCTTGGAAGGGCAACTATTAATGATTTGCAATTACGGTAATGATTTTGTTGATGTTTGGGTGATGAAGGAATATAGATTAAAGGAGTCTTGGACTAAATTGTTTAAAGTTTCACAGTCAAGTTTGAACAGGGATTTTGGACAGGTGATGCCTTTAGCTTATTCTAAGAGTTGTGACAAGGACAAGGTTCTTTTGGAATTGGACAAGGAAAAGCTCCTTTGGTATGATTTGAGGAGGAGGAGAGCCAAGACAGTGAGGATTGAGGGGGCTCCAAATTCATTCAATGTGGATGTTTATGTGGAAAGCCTTGTTCCCTTAGGTGGTGATGAAATGGATGGGAAGACACAGCAACCGGCGCCAGAGGAAAAGAAGAAAAGCAATAGAAAGAAGATGTGAGATAACATAAACTTAATTGAGTTATTTATTTATTTTTATTCAAGCTTATTTCTATACCTGGTTACCAATTTTATGTGAGCATTTTATCTCTTTAGTTCAATTTTCTGGTTCTCTCAAGAGTTCAAGTTTGTTTAAATAAACTGATGTATATGACCAGTCTGGTTTGTTTCACTCTTTTGAATTACTCATCATGATTGCTATAGCATCTACTTATTTTTGTTTTAGTTTAACTTACTACTTTGATGGATTGATCATTGTTTTGCAGGGATGATTTTCTGTCAAAAGGCTTTAAACTGACTCTATAAGCAAACAGGAGGAGAATAATGGGCACAAAGTGAAAAGTGGTAAAACAACAAACTTTTCCATATATAATATTTCAATTAAGGATTACTAGAATTACTTATCAAAAAAATTAAGGATTACTAGAATTATTTTATCTTACCTCATGAATAGTTTAAGCTGACAATTTGTTTTAAAAGAGGCAGAAATAAGTTGTTTGACATAACGAGTACAATGTTTTCTAGAGGACTGACAATTTCTTTGTCATTTTCCTTAATTCATACTAGTTATTTTTTCATTTTTTAACCCTCGGAATTGATAAAGGAAGTTACAGGTTGCAATTGAAAATATGAGTGTGTCCCAGGAAAAAAGTTGGTTGTAGAATCTCTAGTGTCTTGTTTAGCTCTAGCATTTCGTTCTATCTTTTATTATTTCAATTTGCACTAGTGACAATTTGTTAGTGTTGGCTTGAAATTGTCATAAGGAGACCAACATTGTGAATGTGATGTTGTCTTTGCATTTAAATTTCTGTGCTGTTGAATAGTTACAATCATGTGCTGCACGAATGGCCTTCTGTGCATTTTGGGACTAACAGAAGAGGATATCTTTGCCTATTATGGTTACGGACCTTCAATGAACTCTTTGGCTTGCCTGAACCAGAACTTCTACTGATGTATATATATTCGGCAAAAGCAAGTCATATCTCCGCTTTCCTAGTAGTATATTTGAATATTAGCCAAATTTTCAAAACAATATATGGGGAATAAAAATCGGGAGAGAATGTCTGTTTACATAGTAATTGTCCCAAATGTTTTGAGCAGCTGAGAAGCAACACAAATTAATATTCTAACAGCTCAAAATTAAGCCTATCAATCCTAGTAGAAAGGGTTCTAAAAATAAAAGTATGGTTCTTTCTTTCCTTATATATTTTGAGTTTTGATTAAATTCTTAAAGCATGTGAATGTGTTATGTTTGTTTACGTGGTCGTTTTACCATATTTGAATATGTTGTTGCATACAAGACGAAAGGGCTTGTCATCTTGGAATCTGAATGTCTTTTGAGGAACAGCAGTTTATGCCCTTGTACTGCTAATTAAGGCTCCTGTCTTGCTTAAAGGATGAACTTTTTGATTTGGTTGGTGACAATAGATTTTTGCTTTTCATGTTACTTCTTATCGTTGAATTCATTTGTCTGCTTTGATTATGTTTAATGTGTGCATCAGACACGATCTCTTAGAAAACAGACTTCTCACACTTCCTTGCAAGTAAATGGCACCTGAAGAAGCATCCGCATCAAGAAGGGAGCGTTTCTTGAAGAAGCATAGGAAGAAAACGGCACTTGAACCCCGACAGCTCCACTGGTCTGTGAACTTTTCACCAAACCAGAATATTTGCCGATGTGTCTTGAGTTGCCTAGGAGAACTCACAATGGCGAGTGGCAAATGCATTTTGCATTTGAACTACTTTGTATCATTAATGGGCAAGTATTTTATGTTTTTCTCACCCACATCTCTCTTTCTTATTATTTTTGTCATTAATGTATTAGTATTTAAAAATACAGAAACAATAAGAAAATAATATTTAAATAATATGAAGAAAGAATAGACAATCAGATTGATGAGAATGCAATTTGAAAAGCCATTAGTTAAAAATACATAAACAATAAGAAAATAATATGGGGAAAGAATAGACAATCAGATCGATGAGAATGCAATTGAAAAGCCATTAGTTAAAATAATAGACTTAGTTCATATGTTACTGCTAGTAATACAGTACTATAATAGATTTAAGCCCTATTTGGTTCGCGCAATAGATCTTTGGAATGAAATGGTTATTCCTATAGAATAACTATTTTTTGTTTTGTAGGGACTTATTCTTAGGAGTAGACTTGTGGGAATACTTATTCCCTTGCGAAAATGAATACCTTTTTTTTTTTTTTTCAACCCATCAACCTTAAAATAAAAATAAATAAATAATTGTTAAACTTGAGGGTGGCTAGCCATCCACCGTAGAACTTGGGGGTGGTCGCACCACTCTCGATGAATCTTGGCCACCTTTGATTCATGTTGGGGGTGGCTGTGATCGCCTCCCCAATCTCTTAGGTGGCCACTCCCAAGTGTCGTCGGGGGTGGTGCGGCCACCTGGATTGAGTTTTAGAAAGAAAAACAAAAAAATGATTTTTTTGGTAATTTTGGTCCAATACCAATTAGGGTATATTTATTGTTATCAAATAAAGGAATATAAATGCTTATTTCATTTCACCATGTTTTATGAGTAATGTTAGAAGTCACTCTTAAAATTACTAGATTTGTAATTGATCATTATTAAATGTTAATTTTAAAAGTTATATTATTTTTAGATGACACCTTTTTTTTTTTTTTTTTTTTTTTTTTTTTTTTTTTTTTTTTTACATGTCCACAAGAGAGGGAGAGAGATTCGAACTAGTGACCTCCACTTTATTATGCGTGATCTCAGCCGATTGAGCTACCTTTTGGAGATAGAATGACACATAATGACACAATAGTAACACAAAAAGAATTTCTAAAATTACTTTTGTATCCTTTTAGTGCATTGCATGTTTTGTTGACTCAAATTTCACAACCACTGGGATAGTGCTCGGGCCATAGGCTGTTTTAGACCTTTGGGTTGCCTTGACGAGTACTACTTGCAGCAGTGTACAAAGAACAGACATCAAAAAGTTGAAATTATGTTACCTTCTTAAACTTGTAAAAGGAACATACCTCTTCATTCTTGCCAAAAGGCCCATCGACTATAGCAATCTACCCATTCAGAGAATTGATATTGGGGTTTGCTAAGGTTCTCCTTATACTGTTTTCCTAGTGTATTTTATTTTTTCTTAAATCATGTTAACAAACACTTTTTTTGGCAAAAATAAAAAATGACAAACAATATAAAAGTCTCAAAATTATTTTTATTATATGTTACATCAAAACATATATTATTTTTAAAAAAATAAAAATAAAGAATACTCTCTAAAAAATATTAGCAAATAACACGTTTTCTTTTTTATTTATTTACCATTGTGTCGATTATAACATTGAACAGTAACTATTAGGATGGGAAGACAAATATTCATTTCAATTCTCTAAATTGACGTTTACAATGCCCCCCCGTTTTCATCAACATGCATCTCAAGCTTTCCAACCGAGAACGCACGCTCATTGTTCAAAAATGCAGCGCTGACCGTAAGCATCCTCCGTCGGATTGCTTCTCAGTGCACTTTACGATGATGACTGGTTCGACAGTTTAATGAAAATCTGCCAGCCACTAAGACTTCCAAGAAAGTTCACCCATATCGTGGCTATTGGATGAATTGTTGCATGTCGTAATCAGATGTAAAATATTTAGTTAAAAAAAAAAAAGATAAAAAAAGCAGCACTCTTTTTTATTTTTATCTATTTACTTTTTAATACAAACTCTAAAAGGCTGTTTATTTGTTTCTCATCTTGAAAAGAACAATCATTAAAGAAATGATATATAGTGTGCTACAATAAATGACAATAGATTACTATTCACTATATAAGGGAATATGATCATTTCCAGTTTAAAATAGGTTGAAGAATTTTCCGTTCATGGCTAAGATTTATTATAAGAAATTTTAAAGCCACAAATAAGACACTTGTCCCACTAAACCAAAAATAATAATAAAATATTATTTCATATTAAAAATAAATAAATAAATAATGGGTAGTTGGCCACCCCAATTGAGGGCTGGGGTGGTCCAACCACTTTTAATGGCCAAATCTTAAAAATAAATAAATAAAAAAAATCGCTTGGCCTTTGAGGTGGTCGGACTACCCTCAAGGGCCATAGGGCGGCCGAAGCCACCCTAGACTGGCCGGTATAGGGTGGTTGGGGTGGTTGAAGCCAACCTCAGGCCCAACAAAGGTGGTCCGACCATCTCCAAGGAATTTTCTTTTGTTTTTTTTTTAGATCTGGCCATTGGGGGTGGCCCACCTCAAAGGGCAATGGGGTGGTCTGGCCACCCTCAATGGAGTGGGGCTGAGTGGCCAATTATTCCTTATTTTTTATTATTTTTTTAATATGAAATAAGATTTTTTTTATTATTTTTAGTTAGAAGAATAGGTATCTCATTTGTAGCTTTATGATTTCTTAAAACAAATTCTAACCATGAATTGATATTCTTCGATTTATTTTGAACCGAAAATGATCCTATTCCCTATATAATACTATAGATAAAAAAAAGCCCATTTACTGTTGGAAAACGGGCTTGAAAAGCCGGGTCAGATCCGAATACTAGAAAGTTGACTTTCGTTGGACGCCATCATCTCCCACACCGACGACGAAGGCCAGAAGCCCAGAATTACTAATTTCTCTATGAGCATTGCCTCCACAGTAAACTCCGTCCATGTCGAGTCTCCCGTTGGAGCTCGTCACCGAAATACTCCTCCGATTACCCGTTAAGCCGCTGTTACGTTTTCAGTGCGTTTCAAAGCCATGGCGCGCGCTAATAAACGACACAGATTTCATCCACAGACATCTTGTGCTTTCAATCGCCTTCAATCGAGAACGCACTCTTATATTCAAGGAGTGCGACGTAGATCCGCCTCTAAATTGCTTCTGGGTGCGCTTTAACGACGAACAGTTTGACAGAGCCCTCACGAAGATCCGCCAGCCACTTCGCGATGAAAAAATGTACACCCAAATATTGGATTACTGCAACGGATTGGTTTGCCTCCACAATTATGAGAGGGGAGTTGCGATTTGGAACCCATTGATCAGACGGTACAAGAAGTTGCCTTTTGAACCGATAGAAAATCCTACTGGATTCACCGACGGTCGATCTGGGTTGCCCGATTTGGCCTTCGGCTACGACCCAGTTAACGATGACTACAAGGTGATGAGGGTTGTGCCGTTCTATAGAAATATTGAAGCTACGAAGATTGAAGCTACAAGGGCCTTTGAAATCAAGGTATACAGTCTGAGAGCGCATTCTTGGAAGAGAGTTGAAGAGGAATGGCCTAAAGAATTCAGTCCTCGTTCGTGCTCGGCATCCTTAAACGGTGCTTTCCATTGGCTAATTGGTCCTCCGACTCGGTCCTCGGAGACCCTTATCGCTTTCGATCTAGCCACCGAGAAGTTCAGAGAGTATACAATTCCAGTTCAATCGGACGATGATTCGGTGCTCGGTTTGGAGGTCTTGAAAGGATGTTTATGTGTTTGCGTGAATGTCTTTGTGACACGCAACGATGTTTGGGTAATGAAGGAGTACGGGGTAGTCAGCTCTTGGGCTCGTCTTTACACCATTGAGCAAGGCGCAGTACCTTGGACTTTTGAGTACTGTAAGCCTTTGGCGTACTCGCAGGACGGCAAGAAGGTTCTGATGGAGCAGGATTTTGCGTATCTCTTTTGGTATGACATAGAGGAGAAAAGGGGCAAGAGGGTTAGGTTTCGTCCTATGCCTAAGTCGTTTCAGACGGCCACTTGTGTGGGAAGCCTTGTTCTTCTCGATGGAGATAGATTGATTGACCCGAGGCAGAAGAAGAGGAACAAGAGGAAGAGGTAAAATTTTGAATGATTTGAGTGAATTTTTTTTTTTTTTTTGATTAACTCAGTTTGTAAGTCTACTGGTCTATGTTTATGCCAGGAAAAATAATCCAGCGGAGGGTCTTAATTTGTTGGTGGAAGCGATGGAGGAAGTGGTGAATGAAGAAAAAGCTGTTTGAAATTAGATTGTAATATCAGTTCAATTTCAGCGAAACTGCTTTGGAGCCTGTTTTGCTATTACTCATTTTCTTGGAAATTTTATTATCATGTAGAATTTTCCTGCTTCAGCATTTTGAGTTACGAATATGTCTGCTGGAATGCTCTAGACTTACTAAATTATTTTAAGTTCTGTGTTAGTTAAATTTTCTATGGAGGGAAAGAATTCCTTTATGTAAAGACAATTACGAGTAGTCTATCCATTTTATATGCAGCATTTACGGGTAGACAATTACAGTAATGACTATGTTTATGTATTGATAATGAAGGAATATGTATGAAAGGAGTTGTTTAATGTTTCACAGTACAGTTTGAATAAGAATTTTGGAGAGGTGATGCCTTTAGCTTATTCTAAGCGTGGTGACAAAATGCTTTTGGAAGTGGACAAGGACAAGCTCCTTTAGTATGAGAAAGAGAACCAAGGGAGTGAGGATTGAGGGGGCTCCAAGTTCATTCATTGTGGATATTTATGTGTAAAGCCTTGTTCCCTTAGGTGGTGGTGGAATTGATCGGAAGACACAGCAACCACTAGAGGAAAAGATGAAAAGCAATAGAAAGAAGATGTGAGATCACATAAACTGGAGTTATTTATTTGTTTTTGTTCAAGCTGATTTCTATACCTGGTTTCACAAACTTTTCTCATGGATGCGTTTGTCTCTCTCAAATGATTGGATAGTTTACCAATTTTGTTTGAGCAGTTGATCTCTTTAGTTTTTCTGGTTCTCTTAAGAGTTTTAAGTTTGTTTAACTTGGTTCATAAATTGATGAATATGGTCAGTCTAGTTCTTTCATTCTTATGAATTACTTAACATATTTGTTTTGGCGTCTTCTTATTTTTGTTTTACTTTAACTTACAACTTTGATGTATTGGCCATTGTTTTGTAGGGATGAGTTCCTGTCAAAGCAAACAGAAGGACATAAAATTGTTCCAATGTGAAAAGTAGTAAGTCAACAAACTTTACCATACTATTTCAATAAAAGAGTACTAGAATTGGTTACTTTAGCCAATTAATAGTTTTAGCTGACAATTTGTTTTTATAGAGGCAGAAATAAGTTATTTGACACAAGTACGCCGTTTTCTGGAGGACTAACAAATTTATCTTTGTCATTTTCCTTAATTTGCCATTTGTATTGTGTAGTTATTTTTTCATGCTCTTTTTTTTAACCCTCACGATTCATAAAGGAGGTCAGAGGTTACAATTTAAAATATGTGTGAGTCCAAGGAAAAAATAGTGGAAAAATACCTCTTACAATATTTATCATTTTTTTTTTCAATCTATGTTGGATTAGTTTGGTTTTTCTGGGCCGTATTGAGTCTATAATATCTTTCATACATGGATCCTGTAAGGGGATTTACTTGTGTAGGATGTTCCAATGTTCGTATGCCTTTTCAGAGGTTATAGGTACTTCTATGAATGACTGAATGAAGTTGTACCATTGCAAAACTGCTAGTTTATTCTATCTTGAGGAATGGTCTTTGTGAATTTAAAGAATTATATATGGTGATTTTTTTATTTTATTTGCAAAGCATGGTATTGAATTATGAACTATGTGGTGAATTCTGCCAAAATTCTGATATAGCTTCTGGTAGAACTAACTTTTACCAACTGCATTGGGTACTTTCCAAAGTCTTTTTTACAGATAACTTTTGGTTCAAAACGATTGTAGACCTCTCAAACTGCAAACTTTTGATTGATGACTGTAGAATCTCTTGCGACTGTTAATATGTAGTCACATTTGTGTCCTGTTTATCTCTAGTATTTTGTTCTATCTTTGATCAATTCACACAAGTGATAATTGGTTATTGTTGGCACTAAATAGTCATAAGGTGACAAGCATTGCGAATGTTATGTTGTCTTTACATTTAAAAGTCTGTGTTATTGAATAGTTACAATCATGTGCCGCAAATGGCCTTTTCTAACACAAGAAAGATTTTATTGTCCAAGCATGGTTGTGGATCTTCAATGAATCCTTAACCTTGCCTAAACCGGCACTTCTACTAATGTATATTCGGTTAAAGCAAATCATCTCTTTGTTTTCCTAGTAATATATTTGAATATTAGCCAATTTTTTTTCGATACAATATATATGGCATAAAAGTTGGGAGAATGCCTGTTTACATAGTAATTATCCTATTTTGAGCAGCTCTAAAGATTGCTTCAATTGTTTTCTTTTCTATTTTGAGTTCTGATTCAGTTCTTAAAGTATGTGAATTTGTAGTGTTTGTTTACATGGCCATTTACTTATATTTAAATTTGTTATTGCGTACAAAACAAAAGGGTTTGTCTTTGTAGTGCTAATAAGGTAGGTGTCTTGGGATTCTGTTTGTGTCTCTAAAAGGGTAGGTGGTGGGCAGTGGTTGAAGAGGCTTGTGGATTGGAATAGGGCTGCTATTCTCAACGCATTTGGACCCCTTTACTAAATTTGGGTTTCTTTGGGTGGCTTGGAATATGATAAAGGGGAGGTGTTTTTGATTGATAAAAATTCCTCAAATTGCTTCTTGGAGCTGGAGGAAGATTCTCAAACTTAGGGGGATTGCAAAATCTCTAATGATATTCATGATTGGGAATGGTAGTCAGATTTTTCTTTGGTTGAACTCTTGGCATCTGGATGGGGTCCTTTTTGACATATATGGTTACCGTATTATCTATGACTCAAGGAGAAAGTGTGGTTCGGGAGGTGATTTGAATTGGGCTCCTGCTAGGTTTGAGGATTTGGTGAGTACACAATGCCAGCTCCCGGATGTACAAATTGGCTCCCTTGATGCTCCTATTTGGTTGCCTATTAAGACTCATAAATTTTCCAGCAAGGATACTTGGGATGCTATTAGAGTGAAGTTACCTAATGTGGATTGGGATGAACTGATTTGGTTTTCTATGGCTATCCTTGAAAACTCATTTTTCTTATGGTTGGCTATTAAGGACTGCTTATCCACTTGTTAAAGACTATTGAAATGCGGGCTAAAGGTGAGACAAAATGTTATATTTGTAGAAGCTGCATTGAAAGCAGGGATCACTTATTTTTTGAATGTAGCTTTAGTAAAAGATTGTGGAGGGAGGTGATGATTTGATGTCACCAAAGTTCCATTTCTTTGAGCTGGGATGAGATTCTTAGTCAAGGTTTAAAGAAATGGAAGGGTTAGAGTTTTTGAAGGCTGTGTATGTAAGCTTGCTTGGTTTTTTGAATGTAGCTTTAGTAAAAGATTGTGGAGGGAGGTGATGATGTGATGTCACCGAAGTTCCATTTCTTTGAGCTGGGATGAGATTCTTAGTCAAGGTTTAAAGAAATGGAAGGGTTAGAGTTTTTGAAGGCTGTGTTATGTAAGCTTGCTTGGGGTTCCTCGGTTTATAATCTTTGGAGGCATCGAAATGATCTAAAATTTGGGAACCATCCTCTCTCTGAGGATAGAATTCTGCAGAAAGTTTGTTGAGAAATCAGACCCGTGTTGTGGGTAAAGGAACTTTCAAGTTGAATTGATGAAAATGCGACTTTATGTAATAGCTGGGGCATCTCTCCAAATTTCCTGGTTTGTCTCCTAATGCTTTGAGTGTCTGTGGCTGTCTTCAGAGCTGTTTTGTGTTGCTGCTGCTGTTTCTCCTCATCTCCAGTTCACTGTTATGTCTATATGTTGGCAGTTTGGTGTTGTGGTGGCTTGAATAGTTGCTGGTTTGTTGGTGTTTGTTTCTGTTTGTATAGAAATTGTTGGTGTCTTCTTTCTCGGGAGATTGAGATATATAGTTGACTTTAAGGAGTTCGGTGTAATTTTTGGCTGGTTTAGTGTTCATAAAAAACCTATTTATCCAAAAAAAAAAAAAAAACTAGATTTATGCTTTTCAAGTTACTTCTTATCGTTGAATTCATTTGGCTGCTTTGATGGGTAAATAAGAAGCATCCGCATCTAGAAGGGCCGTTTCAGTGTTTAGATGGGTGTTTTTTCCCAAATCTTTGATTGACAGAATTGTCAAAGAAAACAAAAATGACAGAACGTGTTTTTTACTTGGTATATTGGTACAAAAGTTAAGCGACATATTCAATTCGTACAATCATATTTGGTGACCATCAAAATAACAAGATTCTGTGAAAAGCAATCTCCAGTGGAAGCAGATGTTAATTAGTTCATGGGAATTCATAAATATTCCAAAAAGGTTTATAGTAATAATTACAAGTTACAAACCCGGGTTGATATTTAGTATTGCATTAGATGAAATACATGTTATTTGGGCTGATCATTTTAATAAGCTCTTGGGTGGCCAAATTATCTCCTTTAAGCCAAAGGGTTGGTTTGCCAAAACTGGCCACTAGAAGTTGCAGCGACAAATCCTAACACCCTGACTTGAGGGTGGTTGAGAGATTTGGTGGTCGTAACCGCCAAATCTCTCTCATTAGGGGTGGTCTTATCATCACTTCTGATGGCTACTTTCATGGGTAGCCGACCATCCTTGTATCTAAGAATTTTGATGGTTACTTTCATAACTGGTTGACTACTTCCAGAACCAAATTAGTGGTTTGATCAGTCTCAAACGGAATTTAAGATGCTGTGTAATTCATAAACTTGATAAACTTCCAATAGATAAACAAGGATAGAACCAAATTAGTGGTTTGATCAGTCTCAAACGGAATTTAAGATGCTGTGTAATTCATAAACTTGATAAACTTCCAATAGATAAACAAGGATTATCTAAATGGATGATTGCCGACGCCGACATTGCTCATAGATGGTTTATACTTTTAGTTCATGTTAATATAACTCCGGCACAGGCAAGTGTGATTTATGCAAGTATTGGTAGTAGGCTTTGTTATAAGCTTAAATGTACCTTATAATTATCTGAATTGTTATGAAATAAAAGCACAAATAAATTAATATGTAACCCACCATCCAGGTTATTCCAAATACCTATCAAAATGGAATCCAACGTTTTGTCGTAGTCGCTTCAACTTCTATGTTGATGTCTTTGCTATGTTAAAATTGCTTTTATGTTGCTCTAGAGGCTATGCTCATGCCTAATTTTTTTAATGACATATTTAAGTTGTTGCTCATGATAGATTTGGATGGCTTAAGGAATAGCAATCCCCTCATGGAAAAGGATCCTCTCCATTGCAAAATCCCTCAATTTCCTCCATTTAATGCATTTTGAAGAGTAATGCATTTAATGTACTACCCTCCTTAAAACTTTTGGACAACACTACCCTTCTAATACCATATAGATCCATGTCAATTAAATGTAAAAGTAAGGTTAAAAATTATATTTTTATTTCACAAAACTGATGTGATAATTCCAACGAACTCTTTGACAAGTCATTATTATAAAAAATTAAAAAAAAAAAAAATCCCTTAGTTGATTGAGATTACCATATCAACATTAATGTAGGATAGTAGTAAGATAAAAATGTAATATATACCATTACTCTTTTAATAATTATAATGAAGGTAATTATGATATTTCAAATAGAGAGAATCTATCCTAATAGCGTACGTTACAACTAAGATTGAGTTGTTCCTATCCTCTATTTATTTTTGTTTCTTCTATATTTTCTCATCTATAAAAAAAGCAATATATATTTAATAAATGGTTAATCAATGCTGTATTATAGAGAAACAAATTACAGCAAAAACGTTTAAAAAAGCATATGTTTTTTTGGAGAATGTATTAAATTAGGAAATGTAAATCTAATCTACCGGGACACCCACCATTTTTTTTGGTAATTAAGTCGCTAGACTAGATTGACTCGTTCACATTTCCTTTACATATCATCGTCTTCTATCTATAGTTTTCAATTCTCACCATATATATATATATATATATATAGTGCACGGAGATCGAGACCATTTGAAATTAAGCCTCCCAACATATACAGAAAGAATTAGAAGATGGTTTCATCGGCCGGCAGAAGAAGAAGAAGAAATGTGACGGTGCTACTAATGTGGCTTATGTTGTCTGCTTGTGGGTTAAATATTGCTACAGCAGGTTCGACTTGGGGGATACATAAAACGGTACACGTGCAAATCCTCAATTATCTAGACAAAGATGATCTCACCCTCACCTGTCGTTCAAAGGACACCGATCTTGGTGTCCATACGCTCAAACCAAAAGAACAATTCGACTTCCACTTCAAGCCAAACTTTTGGGGGACTACGGTATACTACTGTAGGTTTCAGTGGACAAATAACGACCACACGTTCGATGTCTACAGCTATGGGAGCGATAATGCACGTTGCCGTTACTGCTATCTCAAAGTTACTGCTAAAGATCTGTGTAAATTTAACTACGACACCCAGAAGTATGATACATGCAATGAATGGTCCTTGATGACATAGGCAACAATTTGAAAAGTGAACCTGCTCGTACGTGATTGCAACCCTATCCACAGCCTACAGCAATATTCAAAATAAAGATCGAGCTCCATCAAGTCATTTATTAAGATTCTCATATAAACGAATTATTATTATTATTATTTTTATTTTTTTGTTTAATTCATTTACTCCACTGTCATGTTAGTTAAGTAGAGAGATTCTTTTTTATATATTCTCCTAGTTTCGGTAGTATTGGAATTACGAATCCTATGAGGATTTGACCAAAATTGTAACTCTATTTAACCTGTGTTTGGAGGTCTAGGAACCTCATATTTCCTACTACTAATTAGTTAGATTAGCAAGATAGGTCGGAATTAGAAGCTAAATGGGGCGGCTCATCGTCTTGTGAAGGAATCACTCTCTCTTAGTAAGGAACGAGTTTTTCTTGAGGAAGTTTCTAATTATATTATTGATGCTATCTCTGTTGAATGCAAAAAATGAGGTTAATTTTAAAATCACAATTTTATAAAAATCTAACAATGATTAATCACGAATCCAATTGTGATTTTAAAAGTCACATCATTCTTGTAATGACACAAGAGAGACCTTTTTCACGTCTCTGGAGCCGGTTTGTGTTGCGGATTGAGCTTTCGGGTCACACGTTGACTCATTGGGTCCGTTTGTGAAGAAAACGGAAGCAGTTGGTCGATGGACCCACCTCATTCCCAAAAAATTATTCTTAAAATCAACCATAACATTCTTACTTTTTACATCAAATCAATCATTTTTTTTATCACTATTCAAATAAAAAATAACTACAAAACAAAAATTTTCGCTTTTTTATATAAAATATTTTTACTTTTTTTTCTCTCATATCAATTAAATCTGTTACCGTATTATTTCACTTTCAAATTCCATTCCATCATATCAATTAAATCTATTACAATATTATTTCACTTTCAAATTCCATTCCATTGCCAAATACAAGCAATGTTCGATGGGCTTTCTCCTAGGCCGGACCCTAGGAGAAATGAATAATTGTATTAAAATGAATAATTAAAATATGCTATTAGACTCTTTGACGTAACTTCTTTCACAAGCTTTTCCTAAAAAAAAAGGGGGAAAAAAAGAAAAAGAAAAAAAGAAGAGAACTTCCTTCATAAGCAGCAGCGAATGAATACTGGTCCATACCATAGGCCGCCGCTGATTTCAGAGTACATAAAAGTTAAAAGCACATTCTTCGACACACGATCGAGAAAGAAAAAAAATCGCACGTGGAAATCATTCAAAGTCAGATGGTAGAAAAAGCCCAAGCCCCATCAACTAACTAAGCGGCTAAGGCCCCACGAAAATCCCATGCGTTCTGCCCACACCTAACCAACTCCAAAAATCGTCCGAAATAGTTCAATCAACTGTATACCACGTCTTATGAAGCGGATGCCACAAGTTTGAATCCCCTTTTCCTAACCTTGCATCGTCTGAGGTAACTCAATCAACTGTGAACCACGTCTTATGAAACGGATGTCACAAGTTCGAATCCTCCTTCCCTAACCTTGCATGGCATGTCAAAAAAAAAAAAAAGAAAAAAAGAAAAAAAAGGACTCTACAATCATTTCATTTTAGCTAAGCTTCTATTTCTCTCTCTCTCTATATATAAAATACACAATAGCGTAAGATGACAGTCTTTCTGAAGACGGCTGTGAAACAAAAAAGGCCAGACGGCAATTCCGATCAATTCATCCACCTCTTTTCCTCTCTACGAGAGAGAACCCGCTCTAGGTTTTCCCCTTGGCTAAGCTTTTCCATGCGCTCTCCCGCACCGTACCTCTGACTACTCCTTCACNTAGAAAAAGCCCAAGCCCCATCAACTACCTAAGCGGCTAAGCCCCCACGAAAATCCCATGCGTTCCGCCCACACCTAACCAACTCCAAAAATCGTCTGAGATAGCTCAATCAACTGTAAACCACGTCTTATGAAACGGATGTCACAAGTTTGAATCTCCTTTCCCTAACTTTGCATCGTCTGAGGTAACTCAATCAACTGTGAACCACGTCTTATGAAACGGATGTCACAAGTTCGAATCCTCCTCCCTTAACCTTGCATGGCATGTAAAAAAAAAAAAAAAAAAGAAAAGGACTCTACAATCATTTCATTTTAGCTAAGCTTCTATTTCTCTCTCTCTATATATAAAATACACAATAGCGTAAGATGACAGTCTTTCTGAAGACGGCTGTGAAACAAAAAAGGCCAGACGGCAATTCCGATCAATTCATCCATCTCTTTTCCTCTACGAGAGAGAACCCGCTCAAGGTTTTCCCCTTGGCTAAGCTTTTCCATGCGCTCTCCCGCACCGTACCTCTGACTACTCCTTCACTAGCGGCGGGGGCCCCACCGTAAATGTCTCTCGTGCAAACTCCCACCGTCGATTGCGTCCCCCAGCGCACCGGCCCAACCTCCACCACCATTAACGCGATCATCACCGCCGTCGATCAGCCGCGACTCTCGTCAAAACGCAAACTGGACGACTATGGTGACGACGAGAACGACGACGTTTTCCCCGAGTTTCTCTCCGTCAGAATGAGGAAAGACGAACCCAACGCCGTCCACTCCTCTTCCGACGCGCCATCCCACGCTGTCACCGCCACAAACGCCACCACCTCTCAGTTCAATCCTAATGTTCCCGATGCCCGATCGGCCTCGCGCGCGTGCGCGTCACAGGCCGAGTTGACTCAGTCCGCATTGCGGTTACAGTTTTTCTTAAGGATGATCTCCGAGGGAAAAACTATGGTAATCCAAGCTTACACGGACGACACCGTGCGATCGGTCCACGAGCGAATCCAATTGTAGACCGGGATTCCGGTACTCGAGCAGAGACTGATATACCGAGGAAGGCAGCTCCAGGCGGAGCGATCCCTCGGCGAGTGCAACATCCAAAACGACGCCGGACTGCAATTGGTTGGCCGTATGCGCAGCACGGAGCACCCTCACGCCTGGCAAGTCATCAACGACATCGTTTCAGTGGTGTGCCGTCTCTGCCGAGGGGAACCGTTCACTACGGCAGCGAAATACATTAAAGTCAGGATGA
The DNA here is from genome assembly GCA_006937295.1 of Carpinus fangiana. NCBI lineage: Eukaryota > Viridiplantae > Streptophyta > Magnoliopsida > Fagales > Betulaceae > Carpinus > Carpinus fangiana. The sequence goes on from CM017321.1 coordinate 731,482, forward strand.
CGGAGTTCTTGACAGTGATGCCGAAGGACGAGGAGCAGTTGGCCTCCGGCCATTTACAGATATTCTTATTGTCTTCCGCTCCGGCTGCGTTGGTGATGCTCTATATGTCGCCGAACAAAGGTAACAAAGAATGTGCGGATAGCTCAATTAGGCATTTTTTGAATTCAAGTCGAACTTCGTTGCCGAAACAGTATCATAATTATTGTGCACCTATAGTTTTAGAGTTTTGTAAGTTGCTTAGAAGAGCTGCAAATGAGGATCCTCTATATTTATCGTGTCGGAGTACACTTTGGTCGTTATTGGAACCGATTGGATCCCCGGACCCGGAGAGTTCTAAGGGAGTGACTGTCATGAAGGAGATTTTCCCGTTCGTTAGTGAGCTGGCGAGTAGGTTGTCTAGGGACTTGGGTTTGAGTATGGAATCGCCCACAGGCGTGGGGCCACAATTGAGTGATGTTCGCAATTTTGCTGCTTTCTTGCTCCCTCTGCGGACTGCAATCACAGAACAAGTTGGGTTTCGGGGTCCAAATCCTGTGTCGGTGGGTGGTACTGAGCCTAAGCATCCATTGTATGAGGAAGAGATTGAGTTTCTTCATCTTTTGTTTATTGATTTGTTGAAGAGAATGGGGGAATGCCTCCACAAGATGGAGGAGTGCTTCTGTGCTTGGCTGTAAAACAAAAGGAGGAAGGTGAGAGTATTTATACTGGTTGGTCTCAATATCTTGCCATATTGAAGGAGCTGTATGGCATTTCCCAACTTTATCAGGGCGCGGAAGAAGAATTTTGGACAGTTTTGAGGCTTGGAAAGTCTTCGCTATGTGCGCTGATTGTCAGATATGCAAAGCGAACTGATGATCATCAATGGCTTCTTGAGCGAAAGGACGTGACTGATTTTGAATCTAGGAGGCATTTGGGGATGATGATGTTTCCAGAGGTAAAAGAAGACTACGAGGAGCTGCATGAGATGCTCATTGACAGGTCTCAATTGCTTGCAGAATCGTTTGAGTATATAGCACGGGCAGATGCTGAGGCTCTACATGCTGGTCTCTTTATGGAATTTAAAAATGAGGAAGCTACACGTCCTGGTGTATTGCGGGAGTGGTTTTTTTTGTTATGCCAAGCTATATTTCATCCACAGAACGCTCTCTTTGTGGCATGCCCAAATGATCGTAGAAGGTTTTATCCAAGTTCAGGTAAGCTTCAGTTGGCTTTTAATAGGTTTTTTTTTTTTTGGGATGGGGGGAGTGGGGGGAATTACTACATGATAAGTGATTGAGCTAAACCTGTTGAAATATGATATGGGTATATAGATTGAAGAATTTGGCACTTGAAAATGAAGATTTGTACACACTCCTCCATGCTATGGCTGTGGAGGCTGCCATATTCCTTGGTTTTCTAAGGGAAGTAATCCCAATTATTTTTTATGGGGCTGCTGAATCTGAAGTGAGCTTAGTTGATTTCTTATAACGGTTGTAGTTTATTTACAGTTGTTAAACAGATACTGGTCTATCGAATAGAGTAGCAAGTCTTTTATTTTTACTGGGGTGTTGTATCTATAAGAGAATTTTTTATGCGTTATGATGTTGTATAATTCCATAGAGCCATATAAAATCATAGTCATACTTATTTGTTAATCTTCATGTAGTTCACTGGTGTCTATTAGGAGCAGAGTGTGTTTGACATATATGGTTAGTTTATGGAGAAGTTGGACTTAATACTGGTACTGCAGCCGGAAGACTAAAAACCTATTTGGGATTATGCTTCTATTATTTCTGCTGGAATGTTCGACTTCTTAAATTATTTCATGTCTGTTTTAGTAAGTAATTATTTTGGAGGCAAAGAATCCCTTTTTCCAAAGAGAATTTTGATCAGTTTATCCATTGTCTTGTGTGTGCAGCATCTAAGGTGGATCCCTTGCACCTTGACTATTTCAAGTTCTCTGGTCGGGTAATTGCATTAGCTTTGATGCACAAAGTGCAAGTAGGCATTGTCTTTGATCGTGCCTTCTTCTTGCAATTAGCTGGAAAGTACATTTCCTTGGAAGATATAAAGGATACAGATCCTTGCTTGTATAATAGCTGCAAGCAGATTCTGGAGATGGATTCTGATTTTACTGACGCAGATGCATTAGGACTAACATTTGTTAGAGAAGTTGAGGAGTTAGGATCCAGAAGAGTTGTAGAGCTTTGCCAGGGTGGGAAAAGTATTGTTGTGAACAGCAAGAACAGAGAAGAATATGTTAGACTTCTTATTGAGCATCGATTTGTGACATCTATCTCAGAACAGGTATCACATTTTGCTCAAGGTTTTGGTGATATTCTTTGCAACTCTGGGCTTCAGAAGTTCCTTTTCCAAAGTTTAGAGCTGGAAGATCTTGATCGGATGCTTTATGGAAGTGAAACTGCTCTCTGTGTTGATGATTGGAAGGCACATACCGAGTACAATGGCTACAAAGATACTGATCCTCATATATTCTGGTTTTGAGTGACACAAGATGAACTTTTATAATTGAGAAATGTTAGGGGTAGTAACTTTTTTACTAACAAATAAGTGGTAACATGATGTGAAGCTTATTTATTGGTGAGGATCAAAACAATTAATAAAGAAAAATGTTATCAATACCAATAAATAAGTTTTACATTATGTTAGTGTTGTAATGTTACAAATAATATTTATTATCCAGCTATGGTGTATTATTGCTTAATAGCTTTTTTACCCTTGAGTCTTAACCAGTTTTTATGGAAAAATGAAATCAACTTTTATTAGTTGACCAAACCAGTTTTTTATGGAGAAAAAACTGAAACATCTTTTATTGCTTTTTCAGTTCTAACCGTTACTTAGAAAAAACAGTTTTTTAACATTAATGTATATTAACAAAGTTTTATGGCATTTAATTATTTGATAGTTTGGTCACTTTTACTTTTTTGTGACAGTTATATTTTTATAAGAGCATTTACTGCAGGCTCTTTAAACACATTTTTTTGTTAGTTTGAACAGCCCATTTAACAAAAAGAGCTAAAAACATCACTTTTCAACCTCTTCATTTTAACAAAAAAGTTAATAATGTGAACAGTATTCTTTCAAACTTAACAATTACTATTCACTCTCTACTCTTTAAACAATTATATTTTATCTCTCCACTTTTTTTTCTTTTTCTTTTTCTCTCTCATTTTTTCTTTCCGCAGCCTCTGTTTTTTTTCTTCCTCTCTCAGCGTCATCACCGTCGAAGACTGCGGAGTCGAAGGCGGCAAGGGGGTAGGGTCGCACCATCACCGTCGGAGTCGAAGGTGGTAAGGCGGAATCGAAGCATCCGGCTTCCTTCCAGCGCCATCACCGTCGGAGTCGAAGTACACTTTTTTCTCAGTAGAAAACAAATAAGAACCCTAGGAATTCCACCTCCCAATTCCTACAATTCACCTCTCTCAGCGATTCTATCTCCTTCGGGCCCTTGTTCAAAATTCCTCTCTCAAACTGACTCCGTCGTTTAAAGCTACAATTTTCCAATGGCTTCTACGACTGCCTCCTCAGGTGCGTCCACACGAGAGTTGCAGGAGATTTTCGGCAATTGAGAACTAGTCAGAGCTGCCAGAAAAGGGAATGGGTCGGATTCAACTCTTGATGGGTTCTCCAGATGGTTCGAGTTTGATGGTGGGGAAAATTCTATGGAGTCGCAGAGGAAGAAATGGTTTGAAGGTCGTAAAATTCTGGTTGTAAAATTCTGTTTGGGTTTGGCTGCTCATTTTCCAGCTTTTCTTAAAACGCAGTCACATAGGATTTTTTTAAGAGTAAAAAAGTGATTTCTAAATCTTTGAAAAATAATATTTTAATGAAATAGTGAAAACGAATTATTAAAGTAGAGAGGCTGAAAAGTGTGTTATAAAAAGATGAGTTGTTAAAATAACAAAATGTGTACTTTTTGTTATTTTGAAGAGGAAAATTTGAAGAGGCTGTTGTGGATGCTCTAAGAGGTGTAATATAGGGGCCATAGGCACAATGTAAATTCAATTTTGGCCAACTTTTAAATCAAAAATTTCTTTCTCTCTAGTTTAAGGCTCTCTCATTTTCACATGTAATTTTTTTAAAAAAAAAACTCAAAAAAAAAGTTGGGTTTTAAGTTGTGCTTTTATCATTTTCTTTCTCATAATCCATAAGACATAAAACACACCAAGCGGCGGCTATAGAAAGCGGACAGATTACTCTATTTTAGTAAAAATAAAACAAAGAGATCTTTCTTTTAGTAAAAACTCCAGTTTGCTCCCTTTGTTTTCATTCCATCCGGATCTTTCTCAATCAATAATTTATTTGTGTTTTCTCTACGTGGCTTTTCATCAAGCAAATGATTGGGTTGCTTTATTTAGTCTTCGTTATTGAAAGTGCATTCTTAATAAAGGTAGACGCTATAGTCTAATCCTGAGAGGTTGCATGTCAAATTAAGGATCTGATCGCACCGAGTTATACACTTCGGGAGGCACGAATCAACCTTTAAGGACAACGCTTTTACGTGATTTTATAGCATTGTAAGATCTTTTCATACTTTACTTTTCATCTCTTGTATTTTATTCATTTTATTGTTAATATTCATATTGTAATTATTTTATATCAATGAGAATTTGTGCACCATCCAAAATTATTTCCAACAATCTTAAAGGTTGATTATGATGGTTGCACAAAGATTTTATTAAAATCATAACGATAGTATTTAAACTTATGAGAAATCAAATACTATAAGAGTTTGTGGTATGCAATTTACATACGAGAAAGATGAAATCAAAAATTGAGTGGAAATATTTTGTTATGAAAAAAAAAAAACTGATAATTGACTATTTATCAGAAGAGGAGCTGAATTTCATGTGTAAGTATTGGATATTTTGACTAGAAGAGTTTTTGATTATTTGACCTCAAATTGTGTTAATTTAATTTATTTGTCAAACAATTTTTTATTGTTGGGTTACTGTTCTTATAGTAAAAAGAGTTTAGCCTTTTTATGGATTTGTAGAACTTAGCACTTTTTTGTTATGTTGTGTTAAGCTTGGCTAGAAAACATCCATGATGATTAATAATAACAAAAGTAAATAGTTACTCATATTGTGATAGAGAAAATATATAGACATTGCTAATTGTGTGTAGAGAATACCATTTTGCCGAAGATTCTTGCAGGTAAGCATATGATAAGAGAATGAGACGTGATGCATGTATTGAGTATTGAGTCGATCAGTTCTCACGACACCTAGTTGGTGTATTGTGGCGACATTCTATTTTGGAGGATCTTGAGTAAAAGTGTCGACTCTGCTGTGAGTTCTTAAATTATGATTCATAGTTCTTGATTTTTTTTAGACATGATATACGATTTCATTTATTAAAATGGGGGAAAAAAATCAAGTTATATAGGTGCTCCTTGATTGAATTAAAGCTGGTGAAAATTTTATAATTACATGAATATTGTTTTTTATTTTTTCTGACATGACATGAATATTGTATTTGATAAGTGGTGACGCTTTGTTGATTATTCTATTTCAAAAAAAGAAAAGAAAAGAAATATATAGTATCTAGCACTTATGTTATTTATGACATGCTAGATTAGCATTAATACTTTAAAAGTATTTGCTCATTTTTCATCTATATCATTTAGCTTTCAAGTTTCTCTGACATGATGGTTTATAATAAAATATATGTGATTATTGATGTTCTTATTATGGCTCAGTTGGTATTTGAAAAGTTCCCAAGAGGTAGCTCAATCGGCTTGGACCACGCCTCATGAAAGCGGAGGTCACTAGTTCGAATTCCCCATCCTCCCTCTTGTGTGGACATATAAAAAATAATAATAATAAAAATTGGTATTTGAAAAAATTATTGTATACCAATGGCATATTTATGACAATGAGTCAATAATAGTTTATTATTATTTGGTTGAGCCTAATACTTTGCATATTTACTGGAGCTCTAGTTGAAAAAAGATTTATTTACTATATTGAAAGAAAACTGTCAATTGACAAAAAATAAATGAGTAAATGACATCATATTTAGAGAAAGATAAGCTCATGGAAGTTTTTCTTAAAACACTTTAGTGCTATTGATGAAATTTTATTTTATTATGACTATTTGGTTTATTCCATTAATGTTTAGCATGATAGATTTATATATGTAAATCTTGACTACATCAAGGGAATGAAAGAAATTAGAATATTGTAATAAATTATGAATGGTTAGATTGTCAATTTCTANGGGAAGCTATTATTTTGGATTAATAAGCATTGTTTTGAATACCTTGAAGTGTGGGGGTATTTAGCAAATGTTATGTTACCTGAACCTAAAATGAGGAAACTTAGTTTTAAAAACCTATGATTGCGATTTTATTGGTTTTGCATGTAATAGTTCATGCAATAGATTCATTGCTATAAAGAGTAATGTTTTATATTACAATATTATTATTAAATCTAAAATTGCTATTTTCCTTGAGCATGTGTTTCCTTTGAAAAACAAGAAAAAATTATTTCATGAATTTTCTGTTGCTTCTAATAAATTATTGATGATGTGAAAAAATTGAGAAGAAGCAAGCGAGCTAGAATGAAAAGAATTTCGGTAATGATTTTATTGTTTATATTATTGATGATGATCAAATATATTATGGTGAAATAATTATTCTATTTGATGTGTTTGTTGTGGTTAGAGGCTATACATAATGAATTAGAATAAATTATGTCTAATTATTATTGGGAATTCGTTGAGTTACAACCCTGCAGCCTACGACTATATTCAAAATAAAGAGCTCCATCTTCATGTTCCTTATTATTACGTGAATTGTGAAAGCCATATTGTTGATGCAATCTTAGTAGGGAACGAGTTTTTCTTGAGGAAGCTACTAATTGTATTGTTGATGTTATCTTTGTTGAATGTTGCGAATAATTTGTTCATTAATAATATTTTGCTAAACTATTTTCCCAATAAATAAATAAAAATTTTAAATGCAATAACCCTGAGGCTCTAATCAATTTTCCATTAAATAATTAAATAACAAAAATGACATTAAAATATAAGTATGTTTTTCATTAAGTAGAGGGTGTGCTATATTTGATTTATGCTATATTTAAATATAGCATAAATCGAATGTAGCAGTTGATACTCTATTATCTCTAAGAAATGCTATAAATCTCTCTCGTATCACTTTTGCGTCATTCTAAGAATAATACGACTTTTAAAATTATCATTAGACTTGTGATTAATTATTATTGGATTTTGATAAAATGGTGATACAATTACCTGTGGCAAACTAACAAAAACTTTTTTTTTTTTTTTCTCAAAATAAAAACATTAATAAACACTCTAAGTTATAAATTTAATTATAAAAGTTACAAATCATAACCCCTTATTGTTAGAGCTATTAATATGAACATATTTGTTCATGGACCACACCATGAATTACTTCATACATATTTTGCTATTTTTCACATTTATTTATCATATCAATTAAAAATATTTTTTTTAAAAAATAATTAGCATGAAAAATCACTTAAAATATAAATATAATAAATGAGCGTAATAGTAACTTTTACTCATTGGCTGAAGTTGAGTTATATATATATATATATATTCTAAGAAGTAGTGTTATATTATATCAGCTGAAAAAAAAAAAAAAAAGACCAAAAGAATTGTCGGTACAACCGTGCCACTCCTAAACAACTGTCGGCCCATGGACTCAGATGTACGGCTCTCTAAGCCCATTCTGAGGAATTCCCGTAGCCCATTGGGATATATTTATGAAATCCTCACAATTGGGTTTGGGGTTTCTGATCCTTTCAGGCTCTCTCTCATATTATTTTTATGCAACTTAACGATCTGTTTGGGATTGCGTTTAAAAAATAAATTTTTTAAGTTAGAAAGAACTTTTAGACAAAAACTTTAATTTTAAACTTTTGTCAAAAGTGTTTTTTTTTTATCATTTTTAAGCTTTTTGAATCCTTAAAAATATTTTTAATTTTTTTATCAAACGAGATTTTTTTTTTTTTTTTTTTCAAACATATTTTATGAGTGTTAAAAGCACTTTTAGTCCCTCAAATGCAATTCCAAATAGGCCCTAAAAATCAACATGAAACTTATAACAGTAAAATATCAATGGCTGAAATTGAAAAAAATATGGGTTTTTATTTGTTTATGTACTCATCCATCCATCCACCTCCTCCCGAAGCTTTTTCAAGCTTTTGTTTCAAGACTTTCCTTCTCAACCTACCACTCAGCCCAACCTCTCGTTGAGGGAGAGGGATAGAGAGAGATGGAGAGAGAAGAGGAGAAAACAATAAACAAAAGAGAAAAGACTACTGCTAAATTATATGTTATTCCCAGTAGAAAGTTTACTAGAGCAAAAATGCTACTTTGAAAGCATTTGCAAAAGGGCTGGTAAAGTGCTCATGCTAAGATTTCTATTAAATTCAAATCATCTAATTTTAAGGGATCTCGTTCACATTCGACTGGATAAAGTTTCTTTTAATTAGGGATAATACAAATTATCATTTGCCAAATCAATAATGATTTTAAAAATCAAAATCAATAACGATTTTAAAAATCACTTTGTTCACACAGTTTGTTGGCCAATCACTTAATTCACAAAAAGGGCTGAAACGGCGCGTTCTTCGATAGGATGAGGCTGTGATAGAATTCATCTGATGTGACGGTTATTATATTTTGATTAGACGTTTACTTTTTCTTCTATCGAGGCAAGGCAAACCTTTTTCGACGAACCCCTTTTAAAGAGGTCATGCGTAACTTAACTTTTGGCGAAGGCCTTAAGGCTTGCTATCGAGGTGCGAGCTTGGCAAGCGAGCATCGAATCGTGTCACGGTCGGGATTCGCGGGTCTTCACGTCTTCGATCCGCAAGGTCGGTTTGTGCTGCAAATTGAGCTTTCGGGTCACACATGGACTCTTTGGGTCACACATGGACTCTTTGGGTCACACTTGGACTCTTTGGGTTCGATGGGTTTTCTCCTAGGCCAAACCCTAGGAGAAATGAATAATTGTATTAAAATGAATAATTAAAATTTACTATTAGACTCTTTGACATAACTTATTTCACAAGCTTTTCCTAAAAAAAAGGGGAAAAAAAAAAAAGAGAAAAAAGAAGAGAACTTCCTTCATAAGCAGCAGCGGATGAATACTGGTCCATACTATAGGCCGCCGCTGATATCAGAGTACATAAAAGTTAAAAGCACATTCTTCGACACACGATCGAGAAAGAAAAAAAATCGCACGTGGAAATCATACAAAATCAGATGGTAGAAAAAGCCCAAGCCCCATCAACTAACTAAAGCGGCTAAGCCCCCACGAAAATCCCATGCGTTCCGCCCACACCTAACCAATTCTACAATCATTTCATTTTAGCTAAGCTTCTATTTCTCTCTATATATAAAATACACAATAGCGTAAGATGACAGTCTTTCTGAAGACGGCTGTGAAACAAAAAAGGCCAGACGGCAATTCCGATCAATTCATCCACCTCTTTTCCTCTCTACGAGAGAGAACCCGCTCTAGGTTTTCCCCTTGGCTAAGCTTTTCCATGCGCTCTCCCGCACCGTACCTCTGACTACTCCTTCACTGGCGGCGGGGGCCCCACCGTAAATGTCTCTCGTGCAAACCCCCTCCGTCGATTGCGTCCCCCAGCGCACCGGCCCAACCACCACCACCACCACCACCACCACCATCAACGCGATCATCACCGCCGTCGATCAGCCGCGGCTCTCGTCAAAACGCAAACTGGACGACTATGGTGACGACGAGAACGACGACGTTTTCCCCGAGTTTCTCTCCGTCAGAATGAGGAAAGACGAACCCAACGCCGTCCACTCCTCTTCCGACGCGCCATCCCACGCCGTCACCGCCACAAACGCCACCACCTCTCAGTTCAATCCTAGGGTTCCCGATGCCCGATCGGCCTCGCGCGCGTCCGCGGCACAGGCCGAGTTGACTCAGTCCGCGTCGAGGTTACAGTTTTTCATAAGGATGATCTCCGAGGGGAAAACTATGGTAATCCAAGCTTACACGGACGACACCGTGCGATCGGTCCACGAGCGAATCCAATTGCAGACCGGGATTCCGGTACACGAGCAGAGACTGATATACCGAGGAAGGCAGCTCCAGGCGGAGCGATCCCTCGGCGAGTGCAACATCCAAAACGACGCCGGACTGCAATTGGTTGGCCGTATGCGCAGCACGGAGCACCCTCACGCCTGGCAAGTCATCAACGACATCGTTTCAGTGGTGTGCCGTCTCTGCCGAGGGGAACCGTTCACTACGGCAGCGAAATACATTAAAGTCAGGATGACGGAGTTCTTGACAGTGATGCCGAAGGACGAGGAGCAATTGGCCTCTGGCCATTTACAGATATTCTTATTGTCTTCCGCTCCGGCTGCGTTGGTGATGCTCTATATGTCGCCGAACAAAGGTAACAAAGAATGTGCGGATAGCTCAATTAGGCATTTTTTGAATTCAAGTCGAACTTCGTTGCCGAAACAGTATCATAATTATTGTGCACCTATAGTTTTAGAGTTTTGTAAGTTGCTCAGAAGAGCTGCAAATGAGGATCCTTTATATTTATCGTGTCGGAGTACACTTGGGTCGTTATTGGAATCGATTGGATCCCCGGAGAGTTCTAAGGGAGTGATTGTGATGCAGGAGATTTTCCCGTTCGTTAGTGAGCTGGCGAGTAGGTTGTCTAGGGACTTGGGTTTGAGTATGGAATCGCCCACAGGCGTGGGGCCACAATTGAGTGATGTTCGCGATTTTGCTGCTTTCTTGCTCCCTCTGCGGACTGCAATCACAGAACAAGTTGGGTTTCGGGGTCCAAATCCTGTGTCGGTGGGTGGTACTGAGCCTAAGCATCCATTGTATGGGGAAGAGATTGAGTTTCTTCATCTTTTGTTTATTGATTTGTTGAAGAGAATGGGGGAATGCCTCCACAAGATGGAGGAGTGCTTGGCTGTAAAACAAAAGGAGGAAGGTGATAGTATTTATACTGGTTGGTCTCAATATCTTGCCATATTGAAGGAGCTGTATGGCATTTCCCAACTTTATCAGGGCGCTGAAGAAGAATTTTGGACAGTTTTGAGGCTTGGAAAGTCTTCGCTATGTGCGCTGATTGTCAGATATGCAAAGCGAACTGATGACCATCAGTGGCTTCTTGAGCGAAAGGACGTGACTGATTTTGAATCTAGGAGGCATTTGGGGATGATGATGTTTCCAGAGGTAAAAGAAGACTACGAGGAGCTGCATGAGATGCTCATTGACAGGTCTCAATTGCTTGCAGAATCGTTTGAGTATATAGCACGGGCAGATGCTGAGGCTCTACATGCTGGTCTCTTTATGGAATTCAAAAATGAGGAAGCTACAGGTCCTGGTGTATTGCGGGAGTGGTTTTTTTTGGTATGCCAAGCTATATTTAATCCACAGAACGCTCTCTTTGTGGCATGCCCAAATGATCGTAGAAGGTTTTATCCAAGTCCAGGTAAGCTTCAGTTGGCTTTTAATAGATTTTTTTTTTTGGGGGGGGGGGGGGGGGGGGGGGGAGTGGGGGGAATTACTACATGATAAGTGATTGAGCTAAACCTGTTGAAATATGATATGGGTATAGATTGAAGAATTTGGCACTTGAAAATGAAGATTTGTACACTCCTCCATGCTATGGCTGTGGAGGCTGCCACATTCCTTGGTTTTCTAAGGGAAGTAATCCCAATTCCTTGGGGCTGAATTTGAAGTGAGCTTAGTTGATTTCTTAGAACTGTTGTAGTTTATTTACAGTTGTTAAACAGATACTAGTCTATCGAATATAGTAGCAAGTCTTTTTTTTTAACTGGCAAGTCTTTTTGTTGTATCTATAAGAGAATTTTTGATGCATTATGATGTTGTATAATTCCATAGAACCATATAAAATCATAGTCATACTTATTTGTTAATCTTCATGTAGCTCACAGGTGTCTATTAGGAGCAGAGTGTGTTTGACATATATGGTTAGTTTATGGAGAAGTTGGACTTAATACTGGTACTGCAGCCAGAAGACTAAAAGCCTATTTGGGATTTGCGTTAAGGAGCTTAAAAAGTATTTTTAGTACATAAAAAGATAGTCTGTTTGGTAAAAAAAATTCAAAAAGTAATTATTTTAACTTTTTTGCTCCATAAAAAAGGCAAAAACACACTTTTAATCCTTTTGTATTCATTTTCATTTGCTTAAGTTCTATGGATGATTAGAATCATATGGAATGCGACGATTATATAAATGTGAGTCTTGTGGAAGTCCTTTATTTTTAGTGTTGGGTGCTATGGCTTTTTATGTTGATGAAGGATTGAAAGATGATAGTGACGACTATATAAGAGGTTCTTAGCATATACTGGTTATGATATGTTCTAGTTCTGGTATGAGTTGATGTAAACTTGGGGCAGATGATAGATTAGTGATACACAAAAGTGATGCATCAATGTTATGATTTAGGAAAGGCATTGGTTACATTTGCGTTATTATCCCAAAATGAGTAGTCAAAATTATAATTGCAGCTTCGTAGAGTCACCTATATAGCTTCGTCTCATCTAAATAGGAACTAATGTAGGATCTAGCACCCATACAATACCTTCATAATCCAATCCACTCACTCAATGTGAGAATTATTTTTTTGGGTTATTGCAATCTCCGTTACTAAAATCCCTAACGTTCACATTAGGGCTTACATCATGCCATATTGCCCCAGTGCAACTTGTTGTTACTAGATTGATTTTGATATCATTTGTCATAACTCAGGAAAAGCACTAGTATCTTTGTTATTAGTAGTGGTTTTTGCTTTTAATGATATTTTAATTACTTACTGGAAAAAGAAGAAGAGAGATGAAGGCTTTGTGGAGGTTGGTAGTCGAGGCAAAATATGATAGTATGAGCAGAGGTTGGTGTTCTAAGGAGGTAGAGGGACCCTATGGACTTGGAGTGTGGAAACAAACTTATTAGGAGGGGTGAGAAGTTTTTTTAGATATTTGTCATATGAAGTAGACGGAACTAAGATTAGGTTCTGACATGATTTATGATGCGGTGATCAACTGCTAAAGTGATATTTTCTAGAGTTGTTTAGTGTTGCTCATTGTAAGGAGGCATTGATTGTGGATAAGCAGTTTTCCAATGGAAATAGTCAGTGAAAAGTATCTTTTAAGATCTGTACATGATTGGGAGGTAGATTTGGTGATTGCAATTTTTGATTTGTTGTACTCCCTCAAATTGAGACAAGGTGGTGAGGATAGTATTTGGTTATCCAGTTTGAGGGGTTCATCTTTTCCTTGGAAGAGTATTTGGAAAGTCAATGTTACATTGAAAGTGAGTTTCTTTGTGTGGACAGTGGCTCTTGGTAAGCCTGACGAGAAAAAAAAGAGTAGTGGAATGGTAAGAGTGGGAAATCCATTGATCATCTTCTTCTAACTTTATATATGGAAAATGAGGGTGGTGTTCTAGTGAGCTTGTCGGGGCGTTTGGAGCCCTATGCCATTAGAACATCCTGGTCAAATTGCTTTATATATGGATTGTCGTGTATACTATTAGCATTTCTTTAACTTTTCTAAATTTTTGGATTTCTGTTATTTTAATCATTAATGGGGATTATCTCTTGTATACATCTTGTGTATTAGGTTACCCTCTGCACTTATCAATGATATACATTGGTTATTAATTAAAAAAAAATGGAAGTTATAGTTGAAGCTCCCTAGAGGTTTAATTACATGATATGTACATGGGATGTAAAAAAATAGAAAAAACATTCTAAAATTAATGTAGAATGCAAGGTTATCATGATGAAGATTATGTGCTTTCAATTCCTGTACAGCCACTTTAAGTACTGAAAATTTTCATGGAAGGTCAACATCACAATGGCATGGGTACTCTAGATAGATGCATGATACAAACTAACTACAGAATCGTTGACTGTGAATGAGACTGTATTGATCCCTTTCCACATGCAAAGCTATTATTTCTGGAACAAGCTGTTCGATATTGTGATTGGGTAACTGACATGGAATCTGTTTGGTATTGCTCTTTTTTTGGAACTTGTATTATGCTGCAGAATTTCCTTGCTTTTTAGCTTTCTGGATTATGCTTCTATTTCTGCTGGAATGTTTGAGACTTCTTAAATTATTTCATGTTCTGTTTTAATAAGTAATTTTTTTGGAGGCAAAGAATCCCTTTTTCCAAAGAGAATTTTGATCAGTTTATCCATTGTCTTGTGTGTGCAGCATCTAAGGTGGATCCCTTGCACCTTGACTATTTCAAGTTCTCTGGTCGGGTAATTGCATTAGCTTTGATGCACAAAGTGCAAGTAGGCATTGTCTTTGATCGTGCCTTCTTCTTGCAATTAGCTGGAAAGTACATTTCCTTGGAAGATATAAAGGATACAGATCCTTGCTTGTATAATAGCTGCAAGCAGATTCTGGAGATGGATTCTGATTTTATTGACGCAGATGCATTAGGACTAACATTTGTTAGAGAAGTTGAGGAGTTAGGATCCAGAAGAGTTGTAGAGCTTTGCCAGGGTGGGAAAAGTATTGTTGTGAACAGCAAGAACAGAGAAGAATATGTTAGACTTCTTATTGAGCATCGATTTGTGACATCTATCTCAGAACAGGTATCACATTTTGCTCAAGGTTTTGGTGATATTCTTTGCAACTCTGGGCTCCAGAAGTTCTTTTTCCAAAGTTTAGAGCTGGAAGATCTTGATTGGATGCTTTATGGAAGTGAAACTGCTCTGTGTGTTGATGATTGGAAGGCACATACCGAGTACAATGGCTACAAAGAAACTGATCCTCAGATATTCTGGTTCTGGAAGGTAATTGCTTGCAGGATTTTACTTTTATGAACTCTACATTGGTTTTCTTTGAAAGTCTACTTAGCGTTGTCTCTTGTGTTTCCAGATTTTCTGTTAATTTATTATTGCAAATGTTAAGATTAGTTCCTTTACTTTATATTGTGGGCTGCTTTTTGGGTGAAGTCTTCTTTGTGGGGAAGGCTAAATGCCTTTTTGTGCCCTTCTCCCAAATATTTTTCTCTGAAGTCGATTTGGTTCATCTTTTATCCTTTTCTCTCAGTTTCATGATAGGCATTTCGTGCCTGCAGCCCTGACTTGTTTATCAAGAGATCCACTAATTATCATTTACCACCCTTTCTTTCCTCTTGCTTAATGTTATGAAACACATCTTTTATTTGCTGGGTATGATGCGAAATGCTACAGCAAGAGTTAATTGGGTCCTTTAAATTTATTTAGGTTTTAATTGAGTTATTAATTTGTGTTTTATTTAATTTTTATGAGTTGATTATTATTGTAATTCAATAAAAGGACATTGTCGTTGTCCTAGGTTATGTTATGTTATGTTAGGTTATATTAGGTATGTTAATAAGTGGGCATTGCCCTAGGGTTAGGATTAGGGGTTAGTCTTTAGTCTATTTAAGCATAATTTTCTTTTTGTATTTAGCTGCTTTTGATGAATAATTTTTTGGACATGGATTTGTCTTCTTCTCCTCCCTGATTTTCTCACTTTCCCATCTCTTTCCCTGGCTTCTCTCTTCTTTTCTCTTTTCTCTTTTCTCTCTTTCACTCTCTTCTCACTCTCTGGATTTGTCCTGCATCCGGGTACCTTTGAATGCCTCTAATATCTTAACCATTTCGTATGGCTTAAACAGGGTGAGTTTATTTGTTGTAATTCCGTATGGCTGTAGTGCTGTATAATAATGGAAGTTAGAAGCTAAATCTATATGATTATAATTGATTCTTGCATGGTTAGACTTTGATGAGATGAATAATAATCACAATCTTTATTAGGAAATTTAGGGAGGTACTTTGATTCTATATACAACATTTTTACATACCTTCTTTAGGTCATGTCATTGAGTTGGAGGTGCTGTTGTTGAGGCCGTTTGCGGTTGAAGTAGGGCATGATTAATGAGATTGAGAAGTACTTCTAGAAACTCGTGTGTGACATTTTTGAGCAACATACATTTAAGAGTCGAAGGGAAAAAGTTATAAGATGGACATAGGATTGTTATGAAGTTCATTGTTATTACATATTTTTTCTTGTCATGCTTAAAGAATCTCTTACATTTACTTATCAAAAAAAAAAAAAAAAATCTCTTACACAGAAGTCTGCAAGGAAGTTTTTCTTAATCATATTTGTAGGTACTTTTTGTTGGGCTAGTTGGTTGCGTTAGATTGGCTCCTTAAGAGGTTAACTATAGGATGGACTTGGTGAATTTGTTGTGGTTTGCCATAGCCTGGAGATGGTAGATCACCTTGGAACCATTGTTCTTTGCCTATCACATCTGAGCTTCTTGTTATGCCAATGGGATGACTTGGGACCTTCAGTTCATCCTATGTTGATGGAGAAAATTGGGAAGAATGACTACCTGAACCTTTTTTTTTTTTTAACTATTGGGAAGTTGACTTTTTAAAGATTGAAAATATTAAAGGTGGTATACCTTTGGCTAATGGCCATTGGCTAAATGGCATCTCCACCCTATAAGAATGGGGGTGGTGGGTCCAGTCATGGGATTATGTCCCGTGGGTGTGAGGTTCTTCTGAATAAAAAAAGGGGTCAAAATATGTCAATGAAGTTTTAAAGAGGCTTTAGTGGCACTCTTAGAAAAATGCTAAAAATCATTCTCTCAACTATCTCCCTATAGTGAATGGGTGAATCTACCATTGAATTTTTGTAGGACCCATATGAGTTCACAAATCAATGGTGGATCTATTAGATTTAAAAAAAAGATGGTTGAAAGATGGTTGAGAGAATGATGTATAGCATATCTTGGCACTCTTACCCTGTTTTATTGTTACCAAGTGAATGATAATTATTGATTTGTCAGTTTTTTCTTTACAAGTTCTTATTATGCTGTGCGATATGACATGTTAATACCATATACTGATTTCACAATATTAAAACATGTCTCATGTCAATCAAATATTAGGAAATTAATAGAAAATATAGAAAACATTGTGATTATATGGCTTAAAGTGGCAGTCAGGATAAGTATGTGTACAGAAAAGGTCTACCACATCAACAATTGTCATTAACATTGTGACAGTAAGAGAATTTTAAGAACCAAAATCATATCTTTACCAAAAATAACAAATATAAAAAAAAGAAAATGAAGAAAGAAAGGGGTGTCTTAGAGCATCTACAGTAGCATTAGATATTTTACCTAGTGAAAAAGTACAACTCTTTGCTATAACTATTGCTTTTTCACTACACACTCCAACAGATTCTCTATTCAATTATCTACTTGCTTTAAAATATTATTTCTCATTCTTTTTTATTATATTATTGCTAACACTTAATTAAAGGGAAAAACAAACACATATATAGAAATCATTCATAAAAACAAAAATAAACACATATGAGGAACATTCATTTCACATGCAAGTACTAATTTCATATTAAAAAAAACATAAATATAGGCATATTACGGTTAGATAATAACCCAATACAGTAGGGACACATGAACATTTGAAAAAAAAAAGAAGCTTTGATCTGTACAAGTGAAATGGAGGATCCTCTGTACTCGACAAACATAACGAAAAAAAAAAAACGATAGCTTGACAAAGAGTGAAAGACAACCTGTACCCACGAAAGAAAAAAATTGTATAGAGGAGCCAAAAAATATTTGCAGAAGAAAACCAATAAACCATAAAGAATCATTTTGTGTGAAGAAATTTTTGGTGAAGAAATTTTGTGTTTGAGAGAGAGACGTCACAGGTGTTAATAAGTGTTCAGAAGAAATAAAAGATATTGGGTGAAAAGATGTGAAATAAAGAAACAATAAACAAAAGTAAAGTAGCTATAGTGAATAGCACCAAATTGCTATTCACTGTAGCAATGTAGCTATTCTAACTAATAACAAGCTACTTTGTTGGAGCTAAAAAAAGGAGCAATAATAGCTAAATGTAGCTAATATTACTCTTTTAGTTAAGCTGCTGGAGATGCTCTTAGAGAGAGAGAGAAAGAGATCAAACATGCTATGAGAAAGATGATCACAATATAGACTGATGTTCTTTCAATTGAAGCTTGTGTGAACAATATGGTGGTATTGGACCAAGTTCAGATTGTGCCAGGAAGATGGATTGGATCTTATTGAGGTGATCGGTGTGAGAGGTATAGAAATAAAGACCTCCTTATGCTCTGTGTTGGCACAAAAGGCACCTGATACAGCTCTTAAGAGTCGTAGTAGTGTGAGTTTTGAGAAGAATAATGATGAAGCTGACTACCTCCATCATGTTTGGGTGAAAGACAAGGAAGTCATTTTCTTTTTACTCAATTTTCGATAATTGGAAGATCATTGAAGAAGAGGTGGTCCCATGGTATATGAGATGATGGAACTGAACAGAGAGAGATGCTATTGAATTAGAGAAATCTTATGGATGCCTAGAGTACCATATCACTATCATGGATTTGACTTATGTAGCAGCACCTCACAATGTGATGCCTTGAATGCCATATTCCAATTGTGGATTGTGATTATATGGTCATATTATCCAATCAAGTTGATATATCCATTAACCTCAACTTGAATTTAAGGTTTGATGATAATATGGTCTGAGATGAAAATATTCATAAAGCTTAGATGAAAATCCGAGTACAATTTAAGATTTTCATCAAAGTAAGGCTATATACCATACTTTGCTGACAACCTAACTCACGTGCCTTCCGTAAGATAATTAAGCCTTTGATGTGCCTGATGACAAGGCAGTAGCATTTGTTCCAAATAATTCTTTCTCAATTTAGTGTATAAGAAGATGTCAAATGACCTGTGTTTAGCACACTTTAGGCCAAACAGTCGACGAATGTTTTTTTTTGATAAGTCAGTAGAATTTATATCAAAAAGTGCAAATTTAAAGGGGGCGCCACCCAATTATACAAAAAGTATATCTAAGAGCGCCTAAGTGCACCCAAAGAGACCCAAGCCCACTAAGAGCACCCACGAGAACCAAAAGCAACAACCCAAAGCAACACCCTACAAACAACCCACAAGAGACATACCCTACAGCCCCTGCAAACCCAAAAAAACACCCAACAGCCCTAATCAAACACCTCGCGACCCTAACCCCAATCCTTGTCCCCAAAATAGACGGAACAAGCAGTCGAAATCCTATGCTCTAGCTCTCAAAGTAGCTGGAGTTGTCTCTATTTATTGACCAATATTAAAGTTATATCCATTGAAATGCATTAGATGTTTGTGGTGTGGAAAAACACTAGGACGGGGTTGGTGATTTTTCTAGATTTGTGAGTTTTGAGGTGCGAGATGGGTTAAAAATCAGTTTTAGCTGATGTGTGGTGTGCAAATCAGACATTGAAGGCATCTTTTTTGGTGTTGCTTAGTATTGCCCGCTATGAGGAGGCCCCGGTAGTAGATTATGTGCAGTTTTCTGAAGATATAGTGGAATATTACCTATATCAGATACCTCTTTCTTTAATCTTCTGTATTCCCTCAGGTTGAGACGAGGTGTTGATGATAAAATTTGTCAGATCTCTTCCGAAAGGCAGACGTTCGGGGTCAAATCTTTTTATCATGCGCTTAGCTCCTCTGCTGGTTCTCCCTTTCCTTGGAAGAACCTTGGAGAAATGAGGCTCCTTCGAGAGTGGTGTTTTGTGTGGACAACAACATTAGGGAAGATTTCAATTATGGATAACCTGAGAAAGAGGCATGTTATATTGTTGGATTTGTGCTACATGTGCAAGAAGGGCGTGAAATCCATTGCTCATTTGCTTCTCCACTGGGATGTGGCTAGAGATTTGTGGGTTTTGATCTTGTCTTTGTGCGATAAAGTAGATCGGCCAAAGGATGGTGGAGTTTTTGGCTGGTCGGGGATGATCAATTTGGTAGCCTCTGTAAAATAGAAGTTTAGAAGACGGTTCTCTTTTGCATAACCAATATTTAAAGAGAACACAATGCTCGAAATTTTGAAGATTTTGGGAGGATGGTAATAAAATTGACCAATATTATGTTTAAATTTCTTTATGTTTGGATGCTGTTCTTGCTTTCTAGTTTTTTAGATTTTGTAGATTTGTGTTCTTTTCTTATTCTTCTTCCTTATTGGTTACCTTTCTTGTATACTGCATGTATACTTTTTTTGTAAAGCAATATATTTCATGTGTAGATGGGTTGCACTGATTTACTTATTAAAAGAGAAGAAAAGAGAAATGCATTAGGTGTTGCCAATTTGTTATGATGGTTAAATCATCTCATGCTTAAAAAAGAAAAAAAAAAACATTTGCAGATTGTTGGAGGGATGTCTGCAGAGCAGAGAAAGATTCTTCTCTTTTTCTGGACGTCAATCAAGTATTTACCGGTGGAAGGTTTCCGCGGTTTGGCTTCCCGGCTTTATATATACAGGTCAGCAGAGCCTCATGATCGACTGCCTTCATCTCACACATGCTTTTACAGGCTCTGTTTCCCACAATATCCATCAATGGCTGTCATGCAAGATCGCCTTCACCTTATCACCCAAGAACATGTAGGCTGCAGCTTTGGTACTTGGTGAAATTTCTACATCTGCATCCGGGTGAAAAGCGTTTTTGACTGCACATACTGAAGATGTACTCAGCTTGTACATAGATTATAGGATAATTGCGTTTCTCATTAGACTATGTAAGAAGCTGCTGCTATAGTTATCTTATATCTTTGCATGAAGATTCCAATGTCATTGCTCTTTTTGTCTACTGTTTGTATAGCTATAGTATAAATAAAGCAGGGGGGCAGGAAAAAAGAAATCTCTCTGCTTCCATGGACTTCTTTCTAGTATTAGATATTGGCTTATCATGACATGTAAAAACACAGGGATTACGCAATGACATGCAGGTCTGTCTCCTCTTTGATATATATTTTTTTTCTTCTGATTTTTGTTAGTGTATGAATTGTTTCAAGATTTTTTTACTTAGAAAATATTTAGGAAGTAGAGACTAGAGCCATAATGAATGCACCATTTCACTTCTTGTTCTTCTGCAGATGCAATGGGTAAATTAGTATAGGAGAGCAGCGGCCACGTCCCAATTGTCGAAGCATCAATCAGCATTAAGGGAAGAGTATCAATTGTAATCACTCCTGCGGTGAATTTTTCATTCTTTTTTTTTTTTTTTTTTGGTTGAAAAGCTTTGAAAAATAATTTATTTCTTCAAGTTACTTTCTATATTGTTAAGAGATCTCTCCTCTATTTGAGAAGAGAGGAACTCACATCTCTCTTAGTTGAGATCTCCTCTCTCCCCTAGTAGTAGGAGCCCTTTACTCCTTTATTATGTATGCCCAAAAGGGGGAGGCTTCCTGCCTCCCTTCCTCGCCGTCTCATTCTCTTTCTCTTTCTCCTTTTATTTATTTATTTATTTGTCATTTTTGAAAGCTAACTTTACAGCCATCCACCCATGTGTCCCCACCACCGCCATCGGTCCTTTCTCTGTCTCCCCCACCCTCTACCCAATTTTGCGGTCAATTTTCAGTTCTTATATGATTTTCTTGAACTCTATATTGACCTTATCGGTGTGTTTGTTGGGGTACCCTACCTCCTCCTTATCTACTTATTTTACTTTTAATGAATTTTATATTACCCAAAAAAAAAAAAAAAAAAAAAGAAGCTGTGAAGAGGACTGTCGTTGTGAAAGTTATATAGTTGGTAATGCCAAAGATAGCATTGCTTCCAAAAGGTGTTTGCTAAGTCGACATGTTATTTTCAAAGGGGAAAATTTTTCGTGCTAATTACAAGGCAGCCGGGTCGCTTTAGATGACCTTTCGGGTAAAGATGGAGATAATAGCGTTATGAAAATGTCTAAAATGTGTACTAAGGCAACATACTCTTGTATAAAGACGTTGGGTACTGCTTGAAGAGAGTGTCAAATTTATTTTGAGGAACTTCGCACTCGGTCCTCTTTGTCGGGTGAAGAATATTTTTTTAAATATATATTTCCGAGATCTATGAGTTGAAAAAATAGACAAAAATGATGCAAAAATAGAGAGAAATACATCGAGACTGCGAAAGTTTATGTAATAGCATCTTGGGTAACATTTTTTCTGCGATCATAATTCTTTCTTCGCAACAATCTTAGTGTTCTTTTCAACAGATTAATCTTTGAACTTCTTTCATGTCCTGCTTTGCCTAATTGATAGACACAGCATGGAATCATTTCAATTGCTTAAGAACTTCTTTTCCATTAGTTTTTTCTTGCAGTTGGCACCAGCATTCCCAGAGAATGAGACAACTAAGGGGTCAAGACTGAAGAGACAACCTAGAAGAGGTTGTGGCCTAACTCGAATCCAATGCCATTTGTTGCCAAAAACGTGGGGGTAGAGGTAAAATAATAAGGGGCTATGAGAGGGGCTCTGTCTGAGAAATAGCTCACATGTCTGAGTGAGCTCTTATTCGAGTAGCCTCTTGTTTGGATAGAGTTCTCTTGCTCAGATTGAAGAGCCTTTCTCACATACTTCTGTCTAAAGAAGAGGGAACATAGATAATAAATAATAAGTAGGCACAAAACCAAAAATTTTAATTAAGGGGTGCCAAAGCATGAAGATAATAATTCTGCAGCCAAAGCATGAACACGTAATAGAACCGAAGCTTCTCTTCTATTGTGTTTTTTTTTTTTTTTTTTGGTGTTTCTCGGCCGTCTAGGTTTTCTTTTCTTTTCTTTTCTTTTTTTTCTTTTTAATTTCTTTTATTGATAGTTTGTCAAGAACTAAAAACTACAACCGTTGATCCATTTCCAACGGTTCTCTGGTTCTGGTTCTCTTTTGGCGCCAGTTTCTAGTTGGTTCAGGGCGTTTGTTTGGGTTGCCCCCCCACTTTCATTGGATCCCCTGCCCTCTCTTCCTTTCGGATCAAGAGCAGTAAGGACCCTCCCCTATAATCCTTATCCCTATTTGCTTAGAAAAAAATAAAAATAAAATAAAATTAGAAGACATTGTAGTCTGCAATCAATTGACTTAAGATACCTAAAACACCTTTAGGTGTTATCGATGCAACATTTCACTTCTCATTCCTCAAGGGAGATATTGTATAATTGATGTAGGAGCTGTCCATATCAAATTTTTAAACATATTCTTGATAAATTGCAAGGATCACTAAGATACATTTTAATTATTTAATTTGAAAATAACGGTTAGGATTTAGTAAAATATACACGATAAAATACCTAAAAATTCTAGAAGACTTTAATGTGAATGACATATATAAATAATGTGATCGAACTATTTCATAGTCCAACTTAAATTTTAAGTTTTTAATAGTATATGTAGATGATATTGTGATTACGGTGAATGACTCAAGCAGTATTGCTAGATTGAAACTGTTTTTTGCAACATCTTGGGCCTTTGACAAAAAGAAGCATAGTTTGAATCCCCCAATTAGATGTCCTAAATAATAATATTATGGACAACTATTAACTTATGTAACAAAAGCTATGGCCTTGGTTTAGACTTATGAGACATTCTCATAAATATCAAAGTATGGCGATTTAGAAAAAATGCTAGCCACATTTGTATTATTATTCTAAAATGACCAGCCAAGTTGCAATTGAAACTCTCTATAATAGCTTATAAAGCTTGATCTCACCTAATAATAAATCAATATGTGACATAACACTCGCGAACTCTTCTGTAATCTACTCACTCTTTGCGGGCTAATCATCTTCTCAATGTATGTACATCAAGTATGCATCATATTATTAAAAAAAAACAAAACAAAACAAAAATAACATTAATATCATCATTCAAATCTAGAGATCACATCTCATATCACACCATATCAAACTCAGCTGAACCCTCCTGGAACCAACATCCACACCCCTCCAGCCAAGAACATGACTTGATCCTTGTATATGTAAAGCACCCGGAGTTTCTCCCATCTATGGACCATTACAAATATTAGGCAAGTGGAAGAATGCTGGAGTGGATCCAAGTGCTTACATTGACAAAGCTTGGAAATTTCAAACCCATCCAAAGACTAATTACCTTAATCATAATCATAATTAAACTAATTAAATAGAAGAAAATAGCAGACCAACTAGGTTCACATCATTCAATAGAACTACTCCTCAATCTTCTCAACTGGAACTTCAGTGCTAGCTTCCTCTGCTGCTTCAGCTGGCTTCTCTTCCTCAGCTGGTTTCTCTACCTCAGCTGCGGCTGCTGGAGCCTCAGTGGCTTCGGTAGTCTCTCCTTTGGGCTCCTCTGCAGCAGGCTCTGCTTTCACTTCTTGAGTCTCTTCTTCTGTCTTCTCTACTGCAGGCTCCTCTGCCTCAGCCTTGGCTTCCTCTGTCACCTCCTTGGTCTCAACTTCAACAGGAGCTTCAGGTTCTGCAGCCGCAGGTTGTTCTGCTACTGGGGCTTCAGGTGTTGCTTCTTTTGGTTCTTCAGTGGCTGGCTCTGGAACAGTGGGTGCCGCCACTGTCTCCTCAGTCTTGGTCACCTCAGTTTTCTCATTCTCTGGCAATGTTGTTGGAGCCGATGCAACCTGCTTAAATGAACAAACCAATGAAAAATAAAATTCTTAAAACAAGATTTCATGCTTTGTTGATCACCAATCAGTTGCTCTCCTTTATACAAAACTGAACAGAATCGAAAGTTTTAGGATTAATACATTGAAGAGAAAGATATAAAGTAACCAAAAAATATGAAAAACAAACACTACAACATAAATTTTCCATACCGATTCTTTAGTATATAGTTATCAAATGAGGTAACAATCCAAAAAACAGGTATTTTGATCAGACCGATACTCTGTTATCAAGGTTGATGATTTGATCTATCAGAATAATAGATTTAGTTTGAGATCAAGTCAGTGCCATAGCACATGTTCTATATCATATAAGATCACACAAAACTAGCTGATCGAAGATGGATTGATCCATCACTTGTTAAAGAGCTAGAGTGTTTTCAGTAACACACCAAAAGATTGGATTTTTTTTTTTTGTCTGATCATAATAAAAGCAAGGAAAATCATTTCCATTTCCATTTCCATTACTATAATATTATGGTATGGATCAACCAGTCAGGTTGATCAGATATAATAGAAATAGACAAGAGACTCATGCATCAATCGTCTGAGATAGGATCATAAATGGAAATCTGCAATGGGTTTGTTGGAAACAACAAATAGGACTCCACAAATGCTTTGAGCACTGTCAAAGGTGGAATTGCAGAACGATCTACCAGAAACCAGATGCAAATGGGTAGACAACATAAGCAAAAGTGAAATATTATGAGTTGATCAATATATACCTCGACAGTGGCCATTTGGGATTCAAAGGAAAGTAAAAAAGAAATTGAACAGAGAATGGAAAAGAGGTGAAATATATATATGAGCAAGAAAGAGCAGTTGTGAGTGAGGTGAGGAGCTGATCAAAGTGAGAGAGCTATATATAGAGCCAGAGGAGTGTGAGAGCCTGAAGAATCTTTGCAAGAAGACACCTCATGTCACTGACACGAATTAAAGGACATCAAGGAGTCTAGCTGTATGTTTTTTCCTTTGTATTTTTAATGAATTGAAGTAGATTTAGATATCATATGTTTTTTTCTATTTGATCACTTTGTAAAGTGTAAACCATTAATTCGTTGTAAATATCAAATGGTGGAGGCCATATGTGATATCTGAATCATATCTTATAAGTGGGTTTCTCTGTGTTTTGTGCAGTGGGGCATGCAGTTAGGCTGGCTGTATCATGCCTTCATGTTCTTGGTTTTATTTCTTTCCCATTGTTTTTGTGACCCACCATAAATAACCTCACCTTTACAATTGTCCCAAAATCATTCGAGTGTATGGAGATTTACACGTTAAACTATCAATTATTTTAAAAGTTTTTTAATACTTTCCTCACGTGTGTGCTCAAATTCTATTTTAGTAGGTAGGTCCAATCACAGAACCTTTGTGTTTAATATTATGTTAAATTGCCAATTATTCCAAAAGTTTAAACTTATTTTAACACGAGTCGAGTTCGAACAAATCATCGAATTAGATAATTTGTTTAAATTTGGTATTATCATTGTCATGCTATAGAATTGATTAATATGTATAAATTCAAATTAAAAAAAGAAAAAAGAAAAAGGGATTGTTCTTGATTTTAAAAGCAACAAAAAATGAAAAGAAAAGGGAAAGATGGGGCTTCTGTAATTGTCAAAAAAATTAGGAGCAACTTTCTCTTTAGTAGGGGTAGGCACTTTCATGTTGGTTCAATCGGTTTAGTACCATTTTTAGGGTTTGATTCACCAGTCTTTCTCAAAAACCAAACACATCCCCATGATTGATGTAATGTAATGGACATGAGCCAAACAAAAGCCAACAATGGCTCGTAAGGGCGGTGGGCAAAGTGGGTGGGGGCCCTGCATCACCAACTGCGATCATTACCGTCCATTGAGCCCCCACACAAAATTTGAAATGCTATCGTGGCCAACTTTTCCTTCCTTGATTCACCCCCTTGCTCCTACCTTTGGGAACCGCCCCTCTCCAAAAGATGAACCTCCCTGGGCCCACTTGTAGATGCTTTCCAGGTCGGACTCTCGTGACTCGGGACCCACTTGCAGCCGTCTTTATTTGCCACGCCGGATCACTGTCAGTGCCTCTGCTCATCACCTCGGAAACCCCCAACATGTTCCCAACCATACCCCCCACTATTTCCTTCCAAATTCTACACATTTCAAGGCCATTTCCCGTATTAAGGCTGTGTTTGGCAATGGATTAGACCTGAGGAAGTGAACTGGTAATATAGTAAATTTGATTAATGTGAGAAAAAAAAGTAAGAATATTTTGTATAAAAAAATAAATTTTTTTTTTTAATTTTGTAGTGATTTTTTTATTTGAATAGTAATAAAAAGTAATTGATGTAATATAAAAAATAAAAATATTTGAATTGATTTTAAGAATTTTTTTTAAAATTTTGAGTTGGTCCAGTCCGATACATTGCCAAAGAAGCCCTCCTCATATACTTTGTTAATGATCTAAAAGTACCGATCTTGGTAATGAATTTAGTTGATTTCAATCCCCCAACAATCTCGATGTGATATAAAGGTAAGTAAAGTTTTAAGTTTTTAATGATTTAAATTTTTTGTTTGTTAGTATTGGTTCTTTGGCCGGAAAAATATTGCTGGGTGTTTCTTATGGTCTTATAATTAGGTGAAAGAAATAATAAGAACCAATTTTTTATTTTTTAAGAAATAATATTCGGACAATTAATACACTAAAAAAACATTTAACATTCATCTTTTCAATCATTTTCTAACTAAATAACAATTGTGAAAAAGCCCATATGAGACTCGTTATTCATATGGGATCTGCCGGTATGCCCGAATAGATAGCTATTTAGAATCTTAGATAAATAAGTTTCATATAAATTATCTCAAGATTACTGGCTAGCAATCTTAGTGAAATTCAAATCCTAATTGTTAGGCCTTGTTTGGTTTGCGGATTATTTAGTCAATTGGAAAAAAGATTAGCTACCATTGGGAATAGATTAGCTATTCTTATTCATTTGTTTGGTTGTAATGCTGAAATATACTATCTAATCATATTCTTTCGTTTGGTATAATGCAATATATTAGTGAATGAAATCATATTATGATCTTATTTCCTAAAATACCCTTATAATACGAATACAATTTATATTATTAAGGACTTTTTTTTTTCTTCGAAACATAAACAACTATATTATAATTTTTTTTTTTAATTATGTCATGTATGTGGGAATTTTTTTTTTTTTTTTTTTTTTTTTGCAATTATGCTATAAATTTAAAATTATTTATATAAAAAAAAATCACATAATCACAATATTTCATATTTTATATCAGTAATTCCTTTTAGGATTCTAACCCAATTATATCGATGATTTCCATCTGAATGAGGAAAAAAAAACTGAGAAACACAGAGAAAATGAAATAACTAAGAAAATAGAGATCGAAGAGAAGAGAGGGAGAGAGAGATACCTTGCTTTGAGAGATGGAGATCGTTGCTTTGAGAGATGAAGAACGTTGCTTTGAGAGATGGATATTGTGAGAGGTGTAAGAAGTGTAAGGTTTTTTTGGACAATTTTACACGATATTTTTAATCCCACGAGAAAGAATTAGCTAAGCCACTCATTTTTGAATGGCTTAACTAACCCTGTGTGTATGAGATTAATAGTCCTATAGGAATAAACTACTCCCAAAAATAGAATGTTACCAAACAAAGAACTAGCTAATACTAGTATTAGCTAGTCCAATCTAAGGGCCTAATCCACAAACCAAACGGGAACTTATTGTTTAATGTTATTGTTATAAGTATTTACAATCAAAGGGCCCCTATCTCTGCCTTTTACAACTCCAGCCCCAGCCCCTCCATAATAATTAATAAGATGGAGGAAAAACAAAGGAAATCCGATCCAAATTCATGAGTATACTAGATGTCGTACGTAGATATGTCTATAATAAGCATAGCATAGATGCAAGAGATTTAGTTGAATTTTGGACGGAAGCAATGATGCCACGAGAGCCGTGTCAGCAGGAATCTCCTTCCTTCATTTTACGTACTGGTTTTGGTTTGGGGCAAGAAGATCGAGTTTGATGGCTGCCATTCTTACACGTAGATTTTGCTCTGTAAACTGTGAAAAAGGTTGACGGAAAGTTGGACGGTGGAGAAGGGTCCACACTGGATCATGGACCCCTCCCGGCCGCAACGATAACCTAATAGTAGCATGCCATGTGTAACCTCTACATCATAGTCTACTAGGCTTTTGTGGTTGCTGAGACACCTGTGGACGTGACCCCATTTTGAACTTCTTATCAAAATTGGATCGGATTATTGTATGTTAGTCTAGAGAACGTGATTTTTGTTATATATATGTTTAGTAAAATTTCAAAAATTAGTTGATGGGACGTTGTATTTCGTGTAGATCATGGAACTTGCAATAGTATGCATGGACCTCGTCGGGGTGTGTCGGTGGAAGAACACTAGTCTTATGTTCTTCTATGCTAAAGTTATAAGCCTTGTTTGTTAAACACCCTCACATTCCCCCAAGTAGCACTGTTCATGACAAAAAAGTAAATTGTCATGTGCTTTTGTGTTTTATGCTACAGTACTTTGAAGCTTTGGGGAGTGTGATGGTTTTTGACAAACAAGACCATAATTTTCTTAGTGAAGAAGAGAAGGAAATTTAGGAAGTTGTTTGAAAAGAAAATAGTGCTTATAATGTTAATGAATCATTTTTCTTCTTTTTATAGAGTTTATTTTACGTAATGGTTGTTTTGAAGGAAAAATATTTAAGAATAACCGATTTGTTTCTATGACCGATCCCTACCCTATTAGGCAGTTGTTTCCTCGTGTCTTAAAAATATCATAACGTTAGAGTATACGTGGCTTGGGCCTGATTGGGATGGGTACGAATATTGCTTTAAAGCCATGACTTATTTATATATAGTGTTACTTGTTAGATGAGTCTAATTAGGTTAATTTTTGGGCCTGAGGGCCCTTTTCTTAGATAATTATTCTTAAGCACATCAAAATTAATAAAAACAAGAAACATTTGTCCTTAAAAATTTTTTAAAAAAAACTTCACTTCGCTCCGCATGCTGGTCGAAGAAAAACGGTCATTTTCAGTCCAACAGCTGAATCACTTGAGACATATTAATGAGGTGGACAAATAATTTTGAGCCTAGATGGGACCCAGAAGTCAATCGGTAGTCAACATTCCTAGAATTCTTCATCCTCCATGATATGATTTAATTAATTAACTATGTTGTCTCCTGCGTGTATACACGTATGATGAGGTTGCCAATTCACATTAATTTGTCGAAATGACTAGGACCTACAATAGATATATGGTGCATTCCATATTGTGATTTTAAACTAAATTATAAAAAATAAATTATTTAAGAATAGCTGATTTAAAAAATTGTTATTTGAAAATATAGATTTTTTTTTGTATTTTAAATTGCAGGTAAAAATATACATTTTTAAAAGCGTACAATTTTAAAAAGTCAAATTACGATTTTGCTAAACGCTTATTTACATTTTAAAAATAGTTATTTTTAAATTGTAAACCCAAACAAACTTTAATCGATTAAGAATTCCAACTAATTTATTGTTTAAATTTCTATTAATTTTGTTAAATATGAAACACATCTGTTTGAACAAATTTTGGATCATCTGTCCGCCTGGCTAAAGCAAATAGATCCCATAAGATTCTCACATTTGATTGAAATCCGGATCCCAATTATGCATGTCATTTTCAAGTATAGTTTGGCGTGAGAAGCTGCCACAACTTTGTCCACGACTTTTTCTGTTTCACACTCTTAAAGAATCAAGTATAAAACTGTTATAAGCACTTAGGTTTTGCTATAATTTGACGAAATATATGTGATATGATGGAATGTCATAGCTAGACAAACATAACATATAATATTATTTCGGAGAATCCGATATGCATATCACTAGATCTTTATGTTGTAAAACTCTTGACACTATCATATCAGTCCATCTTAATTTATTAAAAAAAAAAAAAACAAATTCATATGAGAGTTCATGTTTTAGAAGTTGACTTGATAAGTAATGGCCGACTTATCACGTTAATTTGTAAATGTAACATGTGCCATGTGGACCGTCACCGAGAAAATCCTAAAAGCATGACACTTCCTAAAAGCACGACAATTAAGTGTCATGCGACCTCAAATTATAGAACTCAATTATTATTGAAGAAGCTGACCCGGGAGGGGAGGTAGCTTTATCCTTTATCATTTATGCCAACACCCCTTTATTATTCATTGCGACCAATGGGCAAAACACGTATATTTTTCTGCTTGTACTGTTTTTGCTGTTTTTTTCTTTTCCTTTAAGCAAACAGTACTCTTTGCTCTTGTCAATTCGACACAGCAACATACCTGGCCCATTCTAGAAGCGGGCGTTTCCACGTACAGAACATTTCACTCATTGATGATATATATCAAAGGTTTCAAAATATCCAAACTTCTCCGGCCGCTTCGGAAGGTGGTCTGAATCCAAATTGCTCCGAGTTCACTAATTAAAGCGCCAACACTATTTGACTCTAATTAATCATTGCCCCCACTTTCTTTTGTCTTTCTCCATGCATGTCTTGTTGCTTGTATGTGTTATAACACCACACCACACCAGTGACACCACACTGTTTGATCATCATCTCATCCGTACCCACTTTTGGAGAAGCTTGCATGCACCTGAGTTCCAGACAGAATATCCAGCAACTTATTTACCACGTACAGCTGGAGCCACCAAATTGCCCATGGAGATACGGTGTAAAGAAAGAAAGATAAGAGAATCAGAGATCATAATTTAACTTTTGAAAATTGCAATCTGAGCACCCTCGATCCCCAGGTTTTGAAATTGAGGAGAGGGGGCACACCAAATGTGGTCGGATCAGATGCAAATGAATTGAACTGGACTTTCCTAGGGCTAGCTAGCTACTTACCGCCACAAATTAGTAAGTTGTTTTCTCAAGATTAAATTTACTAAATGAAAATTGAAAGTGTCAAATAATAATTTAATTAGGCTGCTGTAGATCGACTGTACGTAGTGAGAGTTGAGAAACTTTCGGAATATAATCGGGAAGTCACCTAGCTAGCTAGCTAGCATCTATTGAAGGAGTACAACTAGATGGATAAAACGACGTAGCAGATGTATGTAAGGAACAAACGGGCTTAATGTTAGATGAACATACAATCATGAAATGTCATAAATTAAAAGGAATTAATTAAGCAATCCAACTAGTTGCGAGAGAGAGGGAATCCAATTCCATGGCGTTTGCTAGGGAAAGCAGCAAACAACAAGCTGCAAGCCACTCCAATCCCAGTAGGAAAAGCCACAAGAAAATCCTTAGCCTCACCAGACGGTGTCGGATAGAAGCACTTGACAACATTCTGATCAAACAACGCCACCGCTGCAAAAACCAGCACCGACATGAATGCATGGAAAAAATCAACAAGCCTTAGCCTATACTTGGCTGCCTCCTCTGCATCCAATGGCAGCCCATCAACCACCCACAACCCTCTAAATGTGGCCAAGCCATGGCGAACTTTCCCCTTCCCATCCCTGAAGCTGTCGCTGAAACACAGAAGAAAACATGAGAAGCAGCAGACACCCAGAAGGCCCAGAGACATGAACTTGCTTGTCGTGGTGTGACACTGCCCCTGGTGTGTGAAAACAGGGGACAGAATTTGGAACGCCAGCCCTGTCCCTGTGGGAAGCAGGTTTGCCAAATGTGCTGATATTTTGAACGTCTTTCTTATTGCCTTCTGTGCTGGCGTTTTTGAGGGTGCTGTGGGGGGTGTTGTTGGTGCATTTTCCAGCAGTGGCTGCACTTGTTCTTCCACTGCCACACGAGTTTCTTGGTTCTGTGTGTTTGCAATTGCATCCATGATCAAAACTCTCTCTCTCTCTTCAACAATGTGGAGCGCATTGTCGACGAATCCAACCACGTTACCTGTGGGCTCTACTTAACAAATCTATCTATAATGAGATAATGTTGATTATGATTTTGGTCCATATGCATATTTCAGAAAAACCGGATTGGAACTATCAGAAGGTCTTGGGAAAGATCTAGAGTGGCTTAACTAACAGGATTTTGTAATTCTGGAACCTGGCAGTCCGGGAGTTACTTATGCCAAGTATTTGGAGGAGCTTTCAGAGAAGAGTGCCGCTTTGTTCCTGTGCCATTTCTACAATACATATTTTGCACATGTAGCAGGAGGTCAAGTCATAGCAAGACAGGTGTGTATAACAATATGGATGTCATGTTGGATAGACACTTGTGCAATTTCTTTATCTTACCTTATTGGAACTCTATAATCGTTTTGCCTAGTATACTTTATAGAAGGAGAACGCCAGCTAAATGATGCCATCCCTTTTTGGTTACTTTTTGTACAGATTAGCCAGTGAAAACTAAACGCTTGAAGAAATTATATCTTAGTTTGTAAGGATTTTGACAAACAATTTAA
Organism: Carpinus fangiana; assembly: GCA_006937295.1. NCBI lineage: Eukaryota > Viridiplantae > Streptophyta > Magnoliopsida > Fagales > Betulaceae > Carpinus > Carpinus fangiana. Next base: position 764,448 of record CM017321.1, read on the forward strand.
GGCTCTGTTTGTTAAAACTTTTGTTTTTCTGTTTTCGTTTTTTCAAAACAAAAAGATTAACAATCAATCAAAAACACAGAACACTAGATCCTAAATATCATACACTCACATTCAATCCGTGTTCTAGGTAACTGTCGGACATATAAAATTATGATCTTTTAATCTGTGACCAGACAACTCAACTAACATCAGAAGTAAATCTTACTTAAAAAGAAGCTACTGATAAACACACGAGCCAATGTGCTAATCTGCTGTTAGACTCAATTGAGAATCTTAGTTGAATGTATGATAAGGCCTATCAAAATTCATAAACAAAAAGATGAATTATAGAGTGAAAAACCTTACAGAACTGGTGCACAAAATGAAAAAAGATAAATCACTTGCTTGTCATTTCTGCTTTATAATGAAAAAAAGATGACAATTGCTTGTCATTTCTGCTTTATAATGAAAAAAGATGATCACTTGCTTGTCATTAAAAAGATGAATTATAAAGCAAAAAACCTTACATAACTAGTGCACAAAATGAAAAAAGACGATCACTTGCTCGTCATTTCTGCTTTATAATGAAAAAAGGATGATTACTTGCTTGTCATTTCTGCTTTATAATGAAAAAAGATGATCACTTGCTTGTCATTAAAAAGATGAATTATAGAGCGAAAAACCTTACATAACTAGTGCACAAAATGAAAAAAGATGATCACTTGCTTGTCATTTCTGCTTTATAATGAAAACAGATGATCACTTGCTTGTCATTCCTGCTTTATAATGAAAAAAGATGATCACTTGCTTGTCATTTCTACTTTATTTTATGTTGTGACCAACAGATATGCAAGGCCTTTTAGATATTCCACAATTTCAGATCCTCCAAGCTTTGAACTTCCGTATACTCTATCAACAAATGTAATTGGAACCTGTAGACAAGCACAGGACCCAGATCAGCTAAAAGGTGGAAGATCAATGAGAATACATACATAAAAGAGAATCAAGTAACACAAAGCATTCATTATCATGAGTACTTAAAACTGCTCTTCCGATGGATAGATTCTGCAGAACTAACTTAATGTATAGAGTTCAAGCATCACTACCGGACTCCCAATGTTACAAATCCTTCGAATACATGAGTGTGTTAAGGAAGAAAGAGAATTAGGCAACATGGTCAGATAGGCAAAACCGTAGCATCGATGTCTAATTGGCTGTTTACTGTTGATGCAGAGCTGGGGTACATTAAGGGGAAGATAACAAAAATAAAACAAAAAAAAGTTGCAAAGGTAATCATAAATTTGAAATTTGTGGCAGCCAAATAAACATGCACATTTGCCTTGTTAACTCAAGACAGCTATCAATAAGGCATAGCTGCATTCATGAAGCACAACATTGAGAGGAGTCACACGGCATAAATTCAAAAATACATATGTTCATCCTTGCTTACACACATACAGGCCTGAATACACACTTGTGCATGCGCTGTTGGCATTTCTAACTGCTTCCATGTTTTTTTTTTTCTAAGCTGATTCCATGTGTTTAACTGTATAAGAGAAATTATTTTTTTTTTTTTCCTCAAGGACTCAAAAGAGGAGAAAGTATATCTCACTTTTCAAGCTCCTATCATTCCATATATTTCAGTCTTTACTTCTTTACCAAAAATTATTTACTTCCACCCATATTGATGAAGTTCACAATTACTATTCAATTTGCCACAGAACTTGAAACTGAAAAACCAGGAAGACAAACCGTAATGGTAGGATGTTTATATTACAAACTGAAACTAGTCTGACCAACTCAAACCCACACTTGCTAGTAAAGTTCTTTTACTATAACTTTAACCAAGTGAGATGTTGAGGTATTTGCATAGGATGATCCCAGTAAATTTAGTATTTGAGAGCATAAGATCCAAAAAAAAAAAAACCCTTTGGTTAGGATCAAGACCCACACAACTGAATGTGCACAAAGTTTGTCAATTTCAATTTTAAACCATGATGATAGACAAATATGTAACTCTACCTCTTCAATATGGTAGCCTTTTCTAGAAGCTCGAACAATCATCTCCATTTGAAAGACATATCCCTTGCTCACACAGGAACTAATGATATCTTCAAGAACTGATTTCCTATAAAGCCTTCAAATGATCCAAGTAACTTCAGTTACAAAATCATGGAAGTGTCGAGCAATTGAATAACTTAATACGATAGTTTGTGTACCGGAAAGATCCAGTCAAATCTGATACACCAGGCCATAGAAGTGTTTGTGCAAGAACATTGGCTCCCCTACTTGTTAGCTTGCGCATAAGATTCCATCCATGAACACCCCCACCTTTAACATAGCGGGTTCCAGTAACTATACTTGCACCAGTCTCCAACTGTTTCCTTAATAAACACATCATAGTAAAAGAAGTCAGAAGGTTTTCCAGAAACTAGGCACTCTATGTCAAAATTGGAGCATAGAGAAGAATCGAATGGAATTTCTCCTACTTGATGAAGCTTGGCAAGTATTTAGGCTGCATGATGAGAAGAAAATAGGTCAGATGAAGAAAACTATAGCCGATGGAAAATTGGAAACAACAATGTGATAAATTAATACTATGAACAGGGCTAGCAACTACAAATAGCCACAGACTCCATGCACTTACTGGGTCAGTGGGTCTCATGGATGTTTTAACCACCATTGGTGAATCCAATTAATATTTTGACATTTATTTTGGTAAACCACATGAATGAAATACTAGATGGTTCACAGAAAAAGAAACACCAAAGCATAATCGAGTTGTAGACATCAGAAATAAGTTTGGATGCTTTCCTAGCCGCCAATATACACAACTTAAAGTGGAAAATTATCATCCATGGCAATCTAGATGCCTTCCCAATTTCAAACTTCAACATTGCACCAAATTATTATCCACATCCCACCGACATACTTACATGGTGTGATAGATCAGCATCCATGATTATAACAAAATTTCCAGACGCATGCTTAAGGCCATGAGAGTAAGCCGTTCCTGAAATTTGAATACACATCAAAGCAAGCTCCCTGTAATTTTTCATATACAGATTACAACAGACATACCTAACCCAAGCTTCTTAGGTCTAGCTCTCAAAAGCTGCATCATTTAAAAAACAAAGTAGGGGATCATCGTCACAAGTCAGAAATAAGCATAAAAAATGAGTCTACTCAGAAATTCAGATTCATTTTCAAGTCTTATGGTACTCACAATGCGATCTTCACCATATACTTGCTGTAGTTGTTTTACAACTTCTTGAGTCCCATCAGGACTACCATCGTCCACAACAATTATTTCAAAATCAACATCCCTTAACCAAACAAGAAATTGCATGAGACGTCCATTCACGAAACTATTACCTATTGCCAACATAATCTCAAGAACAGTCTACATGAAAGGCGCAGGAACAAGCAAATGAAACCCATAAATGATTGTATATGTTTATAAGACCCAAATCCAAAAAAAAGGCCAATTTTCATTTCAATTTAGAGAAGCCTTAACAAAATCAAGAAGAGCAATCCAAAATCAGATCCCAGAAAAAAAAAAAAAAAAAGAACTGGGACGACAAAAAATGTAACTTGTCGAAAAAGAATTCTAGGATCAGAGACGAGGTGGGCATACCGGAGATGCTTGAAGACGAGGAACACCACGAGGGCAATATTGAGGCGTTCGTTGTAGGTCGGGATAATTATGCTGTACTTGTTCCTCTCCGCCATTCTGAGCTTGGTTTTACTTTCTGATTCGGGTTCAGAACGACTTCAAAGGTTCGGCTCCGTCACCGTGGCATACTCGCAAAACGTGTTGTAAACCCTTTGGGCTGAGCCCATGTTGGTTGGGCTGGCTGGCTAACTGTTTTGTATATCACATGCTTAAATCAAATCATGCAAAAATAATAAGCCTCACTGTCTCTCTCACTTTTGGTCTCGCCGGAGGATCGCTCTCCATCGGCTTCGCCACCATCACCGGCTCTCCATCGGTGTGACCCACGGGTCACCCTCTTCGGCCACTTTTCTACCAACCCCAACCTCAAACCTCCAATCTAATGTCCCTAAACTCGATTCTAATGCCTAAAAAACTTGTTTCTAATCCTTCAACTCGATTCTAATGCCTAAAAAATTTGTTTCTAATGCTTCAAAATTTATTTTTTATTTAAAATTAAATTTTAGAGGGAAAGGTTAACCCTTTATGGATTTTATCACCCTAAAGGGATCCATTGAAGAGGGATGCTGCTTGTCGTGACTCAGCCATGGGTCAAGGTTGGGTGCCACGATCTGGTGGCAGACCCACAGCCAGCGTTTCAGAGACCCACGGGTCTAGAGAGAGAGAGAGAGAGTAGAGGGGCTCAAGAATGAACCTCAAATGGCAAAGAAGGAAGACCAGGAGATTATACGACGTCAATCGCTGACGGTTTCGCTGGGAAACGGTCATCGGTGAGGAAATCGGTCGACGGCGAGACACATGACCAGACCCATTTGTGGCCTGTTCAATTTTATTTTTATTTTTTTGGTTTTTTCTGATGGGTCTTCTCTCCATGGCTGGGAGAGAAATCAAAAGGAAACAAAGAAAAAAGAGAAAAGTTACCTTTATGGCTGTGGGTTCTTCATCGGTGTACAGTGGTTGTGGGTTTCCATTTGGGTCTCTTGTGTAGATCCACAGAGAGAGGGCTTGTTTCAACAAAAATTCAGTGTATTTAGTTGTAGGTTATGTTTTTGCATTTTTTGTGATTTAGGTGATGTGTCAGGATTCTATTAGTTGCTGCAAAAGTAGCCTTTTGCAGACCGACCGCATATCAGGTTTTCTCTATAAATTTTCATGCATGGCCCTTTTAATAACTCGAATTTGTCTCTTAGGACCATATGAAGACGCTTTTGAAAAATGGATCAGAATTGGTTGCAATTGCATGTTTGGATTGCAGCGGGCCCAATTCCTGCACGAGAGAGGCCCTTGTGCATAAAACTTCCTGTGGCTATGCAAAGGAAGAGGAAGATCTCTCTCACGACCATCGCGAGGAAAACATTTTTGAATGCGGTCCCCAATTCTTTTACTATAAGGAGAATCTTCCTCTAAGTATTCATAATGCTCTCTTAAATTTGAGAAAATGTCATTTTATTAAATTTAAAAACCTACTTGTTGATACACAGTTTCCCGATTGGTGACGTGGCACGCTTGTTGACTCTCTGATGAATGATCCAAGTTTGACTTTTCCTGCACAATAGAGAAGAGAATAGGATCGAAGAGACCGGGGGTGAGCCGGCGGGGATACTCCGATGCCTAAGTCAGTGTATGCTCTTGAAATGATGAGGAAACAACATAAGCTTTAAGAGTGCTAGAGTTGCGTTACCAGAACTTGTGGAGGTGACTTGTATTATATAGGCATGGAGTGATTGTTCCCTTGTCAATGACTGACTCTTCCCTGATTTTCTGCGAGGCAGTTTGTTACCAGGGATTTAGGTAGTTATCCGTATCAAGACCTGATGGGATCGAGATAGGATTTGGTTGTTATGGCACTTTAAATTTTGAATGCTTGTAGATAATATATCTGATCTTGTACTTTTGAGTACTTGGTATTTGAATGAAACGGATAAGATAGGATTTTTGATTTTAATCTCTTGATCCCTAGCTTTTCGGGCTTCGGAGGCCTTAAGCTCAGAATATCGGTGATTTATTGTGATCGAGGCCCGAAGTGGTTCTCGGACGATCGAGGCCTGAGGCCTTCTCGTCTATTCGAGGCGTTCTCGGGTGATTGAGGCTTGCCTGGGCTCTCGAGGCTCGAGACGCTCTTGGGCTCTCGAGGCTCGAGATGCTCTTGGGCTTTGAGAACATGGGCCTTCCTTGGGCTTAGTACAGGCCGGATGGTTTTGTGGGATTGATTCATGACCCAACACTACTTTTTAGAAGTTATTAAATAACAAATTATCTATATATATTTTTTATTTTAATTAAATATCGTTATTTATTAGTTTGTATGCCAACCACTTTAACTGGCCTGCAATAATCATTGAAATTAGTAATAGAGTTCTTTGTGCATTTTTCTTTATGAAATTATTAATTCTTTAGTATTTTTGTTTGAAATTATTAACGTTTGCACTGTTGTATGTGATACATTGCTGTTTCGTTTTTCCTTTCTAGCTTTCAGACCTATTGGTCGCTCCAAGTCTACGACAGTTTCTTGTTAGGCTGCGTTATCCCATAGATTTGTCAGAGCCAACCATTTAGGATGAAACCTCAATAAAATATATATATATATTAACTTCACAACTAATTTTGTGACGAAAGTATATAGTCTTGTAAATACATTAAGATAATTGTTAAAGATGATGGCTCATCAGTCTTTAGTACAAAGAACTCATGGGCAGAACGAGGGGATTGAGGCTCATTGCAACTTAATTTAAGTTTGTTATGCTAGGATCGGTCAATAGGTTGGGGATATGATTTTAACTGGGAACAATATTTATAACTTATAATCTTATTCTTTGTTGACGACGCAGTTAATAAAATTCATCGTTTGCTTATGTGAACATAGGCACATTAATTGCCAGGTTTTGCATTAAAGATACTTAGCTTGCTATTGATGCACATCCCCCAGTTGCTTGATTCTTTTCTGTCAAATGCTTCTAACTTTTCTTTTGTATAAGATGTACGTTTACTCTTTGAGATTTGAATGACTTCTTCCCACCTCGATCACTTTCATTCTCTCAACGTAGAGAAATGGCGGCCTTGGTCTCTTTCCCCAGCAGTAGATTAATCTCACATTCCCTTCCACAAAATCTCTCTAGCCAAACAAGTTTTAAGGCTTATGTTCTTGGTAATTTTCACTCTCCAATTTCATACAAACCTTTGATCCATATCAGCTTTTCTTCGAGGCGCAGACGCTTAGGCGCACTGGTGCCATTTGATGCTAAAAGCTCATCAGAATCGGGAAAGGGAGATCATAGAGCTCTGGAGGCAGTTCTTAAACTTCACAGCGCAATTAAGAGCAAAAACATCCATGAATTATCAGATATAATTGGAGATGAATGCCGGTGCATCTGCAATTTCTTCTCATTTTTCCAGCCCTTCCAAGGGAAAATGGTATATCCACTTTCAACTTCTTTTTGGTTCGTGTTAGCATATGATTTGGAATCACATTAGCTACCCAACTTTCTCAATGAAAAGTACTCATTCCCGTGATCAACAAGTTATAAAAGAATTGTTGGACTAACCTATTTCTTGTCAATTTAATTGCTAAATCAATTAAAGGTCTAGGGTGTTTCTTTCTTGCAGCAAGTGTTGGATTTTTTCACTCATCTGATTAAAAGCTTTGGAGATAACGCTGAATTTGTCATAAAACCAACATTTCATGATGGAATGAAGGTTGGTATTTCATGGAAACTAGGTATGCCATATACTTCTTTTGTAATCGTGATATCGTCTCTAGGAGCGGATTCTGGGTTAATGTTTGGATCCCCCGAAATTTTTAAAATTCTCTTAAAATATAGACCTCAAAAATTAATTGTTTCCACCCAGAAAAACAAGTATTTTTATACTTTTATTTCCCGTATCAAAATTTCTGGTTCCATAGTTCCCTTTTAGATGGATAGAGTTTTAAGAAGTTCTATTGAATCTCTTGCTTGCTTACTTGGTGGTTTACTTGCAGAATGGAAAAATACACGTGTGCCTCTTGGAAAGGGTCTCAGCTTCTATATATGCCATATCTACCAGGGGAAGGTTTACATAAGGTATCATAGATATTATTGCTCAATTTTTTTTTCTTTTTTTTTTTTAGATGATAGGGTTAAAAGTATTGAAGTTTGCTCCGCAATGAGAATGAGTTATGTCAGTCACAATCAAATTTAATTATTTAGTTATTATCGTGATAAGTGCCACACAAACTGTCACGTCAATTTATAAATAATTTATAGTAATAGTGATAATATGTCTAGTAGCATTCATCAACTTTTGGTCTTTATGTAAATAATATAAATTTTCAATTATGCAGAGATATGGAAATGTTCATGGAACCGCTGCTTTATATTGAACCTCTAAGAATGGTATGAGACACTGACCATTTTCTTGTTTTCTTCTCCCCCTCTTTTTGGCACTTTAGCTCATAATCATTGGTGCAATGATAACTTTTTTCTTCTTCTTCTTCTTCTTCTTTTATTTATTTTTTATTTTTTATTTTATTTTTTTATTTTTTAACTTTGCAGAAATTGATGGCATATGTTATAGCAGTGACGGACAAGATGGAATTTTACTTAGGATCCAAGAGTAAAGCCAAGAGAGTTATATTTATTTTACTCGCTCTGTTTTTCATTTGTACCTCTCTGTTCTTATTTAAACTCCCTTTCCATTAGTCCTGAGGCACGAACCATAGTGATGATGTTAACACAAATTCATTTATGCTAATAGTAGAACACTTGCATCTATCTACATATAGGCATCCCCTACAATTGGCTACCTGAATTGCACGGGTTGCTTGGAGTAAATGAACCTTGCGGCCCACTACCTATTAAGATCACGTGTAATTCAAACAACTAATTGTAAGGAATTGTAAGAAATCCTGTAGACCCTCGGGTAAATAACTTTATCTTACATAAATTAACTCATAAGCCACAGAACATAGGGCTTTCATCCACATACCAATTCTAGCTAGTTATGGTTAAATGCAACAACTTCTTCTGCCATCTAACAAGATACACATAAAGATCCTTAAGGATGTACAGAGGATTTACCATTCTAACCAGTCCCCTTCAGTCAGTTCAGAGGTTAGCATTGAATGGAAATAAAGACAACAGAGTGAGAAAGAAAAATTAAATCCAGGGCAATGGCATAACTACGAGATACTCACAATTGTCCCATGGTGTACATATTCCTTCTCACAAATAACCAAGTGATATAAAGCATTTCATCTAAACATGTCAATGCACCCAAAAAGAAAGAAAGGAGCAGAATAAAACGATTCTTCACTATCTGTTCTACCATCAGAAGAGACTATATGCCAACAGTCTCGTGCACCTGCAAAAAATAAAATAAAACCAATCCATCAGTGTTTAGCACAAAACAGACAATACCTACAATATTTATTAGTTAACCATTGCAAATATGTATTGGTTGACAGAGACAACCATAGAAGCACATCAACTGCAAAAGTATAGATACTTTGTGTGCAAAAAAATATTGGGGTTGAGATATTTGAGGGTTGTTGAGTATAATAATAATAATACGATGGCAATGCCAGCACAGACCCAAACACTTTTGTTTTATCTGAAACTCACAAACCCTAAATGGCTTGATGGAACAGAATTGTCAAGCAACATAGTACCCAATAAGGAAAAAGAAAAACACTGTAACAGGGAAATCCAACATGAAGCAGAAGGTTAACAGATTTGGGGTCAGACATGCTGAATGTGAAACATGCACATAAATTTTTTTATATAAGTAATTTTTTGTCCCTAAGGAAAGGAAAAAGGGAAAATTCAAATTAGTGACCTCCATTTCATGAGCCGCGGTCCCCAGCCGATTAAGCTACATCTAAGAGACATGAAACATGCACATATAAAAGCAGATGATGGGAAATTGGCAGGAATTCTGTGGGTAGATTATCAAACGTAAAAACTAGAGAGGGCCAGCATTAACAATGCACAGAGTTCATACCAGTCAACAGTACCAGGCATCATGACCGTTTGAATAAATGATGGCGTGCTAACATCTCCTGTATCCCCAGTGCAGAAATGCTTTCACATCCAAGGAGCTCACGAAGCTGTGCATCACATAATATGACCATCGAGTTTAAAGGATCCTACAACCACACATGTGAAGCCACTAAGATTAATTACCACCTAATGAAACTTCCAAAACAAAGCAAGATAACTATTAACAGTGATGAAGGCCACCTGGGTGAGAACATAATGCTAATCATAAGGAACCATATCAAATTGTAATATGTATAAAATCAAGAAACAAAACAAGCTATCAGAATAATCTTCTCATGTGTATGCTGGATCGGCAAACCTAGATAGAGAAACTAATTTAAGCTGTAAATTTAGATGAGAGAGAGAGAGACAGAGAGACAGAGAAGTGGAAACTTGTGTGCGATGCTACCCACCTCCAAATGGTTAACTTTAATGTACTCCCAAACCAGTCTTAATGCCTCAGATTGGAGCATCTCCCTTTCTACAGTGCCCAAAAACTTGGCAAGTGCTTCAGAAATGATAACAGGAGATGAACCAGGTTCGGTACTTTCAGTTGTAGACTCAACATCTACCTTCAATCGTTTAGCTTGACCTGACTCCTCTGCAGACATTTGAAAGTGGGGGAAAATTACTAAATAAAAAGCATCACATGACAAACAATTTGTGTTTTCTGCCACGTTACACACTTTTAGGTTCAAGTGGGATAATATGTTTGGCAAGCAGCTTATTCATCTTGAACATGTCAGTACAGTCCGTCTCAAATACCACGCGCAGGGCATCATCACAGATAATCTTTCTCTTGTTGCTTGGATCTTGGAGGTTGTTTTTCCTTATGTATGCCCACAGCTGCTTCACAATCTGAATCAAACAAGGAGGGTTCTTAAGTATTTATATCAAGCTTACTTCATAAACATTAACACTTCAGTAATGCATGTAATAAAAGAGCCCAACAATGAGGATTGTCATAAATCTGGAGATAACAACCTCAGTCCTTGGCAACGCTGGCTCACCAACTATTGTCTGAAGTTCAGGTGAGACACCACAAACTTTGTTTAAACCCCCGGGACCACCTCTTCTTTTTGCACTCACTGGAGCACTGCAACAAAATACATTTTATATTTATAAGCAACAGAGCACTGATCTAAGATTCAATAAACACAAACACATCAGATCATCCATTAGAGTAATACTTCCCAACGGGAATGTGACATACAGTGCTAGCAGACATTCATGCGCAGGTACAAGACTCAAGCAGAACCACAGTAACGCATCTCTGCAAAGGCAGAATTGCACACTACAATCTAGCTAAGTATCACACATAAGAATTTCACTAGTTGAGAACAAAATACATCAATAAACTCATACATAGATCATAATTGGGCTATCTCCCCACCCCATTTGGGGGCTGTTTTTTGTTTTTGCTTTGAGGAGTGTTTTGTGTTTTGAGTTGTTTGTTAATGCATTTGTCTTAAGAATAGAAAACAAAAACACAAACAGTCATTAGCTTAACAGATTAGAAATTTTACTAGAGCAAAGCAGAAGCAGGCCGTGGACTAACTGGAAGCACCCAACAAGGCCTTTATTTTTAGATTTTTTTTTTTTTTTAATTTTTTTTTTTAAATAAAAAAATACTAGCTTAACAGATTTTCTCCTTTCCTATGATTTTCCGCTGAATTGTCCTGAATTATAATTATCTTTATGCATAAGAACAGAAGATAAATAGTTTGACTAGCATTTCAGTATCGAAAAAGAAATAAAAAAATTCCCCACAAGTATTGAAGAGTACAAATACCAATCATGTTGCATTAGTACCCAATTTTGTTCCCATATCTCTCGTCCTAACCAATCAAATACTTGACAAAGACCGGTCGCAGATAATCTCAAAATGACCAATTGCAAATAAAATATATCATTAATGACACCTAAATCCCCTTTCCCCTTTTTGTTTTGTTCCAAAGCCAAAAGCTTTGACATCAACTAGTTCACCAATGGAAATCAAAATCCCTTATAGACCCAGACAATTCTAACAATGACATATATAATTCTATTATATACGCATACATATCATACTGACAAAAGCCAGCATAGGAAATGCCAAAACTTTCAAGTGAACATTATCAGCAGATAACTCAAGTACACAACTTATGCATGTCCATCAATCAAAGCTAAAATACAAAACCCTAATTTTGGAACCCTGAAATTGAACAAAAGAAAACCCTAAAAACCCTGACCTTTGTTTAGGGGTGGTTTCGGGAGTGGGATTTGGAGTGAAAACCGCGGGCTTGGTCGCCTGAGGCGGAGGCGGATAGACCGCTGCCGGAAACGGCTGAGGCTGCCGGAACGAGAGGTCGACGGGGCGGTGGGGAAGGTGGGGCTGGAGGGCAAAATGGGGAGGGAATTGTTGGGGGTGGGGGCCGGATGGGAATTGGGGGTGGTTTCGGAGGGCAAAATGGTCTTTTGGGTGTGGCTGTTGTGGTTGTGGTAGTGGTAGTGGTAGTGGTTGTGGTTGTGGTTGTGGTTGTGTTGGGTGTGAGCGGAGGAGGAGGTTGATCTGGTCGCGAATGAAGCCGGTCTTGTCAGAGAGGTCGAGCCCTAGCTTGGCCTCGAGCTGCTGAACGACACCGTTTAGCGAGGTGACGGCGTTAGGGTCGGACTGACGGAGCACCGACTCCACTCCTTTTGCTATCTCTTGGTCGGACACCATGGTTTCACCTTCATATATTAACTGAAAAAACGGACTCAAACGGCTCTCTCTCTCTCTCTTTCACTCTCTCTCACCCTGCTCTCTCTTCTTTCTTTCTTTCTCTCTCTTCTCTCTCTCTGTCTGTCTCTCTCTACGTCTCTCTCTTTATAATCCAGAAATGACTGGAATGCCCTTTATCTGTGAAAAGACAAAAGACGATAACACCCTTATCCCCATGTCAATGACGAAAAAACCATTTATAGTTCTTCAAACTCAAAATCCTTTTGCCACCATTTGGCCGGACCCCTTTATTATTCATTTAACAAATTTAACCCCCAACTTTGATACTTTTTATATTATATTAATAATTTTTTATTATTTAAATAAAAATATCACTACAAATCATTTTTTTTTTTACTTTTTTACATTAAATATTCTTATTTTTTCTCACATCAATCAATTTTTACTATATTTTTTATTCTCTAAACAGTAACAATCTAATATTAAATACAACCTTTAGATTTCCTTTAATATTCTACAAGCAAATTTCTTCAAATTTAAAATATTTTATTCAAACCACCATTTATCATTTCTTTCAACTCAATATTTATGGTCATGGGATGCATAAATTTTTTTTTTTTTTAAAAAAAAGAAAAACTTGCTAAGTATTAATCCTACTTTTTACATCAATTTATGAGACTCATATCATATCAATTAACGTAATATATTTTAATTATATAAATAAGTATTACTTGTATGCTAAGATAGTAGTAAGATAAGTTCAAATTAAGAACCTTACTTTGATCCTACTCTTAATTAGTTGCATTGAGGAAAAAAGCAAAAAGTCCAAAGGATGTGACTGGGAAGAGTAAGGGTACTGAGGTAAATTGAAAAAAAAGTTGCAGGTGATATCACTTTTTAAAATAAAGAGAGTTAAAGATAAAAGGATATAGACGACAGAAAAATTAAAAAAAAAAAAGAAAGATAAAGGGGTGAACTGAAATGAAACTGCCTCGTCTCCTAGTGGGAGGTTGAGTTTACCAGAATGCCGACTGGTTTTGTCTACTTTCTTGGCGAAGATGGAGGGCTTTTGGAGACGTGCCATGGGCATATCAGTCAATGGCATTAGGTTTTGTCGTTAAGACTTTGGACCGTTGGATGAAGAACCAGTGGGGTTTGGTCAACAACTGTAGACTGCTGTTTCTGGCCGCCGGATAAGATCGAGTCGGTTCATCCAAGGGCTGAGAAAGTATTGCATTGTTCGTTAATTTGTTTACCAAACCGTTCTATCTTATGCCTGATTTTTTTTTTTTTTTTTTATAAAATAAATTTAATTTTTACATAAAGTTTACAATGTCACATCTCCGTTGTTTAACCCCGAAATACCACTTCATTTTGAAACAAGTCCCGAAATACCACTTCATTTTGAAACAAGTTTAGGACATTGATTTGTTTATTGTCACTTGAAAAAAATTTCAAAAGTCGTTGTGGCGGTGCAAGTTTTAACTGTGGTGTTGATTGTTGTTTTGATGGGTTGGTGTTGTGAGGAAGACGTTTTTATGTTGGAAATTATATTTAGGGCATAATAAAAGTACAATTTTTTGGCATAACTTTGATTTTTTTTAAAAAAAAAAAATAGTAAGAAAAAGTAACTGATATAATGTAAAGATGAAAATAGAACATGTAAAAAAAAAAAAAAAAAAAAAAAAAAGAGATGAAAATAGAACCATTAAGACATATATGAGAGCCATGCGGCTAAAACACTAAATAAAAGAGAGAGAGAGAGAGAGAGAGAAACCAACTCTTGGAATCCATATAATTACGTTATGAGTATAAATCAAGAAACTCAAGTGCAAGGGGAAAACGTGATTAAGTGAGATCATTTCTGTATTTCATCCTTTTAATAATTTTTTTCTATTTTAATTATTTACTTGCTGTAGCAGAGATTCTTGTATAATGGAATTTATAATCGATCTGTGAAACATAAGATAGTCTTAATAACACTCATTTTTATTCATGAATCCTCTAAATTTAAATATAGTTCACTTTGCACCAACAAAACATAGAAAGGAAAAAATATGGCTTTTAAATCTTAGCGTTTTTAACAAATACCCCCAACAAATTAAATACTTTCATTCCACAACCATCTGATCACTATGCTGACCCTAGTTGAAAAGTTGGCTCGATCCAACATGGTGGCGAACGCGAAACCGGATAAGGCACCAACTTTTTTATATTTTTTCTAGTAGACAGGAACTTTAGAACACAATTTCTCTGAAAGCTTCCATCTTCCAAGTTAAAGATGTTCATGTCATAATTATTAGAAGCAAAACAAGTGTAATGTTGACGATCCGTGAAGTAAATAGAATTCGGCTGGCATCCAGGGAAGTCAGAAGCCGACACATAGGTTGAAGTCTTCTCACCCAAGAACAAGGCTCCGCCGCCTAGACTCTTTGTTTCAACCCACTTCGGATTCCCATCCAGAACAAGTACCTTGAACCCTTCTGTCATCATAATTATAAAAATGAGAACCAGTAACAACAAACCTTAAAATTTGTAGTAGATCTCCGCCCGGTGATTCTACAATATATTTCTGCATCCAAGTATGGGTAGAATACAAGGTGCAGTTAGGTAACTCCGTTTTCATGAAGTAGGGATAAAGCAAGAGATCAGGTGACAGCCTTGGTAAAACCTTGTACAACTCGGGAGAATGTTCACTAATATCACAAATTTTGACTGAACCAAATTCGTCAAGGGCATAAAACAGACCTTTGGAGTAAATAACATCAACAAAAGCATAAGTTCTCTCTATACATGTCCATCCTTTATCATCACTCGGCCTAATGAAAGCCAAATGACCATCGTTATAGATGACCATGACCAAATAATCATCCGGAGCCATTATTGGGTCAGCCGACTATATAACCTTGTTAAAATTATGACAAGGTTGTCAAAAGGGTGAGAGCCGAATAATCCCATAATCATCGGCTCCTTTGAGCTTAGAGCAAAATGGATTGGATAGGGAAATGACATACTTCTCATCCGCACTAATCATCCATCCATGAGAAGAATCACAATATCTCTGTCTATCACATGGTATGAATGTTTTTAACTTAAATGTCTTGTTTTCGCTGACACTGTATATGCCAAATGTAGTTTTTCCTTCGCCAGACTGTTGAGCAGTATTGTGAGTTAAAAATAGTAGCGGAGGTTGATGCATGGAAAGTTTGAGAGGCCTCTCCCCTCGGTACTTGTCTAAGGCAACAGCGTACCATGGCATGCAAACAGCAGTAAATCGAACATAGTCCGAAAGTGATACCAATTTGTCCAAAATCAAAATAAGGTCTTCTGGAAGGCATGCCCAATTTGATTCCATTTCCAATATTGGAGCTGTAGATGTATACGATTGAGATGGTAAAAAGAGAGAGATCAAATCTCAGATCGAGCTTATATATGCACTGATGAACAAAATAATCTTACCAAACATATTATATATATGCAACGAAAGTTTTTATTTTTTTATTTATTTTTATAAAAAAAAAAAAAAAAAAAAAAGGAGGAATTTTCAAGTAATATATATCTAAAAACCCGAATCGTGAGGCAGAGAAGAGAGACGTACATGTTATAAAATTAAAAAGATTAAAACACAAAACGAAACAACCAAACAAACCTTCAAACCTCTATTCTTCTCCCTCTTCTTTCGGTCTAAACGAGAAAGAGAGAGAGAGAGAGAGAGAGAGAGAGAGAGATACCTGTAGTGGTTGAGACTGGTTTTTTCTTCGGCTTGCTCCGTCATTTCCCAATCATTCTGTGTTGAGGGCTTTTCTGAGGGAATTGAAGGGTTTGATGGAGGCGCTAGCTATGTTCACCGTAAAGTGATATTTATAATTGATTTTATTTTATTTTTAGGGTTTAGGGTTCATTTCATCTTGTTTCGTTACCATTTTTTTTTTTTAATGAAGATAAGGAAGATTAACTTAAGAATGATACAAAGGTTTGCATGAAACTGTTATTAATTTTAAGAAAAATGCTAGGGGTTCTCCCCGTAAGTTCTCCTGGCGTTCTCTAGTCTTACATAAAACATTATTTAAGAAAAAATAAAATTATAGTGGCATTCACTACCGGTTTTTTAGGCATTAGCACCAAATTTGAGGCATTAGCACCAAATTTGTGAGGCATTAGCACCAAAATTGAGTCATTAGCATCAAATTTATGATGATCAAATCAATTTTTGATGATATTATCCCTAAAGAGTTAACCTTCCACCCTTAGGTTTTAGTTTTGAATCCAAAAACAAGTTTTAAAGCATTAGAACCTAACTATTAACTCATAAAAATTAGAAAAAAATATAAAAAAGCCCACCAAACTACCAGCCGTTTACAATTTAGCCACCCAATGTTCAAAAAGTGATAAAGTAGCCCCCACAATTACCAAAATGTAACAAAAAGGCCACTTATTTTTTTATATGCCTATAATACCCCTATTCTTTTAACAAATAAAATATTAAAATAATTGTAAAAAAACCAAACAATTTTAAAAAAAAATACAAAAAAACAATGGGCTTATAAATTAAAAAAAAAAAAAAAATTTGGAATAAATAAATATTCGCTCATTATTTTTTTTTTGTTGGGTTTTTTACAATTATTTTAAAATTTTATTTGTGAAAAGAATTTGGGTATTATAGGAATATAAAAAAATAAGTGGCATTTTTATTGCATTTTGGTAGTTTGGGGGGCTACTTTATTACTTTTTAAACATTATGGGGCTAAATTGTAAACGGCTGGTAGTTTGGGGGGCTTTTTTATATTTTTTCCTAAAAATTAATCTGTTAGCAAAAAAACGGTACTACAATTTTATTTTTTCTTAAATAATATTCTACGTAAGACTAGAAAAACTCCAGGAGAACATTACAGGGAGAACCCGTAGTAAACCTCTAATTTTAATGTTAAAAAAATAATAATAAAAAAAAAGTATCCACAGTTGTTATCAATATCATGAGTACAATTTCATCTGGCCCTACATTTAAGCTCATAATCTAATCTTCTATTTCCTCTTTTTCCAATACTTCGTATAATCGTATCATTCTTAACTTTTTTTTTTTTGGTTACTATAAGCACATTAATTCTCATACACGCAATTATATGACGGTGAAAATCTCTCACATATTAGACCAACACTTGCTTTTCATTTTTTAGAAGTGCTAATCCAAAGGCTGATGTGCCTGTACGCATGGCGGATACAAGAGTATACTAAGAACCTGTTTGGGATTACGTTTGGAAGGCTTAAAGGTGCTTTTAATATTCAAAAAGCTCGTTTAAAGAAAAAAGTAGTCGTTTGGTAAAAAAAATTAAAAACGCTTATAAGGGTTCAGAAAGCCTAAAAATGGCCAAAAAATACTTTTGGCAAAAAGCTTAAAAATGAAGCTTTTGCCTAAAAGCTCATTTTGACTTAAAAGCTCTATTTCTCAAATTCAATCTCAAACATGCTCTAAGTATCATTATTCAGATACCTACTATTATTAGTCATTTTTAAGATGACTTCTTAAAAAATATTGTTGAAAAAAAAAAAAAAAGAGAGAAGAAGATGACTTTCTAATAATAGAGTTCAATAAAATAAAACGAGGGTTGTCGCTAGAGAATGACATGCAACAACAAAGATTATTGACCTTATTCTTGTTCCTAGCCCTCAGTTAATTAACTAGCCTAGCTAATTAGAAGCCTGGAATCTGAACTGCGTGCATGATGCAGATAAGATATTTCCCTAATTGGGTTAGTCGATTTGATTTGATTCAATCTCTCCGCCGCCGGCCATGGCCACCGGCCCACCACAAGTGAATAAGAGAAGATGTCTCATTTAATTTGGATAAATTAACTTATTTTTTATGATTTCTAAAATATTGTTTAATTTTATATTACTAGAAATTATATATTATTAATTATGACAAAATACTAATTGTTAAATTACAACTAATAAAATAAAAGTTAATATGAAAGACTTTTTTACTGAGCAAATTTTTTTCTCCCTGACATGATGATTTAATTTGATCATGATCTTGTGTGTGTTTTTATTAGACATGACGCGGCATCACCATTATAAACTTAATGGAATAGGAACGTACGAATGAATTTATTCGATAAATGAGCGAACGTGCTAAGGGATTGATTAGATGAATTTTAAAAATTAAAAGAGCAATTTTTTGATCAAACGTTGGCTGAGACTATAGGAATAAAGATCAAAAAAGATTAACAGGAAGGATAACAGTAACAAGTATATAAATATCATAATATTAAAAATAAATAAATAAATTTGCATGTTCACAAATAAAGTTGGCTTTTAAAGCTTAGGGTTTTTAACAAGTCCCACCTATATTTTCCCTTGAAAAGTTGGCTGGATCCAAATTGGTGGCGACGTTGATACCGGAGAAGACAAGAACTTTGATACACAATCTCGCTGAAGAAAGCTTCCATCTCCCAAGTTATAGATTCCCATGTCATAACTATGAGCAAAACAAATATGAGGTGGACAATATTCCGTGAAGTATATAGAATTCGGATGGCATCCAAGGAAGTTAGAAGCCGACACATAGGTTGAAGTATTGTCACCCACGAACAAGGATCCGTCACCCAAGTTCTTTGTTTCAACCCACTCTGACTCTCCATTAAGAAACAATAGCTTGAAAGCCTTGAACCCTTTTGTTTCCACACGCGTTATTCGCTTCATTTTATCATCAAGAACAATAGTAAAGTCCATAAACCTTAGAAGCTGCAGTAGATCGCCACCAGCCGATTCCACTATATAATTCTTAATCTCTTGTAATTCTTCATAAGGTGAAAGGTTGGGTGAAAGCCTAGGTGAAACCTTGTTCAACTTGGGATAATGTTCACTAATATCACAAGTGCTTACTGAACAAGTACCATCAAGTGCATAAAATAGGCCTTTGGAATAAATAACATCATCAACATCATGACATTTATTTATGTAAGTCCATTTTTTATCACCTGCCCTAATGCAACTCAATTTACCATACATGTTAAACATGATCATGACCGTGTAATCATCGGGAGTCATTGTAGGGTTAGCTGACAATATAACCTTTACAATATGATAACAATTTGTATGTGGAACCGGTGGGAGGCGAATAATTCTATCATCACCTCCTTTGAGTTTGGAGCAAAATGGATTTGATAGGGTAATGACAAAATTCACATCCACGCTAATCAACCATCCATGTGAAGAACCACGCCATCTCTGGTTACCAATGGGTGTGAATGATTCTAACTCATATGTCTTGCTGAGATTATGTATGCTAGTTATAAATATTGTAGTTTCTTTTTCCTTAGACCCACGAGTGTGAGGTAAAAATAGTAGTGGAGGCTGATGGGTTGAAAGTTTGCGATGCCTCTCCCCATCGTACTTTTCCAGGGCAAATGTGTGCCATGGCATGCAAACAGTGCTAAATCGAACATAGTCTGAAAGTGTTACCAACCTGCTCAAAATCAAATCAAGAAGGTCTTCCGGAAGACTTGCCCAATCTGATTGATCCATTGAAATGGCAGTGTTTCTTCTTCTCTTTGGTTGTTTGTGTCGATCAATATCGCCTGAATACGAGATGGTAAAAGGAGAGATCAAATCTCATGCATATATATACATGCACCGAAAGATCAAAAGAAAAATAGAATTTTCAAGTAACACCAACAAACCCAAATCATAAGGAAGAAAAGAGAGACATGTTATGAAATTAAAAAAGATTAAAACACAAAACGAAACAACTCACTCTTCAAACAAGTCGTCGTGTGTTTTTTGAAGAGAAAGAGACGACATGCAGAGAAAGAGAGAGAGAGAGAGACCTGGAGTGGTTGAGCCGAGGAATACTGGCAGGCATGGTTTTCTCCTTATCTTTCTCAGCCGGTTAATTTAATTTGGATGGATTCAAGGCCAGTTGAGATAGATAATTAATGGGTTATCTTTTCTTATATATTTTGCATGCTCCTTCATGCAGTTCTTTGTATTGGAACAGAATACTACCTCTAGTTAAGCTTTTAGAGAATTTAAAGCCTTTAAATTCGATAAATTAAGGAAATCAAAATTAAATTTTGCTTACTTTTTATTAATCAATCACACTTATAATAAAGAAGATAATTACTAAGACATAGACAGGCCAGGCATGAGATGAATTCGATCTAATAGATACGCCAATTAAGCGGCTGCGTTTAAGGCCTCCAATGGAATAAGGTCTCAATTAGTTTTTTGCAAATTAAACTCAATATAAAATGAATTATATGCAACTCAATACAAAATATGTCATTCGTTAAAATTAAGTAAACATCTTGATGGATGGAGAGATGAATTAATTCTACGTGTTGTTTAAAAAAAAAAAAAAAAAAATTAAGAGCAAACAACAATAAAAATGATTTTTAAATAAAAATAAACTAAAAAATTTAAATATAAAAAATTTATCACCTACGTATGGATCACAAAGTGTAGAATGACTGAATGACCATGCATTTAAGCTCATGATCTAATCTTCAGACTTTGTATCATTCTTAACTTTATCTTCTTGCTTAAAAAAATAATAATAATCTTTTGTTTATTCTTATATATACATAACTTATTAACTTTCAATGTATACGCCAATAATTGCGGGGCCTAAGAGTTGAAATACTAGAAGATGAGAAATTTAAGGAGCTAGATAAGTACAGTTTAATTCTATTGTAATACTCCGTAATTTGCTTTGGCTTAGTGAGTTAATGGACCTCCATAATAACATAAAATAACAAACCCGATATCACTTTAGCCAGATATTGTGAAAGCAGTTGCAGCAGTGAAAGCAGCTCATCTATGTCAAGAGCTGTGTTTTTATTAGGTGATCTTAGAAAGCGATGCTTGTTGAAGCAGTTGCAGCAATGAGGGTAGCCCATCTATGTCAAGAGTTGTGCTTTTATAAGGTGATCTTAGAAAGCGATGCTCTCCTGAAGAGAGCCGGGAGGAGTTGGACCCAATATGGTCATCTTATTGAGGAAGTTCGATGAGTTCTAAATTGTTTTCATAGTGGTTAATCATGTTAGAAAACATCTCAATGAAGCTGTCCACCGCCTTGCGAAATAGGCGCTTTCACTCATATCGTGGAAGAAGGGTCTATCGAGGAAATTTCTCTTTATATTTAAGATATTATCTCTATAAAGCGTTGTGCTTGATTTTGGTTTGCTTTTTATAAGAATAGCTCTATTCCTTTTTTTAAAAAAATGGAATTATTTTTTGATAGAATAACATTACATATTATATGTTAAAGTAATGGTTAAGTAATTAAATTTATCTCTTCCTATCAGCTTAAACTTTTAGGATAACTGGTAATTTAACATGGTATCAGAGTTAAAAGGTCATGAGATCAAACCTTAACTCCGTCAATTTACCCCCCATTTAAATTAAATATTTCACGTGTTGAGCCTCACCTATTAGAAGGAAGCTTGAGCCCACACGTGAGAGGGAATGTTAAAGTAATGGTTAAGTGATTAAATTTACCTCTTCCTATTAGCTTAAACTTTTAGGATAACTGGTAATTTAACATTATATATATTCACATCTCATCTTCATCTCACTAGGTTAATTGGTATGGCAGAATCATTATAAAAAAATTAAAAATAAAAAGAATCAAAGTGCTGATGGTACCATCACATTAACCCAATAAAATTGGAGTGAAATAAGTATAGTATGTATAAATACTATTTTGAATATTCACTGAAAGTGAAAAGTGACTATAAATACATGCACAAAAAGGGGAAAAAAGAGAGTCTATAAACACATCAAAGATACCATGTTATGATGCCTAGGATTTTTAGGGATCAAGATCCCCAGCAATTTTGGAAAATTGCTAGCCAGTTTTTTTGAAAATCTCAGTCATTGAAAAAATCTAATGGCTCAAAATTAAACACACATTTAATATAGGAGAGATAAACTTAAAATTTTGAATTTTGAAATTCAACCTCGAAATCTATGCTATCCACTAAAAAAAGTAGAGTGTTTTATTTTGAGCCATTAGATTACTTCAATGGTTGAGATTTTCAAAAAACCTGGCTGACAATTTTAAAAAAATTGTTGGGGATCTTGATCCGATTTTTAGTCCCTTTAGGATGACTTTTACTTTGAAAAATATTTTCAACGAAATTTCAATTTTCAAGAAAATAATTTCAGCTAAAAATAAATTTTTTTTTTAGTATTTAACTCATGCGGAAAATCAATGACAGCCGATGACCTCGGAAGAACTTAGATATATATTTCGGGGACCTCTCTTGGAGGCAGCCAAGGATTTTCAATGACAACAGAGAATGAACTGCAAAAAAAATTATGTGCGAAAATAAAAAGTTTAAACTCAAAAAATAGCTTATATAATAATAATAATAATAAACTATTTTACGCAACTTAAAAGAATATTTTCCTACTAAAATTTTTGTTGGTATCAAATATTAAAAATAAATAAATAAAACATATTTTTGAAAAATATTTTCCCCAAAAACCAACCATTTGGGTATCCAACTTCGACTTTGCAGTTCTTTAATAACATTAAAAAATAAAAAATTTATTTATTATTTAAAAATAAAAAATAAAAAATAAACCCTTCAACTTTAGCTAAATTCCTCCATCAGTTTGTCATCTCACACCGCATTTCATTTTCATTTAGTACTCCAACGCCAAGTTCTAATACCAGCGGGGAGTGGCGTGCGAAAAAACCATGGCGCAGGTTCTGAACCTAAGCGCACCAAATCGAACCGTCTCTAAATCGTTCTCGACTCGTTCTGATTCACCTCGTACCCGATACACCTCGTTGACTCGCCAAGAGAGTGTGAACCAGACATGGAGCTCTCTGCAGCAGAAACTCAATTGTAACGGCAGATTTTTTTGCCTTTTCTCTGACAACCGGAGAGAGGTACTTAAACTTTGTATCTTTGATGTGTATTCTTTTTGCGTGTTTGGTTACTGAGGAATTTTTCTGGGTATACTGCTAAAGTTTATGGTTTTAGCGGAAATTTGACAGCATGCGAAAGCTTGAAAGATGTTGTTTTGAGTTCAATGGGGTTTCCTGAGGTTGTACCCTGGTCCCGTTTTAGGCTTCTTGAATTTTGTTCTTAAAAATCAAACTTTTGATAAGATTTATTTATTTATTTTACTTTATTTGTAATGTCTATGGTGGACTTGCCTTGTACATGAACAGGTTAGAAATTTGATCGAGCCCCATTTAGTGGTTCGCTTGTACATGAACTGCTATATTCCTTGGATCAAGTTGGATATTATTCCAGTGGTACCCTGGTCCCGTTTTGGGCATCTTGAGGTGTGGTTTTGAAAAATAGAGACAAATTCAGCTTTGTAAACCCAACTGGGTATTTACTCTTTTAAGCCAAGAAGTCTGAAAAATCAAACTTTTGAAGAGATTTTTGGACTTTCTTTGTAATATCTGTCCTGGTCTTGCCTTGTACATGAATTAGTTAGGAATTTGATCGAGCCCCATTTAGTGGTTCCCTTATACATTAACTGCTTTATTCCTTGGATATTATTCCTCGGATTTGTAAGGGTCTGGATAAGGTTTAAAGGAAGTGGATAAGGTTCTAAACATGATATATGCGAATCATTTAACATACAAAGGTGCAGTCTGCCACTAACATGATGAATAACCCTCACCAACTCCAGAGTAATCTCCATTTGTAATCTCTTGATTCCTCAACATTTATCTTGGGCCCCTATTGCCATAATTTTTGTTAACTTCTATCCATCCAACAAATTTGATGTTGCAGTCCTTGGTGCATATAGTGCATGAACTAGTTTAGTTTCCAATGGCAGCCAGATTTGTAAAGCCAGATTCTCTTTCTGTATAACGTGGATTGTGGGAAAGGTTCATTAGAGAACAAGGTGCACATGGTGGAATGATCTGCTCTTGCTGTGTCTAGAGTGTTATGATTTGGATTGCCCCTGCCTTGAGAAAAGGTGGGTATAACTTATAAGTAAGAAAGGTTCATCAGAGAACAAGGTGCACATGATGGTATGATCTGCTCTTGTTGTATCTAGAGTGTTATGATATGGATTGCCCCAGCCATGAGAAAAATATAGGTTGTGCCAAGGATAAGGCAGCATTGCGTAATTTTTAATTAATCAAGTCCCATAATTCTATATCCTGAAATTTAACTTGCCCCATTAATTCTATCCTGAAATTTAATTTATGTTTGGGTTATTCATGAATAACAGTGTGCTAATTCACACTCAGGCAATGAGGCATGGGCAACAGTATTATACATAGGATATGGTTTTAGATACAATTGATGGCCAACCCAATGTAGTTGGAACAAGGTTTCCTTGGGTTTGTCAAAAAAACTGCACATTATAAGGATATGGGGTTGTCAAAAAACTGCACATTGTATATTTAATTTGAATTTGTTCCTGATAGTTCTGCTGCATTGAACTCACGGGCATCTCTTTCCCCAATCTGAGTTGTTTAGGATATGTTGACCTAGTCTGCCCCATATTGTGCGGGGAGGACAGTAAAGCTTGAGCACTTCATTGTGAAATATAATTTTCTACAATGCTGGTTTATCTCTTCCAGCATCAATTTAGATTTGCTGTATCTATGGTTGCAGGATCAAGCTAGGAAAGCATTAGAAAGTGCACTTGGTGGAAAGAAAAATGAATTTGAGAAATGGAACAAGGAAATTAAGAGGAGAGAGGAGGTGGGTGGAGGTGGTGATGCTGGTGGAGGTGGTTGGTTTGGATGGGGTCGACGGTTTGGTTGGTCCAATGGCGACCATTTCTGGCAAGAAGCACAACAAGCAATTCTTGCGGTATTAGGAATCATAGTCATGGTATGCAGTTTCCTTCTTTGACCATTTAAAAGTTCTTGCATAATGCCAATGTCAAAAATATCATTATTAGTATTTACTCTCATCTCTCTCTCATACATAATGTTTTGCAGTATCTCATAGTTGCAAAAGGTGATGTGATGCTTGCTGTCATCTTCAACCCATTGCTGTATGCTTTACGAGGAACAAGAAATGCACTTGCTACCATAACATCAAGAATCTTAGGAAAGACAACTCCAGATAGTCATGTTGATTTTGATATGTCGAAGAAGGATGGCTATAGTCATATCTCTGCCAAAGAGAGAGTTTTGAAAAAATGGGGAAGCGAGTGATAGTTTTGTTTCAGGTTTGACATCAGTTCAACCTTTCATGCATTGCTAGTGTCGCAATTGTGTTGTACACCATGCTTTCTGCTTGCTGAATACAATTTCCTTTGCGTGCCCCCTTTTTTTTTTTATCAAAATTAATTAATGAGCATTTCCACTTTATGTTTACATTCCGGGGAAAGCCCATTGTTATGATGGGTTTCATTCAGGTTTGGTATGAAGTTCCTCTCTGTAATAGGATTTGAACTGTACATCAAACTTAATTTATTTTTAATCCCATAATTCTTCAATTCTTTTTTGAAATCTTGATGTAATCAAACTTACTCGTTTTAAGACCACGGACGGCTCCATCGAATCATTTCATATATATACTTGAAAACACAGTGAACTCAGTTTTCTTTCAACCCAGACTATTAAATTGATGTTTGTCGTTAGAACTTGTAATTCTCACATACTCCTTAATCCTTATCCATAAGATTATGCCCTTAATTGCAATCATGACTTGATCCCCTCATCATTGGGAAGGAAGAAAAAAGCAG
The DNA here is from genome assembly GCA_006937295.1 of Carpinus fangiana. Lineage (NCBI taxonomy): Eukaryota > Viridiplantae > Streptophyta > Magnoliopsida > Fagales > Betulaceae > Carpinus > Carpinus fangiana. Next base: position 790,504 of record CM017321.1, read on the forward strand.
TGGAACATGATTTCCTGAACTAGCGACCAGCTGTAATCATGGACCACCATTGAAGCTGTGTATTAGTTTATATAATGTCCTTTTCACGGATGAAGTGGGATGTTAAAAGGTGCTGTTTTTTATGAGATTGATCTCCTTTTGTGTTTTTTATTCATGATCTAGCTTCGTGTAATTCCTCTCTATAAGTCCCTACTGGAGATAATTATTAGCCTTTTGCTATTTAGATATAAATTATAATGATTGATTTATGTAACAAATAGTAAATTCTAGAATCATCCGGGGCTTCCCTACCGAAGGAAATTGAAGAAAATGTAGCACGGTAACCTGCTGAAAAAATATTTTAAATTCTTGAGGTCGTTAATTGCAATTTATTAATTTAGACCAACGTTTTAAATATTTATAGACACTTGTACTATTTTAAATTGGTTGACTGGTTTAGAGAAAATTTATGTTCTTATTTCTATTTCACTTGAAATTGAAATGGTCCTTTTTGGTCTGACCTATGCTTGTAATCATACTTTTTAAAATTGTCATTCCATTTATCGAATTGTATAAATTTTGTTCTATATATTGTCAAGTATACTCGCTAGATTGCAATTGACAATAGAATTAGATTTCAGCCTAATAAATTTCCTATTGTTCAAAGACCAAATACCCTTAAATGATTTTATTATTATTATTATTTAAAAGAATCTCGAAAAAGTCTAAAATTTGTGGTATTGTAAAGAGAGGAAAATAATTTCTCGATCTCTTCGATTTTCGCTCGGCAGCTTCAGCTTGTATAATATTCCAGAATATCTTATTAAAAAAAGTCAACTTTACATTGATTTTCACTCGGATGAGCTTGTATAATTAGCTACTTTACAATGATTTGACTACCCTTAAACAATTCATGAAGGGATTAGTCACTCAAAATGGTTGATGGATCACCTTTTTTTTTTTTTTTTTTGAAATTTTCATTTATTTGGATGGATCATGATCAAAATTTAAATATAGTTCACTTTACAACAACAGGACATAGATATGCAATAAAAATGTAGATTGACTAAAGAAATGGAGAATAACAAGAAGTAACCGCATGATAACAATACCAAATATATTTAAAATATCATAATAATTTACATGTTGCAAACGGACCAGCAACCATAGATGACAAATAAAGTAAGCTACTTCTCTCCCTTTTTTTTAATATAAATAATCCATCAAGCAATAAAGTTTGCTTTTTAAGCGGGTTTTGAACATTCTCCACCAACACACACCAAGTTGGAAGCTTCCCTTGAAAAGTTGGCTGGATCCAACTAGGGCGTGACTTTGATTTTCTAGAAAACATAAACTTTGATACACAACGCCACTGAAAACTTCCTCCATCTTCCAAGTTAAAGACGCCAACTTTATAAGGAGTAGAAGGGCAAACACCTGTTGAATAAGTATTACTAGGTACATTCGAATGGCATCCAAAGAATTTTGAAGCCGCAGCCGACACATAGATGGAAGCATTGTCATCCAAGAACAAGGCTCCATCACCAAGAACAAGGCGGTCCTTTGTTTCAACTTCAACCCAATTTGGCTTCTGAACTAGTAGCTTGAAAACCTTGAACTCTTTTGTCACATAATAAAGCTTATTATACTCATTTTCTCGATCTATGAACAGCTTCTAAAATCCTTACAAACTTTAGCATACTGCCACCAGCTAATTCCACAATATAACTCCTCATCGGAGACGTAGTAGAAAAGTAGTTACATGAAACCATGTTTGACCTGGGACAACGTCCACTAATATACCAAGTTTCGACTGAGGCTCTATTTACTTCGACGTAAAATGGTTTCCGTCAAAAAATATTTTCAGAGAAGTCATTTTCTCTAAAAATGTTTTTTATCGAGAACATTTTAGGGTATTTACCGCACATATGGAAAATTACAAAATTTATATATATATTCATTAAATCATATTAAACTCTAAATTTATGGGTAGGTCCCGGGACTTGACCAGGACCTACTTGGAACTTTAACAGGACCCGCCCGGGACTTGACCGACAGCTGCTCAGGACCTGCCCGAGACTTTATCGAGACCTGTCCGAGACCTGCCCGGGACTTGACCAGGACTCGCTCAGGACCCGACTAGGACCCACCAGGGACTTGACCGGGATCTGCCCGGGACTTGACCGAGACCTGCCCAGGACTTGACCGCGATTTGCCCGGGACCCGACCGAGACCTGCCCGGGTCCCGGCCAGGACCTGCCCGGGACTTTACCGGGACTTAATCGAGACCTNCGACGTCCACTAATATACCAAGTTTCGACTAAGGCTCCGTTTACTTCGACGTAAAATGGTTTCCGTCAAAAAATATTTTCAGAGAAATCATTTTCCCTGAAAATGTTTTCTATCGAAAACATTTTACGATATTTACCGCGCATACGAAAAATTACAAAATTTATATATATTCATTAAATCATATTAAACTCTAAATTTACGGGTAGGTCTCGGGACTTGACCGGACCTGCTGGGACTTGACCATGACCTACTTGGAACTTTAACGGGACCCGCACGGGACTTGATCAGCAGCTGCTGGGGACCTGCCCGAGACTTTATTGGGACCCGTTCAAGACCTGCCCGGGACTTGACTAGGACCCGCTCAGGTGATTGGGACCGACCCGGGACCTAACCGGGATCTGTCCGGGACTTGCCCGGGACCCACCCAGGACTTGACCGCGATTTGCCCAGGACCTGGTCGGGACCCGACCGAGACCTGCTTGAGACTTGCCCAGGACTTTACCAGGACTTAACCGAGACCTGCTTGGGACCCGTCCGAGACTTGCCCGGGACTTGACCGAGACCCACTCGGGACCTGCCCGGGACTTGATCGAGACCCGCCCGGGACTTGACCGCGACCTGCCTGGGACTTGTCTGGGACTTGCCTAGGACCTGACCGGGACTTGACCAGGACTTGCCCGGTAACGCCCGGGACTTGACTGGGACCCGACTGGGACTTGACCGAGACCTGCCAGGGCGAGTATTGGGCAAGTTCCAGTTAGGTCCCGGGCAGGTCTCAAGTAGGTCCCGGTCAAGTCCCGGACGGTCCCGAGTAGGTCCCGGTCAAGTCCCGGGCAGGTTAATGACAAGTCCCAAGCGGGTCCCGGGGAAGTCTCGGTCAAGCCCCGAGCACGTCCTGAGCGGGTCCCGGGTAGGTCCCGGACAAGTACTGGGCATGTCCCGGTGAAGTCCCGAGCGAGTCCCCGGCAGGTCATAGTCAAGTCCTGGGCAAGTCCCGGGCAGGTTCCGGTGAAGTCCAAGCGAGTCCCAGTCAAGTCCCAGGCGGGTCTCGGGCAAGTCCCGGGCAGGTCCCGGTGAAGTCCAGAGCGGGTCCCCGTCAAGTCCCTGGCGGGTCCCAGTCAAGTCCTGTGCGATCCCGAGCAGGTCACGGTGAAGTTCCGGGCAGGTCACGGACAAGTCCCAAGCGGGTCCTGGTGAAGTCCCGAGCGGGTCCCGGTCAGGTCCTGATCAAGTCCCGGGTGGGTCCTGGTAAATTCCGAGCAGGTCTCTGTGAAGTCCCGAGCGGGTCCCAATCAAGTACCTGACAGGTCTCAGTTAGGTCCTGGTGAAGTCTTGGGCAAGTCCCGGGCGGGTCCCGGTCAAGTGCCTTGCGGGTCCTAGGCAAGTGCCGAGCAGGTCTCGATAAAGTCCAGAGTAGGACTTGGGTAGGTCCCGGTCAAGAGCCGGGCGGGTCTAGGTAAAGTCCCGAGCAAGTCCTAGGCTGGTCCTAGGCAGGTCTTGGTCAGGTCCCAGGCGAGTCCTAATAAAGTCCTGGGCAGGTCCCGGTCAAGTCCTGGGCGGTTTTCAATATCGAAAAATGGTTTACGGTTTCAAAATCGGAACCGAAAATTAATGAAGAATTTTCGGTCAAATGAAAAATATTTTCTTTTGACCACTATTTTACGTCGAAGTAAACACTGTAAAATGCAAAAATCATTTTCTAGAAACATTTTACGTCGAAGTAAACGGAGCCTTAGCTTACACATTTATGAACAATAGTAATCTAAATGAATAAAATAATTCCTAGTTTCTTTGCAATGCTCTCGACATATATATTTGACCTGATATTGTTCTTTCTACTCTTTTGAATCAACCTCCATATATATAGAGAGAGAGAGAGCGAATTCTTGCTTAATATTGAATAGAGAAATAGAGACAACAAATGGAAACTTATAAAGAGAAGTTTGTAACAAAATCCATCTTCTAACATTTATTTATTTTTATTGTTTTTCCATTTCAATAAATAACGTTTAACACAATCTCGTCCGGCGAGTCGATTATCGTCGCTCCAACTCCCGCTTCCACTCCTCGTCGTACAACCTCCTTCTTCTCCCTCTTTCTCTTCCTGCGTCCATCTCTTTCTCGCACAGTTGCCGTCGCCCATCCCCTCCATGCACTGCTCCTTTTATCTGCCAGCTGGGTTTGGAATGGGTTTGTGTTTTTTGGTGTTCTTGACGATTTTTGGCTGTTCTTGGGTTTATTTTGGCTATTCTTGGCTGTCAATTTTCTGGGTTGATTTGTGGCTGTAACTACTCGAGATGCAGGTTGAAGAAAATTGGGAGGAGGAAGAAGATTTGTAGGCATCAAATATATATAAAGAAATAATAAAAAAGTATAAAGAAAGAATAGGAAAATAATATTTAAATAAGTGTAAAGTTAAAATGCTGAGCCAGATGTAGATGCTTTAAAAATGTAAGTAGTTAAAATAGATAAATGTAATTTTTTTTTTGGCTAAAATAGCCAAACATTAGACGAGCTGGCTATGAATGGTCTTAACTCCACCACTTTTAATGATAGTTATTAAGGGCAGCCGTGGCTGAGCTCTATAAATTGAGCTTGAACTTATGCTCCAAAGCATGCTCATTACATATTTGCAGAAAAGCAACGATTAATCCTTATATAGTTCAAAGGAGAATGGAGAACAAAATGATGGGTTGTGCTGTATTGGCCTTCGGGTTGACGTTTTTGGTCCTAAATGCAAGTGGGAGCCCTTCGAATGCCTTATCATGCAACGATGCTATACCAACTTTGAAGCTGTGCCAGCCGTTCTTCGTGGGTTCTAGCCCGTCGCCCACTGGTGCCTGCTGTGTAGGTGCACAAATTTTGATGCGACAGATGATGGCTACCACCCGTGAAGCACGCAGGGCTGTAAGTGTCGAAAAGTATGCAAAAGATGCGGGTTTTAAGCCTGAGATAGTTAAACAACTTCCCAATCCTGCAAATTCGACGCCCCTGCACCCTACAACGACCCCAATGAGGACTGCAGCAAGTAATCTCTCTCTCTCTCGCTCCTTCCCTCTTAGTTAATTTGCACTTGAAAGTGTAAGTGTGTCGAAAAGTATGCAAAAGATGCGGGTTTTAAGCCTGAGATAGTTAAACAACTTCCCAATCTCTGCAAATTCGACGCCCCTGCACCCTACAACGACCCCAATGAGGACTGCAGCAAGTAATCTCTCTCTCTCTCTCTCTCGCTCCTTCCCTCTTAGTTAATTTGCACTTGAAAATATATATGTATATTCTTTATGAGTTCGATCTTTTAAGTAACTAATATGTTTTCAATGGTCGTTGCTGTAATACCCGAGAAATTTATTAGGATGACTTAAAATATTTTAGTCTAAATTGTGCTCTTAGGTTAAATCAAATATATCAAGAAAATATATTTGATGTCTAGTTTAATATTTTCAGTCTGAACTGAGAAATAGATAGTTAGAACTAGCTCTAATTTTTATTATAAATTATTTGGTAGTTAAGATTTACCTAATTAGATACTAAAGAGTTAGTAATAGTGGTTGTGTGAAAAATATTATAATTAGTTGGGTTGGTTTAATATATTAAGGTAAATAAATAAATATATATTTATGGATGTGAGGTGTAGAACGTCCAGGTAAACTTTCCTTTAATATGGAGGGCTTTTTACATTAGATTATTGATTTATTAAAAGACAAAAAGGGAAGTAGGTGAGTAATTGTGTTGGTTTAAGTGTGGTCTCACGCCTAGTCTCTTCTAAGTATTCTCAAGCATTCTCAAAGGTTCCTCACACCTATTAAAATAAAAAGAAAGAAACAATTGCAGTACTTTTATTGGACTGCAGTTCGGTGCCCATAATGAGAAAAAAAGAAAAAGAAAGAAAGCCTGCATTAAATATCAGATTTTTCTCACTACCGCAGGAATTGCAGTCGGCGCCTACCACAAGAGAAGTTTGTTTTACTTCAGCCTTTTTGAGTTATACCAGTTGTGTCCCCAAAACTTAGCCTATAAATAGGCTAGCCATGCTTTGTTTTTAAAATCAAGAGCAACTCTCTCCCTGTCGCACAGTGAGGAAAAGAGAGAAAGAGAGAAAAGAAAGGATAGTGAGAAATACATATTAGTAAAAAAGCTTTCGAGTTACTTCAAGTGGGAGTGTTAGGTATAATTCTTTTATTCTTAGTTTATGTCAATTCTAGTTATTAGAATTTAAATTATGTCAATTATAGTTATTAGAATTTAAATTACGTTATTATAATGCCTAAATTGTACGGAAAAATGTGATTAAATATTTCGGGATGGATATTATATTCAATCATCCTTTTAAATATTACAAAGGCGTCGTTGTGCTGCCTAAATTTTATTAGGTATTTTACAATAGCGTCGTTGTAATGCCCAAGTAATATTAGACATTTTAGATAAATATTATATTAATGCCCATATAAAAATATGTGGTAACGCTACATAGTCATTATGATGCCCAAGTGACATTATAATATTTTAGATAGATGGCGTTATGCTGCCCAATTTTGGGTAGAGTATAGAGAAATTAAGAGGTCGTTATTTTAGCATTTTAATTATAATTTTAAACTAATATATGGTCGCGCGCGAGCGCACAAAAATGCAGTGATTTTTATAATCAAGAGTTAGCAGACGAATCCCGCATAACGGTGACAAGTAAGTATAATTACTTACTGAGCATGGTACTATTTTAGTGAGTACAACTGCTTACTGAGATTGATACTATTTTTATAAAGCTTTTGAAATGTTATTATTAAATGAGCCTGAATATTTTATGAATAACATGATTATATGCTTTCAATTATTTTTATATATATTGAAATGAGTTATGAAATGAAATGAGATGATTGTGAGAATGAAAGAATGATTTTAAGAGACATGTTATTGCATACTGTTAAACATTGAGAATAAGAGATGAATTAAATATGAAGCAAGAAGGTTTTTTCTATGTTAACGGTGGGAGCCGAAAGAGCATCTCAGGTTAAATAAGAAGCATTTTTGTCTTCATAAAGTTGAATGTAAAATGTTGAGGTGTTCTTATATTAACGGTGTAAGCCGAAGGAGCCTTACAGGTTAAAATAAGAAGCCTGATACTAATCGAGGAGCCGAAGGTGTCTCCTAATAACCGTAAACGAAAGGTTCAAGTCCTTTAGAAAGCCGAAAATGAGCCGAAAGTGTCTCCTGATAGCCGTAAACGAAAGGTTCAAGTTCTTTAGAAAGCCGGAGAGACTAGAGATTGCATTGTATACATTTAATAATGTGATTTATGATTTATCTGTTTTACATCTTTGTATTTATATACATATTCATTTTATGAGATGCAAGTAAAATGCATATATGTATATATATAAAGTTGTTTAGAAAAGATAAATGAATTTTATTATAAACAACTCTTTGATGCTTATTTTATCAGCTATAGATTATACAAAAATAATTCTGTTTAGTAAATTCAACGTACCTGTTATTATAATCATCATGTTAGAGATACTCTTGAAAAAGATGGCTCATATTGAAAATGTTAGTAATTCTTATACTTATTGAGACCGTGGACTCATTAATCCGCCTATGTGAATGTGGTAACCCCACGATTATACCACATTTACATAGATACTGATGCAGGTGCAGAGGAGGTGAAGATGATCCAAATGTCTGTCTAGGTTATTATGGACAAGGTTTTCTAGTATTATAGTGTTGAAGATGTCTAACTTTTGAAATGTATCTATAGTTAGACATGTTCTAGGTACCTTTGAGGTATATCCACCTATGTGCCGTCTGTGGCACTTGTGATTAGTGTGTTTTATTATTGTATAAAGTACAATGTACTGATTTGTTTAATGTATAAGTCTGGTTCTCAGTTCTGGTGTGTTCTATGAGGATTTTATATATAGAAAAAAAAAATAGTTATTCCGCTGCAAGATTTATAATCTCTGACGATATTAAGGAAAAGATAATAGTGCTTAGTGACAATTTAGAGATTTTCACTTTTACCTTTCATTAAGTAAAGTCGGGGCGTTACAGTTGCACTTGCAGAATCGAATGATGCTCTCATGGGGATCAGATGTACGACGCCAGTGAAATAAACTTGGGAAAGAAGGAGCTATTTAATGGTTGAAAAAAATATGGAGCTGGACTAGTACTGTTTTGGCTGTCTTAGCTTATATATTTATGAAAAATAGTAATCTAAATCAATAAAATAATTCCCAGTTTCTTTGCAATGATTTCGACATATTTGGCCGGATCGATATTGTTCTTTCTACTCGATCTGTTGAATGCACCTCCATATATTAAAGTAAGCATGCAGCGTCACTACAACCAAGCAAATTAAGCCATGCAGTTTAAACCAGTGAATTTGGGGAATTAACCACTTAATTAATTATTAGTATTTACGAATGTAAAAGTCATATTACTCCACCAATCATTCCATTCACGTGGAATGGCACTAGTATACATATTCAACACGTTTACTACCATGCATTAATACGGAGTTGTGCCTAAGAAATTAATCAAAATTAAGATATTTGCTACTAATAGCAAATATAAGGTAACTCAAACAGTATAACAATATTAGAGATCTTGATTACAATTGAATAGTTTGATTGTAAATTATCTCCCATTTCAATTAAGTATTTAATGTGTTGATAAATTGTCATTTCAAGGCCGATCATATTTGACTATTAGAAAGCTATATTTGACGGAAATGTGATCACGTGATCCACACGTGATCATTTAAGCTGATCACTTGTTTCCAAAAATGCCCCCACCCACACGCATAACATAACAAGAAGACCTTGATTTCAGCATGGAAACAGATTATGACTCCGATGATGAGAACCCACCTCCAAAGCTCGATTATTTCTACAACAGATGATCAAAAACTAAAGTCGTTTTGCGATTTCCTATTGAAATCCTCCACAGAGTTCCAGCAGACCACGACCTTGTCATTCACTTTCTTGTCCACCCACTTCTCGATCATGCGTGCTTGTTGAAAGCTCGCCATTTCCTCCTATTGCTCTTTAGGCCGCTCTATTTCTTCCTCATGTTGCTTTCTTTGTAGAGCACAAGCTCCTCTTTTCTTTCCTTTCTGTGGCCTTCATGGATGAACCGGCAAATAGCGTCAAGAAAAGTGGAAGAGAAAGAAGGGTTCTCTGTTCGGTGCCTATGCTGATCTTCTCGCACAGGTTTATCCCACCTATCCAAAAGCCAAAGAGAAGCTGTGTCTGTGGGTGGGCGTCGCCGATGGTGGTGCGGGGTGCTGTTCGTTGCCGGGACTGAGAGAGAAGGGAGCGGGAGCGGGTGCCGTTCGTTGTCGGGACTGAGAGATAAGTGAGCGAGAGCGGGAGGAGGGAAATGAAACCCTAACGCGTTTTTGATCTCCAAAAATTTAATTTTTTTTTTGACTGACGTGGACCACGCACGTCAACAAGGGGTGGACGCTGGATAGACGAATTCTCGCCGTGTAGAATTACTTGAGCTTGGGTGAGGGTAAGGAATACGCGTGTGGGTGGGGGCATTTTGGGTAACAAATGTGCTTAAGTGATCACATGATCACTTTTCTATCAAAGAAGACAGCAGCGACTAACGGATAGGCCAAATTGAAAAAAAATTAATCTTTAGTGGGTGCATTGCAAAAATTGAAACATTAGAGGTCGAATTGAAAATTAGCTCAAATTTTGGAAGGGTAAAGTTACTTTTTCCTATTCCATATTTAAGTATATACTCAGATTTCTTAGAAAAAAAATATATATACTCAGATTTCTCATAAAACTCAAAAATCAAAATGGTGATCTTTAATGAATGAAATCTTCAAATTTTTATTAAAAAAAAAAGAATAGAGTTATTCTCTGCTCAAAAAGTGGAAATCATTTGTATAAGAGAGCGCAAAACTTTCTCTAATTTTTTGTTGTTGTTGACATATTGTCAGATGCTCTATTTCTTTATAAGATCATAGAATATTTATTTTCTTTTTAATGACTCTCTTCATTTGATATCAGATAAAATTTTGTAATCAAAACTGATTTTAATAGAACAAAATAAATAGAATAAATTTTATAGATACCTACATTCAAGAAAAATATAAGAGAAGGTATTGTTAGTATTCTTAATAAATGAGGAACCTTATTTCAACTTGGCGTATATGATTAAAGTTGTTGAGGTGCATTTATGATTGGAATATTTGTGTACTTAATAACAACAATTAAGGAGTCCATATATAATTAATTTATTACATCAATTCTGTCCTGCCATTTCATGATAGTTGTTAGAACTTAGAAGAAGGCTGAAAATTCATGACGACCAACTAGTACCTTTTTCACATAAATTTACTCTTAAATGGAGCCACAATCCCCCACATTTTTTTAAAAAAAAAAATTTTAATTTATAAGGAGAACTCAATGGGTTGGTGTGGCCCTTCAGAGAATTGTTTTTTTTTTTCAAGCATTTAACATAGAGGGCAATGAATTAACTTTCTTTCTTCTTTTTGGGCCCTAGAAGTGAATTAAATTCATCAACTCCACCACTTTAATTTAATGATAGTTATTAAGGGCACTTATGGCATGGCTCTATAAATAGAGCCTGAACTTATACTCCAAAGCATGCTCATTTCATATTTGAAGAAAATTAAGCAACGATTAATCTTAATTTATATAGTTCAGAGGAGAATTAATGGAGAACAAAATGATGGGTTGTGCTGTATTGGCCTTCGGGTTGATGTTTTTGGTCCTAAATGCAAGTGGGAGCCCTTCGAATGACATATCATGCACGGATGCTACAACTGATTTGTTGCCGTGCCAGTCGTTCTTGGTGGGTGCTGGCCCAGCGTCGCCCACTGCTGCCTGCTGTCTAGGTGCACAAACTGTGGCAAAACAGCTGCTGGCTACCACCCCTGAAGCACGCAAGGCTGTGTGTGAGTGTATCCACAAGTATGGAAAAGATGTGGGTGCTAAGCCTGAGAATGGCAAACAAATTCTCCAGCTCTGCAAAATCGGTCCTTCACCTTGCAATTAATGACCCCAATGTGAAATAAACTTGGGGAAATGAAGGAGCAATTTAATTTTCCAAATGTATCGTGTTGAAAAAAAATATGGAGCTGGACTAGTACTGTTTTGGCTGTCTTAGCTTACATATTTATGAAAAATAGTAATCTAAATTAATAAAATAATTCTTAGTTCCTTCGCAATGATTTCGATATTGTTCCTTCTACTCGATCTTTTGAATGCACCTCCATATATTAAAGTAAGAATGCTGGAGACGCAGTAGAATTAATCATGCATGTATTAGATAATTCTACTATTATGTTACTACAGCCAAGCAAATTAATTAAGCCATGCAGTTTAAACCTGTGAATCTGGGAAATTAACCACTTAATTAATTACTGTGCATGCATTTACAAATATAAAAGTCATATTACTCTGCTAATCATTCCATTCACGTGGAATGGCACTACCTACAAAATAATTAAATAAAAATAGAATGATGAAAAAAACATATATTCTGGTGGCCAATAAGTGCCACTACAAAAAAAATCAAGTTTAATGGCATTGGAATAGTGGTACTTTTTAATGGTGTTTGATCAATTACTTGGTTGTTAGCTAGAAATCAACATATTAGGGTGGAGGTTTAGTGACATTTTATAAAAAAATGTCACTAATCAAATGCCATTAAACCTAATTTTTTTTGTAGTGTGCGGTCAAAACTAAAAAGGTGCCAGATCATACAATTGTTTGTAAATGAGACTTTAAGGAAAACAGAAGACGACACAAAAGTTCACTTTAACATTTAATTATCGACGCATATCTCTTTAATTTTTTAGTGCTCGTACCTGCATATGAGATGAATGTTCCTCATATGTGTTTATTTTTATTTTTATTAATGATTTCTATATATATTGTGATTGTTTTCTCCTTTAATTAAGTGTTGGCAATAATATAATAAAAAAAGAATGAAAAATAATATTTTAAAACAAGTAGCTAATGAAATAGAGAATCTGTTGGAGTTGGCATTAAAAAATGGATAGCTAAAATAAATAATTGTACTTTTTGACTAGGTAGAATACCTCTTACTGCTGGAGATGGTCTAATAAAACACACTTACTAGTTAATCGAAATCAAGATATTTGCTTTCGATCACTGGCAGAGCTAGAATTTGAGTTTTCAATAGATAAATTTGAAAAAAATAAATTAAAAATATTTAAAACACAAGGGGTTCTTAAACTTCATATTAAAACCTTAGAACGGGTAATTAATGACATTTAATTACTGTCCTCTTTTTTTCTCTCTAGCGTCTGAAAACTCTAGATGAGAAGTATCTTATTCTAAGTCGACTTTGACTATGGAAGGAGTTTTAGTGTTCCTGAGCACTGAATTTTTGAAGATCGGGTGAACATGGAGGAGAACCTGGCGAACATGTGGGAAAACCTTTCCCTCACGGAAGAAGAAATCGTAGATCTGGAAGCAGACAATCAGGCACTGGATGAATCTGAGATTTATGGAAAATCTTGTATGATTGGGAAGCTGTTTGCAGATCGGCCTATGAGCAAGGAGGTGATTCGAACAAAGCTGTGTAGGGGGTGGAAACCGTATGGAAATCTATCCTACAGAGTTTTGGGTGACAATTTATTTCTTGTGGAATTTCAATACGCATCTGATAAAGAGCGTGTGTTGAAAGGAAGGCCTTGGGTGTTTGAGGGTAGTTTGTTCCTGGTGGAAGACTACGATGGATTCACGACCCCGTCGCAGATCTCTTTCGAGAAGGAGCCTTTTTGGGTCCAAATGCATAACTTGCCATTAGCATGTATGAATCTTGCGATTGGAAGGCAGATTGGGAGTTCAGTAGGACAGGTTGAAGCCATTGATGTGGACGAGAAGGGGATGGGATGGGGTGAATCCCTTCGGGTCAAAATTAAAATTGATCTGAACAAGCCCATTCCTAGGGGGAGAATGCTGAAAGTCAAAGGAGCTCAAAAGTGGATAACTTTCAAATACGAAAAACTCCCGAAACCTTGTTATCAATGCAGGCTCATCAAACATGGTGTTACTGGCTGCACAAAGAAGAGCCAATTCAGAACACAGGAAGCTAAGTTTGAGTATGGCCCATGGCTACGTACTCCGTCCCCAACGTACCCGGTGATTTGGGGGTAGAGGCGAATCTTCAATGGAGAATTCAGAATCAAATTTTCATCACCCATAAGAAAAACGAGATAGAGAGGAACGACGAAGCCGATCCCCCACTCAAAGGAGGAGACCAAGGAAAAGCCCAGAATACGGCGGTGATTCCCGAGAGGCGACAGCGAGTAAGGAAGGGGCGACTGGGGACAGCAGATTCTAGGCAAAAAAATCTTCGCCAGGAGATGCGGGATTACATACACAAAAGGAAAGTGGAGCTAAAGGACGTAATGTCAGAAGCGCTGATCACGGGAAGAATCAGAGAAATAATTCTAAGGAGGTAACGGCTCCTAATGAATTCAATGCAGAATTTGGAGGAGATAATAACATCCATCAAGAAACAGGGATTTTAAAGGAAAAAATTAGTGGGGGAAAAGAATCCACAGAGGTGGGCCCAAGAAACTTCTATGTGAAGGAAGGGGTACATTTTGGTGAACCTAAGCAAGGTCCAGGAACTGGGCGTGGGCCAGCGCAACTAAAAATGGATCCAAGTATGAAAGGAGTATCTTATACAGGTTTTTCTATGGCTGACGTGGAACTTAAATTAAAAGGAGTAGTAGGGGAAAATGAAGAAAAACGACGAGCTAGTGCAGGTTCACTACCAACATCATGGAGCCAAAAGACAAGGGAGGGTCAGGAGGTTCCAGCTGCTATTCAAAAAGCAGAATTTTATGGAAAGCGCAAAAAACCAGAGAATACGGAAGAGGCAAGAGTAGATATTGTGGTGAAAAAAGGGCGGAATATTGGTGAGCGCCCAAAAAAGTCCAATAACTCTACACAAAAGGAAGATGAATATGGATCGGGATTGGCGGCGGCTGTGGTACAGCCTCGCCGACCGCAATGAGTTTTATAAGCTGGAACTGCCGAGGGCTTGGGAACCCTCGGACAGTTAGAGATCTTTACCGGTTGGTGAAGGAGAAGAAACCCATCTTGGTTTTCCTGATGGAAACTAAGTTACGTAGTAAAAGAATGGAGAGAGTTCGTTATAAAATGGGCTTTGAAAATATGTTCGTGGTGGATTCCGTTGGTAAAAGCGGAAGCCTAGCTTTGTTGTGGAAGACGGAAGTGGGGGCGGATATTCAAAATTATAGTCGTCGCCATATTAATGCGATTGTTAATTATCCAACGGGTCCTCCTCCATGGAAACTCACAGGTTTTTATGGTCAACCCGAGGCTAGTAAAAGAGGGGAAGCTTGGGATCTATTGAAGTACATTTCAAGAATAGAGCCGGAGCCTTGGATTTGTTTTGGCGACTTCAACGAAATCGTTAGCCTATCTGAAAAATGGGGAGAGAATGGAAGGCAACGGGGTTTGATGGAAGCTTTCCAAAAAACTCTGGAGGAATGTTCACTGTCTGATTTGGATTACAAGGGTCCAAAATATACTTGGACTAACTGCAGAGATGGAAATCAGTTCACAAAAGAACGACTTGATCGGGTTGTTGCTAACCAACGGTGGTGTGAATATTTTCGAGAGGTGGATGTCGTTATTGGAGCTGCACTAAGTTCGGACCACTCACCTATCGTGATTAATTTGGTGGGGGGTGAGTTCGGACAGCAACATCAAAGAAGGTTTAGGTATGAAGCTCACTGGAAAACAGACAAGAAATGCCATGAAATTATTGTACAAGCCTGGGAGGATTGGGGTGCAACAGCAGACCCGTGGCAGACCATTACTAGGCGGATTGAGAGGTGCAAGAAAGGACTACATAAATGGCAAGCTATAGAAGTGAGGTTCCCAAAACGAGTCTTGGAGGAAAAAATGAAAAAACTATTGGAATTGCAAAGGATGGATGAGAACCCAGACAGGGAGCATGTAGTGCAACTCCAAGAAGATATACACGGCTTGTTGGAGAAAGATGAATGGCATTGGAAGCAGAGGGCCAAAGTTGAATGGCTTAAACATGGCGACAAAAACTCAAAGTTCTTTTTTGCTTGTGCTAATCAGCGAAGGTCCATGAATAGAATCCGCACCATTGAAGATGAAAGGGGGAGGACTGCAAAGACACAAAAGGAGATCGGGAATGTGTTTGTGGAATATTTTTTGAATTTATTTACTGCAGGGAATATGGAAGCTAGCGTGGGGGCTGTAGAGGGCCGGGTCACAGAGGAGATGAATATGAGATTGTTGTAACCTTTTTCTGAGGTTAAGGTGAAGAATGCCCTTTTCCAGATGGCGCATTTAAAAGCTCCAGGGCCAGATGGTCTCACGGCCGGTTTTTTCCAAAAAAATTGGGACACCATGGGCCCCGAGGTTAGTAAAGCCATACTTCATATCCTGGATTGTGGTAGGATTCCTAGTGAGCTAAATTCCACTTTCATAGCTTTGATCCCAAAATCGAAAAACCCCACGACTGTTACTGAATTTCGACCTATTAGCTTGTGTAACATTTTGTATAAAATTGTTTCAAAAATACTAGCTAATAGGTTGAAGGTGGTATTGCCTCATGTTATTTCCCCAACCCAGAGTGCTTTTTTACTTGGGAGATTGATTACTGACAACGTGTTAGCAGCCTATGAGACTCTACACACCATGAACTCTAGAATGAAAGGAAAAAAAGGGTATATGGCAGTAAAGATTGATATGAGCAAAGCGTATGATAGGGTGGAGTGGAGGTTCCTAGAAGAGGTGATGATCCGTATGGGGTTCGCTCCGTAATGGAGAAATCTAGTAATGATGTGCGTGAGGTCGGTGAAATATGCGATTTTGGTGAATGGTATACCTAAAGGGAATGTAATTCCATCCAGAGGCATTCGACAAGGGGACCCCATATCCCCATATTTGTTCATTATTTGTGCAGAAGCTTTGAGCTCCTTATTGACTTGGGCAAACCAGGATGGTGTGTTGACAGGGGTCCCTACCTCTAGAAGGGGCCCTCGCCTTAACCACCTATTTTTTGCTGATGACAGTTTACTGTTTTGTAGAGCAGATATGAGCCACTGGACCCGATTGACAAATATACTTGCTATTTATGAGGCAGCGTCGGGTCAAAGATTGAACACTGCGAGGACGGCAATTTTTTTCAGCCATAATACCCGGTTGGAAGATAAGGAAAATATTCTTGAGGTGTCAGGTATACCGAGCACATAGAGATATGACAAGTATTTGGGACTTCCGGCTGTGGTGGGAAAATCTAGAACTAAAGAATTTAGGAGCATTATTGATTGGGTATGGAAGAAGCTTCAAGATTGGAAGTTCAAATTACTTTCACAGGCGGGTAAAGAAATTCTCCTAAAGGTTGTGATACAAGCCATCCCGACTTATTGTATGAGCTTGTTTTTACTTCCTAAAGGGCTATGTTCAGAAATAAACTCTATGATGCAAAGATTTTGGTGGGGAAATCAGACCAACGGATTCCAAATTCATTGGATGAAATGGAGTAAAATGGGAGAGGCAAAAAATTGTGGTGGTATGGGGTTTCGTGATTTCAAATGTTTCAACAAAGCTCTTTTGGTGAAGCAGTTTTGGAGATTGTGGAACATGCCAGACAGTTTGGTCTCCCAAATTATAAAGGCAAAATATTATCCAAGGGGTTCAATTTTAGAGGCTCAACTGGAGAATAAACCGTCCTTTGCTTGGAGGAGTATATGGGGGTCGGGTGATCTATTGAAGGATGGTCTGGTGTGGAGGATTGGCAATGGGTCAACCGTGAAAATCTGGAGTGACAAATGGGTCCTAATCCCTGATACTTACTCCATTCAATCACCTCCACAGGAACATATAATTGAGCCCAATGCAACAGTGAGTGAACTCATTGATAGAGATACACAATGGTGAAATATGGAACGCCTTGAGCAGATTTTCAGAGCGGAGGAGATCAAAGCTATACTGTCTATTCCACTAAGTTGCACCAACCAACCTGATGCTTTAATATGGAGGGGTACGGCTAAGGGCTCTTTCTCTGTAAAGAGTGCTTATCATATTGCGAAGGCAATGGAGGCAAGAGAACAGGCGAGTACATCCACTGGGGCTCAAATGAGTGAGGTGTGGAGACGAATTTGGAAATTAAAGTTACCCAACGCAGATAATAATTTTATTTGGAGAGCCTGCCACGATATACTTCCGACACAAGAAAAGTTGTATAGAAAAAAAATTAGTGTGGATCCTTTGTGCCCTCTCTGTGGATTGGTGACAGAAACCAGTTTTCATGCTTTATGGGACTGCTCCTCTGCATGACATGCTAACAATGCAGCCCACACTTTGGCAAAATTGGCAGCTTCTCATGGAGTAAATAGAACGTGGTTGGGGGTTATACCGGAGTGTATCTATGAGATTGTTCTTATAGAGCAATCCACTCCCAGAGATTGATTTCTGTAATTGGTACTACCCCACCCTAGCTTCAAAAAACTGAATGGGGGCAGTAGTGGTGTGCTGCCTTCTGAGGTGGCGTATAGCTATTGCCTGTATTCCATTTGGGAGAAGTTAGGGGAATGGGGTAGGAGAGCTGAGGTTTTGTTTTACATGAGCTTGTACTGATGGAGGTTTTCCTCTGTTTTTTGATTAATAAAGCTTATGATGAATTTTCTCAAAAAAAAAAAAAAAATAAAACCTTAGAACGGAAGGTATCAATTAAACCTTTCTCCTAGATAAGAAATATTTTAACTATGATTTAATAGTTGCCATAAAAGTACTCATGACACTTAAGACTCTCATTAGAGTCGATGTGTTTAAAGTTAATCCTCCAGGTTTTATAAGGTAATTCCATGATGGAAAACATTTTAACCAGGTCTTTCTAGTTTTGTTTTTAACATTGAAGGGAATGAATTAACTTTCTTTCTTCTTTTTCTTTTTACCCTAGAACTGAAACTTCTTAACTCCACTTTAATGATAGTTATTAAGGGTACTCATGGCAGGGCTCCATAAATAGAGCTTCGACTTATACTCTAAACCATGTTCATTTCATATTTGCAGAAAAGAAACGATTAATCTTTATATACTTCGAAAGAGAGTTAATGGAGAAGAAAATGATGGGTTTTATTGTAGGGAATATCTTCCGTTCGGACTGTGCTTAAAGGGCCACATTTATGCCCACCAACCACATGTTGCCACCTCACATAAAGAGAAAAAAATGAAAAAAAAAATTCTACACCCTACCGCATGAGACCACGACGCAGAAGAGAGAAAAGAGTTTCACGATGTTGCAAAGAAAGAAAAGAGAAAGAAGAGAAAGAAGGAGAAGGAAGAAGAAAGAAAGCTGAGACCCACAGTGTAGAGCCGACCGGCCTTGATCTGGCTGGCCACCGAGACCGTCGGTGGCGTCTCGTCAGCGCTTTTCTTTAGTTTTTCTTTGGTTTTTTTTTTCCGGTGGGTATGGTTTTTTCTTGGTTTTTAGGATGATTAAATCCAAAAAGGGTTAACTTTCCCCTATAGGTTTTTGTTTTGAGGCATTAGAAACGAGTTGTATGGCATTAGAATCGATTTTTGAGGTTGGGTTTCGAGTTTTTCGGTGTTTTCCGGTTGGGTTTGGCCAGAAATGAAGAATTCGCCGGAGATGGTTTGGCCGGAAATGGTGGGTCACGGTTGGGTCAGCCGGCGACGGCACTCGTCGCTGGTGAGTGCCGTCGCCAGAGAGGTGAGAGAGGAGAAGAAGAAAAAAAAGAAGAAAAAAACCAGGGGAAGAAGCGTGCTTGAGGAGTGAGGGAGAAGAAGAAGAAAAAAAAAAAAGAGAAAAAAAAACAGGGGAAGAAAGAAGCGTGCATGAGGGGTGAGGGAGAAGAAGAAAAAAAGAAAAGAAAAAAACCAGGGGAAGAAGAAGAAGGGGAAGAAGAAGAACCAACGATGCTAGGTTTGGGAGAAATAAAAGAAGAAAGGTGGGTTTGGTAATAATATTGTATAGTTGTTTTTATCTTGTAAACTTAAGTTTGGTAAGATTGAGTTAGGTGTCAATTTTTTATTGGTGACAAAAACCCCCCTGATTTTTGCCACAACCGAACAGCAGCAGCTCTCTTTGTTGTATTGGCCTTCGAGTTGATGTTTTCGGCCCTAAATGCAAGTGGGAGACCTTCGAATGACATATCATGCACGGATGTCGGATGCTATAATTGATTTGTCGCCGTGCTAACCGTTTTTGGTGAGTTCTGGGCCAACGTTGCCCACTGACGCCTGCTGTCAAGGTGCACAGATTGTGCTGCAACAGGCTACCACCATTGAAGTACGCAAATCTTTGTGCGAGTGTTTCAAAAATGTCACAAAAGGTCTTGGTGTTAACCTTGAGAAAGCTAAACAACTTCCCTCTCTTTGAAAAGATCCAGACTCCCGTACCCATTGACATTGACCCCAATATTGACTGTAGCAAGTAATCTCTCTCTCTCTCTCAATTTGCACGTGAAAATATGCATGTTTATTTATTTAACTTATATGTTTCCCTTCGTTGCATGTGCAGAATCCAATGATGCCCTCGAGAGAGATGTCAGTGAAATAAACAAATAAACTTGGGGAAGAAGGAGCAATTTAATTATCTAAATGTAATAGTGTTGAAAAAAACATGGAGCTGGACTGTTTTTGCTGTCTTAAGGCTTCGTTTACTTTGAGGTAAAATGGTTTTCGTCAGAAAATATTTTCAGAGAAGTCATTTCCCTGAAAATGTTTTCTGTCGAAAACATTTTATGGTGTTTGCTGCGCGTACGAAAAATTACAAAATTTATATATATTCATTAAATTATATTAAACTTTAAATTTACAGGTAGGTCTCGGGACTTGACCGAACCCGCTGGGACTTGACCAGGACCTACTCGGAACTTTAACAGGACCCGCCCAAGACTTGAGAGACTATTGCCCGGGACCTGCTCGGGACTTGACCGAGACCTGACCGGGACCTGACCTGGACTTTATCGGGACCCGTTCGAGACCTGCCCGGGACTTGACTAGGACCCGCGCAGACCCGATTGGGACCCACCCAGGACTTGATCGGGATCTGCCCGGGACTTGACTGGGACCCGTCCAGGACTTGACCGCGACTTGCCCGAGACCTGCCCGAGACCTGCCTAGGACTTAACCGGGACTTGCCCGGGACCCGATTGACACTTGCCCGGGACCCGACCGAGACTTGCCTGGGACTTGCTCGAGACCCGAGCGGGACTTGACTGAGACCTGCCCGGAACTTGACCGAGACCAGCCCGGGACTTGACCACGACTTGCCTGGGACTTGTTTGGGACCTGCCCGAGACTTGCCCGGGACTTGACCAGGACCTGCCCAGTAACTCCCAGGACTTGACCGAGACCCAATTGGGACTTGACCGGGACCTGCCCGAGCGGGTCTCTGGCAAGTTCCAGTTGGGTCCAGGGCAGGTCTCAGGTAGGTCCCGATCAAGTCCTGGGTGGTCCCGGTCAAGTCCCGAGCAGGTCACGGACAAGCCCCGAGCGGGTCCCGGTGAAGTCTCGGTCAAGCCCCGGACAAGTCCTGGGCAGGTCCCGGTGAAGTCCCAAGCGGGTCCTGGGCAGGTCCCGGTCAAGTCCTGGGCAAGTCTTGGTGAAGTTCGAGCGGGTCTCGGTCAGATCCTGGGCGGGTCCCTAGCAGGTCCCAGACAAGTCCCGGTGAAGTCTCGAGCGGGTCTCGGTCAAGTCCTTGGCAGGTTCTGGTCAAGTCCTGTGCGATCCCGAGCAGGTCACGGTGAAGTCCCGAGCAGGTCACGGACAAGTCCTGAGCAGGTCCCAGGCAGGTCCCGGTGAAGTCCCGAGCGGGTCCCAGGCAGGTCTCGGTCAAGTCCCGGGTGGGTCCCAATCAAGTCCGAGCAGGTCCCAGCCAAGTCCCGAGTGGGTCCCGGTCAAGTACCTGGCAGGTCCCAAGCGTGTCCCGGGCGAGTCCCGGTTAAGTGCCTTGCAGGTCCTGGGCAAGTGCCGGGTGGGTCCCGGTAAAGTCCCAAGTAAGTCTTGGGTAGGTCCCTGTCAAGTGCTGGGCGGGTCTCGGTAAAATCCCGAGCAAGTCTGAGGCGGGTCCTAGGCAAGTCTTGGTCAGGTCCCAGGAGTCCTAGGCGGTTTTCAAAATGGAGAATTAATGAAGAATTTTCGGTCAAATGAAAAATATTTTCCTTTAACCACTATTTTACGTCGAAGTAAACACCGTAAAATACAGAAATCATTTTTTAGAAACCATTTTACGTCGAAATAAACGGAGCCTAAACCACATAAAAAGAGGGCATAAAGCATTCCTTTGGAATAAATAACATCGACAACTCCCCTACTCCCCTCTACGAAAGTCCGCCCTTTGTCATCTAGCCTAATGAAAGCTAACACCACGGATACGTACAGTAGTACATATAGTACAGATGACCATGTATATAATCATCCGGAGCTACTATAGGGTCAGCCGACAATATAACCTTAACAATACCAAATTCTTCTGTACGTGGAACCGGTGGTAAGCAAATAATCCCATCACCTCCTTTGACATTAGAGCAAAATGGATTTGATAACGTAATTCTTATCCACGGTAATCAACCATCCGTGTGAAGAACCACACCATCTGATCTTACGACGTACCATTGGGTATGAATGATTTTAACTTATATGTCTTGTTTTGGGTGACGTTGTGTATGCCAATTGTAGCTTCTCCTTTATTAGATGATTGATTGTGACTTAAAAATAGTAGTGGAGGTTGATACATGAAAAGTTTGAAACGGCTTTCCCCATGATACTTCTTTAGGGCAACGGTGTACCATGCCATGCAAACAGCAGTAAAGTGAACATAGTCTGAAAGTGTTAACAACCTATTTAAAATCAAAACAAGAAGGTCTTCTGGAAGCCCTGCCCAATCCGATTAATCCAGTGAAAGTACTGTAGTACTGTTTCTTCTCTTGTTTGTGTTCAATAAGAGACTTTGCCCTAAATACGAGATGGTCAAATTAAAGAGACATCAAATTATCTCATGCTTATGCACTACTGAACAAAATAATCTTACCAAACGTTAAAAAAAGTAAATAAATAAATTTGGGAATTTTCAAGTATAACACCCTCAAACCCAAACCGATCGAGAGACATATATGTTGTTATGATCGATTTAAAAAGATTAAAACGAAACAATTAACCAAACAAAACTTTATATATTCCCCCTCTCTTTACTAAAAAAAATTA
>CM017321.1:824985-941300 GCA_006937295.1 Carpinus fangiana
CATTATTACTATATATATAAATATATAGCTACTATATTAATAATAATATATATAGTTATCTAATTATAGTTACCATATATATATAGTATAAATTCAAAACGTATATTACTATAACCCTATATTATAAATTCAAAATGTATTAATAACCCTAATTACTATATATATAAATAACCCTAATTATCTATGTATGTATATTTTCATTCAATTACAATATATATATAGCTACTATATTAATAATAATATGTATAGTTATCTAATTATAGTTACTATATTAATATTCGTATATATAGTAATTATCTAATTATAATAACTATATATTAATAATCATATATTAGTATTATTATTAAATAAATTTTTCATTACTAACGTGTCAATAATGACAGGTTACCAATTGGTAACGAGTCATTATTGACACGTTAGGAAATAATTTTTTATTTTTTTTTTAAAACTAGATATACATAATTACTATATATGTATATATATATATATAAATATATAGCTACTACATTAATAATAATATATATAGTTATCTAATTATAGTTACCATATATATATATTAATATATATTGTATAAATTCAAAATGTATTAATAACCCTCATTACTATACATATAAATAACCCTAGCATTTCCCTTATCTATGTATGTATATTTTCATTCAATTACAATATATATATTTATATATATAGCTACTATATTAATAATAATAGGACTATGGAAAAATCAAGATGGAGTCGGGAGGGCCTTTGAAAATTATTTTACTAAGTTGTTTACTGCAGGAGAAGCTGTTAATTATAATGATAGCCTGAATGGTTTAGATGGGCGAATTACAAACGCAATGAACGAGGCTCTTGTTCGACCTTTTATTGCGGAGGAAGTTCGAACTGCTTTATTTCAGATGGCTCCTCTAAAAGCACCCGGACCAGACGGTTTTAATGCTGATTTTTTTCAAAAACATTGGGACATTGTGGGACCTGAGGTTTGCAAAGCTGTTCTATATTCTCTTAATAATGCAACCCTTGATAGTGTTTTAAATTCTACATTTATAGCACTAATTCCTAAGATGAATAGTCCCACTAGTGTAACGGAGTTTAGACCGATTAGCTTGTGTAATGTCCTTTATAAAATTATTTTGAAGGTACTAGCTAATCGGCTTAAGGTGATTTTGCCAAATATTATTTCCCCTTATCAAAGTGCCTTTATTTCTGGAAGAATAATCACTGATAATATTTTGGCGGCCTATGAGACCCTTCATACGATGCACACGCGGAGAGGCAAAAAGGGCTATATGGCAGTCAAAATTGATATGAGTAAGGCTTATGACAGGGTGGAATGGGGTTTCTTGGAAAAGGTAATGGGAAAAATGGGGTTCGCGCCTGGTTGGATAAAACTTATCATGATGTGCGTAACTTCGGGGCATTATGCAATTTTGGTGAATGGGATACCGACGGGCAAGATTACTCCTACCAGGGGGATCAGACAAGGCAACCCGATATCCCCCTACTTATTCTTGATTTGTGCGGAGGTGTTAAGCTCATCATTAATAAAGGCGGATAGATAGGGTGTTTTGGAGGGGGTTCCTACTTCAAAAAGGGATCCTCGGTTAAATCACCTCTTTTTTGCTGATGATAGTTTGCTTTTTTGCAGAGCAGATTTGGACCATTGGAGTCGATTATCTAATTTACTCAAGGCCTACGAACTAGCCTCCGGACAAAAATTAAGCACATCCAAGACCGCTATTTTTTTTTCAGCCGGAACACTCCACAAGAAATTAAAAAAAGCATTCTAGATGAGGCGAGAATCCCATGTTCGCAGAGGTATGACAAGTATTTGGGTTTGCCAGCTTTGGTGGGGAAGTCCCGAACAAGAGAATTCAATAGTATCATTGATAGAGTGTGGAAGCGGATGCAAGACTGGAAGTTGAAGCTATTATCTCAAGCGGGTCGAGAAATTTTATTAAAAGCAGTAATACAAGCCATTCCGACATACTGCATGAGTGTGTTCATGCTTCCAAAGACTCTATGCTCCAAGATAAATTCAATGATGCAACAAATCTGGTGGGGGGCTTTGGGTATACATTGGATGAGCTGGAGTAAAATGGGCATTCCCAAATCAAAAGGAGGTATGGGGTTCCGGGATTTCAATTGCTTTAACAAGGCTCTTCTTGCTAAGCAATGTTGGAGGCTTTGGAAATCGCCAGAAAGCTTAGTATCTCAGATTTTAAGGGAGAAGTATTATGCTAATAGTTCAATTCTTGAGGCGAAATTGGGAAATAAACCATCCTATGCATGGAGAAGCATCTTGGGGGCTTGTGACATTCTTAAGGAGGGACTTTTTTGCAAGATAGGTGATGGAGAAAATACAAGGATATGGGGAGATAAATGGGTTCTGATCCCTACAACTTTCGCCATCCACTCGTTTCCTAGGGAATTAAATGGAGACGCTAAAGTTGCGGAACTTATTGATCGAGATTGCCACAGGTGGAATAAAGAGCTTATTGAGAGATTGTTCCTCCCTGAGGAGGTAGAGGCCATCCTTAAGATACCCATTGGCACACAACGTAGTGAGGTGGTCGTGTGGAGGGATACACCTAATGGGCTTTTCACCGTGAAAAGTGCATATCATGGGGCTATGAGACGTCTATCACAACTACAGGCCGAGAGTTCTTCCACTGCTGATCGGAAGGATTTGTGGGGTAGATTATGGAGTCTTAAAATACCCAATGCGGCAAAAAATTTCCTATGGCGGGCATGTCATGAGATTCTACCAACCAAAGCAAGTCTTTTTAGAAGGAAGGTAACCACGGATGATTTATGCCCTATTTGTACTCTTGAGGAGGAGACGTGTTTCCACATCTTGTGGAGTTGTCCCTCCGCAAGAGACGTGTGGAATGGAAGCATTAGAAGGTTCCATAAGAACTCGCTAAATGGTCCAACCTTTCGAAGTGTGGTGGAGGAGATGATGCGGTCATGCGAAGAAGATGAATTCTAGCTGTTTGTGGAGATTGCTCGATGGGTGTGGTTCAGACGGAATGAAGCTGTTCATGGTGGACCCTTTACTCACCCAATAGCCTTGGTCCAACAAGCTGGGGAGGCTTCAGCAAATTTTTCTGTTGCAAATAATAGAGAGGTAGTCCCATTTTTCGATCTCGAAAAACCTAAGGGGGGCAACAACTTGGGTAGCCTTTGAGGTCGGCTCTTGTTGGTGTCTGTATTCCAGTATGGAGAGATTGGAGAGTGGGACTGTGCCTATTTTTTTGGATTTTTGCTATTGCGATGATTTGTAAGGAGTTTTATGCTTCTTGATTTTAAGATTATGAATAAGATTGACCACTTTTTCTCAAAAAAAAAAAAAAAGAGAGATTGCCGACAAGCTTCAGAATCTGGCGCATTAAAAGCAAAAATCCAAGAACGAAAGATTTGATTGCTATATTGAAGAATTTAATGAAGATTTTACTCCAGTAATAAGATATTCTAGCAATCAAATATATTCTACTTTTATTAATTACGTTCTTTAAAATTAGTATTTTATTTTATTGAATTTTTATTTATTATTCTAGAAATTTTCATAATAGGATTAGTTGTCCTTTTGCTCCTAGTTTTCGCAGTATTATAAATACAATATACCTAACATGTAATAGGGGAGTTGATTTTTATTATGATGAGTTTATCAATGAGAAATCCTAATAGACTCAAAGTTTTTTTAAAAAATTATTAATTACTTCTTATTTATCTTTGTGACCCACTACATCACGTTACATCAATATCTACAAAAAAAATGCAATTAGTCTCCCTTTGATCACACCATGCTAGGCATCCTATCACCAGTAGCAAAAGCATTTTTCATTACCATCCAAAGAATAAACGTATGCTTAGGGAAGGCAGGCTAAGGTTTGTCTTAATTAGTTGTCTTTCCTTTAAACTGGGTTGGAAATTTTTTTCTTCTAACCCGATTTATTAAACTAAAATGTGTTCAAAATATATATGATTATAAGAATCACATGATCTATTAAGTATATATATAATATGATTTTTATATGTATTTTTCATAATTGTCAATTTAATGAACTAAACTAGAAAAAAAGGCTTCGATCTAATTAAGAGGAAAACTTTAATTTTAATACTGTTGATATTGGTTCTAAGTTTCCATGATATTAGGCACCAATGGCGAATGTCTTTAGACATCTTTTCGGCTGGTGGGTTGAAGCCCTTGGCTTGTCTCCCTCAATGAATGGTTTTTCTTGTAGGGGATCACCTAATACTTGGACCACAGGGTATAGGGTACTCAAACCATTACCTCTATCACAAAAGTAAACAAAGAAATAAACATTTTGGATCATCTTTCAATCAGCAATTGCCTAACTATATATAGTACTTTTGAGAATTCAGCTTATGAATCATTCTCTTATATTCAGCTATAATAGTACTCTCATTTTTTCCTTACCCAATTCTCTTGGTTTTGCATAAAAGATAAAAAATAAAAAAAGAGCTTATCTCACATTTGCCAAGGAGCAAGAGATGGATGAATTCTTAAGCATTACGGGTCTCCTCCGGTCAGTAATTGTCCAAATGGGGTACCAGCTTTGTGGGTTCCGTTTATGAACCATTCTCTTCAATTCAACTCCAATATATAGTGCCATTTCTCATCATACCCAATTTTCTAGGTATTGCGTAAAGAAAAACAAAAAAAAACTTTTAAGAAATTCTAACCCAATGACGAGCTTTGATACAAATAAGATAGTGTGTTGTCTATTATTATTATTATTATTATTATTATTATTTTGTGTGTGTATATATATATATTAATATGTCCACATAAGAGGGAAAGGGAGGTAGGAAAATTTGATTTAATAACCTCTGTTTCATAAGGCGTGTTTCAGTCGATTAAGCTACCCATCGGATGTTGCTTAGGATTTCTCATTCTATTATGAGGTTTGCTTTGTATTATTATTAGTTGCCCCATGTCTTTAATTTCGAGGAATATAATTATTCTTGTAATGGTTAATAGTTTCTTAGATTTATCTTTTCCTATACATTAATTTTGATAATTCTTAGAGGGGCGATTTCCCATTTAACCACAAGTTGGTTAAATTGGGGTGATTACCAATAACCCTGCCAAATTAGTTAAGGCTATTTTTAGGGGTGTTACATTGACAGAGACCCTTTGAACGATCTCTCTGAGTATCGACACATGGTAGGTGCTTTACAATATTACACTCTCACTTGCCCTGATATTGCCTACAATGTAAATCAACTTTGTCAATTTCTCCACTCTCTATCTACGGTCCGTATGATTGCAGCTAAATGTGTGTTGCGTTACTTAAAGGGTATTCTTGATTTTGGCTTGATTAAACTTCCGTCGTGGCTTTTGTGACTCGGATTGGGCGGGGAATCCAGATGATAGGAGATCCACCACCAGTTATAGCATTTATCTTGGCCCATGCCTTATCTCTAGGGCAGCCAAAAAGCAATATGTGGTAGGAAAGTTTTGAACCGAAGCTGAATATAGATCTATGGCTCTTGACGTTGCTGAATTATATTGGTTCCGTATGTCGTTTCAAGAATTAAACATTCTTCTTGCTCATACTCCATGCTTATGGGTTGACAAGAGCTCTAACTTCTAACCGTGTATCATATATGAACGAAACATATTAAAGTGGACTATCACTTCATCCAAGAAAAGCTTTTGAACAAGGATCCTCTAGCTTAATATATTCCTACTCATGATCAACCATCCGATGTGTTCACTAAAGGACTGTCCCGATCGAGCAGATTTCTACTTCTTCGTGGCAAGTTAATGGTTGTTTCACTCCCATTCACTTGAGAGGGAATGTTAGTGGTATAATCACCACACATGGCAGCAACTAAGGGTTAGTGGTATGAGCACCACACCTGGCTGCGACTGAGGCTTATCCAATGTCTCTTTGTAAAATCAAGTGAATAAACNCGTGCAAGTCGTTCTTGGTGGGTTCTGGCCCAGCGTCGCCCACTGCTGCCTGCTGTCTAGGTGCAGAAACTGCGACAAAACAGCTGCTGGCTAGCACCACTGAAACACGCAAGGCTGTGTGTGTGTGTATCCACAAGTGGGGAAGAGATGTGGGTGCTAACCCTGAGAATGGCAACAAAATTCGCGAGTTCTGCAAAACCGGTGATTCACCTTGCAAAGATGTGAAATAAACTTGGGGAAATGAAGAAGGAGCAATTTAATTTTCCAAATGTATCGTGTTGAAAAAAAATATGGAGCTGGACTAGTACTGTTTTGGCTGTCTTAGATTACATATTTATGAAAAATGGTAATCTAAATTAATAAAATAATTCCTAGTTCCTTCGCAATGATTTCGATATTGTTCCTTCTACTCAATCTTTTGAATGCACCTCCATATATTAAAGTAAGAATGCTGGAGACGCAGTAGAATTAATCATGCATGTATTAGATAATTCTACTATTATGTTACTACAGCCAAGCAAATTAAAAAAAACATATATTCCATAATTGAGTGCGGTCAATAAGTGAGTGCATAAATAGAATGATGAAAAAAACATATATTCTGGTGGCCAATAAGTGCGGTCAAAACTAAAAAGGTGCCGGATCATACAATTGTTTATGAATGATGAAAAATACTATGCAGACTCCAAAAACTTGTTTATCACAATATATGCGGAATTGAGACAGCGAAGCAATAAACAATTCAATCAAATATGTAAAGCAATAAGCAATGAAGAACACACAGATTTTGGTTACGAAGAGGAAGCCAATTAGAGCACTTCTCTAATTGTAAAACCTCTCCGGGGCAGCCAAACCCAGGAAATCAATTAACTCAGTAAAAGAATAAAGGATTACAAGATGTTCATACTCACAGAACCGTTGTTATTGACACACTCTTGTATAAGACAAGCAACCCACTTGCCTTCTACCGCAGTAGCCCTTTCTAGAGACAGCTGGCACAATCCTTCTATGTGATTTCCTTTCACCGAAACTCCGGTTGACTTCACTTCAACAATCGACAAATAATGATGAACATAGAACTAAACACTTCAAGAGAGAGAACTTAATCGCTCAATATCAAAGACTCTCTTGACACACAAAGGCGAATTCTAGATACCGAATTCGTAACCTAAACAGATCTGTAGAGATCTATTTATAACACCTAAAGACTCCTAGTCTAATTGGAACTCAATTACATTGTAAAATAAACCTAGAAGCTACGGGCCGTCCGGACGGTAAGTGGTCTCGTCCGGACGGGATATTAAAAACACGTGAAGAGTGAAATTTAATACGGGCCGTCCGGACGGGATAATTGTCCGTCCGGACGGTTCTAGGGCAACATCGCTTTCTCCAGTCTTTTGGTGCAACGCGTTCGAAGGCGTCCGGACGGGCTGCGAAAGGGATGCGAACGGGCTGCGAACGGAACTCTCGGGATTTAGTACTGGAACTGCATCACGTCCGGACGGTCCATCTGTCCGTCCGAACGCTTGTACTAGCTTGGCTCTTTTCTTTCCATTTTGCTCACGAACATTAGCCAATACTTGAAACTAACAAATGAGACTTTAAGGAAAACAGAAGACGACACAAAAGTTAACTTTAACGTTTAATTATCGACGCATATCTCTTTTATTTTTTAGTGTTCGTACTTGCATATGAGATGAATGTTCCTCATATGTGTTTATTTTTATTTTTATTAATGATTTCTATATATATTGTGATTGTTTTCCCCTTTAATTAAGTGTTGGCAATAATATAATAAAAAAATAATGAAAAATAATATTTTAAAACAAGTAACTAATAAAATAAAGAATCTGTTAGAATTGGCATTAAAAAATGGGTAGCTAAAATAAAGAATTGTACTTTTTTACTAGATAGAATACCTCTTACCACTGGAGATGGTCTAATAAAACACACCTACTAGTTAATCAAAATCAAGATACTTGCTTTCGATCATTGGCAGAGCTAGAATTTGAGTTTTCAATAGATAAATTTGAAAAAAAATAAATAAATAATATTAAAAACACAAGGGGTTCTTAAACTTCATATTAAAATTGCCCAGTTGAGCTAGGATATTAATGGGTTATATTAATTTTCTTATTTTTGAAGAAATTTCTTAATTAACACTAATTAATCTAGCTCTCAATTTATTTTAGTATTTTTTTAATGTCGATCTGTTCTGGTCTTGCCTTGTACATGAACTGGTTAGGAATTTGATCGAGGTTCCCTTATACATTAACTGCTTAATTTATTCATCTATGTAATAGGATTTGAACTTATTTTAATCCCATAATACTTGAATTCTTTATTGAAATCTTGATGTTATCTTACTTGTTTTAAGACCACGGAGAAGACTCCATCGAATCATTTCATATCTTTTAGAAAACACTGTTAACTCAACTTTCTTTAAACTCAGTCTATTAAATTGATATTTGTCGATCGTTAGAACTTGCAATTCTCACATATTCCTTAATCCTTATCCTTAAGATTATGCTCTTAATTGATATCATGCATGGCTTGATCCCCTCATCATTGGGAAGGAAGAAAAAAGCAGTAGAACATGATATCCTGAACTAGCTACGTACCAGCTGTAATCATGGAGCACCATTGAAGATGTGTATTAGTTTATATAATGTCCTTTACTCCTTTTCATGCATGAATTGAGATTTTTTTTTTTTTTTTTTTTTTTTTGACATGTTCACACAAGAAGGGGAAGAGAGATTTGAACTAATGACCTCCGCTTTATTAGACGAATTGAGATGTTAAAAGGTGCTGTTTTTTATGAGATTGATCTCCTTTTTTTGTTTTTTATTCATTATCTTCGTTTAATTCCTCTCTATCAGTCCCTACTGCGGATAATTATTAGCCTTTTGCTATTTAGATATAAGTTATAATGATTGATTTATGTAATAAATAGTAAACTTTAGAGGGCTTCCCTACCAAAGGAAATTGAAGAAAATGTAGCACGATGGCCTGCTGATGAAATATTTTATAGATTTGCAAATGCAATTATGAATTCTGGCAGACATTATTAGTATGTACCAAACTTAATCATTCTGTGGAGCAAATTGTCTAATTCATGTGAATTACTTTCTCATTATCGAGGTTTAATATTGTTGTATTTAATATTATGCATTGAAACACGTCATTTAAATTTTTAAAATAATGTGATTACATATTCACCATGTGATAATATATGTATTATTAGATCTGCTAAATTTAATTTTAATTATGAAATGACTCATTTCCATTTCACTTGAAATTGAAATGATTCTTTTTCGTCTAACATATGCTTGTAATCATACTGTTAAAATTAGTGGCTCATATTAAAATACTAGTGGAAGGCCAAGTAGACAGAAGCAAAGTGAATGTAGCAACGTTCATGAAGTAGGAGTTTAATGGCCCATGGGCGTAATTAAGGTTTAGGGTTTTCCTATATATATGTTATGATGTAACCCTGAATTATTAATAGCAAAATATAGCTATCTCTGTGTGGACGTAAATACATTGCTGAACCACATTAAATCTGTGTCTAAAACTCTCTCTTTTTTATTTTATATTGTTTATCATTATTGTGTACAATAACAATACATACTTATTCATGTTGTCATGTTGTCATTCCATTTATCGGATTATATAAATTGTGTTTCATATATTGTCAAGTATAGTCCCAAGGTTGCAATTGACAATAAAATTAGATTTCAACCTAATAAATTTCCTATTGGTCAAAAGACCAAATACCCTTTAATGATTTTTTTTTTTTTTTTTTTTTTTTTGTTAAAGAAACTCGAGAATGTCTGAAATTTGATATAATTTTTTTTTTCTTGAGTTTTCATAATTATTTTGTATTATGTTTAAATTCATTAGAGGATTTCAAACTTAAAATAATTTTTTTTAATCATTTACTACCCTACAAAACAGTTTATGGGATTAACCTACTACCTCTAAAACAATTGATTGAGTAGTTGGTCACCTCGAAAAACAACTTATGGGTGTGGCCGGGTTCTCCTTTATTGGCTGCAATATGCATAAGGCATTCTCAAAATAGTTAATGGGATATTCGATCACTCTCACTATAGTTAAGAAGGGTGGCCGGAACACCTCAACGACCACCACATTTACTTTTTTAGAGTGAACTACCACCCCCAATTGACTGTTTTACAATAATTTGACTATCCTCAAACAATTCATGAATTCATGAAGTGGCCAGCCACTCAAAACGGTTGATGAGGTTGCTTATACACTCATTTAAACAAAAAAAAATAAAATAAAAAAATTTAAAAAAAGTTTGAATGAGATGGCATTATCCTAACCATTGGTTTGGTTACAAACGAAAGGCATAAGAAGGGGTCAAAGAGCATCTTTTAATCCACCCAATCCCGCATGGCTAGGCTGTCTCGTCTTAAGTATGTCTATGTAAGTTGAGCTTAACTAATTGAAAAGCTCGCCTCGAATCTTGGTCTTCGTGGAAGCTTGTGCAGAGTGACCCTCAGGTCCCTCACGATCTCGCCACCTCTCTCTCTCATATTTTTTCACTTGAATGTTCAGAATATCGGATCACCACATGACCATTTCCTTCTCTGTTTGAACTTTCCTAAACAATCCATCTTCTCTCCCTTTCCCTTCTTTTTCTTGGCGTCTTTTCTTGCTACAAGGGTTATCCTTTGTGGGTTTTCTTGATTTTGTTAATTTGCTATCTACCTTTCTGGGATTCTTTGACCCAACCCACCCTTTCCAAGCTTTACTCCCATTGTTGTTGTTATTATTTTTATCCATTTCTCTATTGGGGTTCCCTCACTTTTTGTTGTTTTCGTCTGAGAGATTCTTTCCACTGGGATTTTGGCTTCTCTTTGTGTTATGTAGCTTTGTAAGCATTTTTGTTTTGTTTTCTTACGTTGCTTTTTATATTTGGTGAGCCTATTCTCTGTGCCATTTGGTTCATTTCGTCTCTGTTAATGGGCTGTTGATGTCTTTGGCCGTTGGAGTGGTTTCAAGTTCCAAAAGCATGGGTTACGATGAAAAAACCAACGAGGGAGAGGAACACAGTGAAGCTTCTAAAACACAGACAACAGCAAAAACAGCTACAGATGAAGAAAATGACGGTGCCCCAGGAGGGCTGGTACGGCGAATGAGTGAGAGTTCTATCTATGCAACTGATCAGGAGGATGAAGATGACGAAGGAAGGAAGATAGAGTTGGGTCCTCAGTACACGCTGAAGGAACAATTCGAGAAGGATAAGGTTTGCTTCTGCATGTGTTTGCTTTTATCCTTAGTTAAATAATCAGTTACTCTGTTTTTGGGCCTTTTCGATTATGACAATTGTTTTTGTAATCTTTCTCGTTTCATGATTATGTATGAGGATGTAGGATGATGAGAGCTTGAGGAGATGGAAGGAACAGCTTCTTGGGAGTGTAGACTTCAATTCTGTTGTAGGTAACCATTTTATTTTTTTTCCCAATTGTTTATCTTTAAACTTTATTTGATTGCTGAGAAAATGGGGGGGGGGGATTCAAATTTGGAATCTTTCATTTTGGAAGGTTCTACTTTTCCTATAGTAATTGGATGCCCATAGCATTAACAAAAGGTACTGATTTTGAAAGAGATTTTGCTTCCAAATTTTGCTAGCCTTTTGCTTTAAATCTCAGCTGTTTGATGGCAGCTTTAAAATGATGGGCATTTTAAAAGTATCCCCTCTTCTTCAATATCCAATAATTAGATTAGTGCTGATGGATCGAGTGCCCATAGCATTAACAAAAGGTACTGATTTTGAAAGAGATTTTGCTTCCAAATTTTGCTAGCCTTTTGCTTTAAATCTCAGCTGTTTGATAGGAAGCTTTAAAATGATGGGCATTTTAAAAGTATCCCCTCTTCTTCAATATCCAATAATTAGATTAGTGCTGATGGATCGAGTCCTTCAGTTTATTTGTGTTTCTGATTTTGTTTTTCTATTCCTTTTCTGTGTCTATGTAGAAACTCTAGAACCAGAAGTTAAGATCCTGAGCCTCGCAATCAAGTCCCCTGGAATAGCT
Source organism: Carpinus fangiana (assembly GCA_006937295.1). Taxonomy (NCBI): domain Eukaryota; kingdom Viridiplantae; phylum Streptophyta; class Magnoliopsida; order Fagales; family Betulaceae; genus Carpinus; species Carpinus fangiana. The sequence goes on from CM017321.1 coordinate 836,995, forward strand.
GATATCGTTCTTCCCATTACCGACAATGGAAACCACAAGGGCTTGTGGTTTACTCTGAAAGAAGGAAGCCGTTACAGCCTGAATTTCACTTTTCAGGTCAGCAATAACATTGTTTCAGGTCTCAAATACACTAACACTGTGTGGAAAACTGGTATGAAGGGTAAGCTTTCTCTCTCTCTCTCTCTCATGCACACAAACACATGGACTTTATGCTAAAGAATCAGGACATGTAACCCTTGACCTTAGGAATCAATGTTTTTCTGTCTTGTGAATCCTTGCACCAGTGGACAGCTCAAAAGAGATGCTTGGAACCTTCAGTCCTCAGGCAGAGCCTTACACATATGAGATGCATGAAGAGACTACACCATCTGGCATATTTGCCAGAGGATCATACTCAGCTAGAAGTAAGGTAGGTTCAGCCAATGTTCTATGTTGCCTTAGCCTTTGGTTTACCTTAATTATTCCAAATAATTTGAGAGAATTTCTGTATCATGAGACAAGGACATAAAACTTTAGGCCATGTATGTTTTGTGTCTTTCGTTTAATGTTTTCAAGACAAAAAGATTATCAAACAACTCAAAACACAAAACACTTATCAAAACATAAAAACAAATTATCACATCAGCACACTAGTTCATACCCATTTTTTTTTTAAAAAAAAAAAAAAACACCCCCCAAAACACTTTAATAGCAATTACTATTCATTTGTTTACACCAATGGATGGATGGGGAAAGAATCAACTTTGCTTGAATTTGCCTTTGCCTATCATTATTAGTTTTTATTCGGCCCACTGTGCAGCATCACTCATGCATGTGAAATTCAAAATTGCGGGCCACCCACTAGTTAGAAATTGAACGTTAAGGATGATAAAGACTCTCAGTTTGGATTTGTCTCATTGATCTCCTTCACATTCTTTTTTTCTCTGTTTTCAGTTTGTTGATGATGACAACAAGTGCTACTTGGAGATCAATTACACATTTGATATCCGTAAAGATTGGCAGTTGGTTTAGACTGGGAAGTCTCCCTTTAGTGTCTCTGTTTTCGTTACCTGTTAATTGTTTTCTAAGCAGAAATCTGCTTCGGTGTTGACATGTCTCATTTCCAGTGTCCTATCTATTTTCAATCCTGTCCGAGATCAGCACCTAAACAATGAAGAGGGGATTTTTGTAGGAAAAAAGAAAACGAAAAAGGAAAATCATAACTTGTTAATTATAAAGTTGAGCTTTTAAGGGCATTCTCTCCTCTCTCTCTCTCTCTCTAATTGTTGTGAATGTCAGCACATCAATGTAACAGGGGACAGGGGACTCGTTAATTTCTGTTATATTTACGCTTTATTTCTGTACTTTGAGCTTGTTAACCATTCCTGTAGAACACGGCATGTTTCATAGTTGTCTTTTGTTCTTTATTCTCTATGAATTCAAACTTCTAAAGTTCTCCAAAGCATGTTCCTTTTACTTTCTTCTATGTTCTGTTCTGTTCTTTTCATTTTGAGTTAGCCCCCCTTGTTCTGTTCTTTGCATGTTTCTTTCTCTCTCTTTTTTTCTTCCTTTTTTCCTTCTTCAGTATCTCACATTCAACATTCATTTTAGAAAATATGTGCGCAATTAATCGTTTCTAACTCTTGCGCGGATCTGAGGTGTTAAACTGGCCAAACTTATAGCTCGAACAAGACAATAACAAAGGACAAAACAGGCACTAATGTAATGGAAAAAGAGTGTTTTATGATACAAAAGAGCACTAATGTAATGGACTTACTTTTTGAGTGCAAAAGTATTTGTTAATGAGCATAATAGAGGCCTTAGAGGGCACAAACAGCTGCTAATTATATATAACATAACGGAAACAGAGCGTCGTTAGAGGTACTACAATTTATCACAAGTCTCTTACAAAGTAATATGATTGTCTATGTATCATGTTACAAACCTTGGGTAGAACTCATCATTGAAAACCGGCTTACAAGGGAAGGGTGCCCAAGAGCTTATATACACATGGTTAAGATTACGCTTTCATGGCCGACATCCACGGCAGCCCACTCTATCGACGTTGACCCAATGGCAACCCTTTCTCTTTTGACGGCTTTACTCACCTATCAATATTTTAATTTAGCCCATGGATCGCCCTCTCCGTAACTCGAACCCTTCGACATGGTGGCTAGCTCTAATACCAAATGTTACAAACCTTAGATAGAACTTATCCTTGAAAATCGGCTTGCAAGGAAAATGTGCCCAAGAGCTTATATACACATGGTCAAGATTAGACTTAACCCATGTGGGACACTAGGATCGTAACATATCATTACAAATTGACATAGCAGTTCATGTAGCGTTTACTAGGTTAGCCACTAAAATGTGAACTACCACTTAACATTCATTTTCATAAAATGTATATTGTTACATGAATTGTATTACTACAAACATTTTCTATGCTTCAAAGTGAGGATATATAGCTTCAGCTTTTACTGTAAAAAATTCACTGATCATGTGGCTTATGTAAATGTTCCTCTCAATGGCCTTTCCCATTCAAAATGTTCCTCCCCACCTCGGCACCCCCCGTTTCTACACCATTGCTGGTGACTCCGGCAGCTTTTCATGCTCTTTCGCTAGGAAGCAAATTATGCTTCCAAAAGGCAAAAGCTATATGGTGCCTAAACGTAATGTCCCAACTTTTCATTTTTTTGTTGTTGTTGTTATAATACCATGAACACCATTAGTCACTCTATGACTATACTACTTTTTTCTTTTTCTTTCTTTTTTTTTTTTTTTTTTGGAGCAAAAAAGTAGGCTAGAGAGATCAATTGTGGCTATTCTACCTGGGTGTGACCATAATAGCACCTGCCCACTAGGAGCCACATAGAAATTAGCCATTTCTTTTATGACCCTGCTTAGTTCAAAAGACGAGGATCACTATAAACAATTCCTTTAATTTTCAAGAGTGATCACAAAAATTTGATGAATTTTCCATTTTCATGTCTTTAATTCTGAGAATTGGAGGTATTTAAAAAATTTTTTAAAAAAAAAAAAAAAAAAAGGGACCTTCGTGGGTGATATATTGGAAGTGGCCTCTTGTTCTAGAATTTGGGCTGCTATATATCGATTCTACATCTATATTTTATTTGCACGATATCTGTGAGTTGTATAATGAATCTATTTCTATCATATAATTATGTGGAACTTGGCCAGTTCATGTGCCTTGTTCTAACTGATGTTGTCTTTGTCTCAGTCAACTTTCCTGTGAAGAACCTGGAGTTGAATTGAAGGATTACATACCGGCAAGGAGAATGAGAAGTTGCGGTCAAAGTATGATGGTAAACCCGCCTGAATGAAGGAAAAGTAAAGGCTATCAACTTTTGGTCTCCCAAAGTTTTGACTGTAAAACCATCCATGCATTGTTTTAGAAGAATTCTAGAGGCAAAATATTGTACAGTGTTAGAATTTTTGACTGCTATTTGTTTGCAGTGGCTATGCTCTTAATTAATCAGTATCCAACCATCTTAAGACATTTTTATCAATGATTAGGCCCTTGAAGAGCATTAACAATATATCCTTCAAAATCTTCTTAAACTTTTGAAGAATAACCTCACTGTTCTAAAACATTATACACCTCATTCTTTATTTTGTAGAATGACTATATTTTTCTATTCTATTTTGGAGAATGGGTCCTGCATAATTGGAAATTATGGAGATCGAGCATCTAATTGAAACAAAACATATACAACTTTTAGGAAAATTTTCTGTTCAACTTTTGAAATGGTGTAAGGCTTATATATATAAATGGGAGGGAGAAAATGGGTTTGGAAAAAAAATGAGTATCGTGGAGATGAGTTTTGTGTCTTAATTTTGAATTGTTTTTTTTAAGAAGAAAAAAAGAAAAGAAAAGAAAGAGCAGAAACAGCAGACATGGCATATGCCACATCACCTTCGTGATTACTGTAAAATCACGAAGGTTGTAAGAATATCACTACTCATATAAAACTTAACCAAGTCAACTTCAAGTTTTATCTTTTCTGCAAACATTCAAAGAAAACGATAATAGCATGATATACTTTTATAATAGACTAGGGCCTAGTGGGCCGGTGGCTTCCACAGTTCTGAACATATATTCTATATATTTTTCTTTCATATTTGACCACCGAAAGTGCAAAGTGCAAAGATCAAGATCCAGACACAGAAAATGGAGGGTACTGAGTCTGAGATGAAGAACTTCGCCAAGGTATGGCTTTTAGTGTTCATATCTCTAAGCTACTGTTATGGCATTGGAAAGTTAGTCTGCAGAGGCATTCCAAGGCTTCTTTCTGTAATCCCAATCGTCTGCCTCTTCCTTCTCCTTCCTCTCAATCTCTCCTCCGTGCATCTTGGAGGCACCACTGCTTTCTTCATTGCATGGCTCGCCAATTTCAAACTCTTGCTCTTTGCTTTTGGCAAAGGGCCCCTTTCCTCACACCCATCACTCTCTCTTGGCCGCTTCGTTGCCCTTGCTTGTTTTCCCATTAAATTCCAACAAATCAAAGAAACCCCACCTGGAAAATTGCATTCAATTGCTCCCAAAAAGCCCAAAATTGGCCAGAAATTGCCTCTCAACTATGCAGTAAAGGGTCTGCTTTTAGCATTGTTTGTCCGAGTCTATGACTACCGCGACCACATTCATCCAACGGCCATACTCGTCCTATACTGTTTCCACATATATTTCGGCCTCGAGATCATCCTAGCCATGGTTGCAGCCCTGGCTCGAGCCCTACTGGGCCTGGAGCTCGAGCCGCAATTCGATGATCCGTACCTCTCCACCTCGTTGCAAGACTTCTGGGGCAGAAGATGGAACCTCATGGTCACCGGTATCCTACGACCGACCGTATACGAACCTGTCCGCAACACTTGTAACCGTGTTGTAGGTCGCAGGTGGGCTGCTTTTCCAGCGGTGCTAGTGACCTTTCTCGCATCGGCTTTAATGCACGAGCTCATGTTTTACTACCTGGGGCGCGTGCGGCCCACCTGGGAGATCACGTGGTTCTTCCTCCTCCACGGTGTCTGTTTGATGGTCGAGATCGCTCTGAAGAAGACCCTTCCCGGTAATTTTCGGTTGCCGAGGCTGATATCTAGGATCCTGACCACTGGATTCGTGATGGTTACCGGCTTTTGGCTATTCTTTCCCCAGTTCCTCCGGTGTAAGGCTGATGTCCGGGGGCTCGAGGAATACGCAGCTCTCGGCGCGTTTTTGAAGAACGCTTTTCGCGGTCTGCCTTTGCAGCGTTTCAACGCATCGAGAACCTTGTAAGTTGTAATCGTGGCCTTAATTTGACCTCTCATTTTGCGTACATGCTGTAGGTCAGCTCATCGGACGGCTTAAAATCAATCCAGCAGTTTGTAGACGGTTTTGATTGAGGAATTCTTCCCATTAAGAAAGAAAGCTTTGTTTCTCATAAATAATTTTTATTTTTATTTTTTTAATGAGAAAATAGACAAAGTTAGGCATAAGCTCAAATCATTAGGTCCAATTCCAATGAATTGAGACGTGTTTCCTTCTTTATGTCTTGTCATATGCCTCAAGTCCAATCAATTCATTTAGAATTAAACTTGAGAGTAAAAAAAATCATTTGGAATGTATTCTTTGTTTGAAGAAAATGACGTTTTCGTATGGTAAGTTGAGCAAATGGTGAGAAATTACGATTCCAATAAGCCCTGATCTCCATCATGATTTTGGAAATTTAATCCTTAGTGAAATTGGCTTGCAGTCAAATATTTAGGAAGGGGAATTTCTTCATCTTTCTCATCTCTAATAGGCCGTTGGTTTTGCAACATTTTGGCCCCCACAAATGTTAGGTGTAAGCAAGTTTTGGATAGTGGCTAGGGAGTATAGCTAGTCACACTCGGTTGGTATGAGAATAAATATTAGGGTAAAGTTCATATTTTCCTCTAAAATTACCACCCAATTGACAAGAAAAATGCTAGGGGTTCTCTTCATAGTATTTTTCTAGCATTCTCTCAGACTTAGTTAAAATATGATTTAAGAAAAAATAAAATTGTAGTGGCCCCCACCACCGGTTTTTTTAGGCATTAGCACCAAATTTGCATCAAATTTGAAGCATTAACATCAAATTTGCATCAAATTTGAGGCATCAGCACCAAAATTGAGGCATTAGCACTAAATTTAGGATGATCAAATTCATTTTGGGTGATACAATCCCTAAAGGTTTAACCTTCCACCCTTAGGTTTTAGTTTTGAATCCAAAAACAAGTTTTAAAGCATTAGAACCTAAATATTAACTCATAAAAATTAATTTGTTGGTAAAAAAACGGTACTATAATTTTATTTTTTCTTAAATCATGTTCTAGTAAGTCTAGGAGAACGCCAGAAGAATACTACGGGGAGAACCCCTAGCAAACCCCAATTGACAATGTCCCCTCCATACTTTCAATTGTGATAATGTCACCCCCAAACTATCAAACCATTGTCAATATCTCTCTTAAGGTTAGCAAAAAGATTAAAATGCCCCTATATATTTCTCAATAAAACAAAAATACTCCTATAAACTCCAAAAAAAAAAATTATTTTAAAAACGAAAAATTTTAATTTAAAAAAAAAAAAACTATTATTTTTTAAACGAAAATTATTTTTTGAACAAATTTTTTTTAATGATTTTTTTTAACGGAAATTTTTATTTAAAAGATTTTTTTTTCATTTTTTTTTAGAAAACGAAAATTTTTATTTTTCTTACACGGAAATTGTTATTTTTTTTTAAAAAAAAAAACCGAAATTTTTATTTAAAAAAGTTATAAAACAAAAAAAAAAATCAACTTTTATAAAAAAAATTGAATTTTTTTCTTTTTTTTCTTCTACAAAGGATTTTTTTTAAAAAAAAAATTAATTAATTTTCCACCCTTTGGATTTTTTTTAATTTTTTTTTTTTAGTTTTATGTTTTTTTCTATAAGTTTTAGTAGTTTTTATACTGAGGGTAGTTTCGTCATTGGGGGAACATTGACAATGTTTTGGTAGTTTGGGGGGATATTATCATAATTAAAAGTTTGGGGGACACTGTCAATTTGGTGGTAGTTTGAGGGGGTTTTGTGAACTTTTCCCTAAATATTATTTCCTTTATTTCATTTTCTAAAAATTTACTTGCTCTTGATGAAAGAGAGGGAAAAATAAATAAATAGAGAAATAAAGAAAGAGAGGGGAAAAGAGAACATTATATTAAAATTATATATATATATGCATTTATACAGTGCTTCCTTACATTTAAGTAAGCATGGTCGATGAAATACAAAATATATTTAATTTTTAAGAATCGAATTTTTTTTTTAAAAAAAAATTAATTACCAATTTTACATAAAAATTCAAAATGTGTGAGCCATTATGCTATAATTAAGTGCCTCTCTCTCTCTTTCTATATATACATATATATAATTTGTAGCAAATATACATAGAGAATGAGAGTGAGAGTTAGAGAGAGAAGTCTGTTTTGGGTAAAAAAAAAAAGAAAGAAGAAAAGACAAGTCTGTTTTGGATGGGTTCATGGAAGAAATTAACGGAATTTTTTTGTTTGTCAAACTCTTTGGAGTTTGCCGTTAGTGTTTTGGTTTAAAACCCCCCTTGATAAATCTGGACCAGCCAAGTCCTTTCTATGGCGGTTGGCTTCCAAGATGAACTAAATGGGTTAGGTATTAAGGATTCGGATTCTTCTTGTTATTAAATTGTCCGAATTTTTGAGCTATATAGATCGTTTTTATCTGTTTGGATCAGGTAAATCTCGTTTCTTCATTCTTAGATTGCTTAAATTAATAAGTGGGTACACTTGTTCGTGTATTAGTCATTGTGGTGAGAAAAATGTCATGTATCTCTTAACATGTGAGAATTACATTATTTTTTTAATAATATGTGAAATGTACATATTGTTCTAATAAAATTTTCTCTAAAATAATTTTATATACTATGTTTTTATCTTACAAATATCTTACAATATTAAAGTAGTTAATTTTTTTTTAATAAGAATTGTTAAAATGCTTGACTGAGAATATCATATTAACATTATAGAATAATTATGAGATAAAAGTGTAATTTCTAACTATACTATTTTTCTTCTTCAACTTTGTTAATGTTATTTCAAGGGCACCTGATTTTCACATGCTACAAAAGTACAAATAATGAAGAAAGTCTTTGCCTTAATTTAAAATAAAACTGTCTCCAATAAATTGCTCAATCGGCTGAGGATAATGTCTTATAAAATTAACATCACTAATTCAAATTTTTCTCACCATTTTTTTTTTTTTTCCCTTTGTCCGTGCATGTAAAAATAATTAAAGGAAAACTATTTTAGGCAAGGCGGTGGTGACCCAGGACGGAGAGAATCCATTTAGTTAAAACAATAGGGCATTTTTATCCAAAACTTGTCCAAAATATTTGCTTTAGACAAAAATGCCCTTCTCATTTTAACTAAATGGATCCCCTCCATTTCATATGAAATGGAGAGGATCCTTCTCCTTCGTGGGTCACCACCGCCTTGCCTAAAATAGTTTTCCTTTAATATTCCATTTCAAATTAAATGGAGGGGATCCAGGTCCACCGAGGAAGTCGATCATGTTGTAGACTCTAGAGGGAGAGGTTAACGATGAGATAAACTGTTGAGCAAACCAAGACATGCATGGCAGACCATTTAATGGTAGTTATTGAAGGCAATTGGTAATTCATTCAATGGTCACGACTCACGAAGGGCAAGAGCAAGCAACACATCTCTCACATTCAGCGACCGTTGGATCATCATCGTATGGTTGCAAGAATTCCCAGACAGATATGATCAGGTCTATAAATTATAAGAAGCTATGAGAAGCACCGCAAAAGAAAATATTTGGTTTGAAGAGATCGAAGAGATGATGGGGTACTGGAAGCAGCAGCATGAGCAGGCTAAGTTGGCTCTGGTGTCAATGATGCTGCTGATGATATGGTCGGCGATTTCGCCGGCGCAGGCATGCCAAGCAAGCGGCGGCGAGTGCAGAGTCTGCATCGTAGAGCAGTTGAAGTTCGGTTGTCCGTCATGCGTGCCGGTCATACGCTGCATGGCGCGATGCCTGTGGGGCGGTCGCTCAAGGTCTGTGTGTGTGAAGAGGTGTGATTGCAACGGCGGGGGCCCAAAGCTCTCTGATTGCAAGAAATGCCTGTCGCGGTGCAAATGCAGCTGTGCGGCTTAGATCAAGAGTTTCCTACTGCTCTCTCTGCCTTTAGACATATAAATAAACATCCTATGATACCAATCTGCCGAAAGTTGTCTGTCATGTTTCCAATTTCGTTTTCACCATGTAATTTTGATGGAGCAATTTGAATTTTTCACACATAGATTAGTCGATCGGTGAAGTGTTTTGACTTTTAATCAGTATCTTTTCAAAAAAAAATACAAATACAAATTTACATTAATTTCAAATAAAATATATATATATACACAAATTTACATTATTATGTCGACCGCTTTTAAGGCTCTTTTAACAACGGTTTATGGTATTGATAATTTGGGACATCCTAGATCATCCAGATGCGAAAAGAGAAATTGGACAGATACATAAAGGTAAGCTGTACCCATACCACACAAGATCAGGGCTCACGCAGAAACCTCTGCAAGCACCGAAACCCCAGATGCTGAGCACAAAACCTCTCCAACTCGTCACCCCCGCGTTCCCTACAGACCTCCTCCTCCATCTCCGCAACGACGTCGTCCCAATTCCTCATAAACCCATCATAATATCCATAAACCCACGGTGTATGATAAGGATAGCAACAATGATCCCCCAACTTGGCATCGGAAATCGCGTCCAGTATCTCCTGCAACGCCACGATCCGACGGCTGACCTTCCTCCTCGCCTCCCTCACCGTTGGATCCAACCCGGGCACCGAGTCCAGCCTCAGCAGCAAACCCATCAGGGCCTCGTTCATCCTCAGCTTCTCGCGGTCGTTGCTCCGAACGGCATCCACCGTCTCCTGCCGTTGGATTAGCCGTTGTAGTTGGTCGGCCTCGGAGTTGACGGCTGAGATTTTTTTGAACAGGGTGCGGACCATGTGGGCCCGGTAGGCGGATTGGATTTTGGTGGCGGCGTTGGGTTCGGTTTGTTGGGGGAGATGGACGGTGATGGGGATTTGGGCTGTTTCCGAGGAGGTCTGAATGGGAATTTCGGTGGAATTGGTATGGGGTGGAGGGGTAGAGTGGTCATTATGGAAAGTGTATGTGACAGTGGTGGAAGAGGAAGAGAAAAGGCTGGCTTTGCGAGAGTTTTTCATGGCCGAGTGATTTGCCAGAAAGGGACAGTGAGGGAGTGAGTGAAGGGTATGGGTGTGGGCGTAACCGACGATTCTAATTCTATACATAAATACTCAAAATGGTTTACTCCTGTAACTCTGTAAGTACTGTAGGAGTAGGACGCTTCTCGATCTCGAATGGTCTTGGCGCCTAATACGAGCCGTTTTGATACGGGACCCACGGCTACGCTTTTTTTTTCTTTGACGAGTGGGCATCCTTCGTGTTTGAACATGATGCCATGGCGTAATCGCACTTGAGATTTCCCCCCGATTACTCAAATGGCCAAATGGCATAATTTGAAATCTGAAATGGGTTGTGCACGTACTTCCATGCGTTCAATGGATTTTGTGGAATTCGGATCCGGTGACAAAAAAAGAGAAAAAAATCTCGGGCGAGCCAATCCGCCTTTTGTCAGATTAGTGGTTTGGCTATTCCAACGGCAACTAGTTTTGGTTCAGGATAGATAGACTGAACCAACCATTAAGATGCGGTCATCCTTTCTTTCTTATATATATATATATATATATCATATTTTTATTTCACCAATCAACTCTTTTTTAAAAAAAAAAAAAAAAAAAAAAACCATTTCAAAGACTGCCCCATCATCAAATAGAGAAAAAAGTGTGATCACGGTGTCATGTATAGCATTTTACCATACATACCGAATCAGGAAATATACACTCACAGCGCAGAACTTGGGAAAGCTAAAAAATAAGCAAAACGGGCAACTCCTTAGTTCTAATCTCTAAAACATCATCAAATTGTTCCTGGAAATTAGATGGACTCAGAGACTTACCGACTTGCATCAAATCACATTAAAAAATTCCTCATATACGGGGAGAAGAACTCAAAAAATCCAATGATCTACTTCAAGACCAAACTAGAACAGGAAATTATCATTTGCTTGGAATGCCGCATCAAAAGAGAGAGAAAGAGACGTTAGACATGTTCATCAAACGGTTTAACTCTCCATTAAGACATGTTCATCAAACCAGTTTAACTCTCCATTAAGCACAAAGTAAATTAACATTACAGGAGCATAGACAAAAAAGAAATGCATCGATTATAGTCCAGCTCCAGTAAATCCAATTTGAGTTGAGATGATGAGATCTTTACTAGGCTTGCTTTCATCACAGAAAAACAGCCTCAAGGGTGTGATGGAATAATCTTTCCGGAGCATGTCCCGAACCCGACATTGTAACCATTTCCCTGCAAGGATGTTAAGTTCCAAGCATTTAGTTCTACATGTTTTATAGTTTAAAACATCAAGCACGATGCTGAAGTCTGAAATCTGAGTTCATTTCACATGACGGATGTTTAACCGTTAAATTTAGAAAATCTCTTGAAAATTGATGTCAAGAAGATACATATGCATGTATTCATAAGGGAATGATAGTGAAAAGATGACAACAATATGCTTAGGGGAATTGAGAGGTGATAGAACTTGTATGATTAAGAACCTTGCAACAGCCCGTAAAAGTGACTTCGTCTCCATCTTCTAGAAATTTTCTGCTTGTCTCATTTAAGGATAGCGGTTTTTGCCCATTCCACGTTAGCTCTAGCAAGCATCCAAAAGATTCTGGCTCCTGCGAGAAACACAAGTGGTGGATGAATACAGGAATCATAGATTTCTAACTTAAGCTAAAACAATTATTTGAAAACTAAATCAGCAGAATTCCAGCAGTACGACCTTATGAAATAGCAAAATTAAAATTAAAAAAATTGAAACCGTACTGGTCCACTGATGGTCCCAGTTCCAAGGAGATCACCAGGCCTCAAGTTGCAACCATTAATGGTGTGGTGTGCAAGCTGTTGGGTCAATGTCCAATATCTGCAATACAAGTAAAAGAAATTTACGATGCATAACATAAGCACCAACTCATAATATACACACATGCACAATAAGATAACAAAAATCTTATTCCTTGGATTCATAGGACTATATTTTATGGACAAAATATTGAATAATATATACACGTATGTTAAAGTTCAGTTTCTAGGAAGTTGTTAACATTCTGTTATGAACTCCTTACAAATGATTGAAGTTACTTCTTGTGACCAAATGCGATTCGTCTTGTCCAGCAGGTTTAATTTGAACCTTGCAGCAAGAGTGACAGTTTCATCATTCTCTTAAGAATACAATAAAATTGGACCATATTAACTCTAAAGCAAAACACATCGCTAGAAGACATACAAAAAAAGACTACAGCAAATTGATCACTGGAAATAGGGGAACACCATACCACAATATAAAAAAGGAAGATAATCTACAAGAGATCGAAAAACCATCCGATTATGTACATACAAAAAGCAGATAAATACTACCTCCAAAGCAATGTCATAGTTCTTGGATATCTTTTCGGCCAGATATGGCAATGGAGGAGGTTCCTGCAATTTAAAGCATGCATCATATAAAGCATGTTTACCATGCCAGAAGAAATTCAGCGCAAGAAATTAGGGAGCAATATAACGAACTCAAAAACATTCTTGTTATAAATGATTGCGATGATAAGCTACCTGTTTGGGAGCATCACAAGCAAAAGGTTCAAGAGCATCTAGTGTTACAATCCAAGGGGATACTGTAGTACCTAAAAAGATTACATAAGACAAAGTAACTTCAGTTTTCTCTTGGCTAAAGAATCGCTTTTAATCAAAGTACATGTGCAATCATTAGTGAGACAATGAGTAGACATAGTGCTTGTATCCTGAGCTTCAACTTTGCCAAATGGAATTTGAAAGGAGAAGTAAAAATTTAATTTTCTTACCAAAACTCTTCCCAAGAAAAGGACCGAGAGGCACATATTCCCACGCCTGAATATCTCTAGCTGTCAAAACCAACTTCTTATCAATACAGCATCAAATATTATACAAACAAAATCACTAAGTGATGCACCAAAGAGTATTAGTACCACTCCAGTCGTTCATCAACACAAGTCCAAATATATGATCAGCTGCCTCGTTAACATCCACAGGTTTTCCTAATTCGTTGCCAGGACCAACAATAGCAGCCTGCAAGAAACACAAGACACATATATGATAACAAGTGGAATGAGTCATAATGCTGAGCTACAAGGAAACAGTTAGCTGAAGAAAAACTAGCGTAACCACAACTGAAAAGAAAGAAGCTTAGCTAGAATTTAAAGAAAATGCATGGGAACTAACTGAGTTCTATATTCTAAAATTGTAGTTCAATGTCCATTTGATTATAAGAAAACAATATGATCAGGTGAGTATCTATAAAAGGCTAACCATTTCGAGCTCAAAGTCTAGCTTCAATGAAGGTCCAAAATATGGAGTCTTGCCAGTCGGGTGACCTTGACCTCTGGAAAAATCAAAATTTAAAACCACATGAGATAAAAGTTCACACACTTATGGAGTGTGGGAACACTGTCCCTCTTAAATTTGCCCAACTTAAATCAGTATGTTAAGGAACCAGATTCATCATTTTTCTTAGAAATGGATATAGTTCCATCCCAGTCTTGGTCATTAGTGCATAAATTCAAGTAAGGATAAGTTAATCCAAAAGACCCAATGAATTGCAAGTAAATTAATAAGATGCACTTGAGGCGCAAGTTCCACCTCACACCTAAGTGGAAATGTTACTTCGCCTCATTAAGCATGAGAATAACATCCATATGCATGCAACAGATAACTGCATATAAAATCAAACAGAATAAATCCATCTATCACATGCATACACACTGTCTCACAGACTCATGGTCCTGCGCACACACATAGACATCAATATATTACTTCATAGGAATCTATAAAATGGTTGTATAAGTCCAATGTCCATATTGTCATATATTCCATAACCAGCCATTTTGTCATTCTGCGTGTTTGTTCCTTTCTTTATAATTATGATTAGTGACATTTGTTGCTCAATCTATGTTTCTGGCAATCAAAAGCAAGGACTAAAATTTATTTAGATTAATATTCTCAAACCTTGGTCGAATGATGTCTGTTCCAGAAATAACAATAGACGATGCTCGTCCATGGTAAGCAATGGGAATGTGGAACCAGTTTGCCGGAATTGGGTTCTCTGGTCCACGAAATATGGTCCCACAATTCTTTGCGTGGTGCATGGACGAAAAGAAGTCTGTGTAATCCCCTACTGCAACAGGAAGAAGCATTTCTACCTTGTTCTAACAATTTAGACAAAAATAATCAAAATTAGAAAGGCAAACATCTTTAGGCAGATTACACATCATCAGCTGGGACTATACATGCGTATTACCATTGGCACGAGTGATTTCTGCCTTAAAGCTGCATTATCACGCAAAGCTGGTTCAGTAGCTGCACCAGAAGAGAATCAAATTTTCATTATTTTCTTTGAATATAACTCACCATGAGCATTTTTCCATAACACAAAATGAATTAATTACTCAGTCTTTTCGAAGGACCAAAGAATTGCAATTCTTTAAGTAAATTCATCATTTCTTTTTTCCTCCGCATTGCTAGGCATAAATGGAAACTGAATTAAAACACCAATTAAACTGATAGTTAGCATACATGACAATAGTCTTTGAAGCGTAGCACGAGCTTCTTTCCAAGCAGATCGTCCGATAGCCACGAACTTGTTTAAATTAAGCTGGCAATAAAACCATGAAAATTTTCAAACAATTAGTTAACAATTCTTTGCCCAAACTCCCATGTTAAATTATCAACAGAGCATGACATAATAAGCAAATATTCTCTGCCAAATTGAATTGTGAAGACACGCGTATTCACCAGCAAGCTATAGCTATCATGGTAGTAATAGAAGAAGATCCCCATAATACTCTTTGGTTGCTTTCAAGAAACAAAATGTAATGAAGTTCTTATGATTCCTGGCCAATATCGAAACTCAACGCAAATTAAACCGTTCTAAAGAATTAGACCATTTGATTTGTTCATTTCTATTCCAATTTGGTGCCACAAGAAGTATTAGATGTTTATTTTGATCAATACTTCTCTTCTTTTCATCCAGTTTCTCAACAACGAAACAGAGTGGAACCCGAATGAGGAACACAGCCTGAATTAAATAGTTCCAAAGCACTTGGACCAGTTGATTTGATCAATTTATTCAAATTCTATGCCACAAAAAAACATTCGATGTCCATTTCTATTACTATCGCTTTTCTTTTCTATCCCTCCGGTTTTCTTGAAAACCAGAGTAGGACCGACTTTCACGTACCATAAGTTGCGCGGAAATTCAGATGATTCTCAAATTTACACTCAAATAGTAGCAGAAACGATAGCGTTTAGCTAGAGCTACCTGCATGAATTTGGCACTAATACGCGGTTAAGTGAGAATCAACACGAACCTGAGAGAAGCAATCGGAGTTCTTCAGGATCGGACCGTCGAAGAGCCCCGCTGAGGCGATCTCCGAGAGGTCAAGCACGTAGTCCCCGATCGCCACGCCCGGTCGAGCAGCCGAACCCGGTACGGGCCTGAACACACCGTACGGGAGGTTCTGGATGGGGAAGTGAGAGTCCGGGTGGACCTCGATGAACGATTTCAGAGCCATTTGGTTGGTTGGTTGGTTCCAAACGGTGTCGTAGCGCGAAGTTGAAGCTCCGACGAGCAGAGTACCAGAGTGAAGAAGGAACGAAAACGAAGAGTCTGGAATTTGGCGAAGAAGATGGGTGGGGTATATTTTAAAAGGGTTTTAAATTAATTTGGTGTGGTAGTTGGAATTAATTGCCCCTGATCACGTTTAAGGTAGATGGCCAAGAGCCACCGAGCATTCAAGCGCCCCTCTCAATTCTTGAGGAAAAAATAAAAAAAAAAATTGGTCCTTATCCAAACTAGGAAAAAAATAAAAATTGCCCCCACCCATAATTTTTTTTATGGCCTTACGGCCCGTACCTATAAATGTTTTAGGCCTTACCCAAATAAGGAAAACGATCTTATTGGTAGCTTCTACCTGCCCGTTTGCTGGGGGACGAGAAGTAGTTTCTTATGCGGAGCTCGGCACACCACTTCCGGAATGAGTCACAGTCGAATTGCTTCCCATTGTCAATGACGAATGCGTGTGGCACACCGTAGCGACAGACGACATTCTTCCATAAGAATCGTTCGATGCTTTTGGCTGTTATGTTTACTAGGGGTTCGACCTCCACCAATTTGGTATCTACAGCGACCACCGCAAATCGAACACCCCCCTTTCCTCGGGGTAATAGTCCCACTATGTCTATCCCCCATTATGAGAAGTGAGAGACGCATTTCAGTAGAGGCAATGTGAACCCCCTTTTGTAGAGCGTTCCATTTATTATCGTGAATCTCCCCGCTCTCATTCTCAATTGTACTGCATACCTCTTCTCGGACGATAAGATCCCATTCTGCAGGTAATCGATTATTTCCTTCCTCCAATCCGAGACTTCCTCGATTGAGGTTACTGCCGAGGCGTCGCCGGATATCGAGGAGCATCTTAGAATTTGGACGCTTTCTCTGTCTTCCTCGATTTCCGCATTTTCGGCAGAGGCCATTTGGGCCAAGTGATCTGCCTTCTCGTTGTCTTCCACCCACTAAGTTTTTTGGCTCTCTACTGCTCTTACTAAAAAAAATCTTTTGAGTCATATTCTCAAATTTTTTGGTAGTAACCTTCTTTTTTTCCCTATCTCATTAAGTTGGTTACCCATTTGAGATTTGGCCATACCCATTAAATTTTAGGGGTGAAAGTTTAGAACAGCTAACCACTGTTATAACCACTAACCGCTTTAACCGTTAACCTCTAATCGTACTAATCGCTAATCGCTTTTAAAAGCGGTTAGTAAAACCCAAGGCGGGTTATTAGATTTTTGAAAACCATTAACCGCTAATTGCTTTTTTAAAATATAATATATATTTATGCGGTTTGCTAGGGGTTATTTCCTAGTGTTCTTCTAACGTTCTCCCAATCATACATAAAATATGATCTAAGAAAAAATAAAATTGTAGTAGCCCCACCACCAGTTTTTTTGTAAACAGATTAATTTTTATGAGTTAATATTTAGGTTCTAATGCTTTAAAACTTGTTTTTGGATTCAAAACTAAAACCTAAGGGTGGAAGGTTAATCATTTAGAAATAGTATTACCCAAAATGGATTTCATTTTCCTAAAACCTAATGCCTAAATTTTGGTGCTAATGCCTCAAATTTGGTGCTAATGTCTTAAAAAAAGGTGGTGGAGACCACTATTATTTTATTTTTTCTTAAATTATTTTTCACGTAGGACTAGAATAACACTAGGGGGAGAATCCCTAGCATTTTCCTATATTTATATTATATATATAATATACAGAAATGATTCACAATAATACTTTTTTTTTTTCTTATTTGGGGCTGCTCTATAATAATGTTAGTTGAAATTGGTTTTTTTGGTTGATTGAATTTTTATGAAAATGTTGAATGTGAGTTTATGAAGTTTTTTGTGTCTTATTTGTATATTGTGTACAAGATTACAAGTGAAGTGATGATTTTGCTATAATTTTATTTGTATTATATGTTGTGTAAAAGGTGACTAACAAGTAGTTTGGTATATAGCAATTTTTAATGCTAAATTGGCCATGAAAAAAAAAAAAAAGTTTTAAAGTGAGTAAAAAAACAGTTAAAGTGAGCCCAAAATCGGAACAAAACCGACCAAAAAAAAAGGCCAACAAAAAAGCCAAAAAAAAAAAAACGGTTAATAGGATGTCGTTAACTGCTAACCGGACGGTTAGCGGAGGCAGTTAGTAAAATTTACCAACCAACTCTTCACCCCTACTAAATTTTATCATTCTTAAGCATTTTGTTGTACATCTCGTTACCATTGTAACCCTAAACAAATACAAGTCCACAATCAATAACCTTAAAATTTGAAATTTATAGCTTACTTTCTTATACTTATTTAATTTTCAAAACAACAAATAAATGAACAAAACACAATTTAGAACACATAAGTAGTACAAATTAATTTGTTTTTAACTTAAACACAGCTTAGACTTGCTCTATTCTCATCTAATGATTGTTGCTTTTTCTTCGTGTCATTTTCAATCTGAGTCAATATTGTAGGATAAAAATGTTATATATAATTACTTTTTTATTTATTTTACTTTTCTAATAATTAGTTATTAAAAAATAAAATTATAAAAATTGTGATTTTGAAGCGTGAGTTTTAAAAATGCAATTAAGCAAAAGTAAAATAGTAGTTCGTTCTTTAAAGTCATAGTTTAGCTTTCAAAAAAAGTGCGCTTTCAAGTTTTAAAAAACGTATCCTGCATGCAATTTTGAAAACATACCCACGGTCTACGATTTGAAAATGCATATTTTTTACATTTTTAAAAAATACACTCCCAATGCCACAATTTTTTATTTAGTTTAAAATCATACCTGTAGTTTGCAAAATTGAAAAAAAAAAAAAAAATGCATTCTTAGTTGGACAGAATTTTTCTCCGAACTGAGTTATAGGAAGTTTATAAAAATGATATTTGTCTATTTTTTAATAACATGTTAGATGCACATATTTTTTTAATAGTAGAGACAAAATGATAATAAATAATATTAAAAACTTATGTATATTTTACAGGTTATTAAAAAAATGGACATATGTCTCAAAATGATAACTCAATCAGCTGTGAATTACACTTTATAAAATATAGGTCACTAGTTTGAGTTTTGAATCCCCTCACCCTTTCCTTTTGTGTGGATATATTACAAAAAAAAAAGAATATATTATTTTTATAGACCGAATTAAAAGAAATTTTCTAACTCAGTTCAAAGAAAAACTGTGTTGTTCTTTAGTTAGCTCTTCAAATTTCAATTTTTTATAAAAATCTGAGAAAACTCACAAAAAGGGGCATTGAACTTCTTCTTCATTTCAAATTTAACTATCTCTACAAATATCAAGAGCCGAAGGTTTTCTAACTTTTCTTCTCCATCCACCGAAACCAGAACCTCTCTTTAACCGAATCGAGTCATATACCTAAAACGACTCTCACTAATCGAAACCAATTAAAACTTTCAAAACCCATAATAACAACCCTCGTTGATTTCTCTTCCCAATCAAGCTGAAGGTAATTAAGTTTCATTAATTAAATATCGCATGCTAGGTTATTGATCATCCACTCACGCTCTCTCTTTTGAAACCCTAGTGGTCATAATTTTATGATATTCTCTGAATTTCAATTTTTTTTTCCCTGGAAAATTTTCTTCGTTGTTGTTGACGATTTTGAAGGAGGGAAGATGTCGTTCGATCTGATGTTGAAGTCGTCGTGTAGTGGATGTGGGTCGACCTCGGACTTGTACGGAAGCAATTGCAAGCACATGACTCTGTGCTTGACCTGTGGAAAAACCATGGCCGAGAACCGTGGCAAGTGCTACGACTGTGGCGTCACCGTCAATCGCTTGATTCGAGTTCAGTCTCCCTCTCTCTCTTGCTCGCTCTCATATAGTTATATTTATTTGTAGGTGTGTACATGTATTTCTCTGTATTTGTATGTATCTGTACATGTATGTTTATCTTATTGATTGTGAACACATGTCGAAGCTTAATTTAATTTGTTGGTATTGGCAAAAAGCACATTGATAATTTGCTTGATCCAATTGTAATCAGGTTTTGTTCTCTGAAACAGAATTGTGATGCTAGTGAGGAACTTTTTCTATTGGAGTATTTCGAGTTTATAAGTAATTAACTTCTACTCGGGGGGAGTTTATCCAAGCTCTAGCTCTAAGTTTATTAAGAAGAAAAGGATTAAAAAGAAAAAAGAAAAAAGTGTGAGGATATGTTAGGGTTTTTTCTTTTGGTATAAGGACTGGTCAGTAGGTCAAGAGATTCATATTATATATGAACATGAGTAGGTTTTACTGTTAATTTGACCATATTTAGACAAGCCTATCTGCAGAGTCTCTAATTTGTTCTGTTATTGATTTGAAGTACTTTACAGATTAGAGCCTGCTTTAGTTGTAAGCTGAAGGTTTGTATGCTCTTTTATGTGTTTTCATAATAGGAATACAATGTTCGTGCAAGTTCTGGCAGCGACAAGAATTACTTTATTGGTAGATTTGTGACTGGGTTGCCAAATTTTTCTAAGAAGAAGACTGCTGAGAATAAATGGTCTCTCCATAAAGAAGGGCTACAAGGACGCCAACTTACTGATGCCTTGCGGGTATAAAGTTCATCCTTACGTATTGTGTATTGTTTGCTTGTTTCTACCTTTTCATTTGTAGTATTGGGAATTGGACTTCTCAGAATTATAATGATTGTATAGTAATCTAGTGGTGATATTCTAGTAGTGCCTGGTCTAGTTTAACTTTTCGTGGTGTAGAAGTTTTTCTGGCTTCATTATGAAGCTAGTTTGGTTTATTATTTTGTTTTAACTGATTTGGGATGAACCATATGTACCCTTTTTATCTTTTCACCCTCAGAAGATATCTCTATTTAAAATGGGAATATACTGTAGCCAGGATATTGTCTTACAGGTTTAAGATAGGATTAAAAATTGTTAGAGAGCAAAATATGTAACAGAAGGTATGAAAAACAGCTAAATTTACATCTGAAAAGTCTGGGGACACAACATTTTTTTATCAGCAAGTTACACATGCACCTGGTGGGACATGAACTTATGACCTTACCCTCCACCTTGCTACAAATAGAGGAAGTACTATTTGAGCTAAAGCTCCTTGGTGGGGGGACAACAATATCTGAAATAGATAAAACACAGCATATTGTTTCACTAAGAGAAATGCTAGTTTACTTTTAAAACGTCTGAGAACTTAGCATTATGTGAGAGTTGAAGGAAAAAAGTGCTATTCATAAAATGCAATTTCTCCCGTGCTGGCACATGCTATGGTAAAATCCAAGATGGAGCAACACCTGTGGGTTAACTGAACTTTACCTTGATGGCAAAACAGATACCATATAAAGTTTATTTGCTTCTGTTTAGAAGTCAGATCAAAATGCTACTCTGCCCATCTCATTGGCTTCTCAGTCATTTAGTCTCATTAATTTATTATTGCTCTACATAGGAGAAGTACAAGAATAAACCATGGCTATTGGAGGATGAAACGGGGCAATCTCAGTACCAAGGTCAACTTGAAGGTGCACAATCTGCTACATACTACCTACTAATGATGCAAGGGAAGGAGTTTGTTGCTATTCCTGCTGGTTCTTGGTATGCACAACCTAACATTTGCAATAAGCTTATCTATATGGACATATTTTTTTTGCTGAAAGATTTTTTTTGTTTTACTGCGTTTTTTAAATATTAGTTGAGAATCTATATTTAAATTGTTTATTATAGAGTAACTAGCTCCATATCTATGGGAAAGTTGGTATTTGAATGTCAATTTTAATGTGAACTCTTGCTTATTTCTTGTGATGGTTGTTTGACCTGCTCAATCTTTAGGTACAACTTTAACAAGGTTGCACAATATAAACAACTTACGCTGGAGGAAGCAGAAGAAAAGATGAAGAACAGGAAAAAGACTGCAGATGGATATGAAAGATGGATGATGAAAGCTGCAAATAATGGAGCTGCTGCATTTGGTGAAGTGGAGAGGATTGATGACAAGGATAGTGTTGTGGGTGGTGGGAGAGGGCGTAGAAAAACAACTGGTGATGATGAAGAAGGTAATGTTTCAGATAGAGGGGAGGAGGTTGAAGAAGAAGAGGCAGCAAGGAAGAATAGATTGGGACTTAACAAGAGAAGTGGTGACGATGATGAGGAAGGTCCAAGGGGTGGTGATCATGATTTGGATGATGATGATATTGAGAAGGGTAAGCACTTTTCTTTACTGTACCTTGTTTTCATCTAAAGATGTCACCATGGATTATTTTCTTCATTTCTTGTCCAGTTTGTGTCATGACACCCAAGTGATTTATTATGTGCCATAAAAACCAAATATATTGCTCAGATTAGTTTAGTCCTACTCTCCTGGAAAATATAACATATCAGAGTAGAGATGTTACAGTATTTTTTTCCCCTTAAATAAAAAAAGTAACTGAATTAAAAGGTGCTGAGGGCGTTTCTATGTGTAACATTTTTTGAATAGTGTATCTATTATCCATACTTTTCAGAAAGTTGATTGTTTTTGTGGTATTTGTTGGTGTCTATGATTTCAAGACAAAACCCTAGATAGCATTTAGGGTGTCAAGGTACCATGAATAACATTTTTTTAATGCACAGCTGCTTTGAGGAAAATCTTGACAGTTTACAACCTTTGGAAGAGAAGTAAGATAATTACCAGTGCATATGCAAGAATGTTGATGAAACAGTAAGCTATCTCCTTCTACATTGTATAGTTGTGAAGGAGATGGGGTCGTGTAATTTTTATTTGGAATGTAGTGGGTGATGCCAAGGACTGAGGTGGGTGTCTTCATGTTGGAAAGGGTATTTTGGTCATCACGAGAATGGTGTAACTTGGAAGGCGGTTCCTGTTTGTTTTATGTAAATGATTTAGCAGAAGAGGAATAATTGTATTTCTAATGACATAGAACTTGATGGAAACTCTCTTAAATCTATCTTCCTGAGGTTTGCTTTGGTCAGTGTTTTTTGTGATTCTTTTTTGGATGGATGCCTAAAACTACTCTCGCATCTCTACTTTTTATGAATTTCTTGAAGTGTTCTTCTATCTCTTTGTTGGGTGTTTCTCTTATATACATGGATTGCGCCCCTTTGTGTTTCTTTATGATATTGGATTACTTATAAAAAGAAATGGATGTAGTGTACACATCTTATGTACTTTCTTTTTTTCTGTTTTATGATAATAATTTTTGTTACTAATTAAAAGAAAAAAGATATGCCTGAGATAGAGAGTTGAGCAGCGAATTTTCTTGAAGCCTATTGTCATTTTCTTTTTAATGTAATTTGAACTTTTTGTGAAAGCCTCTAATAGAGAGAATACAAAAACAGAGTTATTGTGGCTTATCTTTCTAGTTGGGAGTAAATTATATGTTGAATTTATTTCACACTTATACTGTATATTATCTATACTATAGTATGATTATCCTTGAAGATAGTTCATGTCATCAGTTGGCTGCTTTTTGCTCTGCACCAATTTATCCTATTTCTAGCCCTTGTATATTCAGCTTCATGTGGAGTGGTGTAAAAGCATGAAAATGTGGGTCTTAATTTATGAGGAATATAGGTTACTAATTCTATTACATAATTTTTATTGTGTTGAGAAAGCTTCTGTTCTAGTAATAATTGAAGAAACCTGATGACTTCCATTATTAATCATATCTATGTTTATGGTCCATCTTTCCTCATCAATAAATATCAGGTGATGATTGGGAGCATGAAGAAATTTTCACTGATGATGATGAAGCCGTTGGTAATAATCCTGAGGAAAGGGAAGAATTGGCCCCTGAAGTTCCTGCTCCTCCAGAAATTAAGCAGGTTTGTTTGTGTGCCTTTTTATTTACAGCCCAATTTGGAACAACCCTGCTGGAAAATTATTATAATATTGAATATGTGCTTTGCTAAACATTTACTGGGCATGAAGCTGATATACCTAATATTCTCAATTTCTGACCTTAGCTATATGCATTTTGGTTGCCATTTACTCTTATAATAATAGGAAGGGAAGAACATAATTTCTTGATAGATAAGAGTTTCCAGAAGGCATATAGCATGGAGACTATTAAACAAGCTATCAACTAAGGATCGATTTACAACTGAACTCAACTAAGCCTAGATTTTTAACCAAGGATGTATCTCATTCTAAAATATTTTCTGATTTTAGTGCTGCCTATTTATGTGTGGGTGTAGTAAGCAAGGTATACTCTTTGAAGGTTTACTTATCTTTTCTGGTATGTTGGGCTTCTTCACTGAAAGCAATACATGTACTATTCCAGCAACATGTACACTTCCTTTCTGATAGATTTTTTTAATGCAATTCTTGCTATAATATCCAGTTAAAATTTATAGAATAAGTAGAAACTAGCTCCCATGGGAATTTTCTTCAAAAAAATTTTGGTTCATTATGCTTGTTGCTAACTATCAGCTAATAAATTGGTTGGTGGTATTTTGTAAATACAGCAACCCAATTAGTAATTTGTTGAAATAAAAATGTTAAGCAGTCTATCATTATGCTGCATAGTCAATATGGACTTGGGTCTAGCATGGCTTTCCTCGTGTAATTTGTGCCTCTAATACTGCTATACATTTTCAGCCATGGTTCCTTTGTTCAGGTTTGGCTAATTTATATTTGGTCCTTTATAAATGCCATTTCACTGCTTCAATGTTGTGTTTCTGGTGCTAGAGGTAGTTCTTGAATCTCATTCTTTGCCCTGTGCATGCTGATTACTAAAGTTGTGGCTTCTTCATTTTGGACAACAAACAAATTTCCAGACAACAATGTTTTTACATGTTCTTGCAGGATGAAGATGACGAGGATGAAGATAATGAAGAGGAGGGCGGACTGAGCAAATCTGGAAAAGAGTTGAAGAAGCTGCTTGGGCGAACCGGTGGGCTTAATGATTCAGATGTTGAGGATGATGATGACGACGACGATGTAAGTTTAGTTTGATACTTAATTGCAGTACCTTTCTATGTTAACAACTCAAGTACATTATTAACGATTTGGTGATAGATGTTGTGGGACGGCAGCAATGAACCATCTAGTGCATTTTTGAACGATGATGTGGCATTTTCTTTCCTTTTTAGTAAAGTGTGAATTGGTTTTGTACTTGGACATTCGTAAGACTTGCATTTTCCTCTCCACTAATGGAGCTTTTTGTATTGCTTTATCCAGATGGAAGATGAGATTGGCCTTTCTCCTGTGCTAGCTCCAAAGCAGAAGGATGCACCCAAAGAGGAACCTGCGGAAACCAGTCCTGTCAAAACGGCACCTTCTGGATCCACTCGGGGAACCCCATCAACCTCTAAGTCTGCAAAGTCGAAGAGAAAATTAAATGGCGAAGATGCAAAAGCATCTAATAGCGCACCTTCAAAGAAGGTGAAGACAGAAAATGTAAGACTGTCTTTTATGAACGTGCTTATTTTGCATCAAGTTTTTATTCAAATCATTAATCCCCTTTGGTATCTTAGGGCTCCTTCTATTTTAGTGGAATTGTCTTTTATTGTAATTTTAATGTGTTTTTTGGAATCAGGAATTAAAACCTTCTTTGAAAGAAGAAACTGTGCCTGCTTCTAAGAGTAGTGTACCCTCAAAAGGCATACCATCACCATCGTCGTCATCGAAAACTGTGTCAACATCATCTTCTGGGCCTGTCACTGAAGAAGAAATCAGGGCTGTTTTAATGCAAAAGACACCAGTGACGACGCAGGATCTTGTTGCTAATTTTAAGGCTAGACTAAGATCCCCGGAGGTATGCTCTTTCAGTGTCTTTATAACTACTTGTACCAAATGGGCTGTTGAACTGGTCAAAGTGGAAACTTCCGCTTTTTCTTGTCTGGGGAACACCACTAGAGGGCCTAGACCATAATTTGTAGAACCTGTCTTGGGCCATGTCAATCACTTACTTACGAGCCCATGGACACTTTTTAAATAATCACAGTTCCCTAGTCCAACTCAGTTGCATCTTTATTTGAAAAAGAAAAAAAGAAAAAAAAAAAGTGGTACAAGTTTCAGGTAGGTGAAGTTGAAGCCACTGCACTTTTTATGCCATTTATTTTACTAAAAAAGTATTGTTTTTGCTATATTTACTGCGTTTTATCTTTTTTGTCCTGAAATGGAATATATATGGAGTCAACTACGTTTTGTCATACCTATTTATTAATATAATTATTTTGCAATGTATTTTATATCATCACATCTATTTATGTTATATTGTTTAGTTTTCAAATTAATAATTAAGGTAGTCGTGACATTACTCTTTGATCATGACCGACAACCCATTGACCTCTCAAATGGTACGGTTTTTAAAACATTGCTCTTTCATCTTTTACATGAGTATTTTTGATTCCTTGTCGATGTTACCCGAGTTCAATATATGTTTGTGTCAACGTTCACATTGAAATGTATTCCTATTTCTTGATCAAATGTCTACTTGACAATTGTATCAAATGTATTCCTACTTTTTTGCTTCTGCATATACTTGGGTACTCTTTTTTTGTGTTCTAGTGAAATTCACATAAAAAAATATATGTATATTGTGCAGGACAAGAAAGCCTTTGCAGACATCCTGAAGAAAATTTCTAAGATACAAAAGACGAATGGGTCAAACTATGTCGTTTTGAGGGACAGATGATTGGATCCCGGTACATCTGCTTTTCATTGCAGCTGGTGTCCAACCTCGTAAAATAGGAAGAAAAAAAATGTACAAGAAAAAATAGACTTACAGAGTTTGTTTTGTATAACATCTATATTTTCGACCCAAACAATGGATAATTAAGATGGGTTACTTTGTACTGATTCATGAATTCTCTCAACCATTTTATTGTTTGCAGCTGAAAAATTATATATAAAAGTCGCGTTTTCATTAACTGTATTTTTAAATTTTTATTTCTTAAAATTGCATGCCTTAGAAATTACTAGTAAAGCAAAAGGACCTGAATGCTTTCGATCACTCCAGATTATAAATTATGACTTATACCATAACGTTTTTCAGAATTAATACACGTTTATAATATGCTTAATTTAAAAACAAATCCAGGCTCCAAAGGCTAATAATATTCTTATCATTTGTAATCGATAATAAGCAAATCCCAAACTGATAAAAAGTAGCAACTTTTCAAATTAGTACACGAGGATAACTCCCGAGTCTAATTGTCCTTTTCCCTTCGTCATTTACTATTGCCTTAACACAAGGCAAACAGAGACTGCCTCTAGACGCCTACAATGATATAGCAGAGGAATCCAACGGCTAAGAACACAAAGCTCCCAATGAGATGGGCTGAACCAGAAGTGGGCCCAGCAGCCACAGCCGAAACAGAGCTCCCTGACCTGGAAACTTTTGGGATTTCAGGTGCACCCTCCGGCTGCACCTCCACGTGTAACTTCAGGCCGTTCTTGCAGCTTTCAAGGTTGTTGCTGGCGAAGTACCGGATCCCTTCCTCGTCCAGCGAAATGCTATCCAAGCCGTCCGTGTACATTTTGATAGGGTTGCTTATATCGCATGACTCGTATTCCTCCTTGCTTTTCAGCTCAGCGATGCTTTCCTGCGCTGCAGAGTACGTGAACCCTGCCAATCCCACACAATAAATAAATAATAAAATAAAAGTAGATTAATAGGGACCAAACTCCAAAGTCCAAAGCCAAAAGAAAGGAAATAAAATAAAATAAAGGGTTAAATCATTAATTAGTCCCTAGGGTTTGGAAATTTTATTTTTTCTCCCTAGGGTTTGAAAAGTGACCAAATTGATTATTAAGGTTTTAAAAATAGATCAAATTAGTCTATCCGTCAGTTGACCGTTAGTTGACTTAACGGACTGACACGTGTACCAATTAAAAATTGATAAAAATTGACACGCGTCACTTAATTAAATTTTTTCTTTTTTAAATAAAAATTAAAAAAAAAAAAAAAGGAAAGGAAAAGCTGGGGTGGCCGTAGCCACCCCCTTGGGCACCGAGCCACCCCATGGAGCCAAGGGGGCCGCCTCACAGAACCTACACCGGTCGGTCTTGATCATTTGCAAAACCATCACCATATTTCTAGTTCGAAAGCTTAGAGAGAGAGAGAGAGAGAGAGAGAAGTAGAAGGGGCTCACAGATTTTGTCTCCGATCCGGAAGATTCTGTCGGAGGGCCAGGAAGAGACGTCGGAAGAACGGTCCCAGCCACGGTCGCCTCCGACCACATGGTGCACTTGGGCTCCAACTCCAACCCATTTACCTCCGAGGCTCACCGAGATGATAACCAGAGCAAGAATGGCCATCTTCAATCCCGCCATTATGACTGCAATCCAAAACGGGTCTCGCTCTCCCAAGATTTGAAACTGCTCGATCGAGAGAGAGAAAGAGCGGGGGATTAAGTAAAGGCGAAGCGAAAGAGCGGCCTGTTTTGGCACAGCAAGGGAACGGTTTCCAGGCAGCTTCCTTTTCTAACCCCTATAGGCTATATGAATAATTATGAAGCGAAGGAAGAAGAATGGGTGGTGAATGTGAGCCCACACACACCACACATACTCAATTAATTACCACTGGTCTACTACTCACTCTTTTTGCATTCCTTGGCTTTATCAGCGTACGGGCTGCAGGTTGTTGCTTTTGTTGAAATAGACGATTGAAAAATAATTGTAGAGAAGAAATATTGTATTTCTGATGTAATTTTAATTGTATAATATAATGGTCTATTTATAATTGAATAAGGCTTTAAAATAAAGGAAATAAAATAATTATAAAATCAGCATATTTACAATAATAAATACGGTATCGAATATTTCCGTAATATACTGAGAATATTACGATAATATAATATTACGGAAATATAATATTCTAACATCCCCCCTCAAACTTTAGGGGGCGAAGCCAACTTGAGTTTGGAGATAAGATCATTGAGTCGTCCTGGTGGATGAGATTTGGTAAAAATATCCGCCAATTGATCTGCAGAAGTGACAGAATGAAGATGTAAAATACCATGCTGAAGATGATGTCGGATGAAATGACAATCAATCTCGATATGTTTTGTGCGCTCATGGAAAACATCATTATGAGCAATCTGTATGGCACTCTGATTATCACAATGAATAGGAGAACTAGTGGATTGAGGAACACCCATGTCGGACAGAAGCCATCGTAACCAAAGAAGTTCAGATGTAGTGTCAGCAAGAGCACGATACTCAGCTTCAGTACTAGATCGAGCAACAACAAATTGTTTCTTACTGCGCCACGAAATTAAAGAAGTACCAAGTAAGAAACAATACCCAGTGGTGGAGCGACGATCAATAGGATCACCAGCCCAATCAGCATCAGAATAGGCCCGGAGCTCAAGAGATGAATGAGAAGAGAAATGAAGACCATGAAATAAAGTACCCTTGACATAGCGCAAAATGCGAAGAACGGCAGCATAGTGAGTAGATCGAGGTGCACTCATAAATTGACTCACCAAATGAACAGCATAGGCAATATCAGGTCGTGTAACAGTAAGNATTTTGAGCAACAAAGAAACCTCTACAATTCCGTCACATACAAAACAACTGCAACAAGTGTTTGGTGTGTTGTTGAAACAAAAAGAAACACCAAAAAGAACGCTCAAACGAAAAAAACGAAAATAGTATAGACGGGGAACAGAGGCTTAAAAGAGGCACCAAGACAATGGTGGCTCTGATACCATGTTGAAATAGACAACAGAAAAATAATTGTAGAGAAGAAATATTGTATTTCTGATGTAATTTTAACTGTACAATATAATGGCCTATTTATAGTTGAATAAGGCCTTAAAATAAAGGAAATAAAATAATTACAAAATCAGCATATTTACAATAATAAATACGGTATCGAATATTTCCGTAATATACTGAGAATATTACGAGAATATAATATTACGGAAATATAATATTCTAACAGCTTTGAATAATGTTTTTGATAATTTGAAAGAAACATGACAATTACTGGCATGCCCTCGTGAGTGAGCATTAATGTACGGACTAAAATGCGATGACAATGCAAAGAGAACCTAACCAGTCAACAACCAGTAAAAAAAATGAGAGACACCCTCTTAATTGATTCTTGAACCTACCAGCAGGGGCGGAACCACCTTTCGCTTGAGATGCGGTACTGATCGATCAGGATGGTAGTTGTACGTGCACCGCCATACTTTTTTGTACACTAGCTATTGTTTGGCCGATCGAGAGAACAAGAGCAGTTGGTGCCATTGTGTGGCTTAGTCTTTTTTATTTTGTTTATTTCAATATGATATTGATTTCTTTTTGCATACCAGCCAGACTGATGCAATTAATTGCATGATCAACCTCACTCTAACGCTGTCATCCCAGCTCCCAGTCACTGCCCTCCTCGCACCGTGCTGTCCACCACGCGCTGTCCAATGAGATCCATCTTCTGTGACTTGACTGCCGATTGTTTTGCTGTGTTTTATTTATTTCTTTTGTATTTTCATTGTTATTTGTATTTCTGTCCTTGTCCTTGTGCTGTATTGTTTAGATCTAGATGCATATACTTTTGTAGTTGAATTTGTGTTGGTATCTCTCTCTTCTATAATCTCTGATTCAGATTTTGACCATGCATATTCGGCTTCATCTACTTTCTAGTGGATGTTGCTGGTTCCAAGTGAGGGTTTATATAAGTTCACCTTAATATATGCCTCTTTTACTTTTGTAACCGCTTTGTATAGCCTCTTAAGAGGATTAAGTCACTTGTTTAACTTATTTCTTACCCTTTGTAATTATTTAAGTTTATTTTGTATTTATTGTTGGGAAGCCCATTCTATTTTTGTTTTGTTTTTAGGATCGTCTATTCTCTTTTAATTTTGGATCAAGAATGGAAATGATCGTAACTATTTTTCTTAAAAATAAATAAATAAAAAAAAAACCTCTCTCAGGCATCGAATAAAGAAAGGATAAATAAGATTGAAAACTGTATTTGATTCTTTTCTTTTCTTTTAAGTTAAGAAAAGATTGTTGGACCTCTATCAATGAGCGCTAGGAGAAGTGTAATGAGAATAATAGTATGGACTGGACAGGTCGTAATTAGCTTCCTTCTTATGTGAAGAGCCTGCTAACAATGTACGGTCTCAGCTAAATGTCGCTTGATAATAGAGCACGGCTCCAGCCAAGTGTGGCGTCAAATTCGTGTTGCCTAGTGAGGTGTGCCTTTGGCTAGGAGAAATATTAGATACCTTAGAAACGAGGGTGGAGCTCTCCTTTTATAAGGGTCTAATGGCGTTTGCAAAGCCGAGGATTTGGCAATAAATGAGCAGATAGCTAACCGATCCTCGGATATTCCCGAGGATCTAATAACGAGCATTATCTTCGGATATTTTCAAAGATTCAACAATGGTTTCGATCCTCGAAAAGACTGAGGATCCAATAATCGGAATATCATTCGGACGGGCCGAATGTTGAGTACTTAACGGGGTCTTTGTTCGTGCTTGACTTCTAGATGGGCCGTAGGGCCCATACGGATAAATTTGGATCCTACACCACCTAATCCTTGTATCTTCTCTAATTACAATTAAACCATATATATCATGTGGCTTAACCCATTGTATATATATATATACAATGGGTTAAGCCACATGATATATAATCCAGTCTTGATAGTTTTGGCAGATAGAACTGCATGCGAGTAAATTAAAGAGCAAATTTTCGATGAAGTTAGCCCGCTCCTTCCCTAGTCAATTTTATATGAAGCTGCTGTGTCTGATCTTTTGTCATCTTTGGGCTGTCTTTATCTTGGACAGCCTTACCTGCTTACTTGACCAAAAAGAAAAGAAAAGAAAGAACTAAAAAACTACAAAGGATATGATCATGTGATTGTAACCTCGCAGTTTTTAGATCTGATCCATTGGCTGATCATTAGCACCGTTACATGACCTTATAGGGCGTGATAATAGTAAGATAAACGTGTGGGTTTTAGCATTACTCTTCTAATGCTGGTTAACAGGCACTTATATTTCATCAAAACCCTCTTTTTTAACGTGCCCAAAAGCCCATTTAACAGTTTTCTGAGTCCCTTTCAAATTTACAACCCTAATTTTCACGAGATAGAAAATGAAATAGTGCCAATGTTATCTGTTTTTGTTTGTGCATGCATGGCACCAAAAAAGTCAAGTTCTTCAACCTTTAATTTTTATTTTAATGAAGTTCTTCGTTAATGTTCAAACAAGATGTTGTGTACCGATGACGTTCAGCAAATGGTTCACTTTTTTTTTTTAAGTCTACATAAAAAAAGGGAGGAGGAATTTGAACTATTAACCTTTTACTTCATTAGGGGTGGTTTACAGCCGATTGAACTATTTTTTGGAAACATTTTTTTTTCCTTTTAATTGAAGAAAATGAGCAGTAATTAGTGTTGTCAATATGCTTTTGTAGTTCAGCAATAATAGTTGTTCAATAAATAACCATTAATATCATCAATTATTAGCTTTCAACGGATCACCAGCCACATCCCAGTCGGGACCGGAGTTTAATTTGCATGATGCATGAATTAACCCCTCCACATGCATCTAATAATACATTCAATTCGTCTCTAAGAGGTAACTCAATTGGCTAAAATCATGCCTAATCTCCCTCCTCTTCTTGTGCGGACATTAAAAAATAATAATAATACAGTCAACTCGAACAATTCTTTCTGCTTAATTCAGCTTAATTTCTCTTCGTGCATGCATGATTTTAACCGAAGAAAGATACTGAATATAGAATCCTAGAAACCCCATTAATGAACAACATGAAAGCAAATCAAAGAACTTGATCATGACTGTCCGGCCGCTGCGGCAGCCGGTGAGTAAAATATGATGATGTCAGCCTCTTCCGGCAATCTAAACCTCACCTTCTTTTTCGAATAATTCCCACTTTCGCTTCTGCTTATTATTGAAGAAACCGTCGGTTCTTCTTCAGCACGTACCCCTTTCTTCAGGGAGAAGCTGTCTCTTGCTTTACAGGATAAAGCTGTATGATTTACACTTTTGTCCATGGAGAAGCTCCGTGAAGCTGTATGGAGTACTCTACTTGAAGATGGGTGCACCCTGTTATAAGAAAAGCTCCTGGTTGGAGAAGCCATGAGCAGCTGTTCCAGAGTTATGATCTCTCTCACCTTTGCAATCTGCTTGTCTTCTGGTGAGTGAGAGTACTGTTTCTTTTTCATCATCTTCTTTGCCTTCAACCGCTCTGGTTTCATCAACTCAATGATTGATGATCCTGCTCTAGTAATATCACTATGATAAGGCTTTCCCTTTGAGCTAGAACGCCTGAAACTGCTCAACTTGGCGCCCATTGAATCCTCCAAAGGGAAATAAATGAGAAATGGATTTGATGAGAGCTTTGGAGGGGATTATAAATAGGCTTGCTGTAGAGTGTAGACGGAGAAGCATATGGGATCACTATTGTTCACATGAGCACAATAATACCTTTGTTATTATCATGCCATTTTTATTTTTTTTTTAATAATAATTTCTTCTACATTTTCCATGCCCTCATGTATTGGAGCAATATCAAGTAGCTATTTAATTATTTTTTCATATTTGTATTTATTTTTCAGATAAACTAAAAAAGGTAATTAGGCTTGCGTTTTATATGTCCCATGCACACAAGACGCAATCTATTAGTACCACATTAATAATTAAAATTTCTCTCAACTTATTGTGTCTTGTAAAGTCTAATGTATATATCCAAATGATAGAAAACGACACCGATTTCTTAATTGGCTCACCCAAAGGGCAAGCCATGCATTGCTTATTGCTTAATCAGAAGGTGGACAACAAATGGAGATAAAACCAAAGCAACCGGCCATTATGTGGTGAAAATAAAAGGCAAAAAAGGATATAATTAAGTTACGACATATAAATATGTAATGTCAGTTAATGTCTTTCTAATTACTGCTTTCTCAAAGCTATAATAGTTCTTAAATATGATTGCAATTGAATTAGTGACTGATAATAGCAAAAATACATGCAAGAAAGAAAATTAGTAACTGATCATTATAATAACTTTTTGTCGAAAGCACAAGACAATCAACGGCCTCTTTCGTTGCAGCTTCCCGCAGGTTGTTTCCACCAAATTTCATTCAAACCTTCAAAACGTACACGAAAGGTTACATATCTCTATATATACTCTAACAATGTCAGCAAGTTAGGTTTTTATTTAGGATTTACGATCAAACAATGTCACAGACCCTAGCTTTTCTTGGTTTTGTTTTTAAGGACAGCTAGCTTGTCCTTAATTGGCCAAGGCTTCAAAGCGGCCTCATCGATCTGCACTATTTCTTTTGCTTGATTGGATTGGAACTTTGAATAATGGGTTGTGATTTTCCAAATCGAACGTACTCTTAATTGTCGAACTTAATGAGTGCAAAAGCCCGTTCTCGGGGTCTAGCTAGCTATCGAGATCCAAATTATAGCTAGCTAGTCGATAAAGCTCACTTGTTCAAACAGTTGATTGGAGACATGCTTGAACAGGTACATTAACTTGCTTAACTACTCAATTTTGACTGCAATTATACAAAAGAATCTAACCGGTAAGACACTACTAGTGCTCAAATATACGTGGACTTCTGCCTTACAGGGGTGTCAATGCGGACGGTTATTAACCGTTCGTCAACCGCTAACCATTATAACCGCTAACCGCTATAACCGCCTAGTGGTTAGTGGTTAGTGGTTATAGGGTCTACTAACTACAACCGCTAACAACTTTTTATAAACTATATTTTTATAATTACAATTATAATAATATTTATACATATAACATAATAAATTGATCATTGATGATTAAATCACATTTTTGTTTTAGATAATTAAATTACAATTTGAGTATTAATATATTATTATTATAATTTATATGATTATATTACATGATCAATTAATCATAAAATCATTTGATTATATAATAATAAATTATACATATTCATAAGTCATAAGTTATAAGTATATAAGTTCATACTAATATAACAATGAACAATTAAGTATCTAGATACTTAGTTCCAATGTATGTTATCAACTACATAACATAAACTACATAAGTAACATAATTATTAATTAGTTTGTAGTTACATATTAACTAGCTTTACAAGTACTTATATCATACATTCTTATTCTAATATTTTGTAATTTAGTATATATTAAGTAATTATCATATATGCAATTATGCATATTGAATAATATAAATGTATAAGATCAATACTTAATCATATAATTAAATGACAATTCATATATTTTATTCAAGTAAATCATATTATTAATGTACAATGATAATGTGATTCGTATAATATTAAATTAAATAATTAATATTGAATTCATTAAACAATGTGTTACTTATAACCACAATTGAATCAAAGCATTATTAGATACTTTATATTTATAAAACATATATCACATTATCTTAGATTCTTAGATCTAAGATCTAAGATAATTTTATTATATTAATATGAATTATGATTTGTGAGATAATATGATCATGTAATTTAAGCATGAGTATATGACTATTAGATCATTAAGAATTTAAGACTTAGGAGTTTGAACATTACCATTAGATAATAAGTTCAATTAAAAAAATTTTATAAATAAATATGATAATAATTTCATAAGGAGTGAGACAATTTATAAACTTACCCATCTTAGTATCATAGTATGAGTGTATGACCATCAGATTATTATGAATTTAGGATTTAGGAGTTTGAGCATTACCATTAGATAATAAGTTCAATTAAAAAAAAAAAGATTATAAGTAAATATGATCATAATTTAAATCATTAATCATATTATCTAATTTAATTAATGAGATCATATGACTATATAATATCAAATTAAGTAATTGATATTAGATTCAACAATGTGATACTTATAACAATAATCGAAGTATTAATGTATTTTTTAAACAATGTTTTGACATTTTTTTTTTAATAAATTGAACCATTTTTTGAACAATTTTATGAACAAATTTTTAACCATTTGTTGCAGTTTGAACATTTTTTTTTTAAACTGCATCACACGGCGTCGTTTTACCCTTAATGATTTGATAGAGGACCAAATGAGAGGATTGATGAAGTTTTAATGTTTTATTTGTATCATTTAATGTTTTATTTGAACTTCTTTTATATGTTGTGTTGGACTTTTTTTTTTATATGTTGTGACAGTTGTGTTGAACTTTTTTTATATATTGTGTTGAATTTGTTTATATGTTGTGTTTTTATTTTTTATTTTTAAATTTAACCGGTTATGATTTAATATTTAAGGATTTTTTTTAAAGTACATGTAAATATAAATTTGGGGTCAAATATTTTTGATTTTTCAATATGGGCTCTTTTTATAGCAATTGGGACAAAAAAGACACTAAAAATACAAAAAAACAAATTAGTATAAAAAATACTACAGTAATAATAAAAGCTCAATTTTGAAAAAGCGGTTAGCGGGCGGTTACCTATTTCACTAATCGCTAACCGGCGGTTAACAGCTAACCGCTAATCGCTAAACGGTTAGCGGTTACAGTTAGTAAAATATATTAATTGCTAAAGCGATTATAGTTAATAATTATTACTACTAACCACTAATCGTAATCGTATTGACACCCTATTTTAGATTCTGAGAGTGCAATTGTGGAAAAGCACCGAGTAAAGTTTGAGACATTTAACTATTCAAGCATAAAGCTAAGGGACTGTATGCAGGTTCTCTCGCAGGATCCTGATCACATGTAAGGGTTATATATATATATATATATTAATTACTACTTATGGTTTGATGCAAAACCAAATAGTCATTTCGATTTCAAAGGTACCTTTTATCTAATGGCAACTAATAAACGCAGTTGATATTTTGATCAATTTTTGTCAACATTGCGATTAAAAATATGTCATGTTAGAAATTATGTTATTAAAAATATGCAAAATTTTCATCTTCATTAGCCAAAACCATATAATAATAGTAATAGTATGGCGTGCAAACATAGTACGTGAGAGAAAAACCCGTACAATATGATTCTATTTGTTTCATCTTAATTTTTTTTTTTTTTTTTGGCAAAAAGATATTTTTTTAAAACAATCATTAGTTTTCTATGGTTCGACGGAGACCCAGAGAAATAATGCTGAAAATATTTCAGTATTTGATTGACATTTTGACACCAAACTTATTGGCAAAGATAAATGCTACTCAAGCCACACCCATTGACTTATTTGCAATCATATTCTCAATCCTTAATTAATTTGAAATAAATAATTTAGGTGGAAACAAATACAGTCTCATTATATATTTATATATTCCCAAAAAGAGAATTATTTTCCCTTAAAAAATTATGATTTGACAATGGACACATCTGATCATCTGAAGCCTAGCCAATGAGCGATACTCTGTAGGTGCTAAAGGCTTAATCTCCCCCACACACGTGGAACGCCGAAGCCCAATGAGCAATCTCCACGCATGCTGCGTCTCTAGCAAATCCGTTATTTTTACGAGAAACCCCACCGAACCAAAATTTTACTTTCTTTTTCACTTTTTTTTTTTTCGCATTCCATAAAAGTAGTAACGAGCAGCAGCTTTTGCCTTCGCTTCGTTTCCTTCTATTATTCGTATTCTCTTTCTCTCTCGCTTCACTCTCTGCCAAGCCAAACCAGGTTCTTATCTCTCTCTGTTGCTCTCTTATTTGTGTGTTTCTGTGTTGTTTTGGTATTGCGATTCCGTGATTCAGATTTGGCTTAAGGAGCTGTTTTGATTTCCAGCGTTTTGATTCCGGTGAAATATCAGTTCCGGACTTGGAATGCCTTGTTTTTTGAGATTTGTTTGGTGGGTTTTAGTGTTCGTGTGAGTATTTGATTGATTTAAGTTTCTTGGGGGGTTTTCAAATCCTGAAATATGGTTTCAGTGAGACCAGTGGAACTAAAGGGAGTTTTGATTTTTGTTGTATATTTTGGAGCTAAAAAAGTTTGGGAAATGCAATAAAACATTGAAGTCATTGGTTTTGTGGGAAATGAGGTGTGATAAGAGTTGATGTTTGTGTTGTTGAAATTTGTGGTTTGCTTGCTCAGGCATTATTTTCTCTTCGAAATGGCATCTTATATGCTACACTGGGGATGTGATAGGTATGCCTGTGGAGCAGGTGACCCATAGGAGGGTTGTGATGTAACTGATATTTTGACCGTTTTGTTTGACCAAAAATCGGATACGTTGTCATAAACATCCAAGAACAGTAGTCCTAGTTGTATGTGGTATAATTTGACAAAAATTTTTTTTGGTGAGAAAAGAACTTTACTCTTCATCACATGATGTATACGTTGTCTCTATAAGAATGAGGCGCCACCTATTGAAGAAGAGATTAGGGAATGTTGGTTAAGAAGGTTTGTTCATGTTCAATTGAAGCCAATAGCTAGACTTGACTGTGGCTTAAGGTAACAGACAGTGACAATAGCAGGAAAAATGATGTTGGTTGAGTGAAATACATGATCATTGCTTGAGATGTGCATGTTTCGGACCTTTATGTAGCAAAACTTAATTTTCACTTAGATTTCTTATTCCCAACTTCTATCGTATTCTCTGGTGAAAGGTGACATTCTCTGTTAGTTAGTACGTCTAGATGATGCACCACATCAAACTGTAATGACATATTTTGACCAATTAGAGACTTATATAAGCATAATTTACTAGGGAACTTTTGTCCTGTATGTTAAATGTTTCTGTTAGCTTTGGTGCTGTGTGTCTCATTAGAATTATGCATTTGTTCTTTCATTTTGGTGTAGTCAGGCAATGTTTGAGTTGTCATGATGATTCACTTAGTCATTAAAATGGAACTATATTATATCTACCATTCTCAAGTCTATAGAGAGGATTTGCCCTTGGGGTTTTCCATTTTAAGCTGACTGCATTGACAGGTGCATATTTTTTGTTGAAGCTGATGTGGCCTTTGTGCTGAAAGTTTTGGATATAAACAAGTTCACAGAATTTAACATCTAGTGTTATCTTAATTTCTGCTGTTAGTTAACTCTGCTGAATTAGTTTTCTTTGTATTAGTGTTTTTTTTAGAGATATTGGCCCCCTTTCATCTCTGTAAATCTATTTTGCGACCCCNCCCCCCCCCCCCCCCCCCTTTCTCTTTCCAAGTCTGTTTTGATATTTATTTCCTAACTATTATTATATTCTGTGTTTGATGTTTCAGGCTTCTATTTTTCTGCATTGCGAATATCTCTGTTGTTTTCCCTAGAGTAAAAATTAATACGAAGAGCAATGCAAAAGGATAATAGTACCGGCACTCCATCAACTCCTGCTGCTCGTGTTCGACATCGTCGACGTTCACATGAGGTTGTTTACGTAGTTAATATACATCTGGTCAAAATTGGGTCTTAATATGTGTATGTGTGTGTTAAGGGCTTAACCATTGGATCAAAAGTCGTAGGACAGACTGTTGGGTACTAATTTGGTTAAACCCTTAATTTTTAGGATCATAACACTCCACCATACTTCCAAATCTAACATCCACGACAGTCCATTATATCGGCATTGAGCCGATGGTAACTCTTTTCTCTTTTAGTGGCCCCACTCACCTATCGGTATTTGATGACTTTAACACTCTACTCATACTTAATATTAAGACATTTTAATCCAACCTATAGGTTGCCTCTTTGGTCACTCAAACGTGTGACGTGATGACTGCTCTGATACCAATTGTTGAGGGCCTAATCATTGATCCAAATGTGCTAGGATTGTTGGATACTAATTTGGTTAAACCCTTAAGATAGTAACAGTGTGTGTGTGTGAGAGAGAGAGAGAGAGAGAAAGAGAGAGTCGTATTTGCTCTAACAGAATTTGCAGATAGAATGAAATTTTTTCGGTATTACTGATGGATATGCCAATATTTAACTTATCTGTTACATGTTATGGGGTCTTTCTGTTTTTTTATTTGAATAATTCTCTTATTCCATCCCTTGTGGAATCTGTAACTATTTAGCTGTTTGGAAAACCATTTTTGAAGTTGTATATTAATATATATGATTCATTGAAGGCATGGGTTTCAAATGTATAATTTGATGTCGTTTCTCCTCTGGGCTGTCAGGTAATAGCAGAGGATGGCAAAGCGAACGGAAATGATTTACTTGTTCATGACAGTAATAAATACAAATCAATGTGGATCCGTGCATACTCATCTATTTGGATGATTGGGGGCTTTGTGTTTATTATCTACATGGGTCATCTTTATATTATGACTATGGTTGTCGTTATCCAAATCTTTATGGCTAGAGAGCTGTTCAATCTACTCAGGAGAACACATGAAGATAAACAGCTCCCAGGATTTAGGCTACTAAATTGGTAAGAATGTTATTTTAGTGTCACAATGTGAATTTGTTTGTCCCGGAAGGAAAGGAACTGATGTTATTTGAAATTAAGATTTTGTTTATTACATCTCAACGTATTTATTCATTTTCATTTTCTATGCTCAGGCACTTTTTCTTCACTGCAATGCTATTTGTATATGGCCGCCTTCTCAGTCAACGGCTTGTCAATACCATAACCTCGGACAGATTTTTATATCAGCTTGTGAGCAGCCTTTTCAAGTATCATATGGCTATATGCTATTTCTTATATATTGCAGGTTGGTTATACATACATCTTATTTTTGTCGTTTCACATAATGGCAATGAAGAATCTTGATATCAACCACCCTTTTATATATCTCTGACTCATATTCGAAATGTAATCTGCATTTCATCTCTGTATTAATTTATAATAGTATGTTTTATGTGCATGATGCTTTTCTTGCTGGGTTACTGCTGTTTTGCAGTGTGTTTCTTTTGTTATTTTTTTCGTTGTATGGCTGCTGATAACATATTTTGTGGAATGGGCTCAGGTTTTATGTGGTTCATTCTTACACTAAAGAAGAAGATGTACAAGTATCAGTTTGGCCAGTACGCATGGACACACATGATTCTAATTGTCGTGTTTGCACAGTCTTCCTTCACTGTTGCCAATATTTTTGAAGGAATTTTCTGGTAACTTAACTTTCTTTAGAAAAAAATAATAAATTGAGATCTTGTTGATGATCTTTAACTTCTAACTTGCAGACTATTTATGCCATTGCTCAACCTTTGTTCCATCACTTTGGTAGACTGCTTTTGGGCCTTTTTAGTTTCTCCTTTTTCTGATACTTGCATTTTTATACGTAGAATATACATAATTGATATTGTGATATGACGTTTGATAGGCTATATTAAGTGGGTTACTTGTGAACTTTAATGAATTCTTTGGAACTTATCCAGAAGGGCTAGTGGCGCCCTGCTCTGCATGCATCGATTGTGGACCTTCTGAGAATCCTAACTGCATGTCTATTAGCTGTGCTTTATAAAGCTGGCTTACCCTCAAGGAAGTGGATAATTAACAGGCTAATAGGGAAGCTTATTGAGCCACATGAAACTTTCTTACTTCATCTGTCTCAAAATAGATGATGTGGTTTAAAATGGCAAGATTATTATTAAAAAGTGACAATACAACAATCTTGCCTTATTTTATCTTAGAAGTGGTATGACTTCTATGTTAACTTTTTGAAAAAATGTGAGGTTATTTAGAGAAGTGAACTATGAATTTTTACTTTCGGGAAGTTTCATATATTTTGATTCAACTCGTAAAGGAAAGGTTATAAGCTATTTTGAGATGGAGGGAGTAGTTAAGAAGTTCCTAGTTTTTACTCTATTATGAGATAAGCTGGACAGAAGCTTATACTTTCTGGGGATGCTTCTGACCTGAGAGTGCGTATACTATTCCTGTCAATTTGATTTAGGACCTCATGAAAATAATAAATCTCGTGATGCCCAAATCCTTTATAAATAGCATAGATTTTAATATGAACATTATAAAAATACTGAATTTAAAATTTTATTACTTTGATGAGATGCATACAGGGGAGTATCATTTATAGTCCTTTATCTGTGCCCGCTATGGAACTCATGCCACATTTGGCCTTTTTATATCATTTTTTGTCATCTATTGCTGATTGAATTTATATCGTGTCCAGACCTCTTTATTCTTTAATTTGGTTCGTCTGGTCTATAATCAAGTTTCACATTCTGATATGGTTTCTTTTGAAACATGGGTTATTAATGCAGGTTTCTTCTTCCAGCAACTCTGATAGCCATCAATGACATTGCTGCTTATATCTTTGGTTTCTTTTTCGGAAGAACCCCTTTAATCAAGTTATCACCAAAGAAAACTTGGGAGGGATTCATTGGAGCATCTGTTACAACAATGATCTCTGCGTTTGTGGTAAGCACAGGTTTTTTTCCTTGGTCGCGGTAAATACACTTATGTTTTATCATGTTTATTATTGCTTGATGACCAACTTTGAGGAAGCATTCCCTGGTAGTAAGCCTAATGTTTCAGCCAGATGTGGCCATTTATGGTCAAACTACAATTTTATAAGCTTATCAAATTTATGACTATCGCTTTATGTATTAATGCTTACTTCTTGCTGACAATGTTTTCGAAATGGTTACAAGACATACATCAGTAGTTTCCTTCAATTTTATTTCCTTAATTTTGGATATCCGGTATGTCTAATGCCTTTTATCGTTTGTTTATTCAATTTCACCCCCATAGTAATGCTTGGCAGAATTTTATCTTAACAATGCCATGTTTCTCACAGCTTAACCACTTTTACTTTTTATATAAAATCTTAAAGTTGCGACTTACTCCTTGGACTGAAATGTTGACGAGGGTTCTCTCTTCCCTTCATTAAGTACACCTGTCTTCTCTTCCTGAAATATGCATCTGAAAAGCTTCTCATTCTTTTAGCAAGGGTGCAGTAAAACTTTCTGACCATGTTTCTTGAGTTCATGTTTGTTTACCATGAAATTAATTGCGGGTGAGTTCTGGTAACAATCTTTGTTTGTTCAACGTCAGGATTTTATGCAAATGGGTATCTATAACATTGTATGTTCACTTATTTATGCAGCTTGCAAACATCATGGGTCGTTTTCCATGGCTAACATGTCCAAGGAAGGTAATTCTTTTGATGGAGTGTAAGTTATCGAGGTTTGAAGAGGCTTAGTAGCTCAGTTTTGAAGAAACTTATATCCTTATTTCTCTGAGGTTTTATATGCAGGATTTATCAAGTGGTTGGCTTAACTGTGATCCTGGTCCATTTTTTAAGCCTGAGCACTTCACTTTACCAGGATGGGTTTCTCAATGGGTGAGTAAAGTGACATTCAATTGAATTTGATTTTATATGAACCAAACTACACAGCATTTATTTATATACTCAGTGCACAAACCATAAATTGGTCTCTTAATTTTCTGGGTAGCGTCCTCAGTCATCACAGGCATATGATATGTATAATGTGTGTGCTTTCACTTTTAAATGTTTGAGACTCTTAAGAACATCTAAAACAATTTGTTGACTTCATAAAGTTATCAATCCAGAACTCTTCAAATGGTGTAGTTACATTCTTCCAAAATATTTGAATTTGACCAGCCCTTCGATACTGGATAAATTTGGTTTTCCTATGACTGAACTAAACCTAAATGCTGGCATCCATTGCCTGAGCTGTAGCAGTGGTTGGCTTGCTGTTTATCTAGTCAAGGTTTTTTTTTCCTTTTTTTTTAAAAAATTTTTTTTGCGATCTCTATTCATATTTTCCCCACTGGAAATTATTTGTAATGCCATTATTTTGGTAGATGTCCCCCAAGAGTTGCCACAAGAATAACTTCTTTTTCTCACCTGATGGACATTTTTGTGAACAAACACTTTTAATTGTCAGCCTGGAGATGGTGATGCACCCCTAACTTATCATTATTTCCATGTTTAGTGTAGATTCAGAAAGAAATACTGTGTTTTGGATTTGATTGTTGAATAGGACTGAAAATAACAGTTATAACTTGTAGGAGTGAAATATATACACTTTCATATATCTCCTGTTAATAGTTGCGGTAATTCTTCTTTTTGGTCGTGTTGTACTGAAGTTCTTCATAGAATTATGTAATAGTTT
Organism: Carpinus fangiana; assembly: GCA_006937295.1. Lineage (NCBI taxonomy): Eukaryota > Viridiplantae > Streptophyta > Magnoliopsida > Fagales > Betulaceae > Carpinus > Carpinus fangiana. The sequence goes on from CM017321.1 coordinate 880,736, forward strand.
GTCTACACAGCTGGTGAATCAGCTATAATTGTCCGACTATTAAAGGTTGAAAACAGGGCTCTACTCCACTGTTTTAGCTATTTGGAATTATGGAACTCAAATTATATAAAGCTTGCCAATTATGGAAGTTTTATAGTAGCAAATGAGATGTAGATTTTTAGTCTCTTAAAAATTATGGAACACAGATTCTAATGCATCCTAAATTATTCTCTTGCACAGTTTCCTTGGAAAGAGGTCTCAATTATGCCTGTTCAATGGCATGCTCTATGCCTTGGCTTGTTTGCATCTATAATAGCACCTTTTGGAGGCTTCTTTGCTAGTGGTTTCAAAAGAGCTTTTAAAATTAAGGTTTGCTCGTGATACTTTCTTAATTTAAGTGATTTCAAACATAAGAGATGATAAGTTTCCAATATGTTACACACTATTTGCTATATTTTCTCCCTTTTTCTGCAGGACTTCGGTGATAGTATTCCTGGACATGGTGGAATTACAGATAGAATGGACTGCCAGGTGAGATTTTATGAAGTTTGAATCCACCTGATTATAAGTGTTTCGACTATGGCTTTTCATTTTTATTTTTTTTTCCTGTTTCTAGTAAATTGTTTAATTCTACGGATAAACTTGATTCCATGCTGATTAGTCATAACGTATATTGAATTTTTATTTAATTCCCCCCCTCCCCCCTTCTCTCTTTAATGCACATCGAGGTGGCAGCCACCAGAACACTACACCTAGTGGACCAATACTGCTTTGACCATAACATCTGAAAGTTTCAGTTACATGTGCTGAAAGTTCAGCTCTATTTACCACCTAGTTTGCTCAGTTTGGGGACTGGTGGCTTCTACATACTGTCCATCTGTCTCTGTTAGTGTGCTTGATGCATGACTCTGCATTCTTCCAGTCATGTTGTGCTTGTCATCTCATCTCATAAAGTAAGCTCGCATATTGACTTGGATTTATGATGCTGCTAGTGAGCATTTCTTGTCTGTCACAGTACAATTTGCAAAACGTTTTTGCTTCGCCTTACCTGTACCTGCTGCTTGAAATGTCGTTTGAGGGCTAATTAATCAATTACTCTAACCAAAATTTGTTGTGTTCTACTAAATAACCATGATACCTGGTTTTTAGAGTAGAAGCATAATTCTATGTTGATTGATCACGTATATATAGAAGGCAGCCCGTCATGCATTATTCTGTGACTAATGAGGTCTTCAAATGTAGATGGTGATGGCCGTATTTGCTTACATCTATCTTCAGTCATTTGTTGTGCCACAAAGCCTCTCAGTTGAGAGGATCTTGGACCAGGTACTGTATTTCACATGCTTGTGCATAAAAAATTCCATACCCATTTAGTTACATGAATGAATATGTAAGAATATGTTAGCTGATGGCGTGTCTGTTTTTTTTAGATATTGATGAACCTCACTTTGGAGGAGCAGCAAGCTCTATACACAAAGCTTGGGGATATCTTGCAGGAGAGGCTGTTTGGAGAGCCGTAGATCTGCACAACCCGTGTCTTGCCTAAAAAAAAAAAAAAGGGAATAATGTTTTGTATATTGTGGTGTGTTCCATTTTCCTAGTGCCATCCCACTCAAATACTTAGGTGATTAATTCTTTAGTTGGCATACTCTGTATAGTGTATTTTAGCCATTTAATATTACATGAACTCTCAGTAGAGTATGAATTGCTCCTCCCCCCCTCTCTCTCTCTCTCTCTCTCATACACCCACGAACTTAATTGCCTGGATTTCTTTTGGAAGTTCAAATGGATTAGTATTCTAGTTATGTGCATTAATCATCTGAAAGAAAAGGGGGGGTGGGGGGGCTTGAATTAGTTCTCCATGAAGGGAAGAAGTCATTTCTTCATCAAAGGCCATGCACTAATTAAACTAATATGGTATTTCCAACAGCTTTCTCGTACCGTTCCTTACATTTAAGGATCTAAACTACTTTTTGTTTCTCTATGTTAAAATGCGCTTTAACAGCTTCCCTTAATCATTCCCTATAACATTAAAATATTATTATTATTTTTATTTTACTCCCCTCCAGCCGCACCTCTCTCTCTCTGCCTCACTCATCTCCATCTCACTCTCCCTCACTCTCTTGATCTCCCTGTCTCAAGTCTGGTTTGATTGGATTTTTGCAAAAATCTTGCTACCCCATGTTTCAATGGCAATGTTTGGGTTTTTGCTGCTCGTTTGGGTTTTTGTTGCCCGGTTTGGGTTTTTGCTGCTCATTTTACCACACCATTGGCCGTCCGATTCCGCTTCTTCTCCTTCTCCTCAATCAACACCGTCGATTGGATCTTCTCCTCCTTCGCAAACCCATCAAAGGTTCAAGATAATTTTCACTGGTTTCTAAAATCTCTGGTTTTTGTTGCTCGTTTTTATTTTTATTTTTGTAGTTTCTGTAGATGGGTTGTTTCTACATAATAGGGCAATTGTAAAAGGGTCTTGTTGTTCTGGTTCGGCAGTGTGGGGAGATGGGGGGAGAGGAAGGGGTAGGGGTAGTCTGTCGAGGGATGTTGGGTATGGGGCGGGGTTGTATCTAAGAGGAGATCGGCGGGATCGGCGTCCTCTCCATCGCTTGGCTCCGCAAGCTCCGATCTTCGGTCAAACACTACCAGTTGTAGGGGGTGAGGTGCAAGAGAAAGAAAGAGAGACGAGAGAGACGGACGAGACAAGAGAGAGAGAGAGAGTTTTTTTAATATAATAAAGGCATCAGTTGCTACATAGGGAACAGACTCCATGTAGCATATTATTGTTTATGAAACCATAAAGGAAATCTATTGTAGGACATTTTTTGTGATTTTTTGGACCTATTTCTTATACATAGAGAACAGACTCCCTATAAGGAAGTTTGCTGGGAATGTTCTTAACCTATTCAAAGCTCATCCTCTTCCTCCCAAAAAGCCAAACCGTAGTTTTTGGTAGGGCATCCTTTCTCATTTAGCTTTACGTTTGGTCATAGCTAACCAAATACACTTCTGCCGAAAAGTGAGTTTTGATACCGAGTGTTTTGAGTCTACCTTGACCTCACATCTCAAGATTATACGATTTCAAAGGCTCATCTTCCATGCACGTGTATCTCCATGCATCTTTGATCTTAGTTTGAGGCTTCAATGAGAACCTGTGAAGTGTGAAGCTCGATCGAACATCTACATATCTTGTTGGTTGCCTGCGGTTTGTGGATAGATCGGCCTTTATCACTCCTAAGTGAATAACATGGAAACCATAAATGAACAAATAAGAGTTGCAGTACATCATATAGTCAAGTTTGTCGACATTGATGGGTTAAAGTTAGACCTCCGTGAAAGATTATTGTTATTATCTTAATGACGAGAATCCCCCTCGAGGAAAAGCCCCTTTAAAACTTATCCATGTAGAATAAATCCCAGATATACACTGCTTGTAAGAATTGTGTATTAATTAAGAAGACTCGAATAGTCAACCTCGTGGTATTACACTAAATGAGAGACCATTCGAGCCAACTCTTACAGGCAATGAAGGATTAAATTTTACCGAGCTCATAATATTAATCTTGAGGCAAAAAACAAAAAAAAGGTTTTACTAGGGACAATCCAAATCGAAGAAAAATTTAATTGTCCATCCAAGACATAAAGCTAACAAAATAAAAAATCATGATTCTCTCAAGAGTTGGATAACAAAACATCACAAGATTATATGTTCTAAAACCAGAAACAGATCTAACCAAAAAAACAAATCTCAGTATCCAGAAACAAGCCATCTGATCTCATCATTACCAACCAAGGCATATAAATATGGTACATGTTCTACTGCTACAATGAAAAATCTGATGGGATCCCACCTAACCAGTGTAATATGCAATTGACACTTAAAAAAAAAAAAAAAAAAAAAGCAGCTAGAAAACAAAACAAAACTGGTCACTTGCTCACGTCTGTCACCTGCCAAAACGTTTCAAGAAATCCTATATTCCATTGCCTTTGTGTTCTTTCATTGGGTTTTTGGTTTTTCGATCTTCACAAACGGAAGAACACCCATAAAATGGACAATTTTTGGGGCCCATCCCCGTTGCTGAGCACGGCAAAACATTAAGAAGGTGTTTGCAAAGTAGGAATTAAAACCCATGAAGACATGCCACAAGGCATGACCCTGTGGATTAATTGGCCAACGAGATATCTCCTTGCAGAAAAATCGATCGCAGAGCCAACACAAGCTACCTAGGACAAGGGTGGCCAGATACAGCTTTGCAAGCCGCTTAGCGGAAGCATCTTGCGTGTAAATGTAATACTTGTACATTCGGGGAATGCAGAGGATACACAAGATCCCATAATGCACCTTGAAGCCAATGCCGAAACGGACAATTGCATGACCAATAGCAAAAAAGGCACCATAAAGGAAGACGAAGGTGGGCATTGTGCTGCGGTAGTGCCAATCTGGTGAGTAGAGGATGTACATATAAAGTAGCATCTCCCACACCATTGGAGTTTCATCACTCTGCTGTTGCCTGGAAATAAATGCAGAAAACCTTCGAAGTGTAAATGTTGACAGCAATAATCATCCAAACATAAAGGTATTGTCTAATAGAGTTAACGTTATCCTGACAGACTTCATACCCGATATTAGTTAAAGGCAGAAAAGATTTCCAGGCCTAAAGTGAAGGTGCATGTGTGAGTGTGAGTGTGCATGTGCATGTGCAAGATCAAATTTGTCGAAAACAGACCCATAAATTTCTAAGTTAACCCATCCATATGCCGTTCAAGCATATGCTGCTTGCACGTGAGACAGAAAAATAGCAATTTCATCCCACCCCCAAACAAAAAGAGCAATTGCATCAAGCTAACCAACTCATTCAACTCAAGCCCTAGCCCCCAACTACATGAGACAGCCTACATAAATCCTTGCCAGTGACCAAGAAAATAAGGCTTAAATTCCTAATTGTCTTCGGCATATAAGTAAAAAGCTTAGATTTGTTGCCAGTTACCCATATAACATGACACAAGACAGTTATACACACTCAAAATTGTTTACTTGCTACATCAGTTAGTAGCTTGCGACACCCAAAATTGTTTGCTAGACTCACAATGACAAGACATTAACATGCCCTCAATGATTATGGAATCTCAGAAGCTCAAATACATAGTTCTTATCAACACATTCTTCTTTCCATCCCCATTTCATCCCTCCTTATCTCCCTAAATTGAATGCTTTCTCTTGAACCTATTCATCAATAAGCCTACCAAAAGATACACAAAATCGTCAATTCCTCATGATTGCTCAAACTAAAGCTTATATAGCTGGTCATTATTGCAGTAATATGCTTTTGCTGTCAAAAGATTTCAATGTCAAGGCTTGCAAGAATCAATTGTTGAAGCATATACAACACAATACAACAAAAAGTAAAGAGTGCCGTCCTGTTTGAAATTTCTTCATCTCAAGTAAGTTTAATTATAACCGTTCAGGTTGCAAACATCTAATTCAAAGTTTCTTTTATCAACATATCTCATTTGTACTAGTATGAAACCTCAACATCACATGAGAGCAACCAATCACACATACACTAAGCTGCAGAACATAGCTGAGAGAATTACTTACACACTTTGCAACGTGGCATGGTATAACATGCTTCCAATGGCAAGTATCATATTAGATATGTGAAGAACACTAAATCTCTTCTCAAATCGTTGTCTTAAGGCATTGATAAGACCAATGAGGGCCAAAAGAATGGTTGGGATGTTTGATATGGTGTTGTAAAATTCAGCAATATAAGAAGAGTAAGAATAATTCTTCTCACAACACTCGATACTGGACGTGACAGGACCCCAGAAACTTGATATTCCATCAGCCATTCTTCTCTATATTCTATGAAATATATTCAGTAGAATCCTTTATGTTGACAAGTAGCAGAGATCATACATAAAAGTCACAAACCATGTTCCTGCAGAAAAGAAGATGATAAGTCAAAACATCCAACAATTCATTCATAGAAGAAAATTCACTTACGATGGAAACAAATTGTACAAATCGCATTTATCAAGCCTCTTACACACAAGTCATTGTGCTGTGACCATATAATTAAGAAATAGGTTACATAACAGGAGTGCTTGACAAAGATAATAGAGTGCGTGCCACTGCAATGCAATATGTCCATGAATGTTCCCTTCTTTTGAACCTGGCCAGTGGATCGTTGGTTATATTAATAGGCTCAAAACCATGATAGTGTACGATCACCATGATATAAACCAAAACTAAATCATATAGGGCCTCAATTTCAAACATACCCAAGTCAAAGAAGGCTTTAAAACGATGATGTGTCTTGTGTTGACATTCAAATCAATTATTAACAACAGAAAGCAAGGACCCAGATGAGAAACTCAAAACTCCCAACAAAGCAAATGTGAATAGAGGAATTGCCAACAAAAACAAAAGAATAACACACCAATTCAGTTAGATTGCAAATCTCTTTCCCTCATAAGATGCAACATAAGTACATGAACAGAAAAAGGCTAAAATTGATGTCCAAACGAGACCCAGATCAACAAAAACATTTCTTTCAGGTAAATTTACAACAAATCACACCAATTACAACCAAAATGCTAAAAGATCCAATCTTACAGACCAAAATCAAAACATAACGTGCCAAAGAAGAAGAAAAAAAAGTAAAACAGAACCAACAATTTGTGATGTTCAGAACCTTTTCTACATACCCAACAAATCAAACTCAAAACAAAATTGAAATACAAAAAGAAGAAACTTTTTAACTCTGGAGAACAAAAGACATTCTCACATATGTTCTATACTTAAAATTATATAACACAAAACGAACCATTCTCGCAGAATCAGATCTCATTGTTCTTGTACTCAATGGGCTAATCTCCGTCTCCCTAAGCTTGAGCCGAACAAGGGATCACTGTGGGGAAAGAGGCAAAGAGATATCACGCTTCGCCGTTCGAGGCAGAGAAGGAGACGGTAGACTAAAAACTAATTATTACCCTTTTTTTTTCTTTACTGCCACGTCGGCCGAGTAGAGGGATCGTTCCGCTTACTCGCTTCTTTTTTGAAAGGCTTAAAAATACGTCACCGACATGTTGTACCTTAAACCTTTCAACACTTTTTTTTTTTTTAAAGGAAGTATTTGTGAACATTTGATTAATGCAATTGGCCTTTTTAATCCATGTTTAATCCAATAATTTAATAGTGTGATGCCTCAATATCCAAAATTTAAGGGGATAAAACTAAAACTAAAACAAAAACATTTTAGGATGAGAAAACAAAATTTAAAGAGCTTATTTCATAAAAACTAATAATTTTGAGGACATTTTTAAAATTTAAGGGGTGACATTAGCAACCCCAAGCTAAGTTGTAGGTTTGTTTGCCCATGCTGATTAGAGATTGTCACTTGTCTTATATGTTGCATTAATATTATTAATTTTTTTAAACGAGGCAGTCGAAACACTCTTTTAGCCAAATAGAGGTGGTAGGCCACCCACCACCTCATGGTCTTTTTTTTTATTTTCTCTCTGTTTTTGTTTTTATATTTTAAATTTTTTAAATGATATTAAAGTGGTGTATGGAATACGTAGTAGTTGTCGATTACTTTGACATTGCACACTGTTAAATTTTTTAACAAAACATGAATGAAAAGACCAACTACATTGTTCACATGTTGATATGTATAAGCTTGCGATTGAAACCACGTCAACTATTAAAAGATTTTTGACAAGCACCCTCCAATCACATGCCGACATGTATTAGTATATGATTAAAACCATGTCCATTGCTAAAAAAAAATTTAATATCCTCCAAGCATATACTCGTCATATCTCAATAGGTTATAAAAGAATTTTTAAAGAGTAGGATTTTTCATGTATTTAATGCCAAAATCCTAAGAAATATATTAAATTTTGTCGTTTCATTAACTGTCTAAATATAATTTATTTTTATTTAATTAAATAAATCTTGTAAATAGTGGTCTGGCCTATTCTAATCTCTGATATGGCTTGATGGGCTGTGGCTTAAACCTGAAGAGGGCAAAGCTGTTTTATGGCTTGTGGCCTGATTACATTTGGGGCCTATATCTGAGTCCAGTTAACAGTCTATAGACTCCATAAATAAATTGATAAAGGAAAATTATTGAATTTATTACAAACTCACATGTCAGTTCACATAAGTTCCACTTGACACAATATAGGTGAAAAAAAATTAACCAACAAAATTTGATAGATAAATTTAATTATTTAGTAACTGTCGTGGTAATTAAGTGTCACATAAACTGTCACATCAATTTGTAAGAGACTTGTAATAAAAAAAAACTATAGTACTTCGAACAATACTCAATTGATAAATGAAATCAATCTCATTATAAAACAGAATTAAACTTTTTAATCTACCCAAAAGAATGGATCCAAAGCCACAGCAATTTACTACCTGAATTGCTAGCAATTCGAACACCAAATGTGAGAGTTTTTACAAAGCAAATCTGTTCGAGCACGTGAGCAAGCTGCCCAATATCTACTTATGCAGGTGAACCTTGTGAAAGTTCTTTTATTTTGACTGTCTGAATTGTTAACAATGTAGATAATAAAATCGTTGAGATCTTAATTAAAAAAAAAAAAGAGAGACATAATTATAGATTGAGAGGAAGTTATATGAGTGAATTATGAAGATAGTGTCATCACCATGCACTTCCCATTAATAATCAAGGCTGCGGTGACAAGAAAAAGAAGTGTCCAAATGTATCTAGCCTAGAAAGTTGGCTATGTGCGAATATACTTAACTAGAGGTGATTATATACATGTTATTCATTAAGAAGAAGAAACATGTGCTGTTGAAGTTGAGAAGACATTGACATCTCACTGGATAAAAAAGGTATTTTGTCGAGCATATTCTGCGTGGATGATGATGATATTCACCCAATTCTCACACAAAGCCTTGTTTTGGGAAGAACATGTTATATATAGAGTGCCAACATGTTATGTGCGAATGGCATATACTCTCCAAATGTTGTAGGGATATTGAATGGATTTCTTTTATCTCATCTCATACTACAAAACAAACTTTCTATGGCTCTGTTTGTTATTGTGTTTTTTAACGGGATTTTTTTAATTTTTTCTAAGTGACATAAAAGTAAAGACAATTTTTGTGTGTTTTAAGAGTATTTTGTATTTTGGTTGTTTGTTAAAGCATTTGTTTTAAGAAGATAAAACAAAAGACAATAAATAAAAAAGGGCTTCGGTCCAAAAAACTTATAAATATTTTACATTAAATTATAATGGCGTATGCTATTCTTCACACTCATTTGAATTTTATTTAAAATCTCAAATAGTAAAGTTTTATATGGTTCTTCTGCTTAGTCGCAGGTGTTTCACATTTTTACATATATGTCTATTTCAATGAGCTCATGTTTGAAACAATGTCCAAATTGTTACACCTTTTGTGCATATCGGAACTTACTTAACATGACCAAATAAAAAATTTAAAAAAATAAAAATAAAACCTCTAAAATATGATACGATATTACGAAATAGTGATTAATCATACACAATATTAATTTAAGATATTTTGAAATTCTTACTTGGATATGTTATTGAAGATAGTTCACAGTTTCCTCTTTCGGCAACTTGTTTGTTTCCTTTTTGGGGGTCAGTTTTGGTGGCTCTTGGCAGGCACCATACGGTTAGTTCACAACGTTTAAAAATTCCACTCCAATTCAATCAATGAGAGAAAAATCAGAGCCAATGAACCTGGACACATACAAGGTTCATTGAACCTGGACAAACAAGAACGCTTCTACGAGACTCTGAGCCAATTTCCCACGTCACACCCAAGTCCAATCCAAACAAGCCTTGATTCAATTGACGTGGAAAACCCGATTAAAAAAAAAAAGAAAAAAGAAGGGCCTATCGAAAGCAATACTCTCTCCACGTGTACGTTGGTGCTGAGGGGTTACTGCTTGCGTGGACCACACATGCGTACGGCGCTTATCGCGTGGCTTTATGATCTCATAATCTCATTGGGTAGAGTCAGCAAGTCCAAGAGATAACAATTGCCGCCGTTTGAACGGCGTCAACTGGAACCAGTTCCAGTGTAAAGCCCTCACACAGATCGATACGTGTGCAATTCCCATTGAACGCCCATCCCTGCCTCACTGGTGTGATAAACAGGTGATTACTCTTACTGAGTAGAGAGTATTGGTCAAGATGTGCCCAAAAATAGTAAAAAATTACTAAATTCTAATTTTAATAAGGGTTAAATATTCCATTAGTCCCTAGGGTTTGAAAATTTTATTTTTTCTTTCCTAAGGTTTGAAAAGTGACCAAATTAGTCATTGTGATTTTGAAAAGTGATCAAATTAGTTATTCCGTCAGTTGACTTAACGGACTGATATGTGGACCAATTAGAAGTTGACATGTGACCACCTAATTAATTTTTTTTTAAAAAAAAAAAATTCAGAAAAAAAATTTTCAAAAAAAAAAAAAGAGAAAAAAATTGGGGTGGCTACCTTGGGCCCATGGGGGTGGCCGAGCTACCCCCAGTACCCACTGGGGTGGTTTTGGCCACCCTCTTGAGCACCAAGGGGTGGCTCGGTCACCCTCATGGAGCCAAGGGGGTGACCAAGCCAACCCCAGTATCCATTGGGGGTGGTTTCAGCCACCCCCAATTTTTTTTTTTCTCTTTTTTTCTTTTTTTTTTAAAAAACTAAATAAATAAATTTAATTAGGTGGTCACGTGTCAACTTTAATTGGTTCACGTGTCAATCTGTTAAGTCAACTTAACCAGAATGACTGATTTGGTCACTTTTCAAAATCACAATGACTAATTTAGTTATTTTTCAAACCCTAGAGAGGAAAAAATAAAGTTTTCAAACCCTAGGGACTAATGACGTATTTAACCATTTTAATAATCTTTTGGTTTTATTATGATCCATTTTGATCAAATTACTAAGATGTCTCTTTATCAAAATGGAATCATATTAAATTTATTTTTTTATTTTTATAAATTTATGATTTGTTTTTCTTCTCTATTTGATGTGACAGAATTTTCATTGTATAAATAATATAAGCAGACCAATTAAGCTCATACCTATAAAAGGACAAAAAAAGAAAGAAAGGGGTTTTGTGTGTATTTTATTTGGTCATAAGGACTTCAATATATATATATATATATATATATTTGGTCATAAGATAGTGGGATCCTGATCCCAGCCACTTATCAAAACCCATTGGGTCCACTCAATTCATGATTGCATTGAATTAGTAACTTTATTAATCTTCTTCAAGTCACGATTAAATTATTATTATTTATTTCAAAAATTTAAGTTATTAAAATAATATAAATTTAATATATTGACAGCAACACATTCATCTCATAGCTGGTAAAATATAAATGTCATCTCTATTTGGCTTTAAATTAAAAAGATTATGATTGATCTTAGCCTTATACATAGGCACATGCAAGTGTCTTCATCTATAAATCAAGAGTAATGCAATAAATAATCACACTTTTATTTCATGTGATATTATTAATTGAGTAATGATATAATTAAGGAGGACTAAATTTTTTTAGAGTCGTCCAAAATATGATGTAGTATTTAAAATCATCAATAAATTAAAATTAAATAATAATTATTTTAAATTGAATGATAATTTTAAATATCATTACTCTTTATCGGTGTAATAGTAGTGAGATAAAAGCATGCAAGTGCAACCAAGCATTACCCATTAATCAAAGCTAAGAACTCGAACCTAGACGTCAAACCAGCCATGTTCATTAAGAGAAAGTGTAATTAAGCCCACATACATGCTTAGTTCAATTTTCAAAACACACACACGTCCACCGTTCCACCCCCACGTTTCTCTCTCCCTCTCTCTCTATATATATAACGCCGTTAACATTCCATTCTTACTCTTATTTCTTCATTCCAAGGCCTAGTCTTTTATGTAAACATCATTCACCACAATAACGACATCCCCACACCATTCTTTCTTCCAAAAGCCACGTCTCTCTCTCTCTCTCTCTCTCTCTCTCTCTGAGTCTATGATATATAACCCAGTAGCCCTCTCTATCTCCTTCACATCATTCTCTCCCAAAAGGTGAAGATCATACAAAATAGGAAAAAAAAAAGGGGGTATTAGAAAGAAGATTTTTCAGGGTACTGATCAACAACAATGGCTAGAGTTCGGGTGAGGTTTGAGAGGGTAGCGGAGGCGTTTCAGGGCGTGTCATGGGCGCGTCTTGGCGAGAGCAGCGGGAGCGAGCACTCGCCGGAGAGTTTCACCGATTTATCGGATCTTGTGAACTCTTTCATTGAAAGAGACGGTGGAGCATTTGATAGAGATCACGACAAAGAGGTTGTGGCCCATGAGAAGGAGCAGAACCATGCAGAGTCGTCGGATTGTTCTGACTCCGAGACCAAGGATATGCTGCAGAACCTGTTTGGTTGCGACGATGATGGTGATCGTGATGAGATTCGTGCTGCAACAGAACTTGCGAGCAAAGGGCTGATCGGCGACAGGTCGTCCCCGGGGTTTAAACGACAACTGATGGCTCGTCTACGTGACAGGGGCTTCGATGCCGGTTAGTGACTATCAAACTTGTCGTTTTTTACTTCCCCTTTTGGTTAACGCATTCACATAATTTGGAACCGTCAAATCCGGGTTCTTATTTAGGTAATTTACTTAAATATATAAACGTATGCTAATTAGATGATCGAGTTGTCAGTAATCATGTGTCTCACTTTATATCCGCCGTGAAAATAATTATTGAATTCATTAATTGTATAGCCTTATTGAGTAGCAACAATAAATTCAAATTATCAATGTCATTGAGCATGGTTATTAAACATTGTTTCTTATTAGATAAATTGCTTCATCAACAAGATTTGGCTCGGGTACGTAGCAATGTGTCCAATTTTAGCTGGAACTAGAACCGTTAGAATTGGAACATGTGTTACGGGTCCGATTCTAATTAGAATTAGACTCGAGCCAAAACCCATTAACTAATTCCTCATTTGTGTAGCATTGTTAATTTGATGGCAATGATGAAAATAAATAAACAAAGTTAGAGCCTCTAACTTAGAGGAATCTCGATGATAGAGATTTTCAACGATTTTGTTATTCAAATTGCTTTTCAATTTGAAAAGTAAATTTATTTATTCTAATTATATGAACCCTATTTGTGCAGGCCTTTGCAAATCCGAGTGGGAGAAAACCGGACGATTCCCATCTGGGAATTACGAATACATTGACGTAAATGTCTCTGGGAATCGATACATCATTGAAGTTTTGCTTGCCAGAGAATTTGAAATTGCTCGTCCAACCGATAAGTACACCTCATTACTCGATGTTTTCCCGCAGATATTTGTGGGTAAAGTGGAAGATTTGAAGCAGGTCGTGAGGCAGATGTGCAAGGCCATGAAAGAGTCCATGAAAAGCATGGGCATGCACGTACCGCCATGGAGAAGAAGCGGGTACATGAACTCCAAGTGGTTTGGTTCTTACAAGCGGACAACCAATGAAGTTCCAACAGGAAAAGCACAATCCGACGAGGCTTTCGCCGGAAAACGAGCGGTTGGGTTTGAGGCACTGCCTGCGATATCCCACTATTGCAGAGATGATTGTGCGAGGAAGGTTGGTTTAAGAGTTGGGAATTTGGTTGCTGTGCTGAATGGCAATGGCAGCATGGGCATGAATTACTTGTAGTTATATTGCTTGGTTGTTCCATGTAAAGAAGACTGCTAGGAGCCTAGGATCGGTATATTATTTGGTGGCTGGGGAAAGGGTGTTTACAGTTTTGGGTAGTGATTGGATTGGTGTGGGGATTTGTAGCATAGGCAATTTGGGTTTTATGTTTATAGGCATGCAATTGTAGCTATTTTGAATCGTGTAGATAGATAAAAGATGCATTCTTTGCCTTTCTAGATTGATTCAAATCTCGTGTAATAAAGTAATTTTATTGCACAGACAATTCACGTTAGTCTGCCTTGTTTGAACACGGGTCTAAGCAAATTCTTGCATGAAATTACCCTTATTGCAATGTAATAAGACAACCTTACTACACGTGATTTCCATCTCCTTAATAAAGACATTATACAGTGAGAGAGGAATTCTCATTTAATCCCGCAATTACTCCCCACTTCACAACTTCCAAGCACAATGTCACAAATTTTTTGAGTTTCAAAATCCCCTATAGAAGATAGTAGGCACGCACTGCATCATAAAAGTTTCGAGAATGACCAGCCACATTAGCTGGTCCTTTATGCCCTCTAATAGTAACTAGCCATATCAACATAGACACCATAACGAATGGGCCCTTCTACCCTAAATGGAGACTTCCTTAATTAGTCAGTCCTTCATATTTCCCCTTATCTTCCACTTGAAGGCTTGAAGCCTCTCCTCACCAAACGCTCAAGACGATATCTGATCTTTAAACTCGATAAGTTGGCTCCGTGGTGGAGGGCTGGCGGTGGTTTTGATTCGACTGCTCTGATACCAACGCCCCCACTACCTCCACCTCCTCGTAGAAGGAAAAATTGTGTGAATCTGAATCGAATAAGGTGGTTTCACTTCTTTCTTTTTAATTTCACTTCGGCTTTAATCTCTCCCCCTCTTTTCTGAAATATTTGTCTGCAATTTGTTCATATTTTATCACCCTTTTCAACAAGAATTCTTATTGCTTCTTTTTCGTTTTGGGTCCTTCAGGGATGATATTGATTGATTTGTAGTTCTCTTGGTTGATGGATTTGTTAATCTCTGACCTCTTTTCTTCTGGAACAGGATCTGTAGAGAGATCCTGAGGATAATAAAAAATATATATATAAAATATTATATATATTTTAAAAATAAAAAATAAAAACAAAAAACTTAAGGGGTGGCCGGCCACCCCATTGAGGGTGGTCGGCCCAGTTGGGGCTGGGGTGGAGAACATCCAGGTAAAATAATGAAAATGTCTAAAAAATTGTGTGTTTTTGTAGGCACCGATAGACGCCAACTGCTGGGAAATCAAAGCAGCTAGCCTGGAAGGTGACCCCTTTGACGGTTGATGTTTTGAGAAGGGTCTCTGAAAAGGCTAAACCCTATGCCATTTCCCTCTTCTCTCCCTCCTCATTACCCCCCAAAACCCCAACAACAACACAAAAATTAATACAAAGAATATTATAAGAAGTTCGGTAAGCAGATTAGTCGACGGAGATCGGAAAGATCTCACGACAACCGGCCAGTAAACTTCTCTCCGATGTTTGATTTGGCTACAGCCGCTTTGGCAAATCAAGATCAAGGGTACTGAATCGAAGATTACACCCTTCCCTTGGTACATGTAGCCTCACCCAATAAATCAATGGGTTAGAAAAACAAGAATCTAATGAGAAAAAAGAGAGAGAGCGGCAACGATTACTCCAGGAAGAGAGGAATGAGAGCGAAAGAGGTATGGGGTTAAAACCCTAGCTGATTCTTTTATATAGAGAGTTGGGTGGGTAGGGAAGATCTCAGCCGCTCATCTCGGACGATAGGGATTCTATCATATTAGTATAAAATTTACTATTTGAGAAAAATATTATTACCTGACTATTTTTATATATTATAACATTTTAAAAACGATAAATAGAATACTTAGAAATTCTGAACGATCTTGATCAATTTAGTTTTTTGATCCATCCCAATATTTGTATCTAAGCCTCAAACTGTAAAATAATAAAATCAATGGTTCTCCTTCCAAGTTAAATGTAGAAACCAACAAATTAAGTTGGAAAATGTTCAAGTTACAATAATGATTAGGATAGAGTTTTTCTCTGAATTGAGTTAGAAAAACTTTTTTCAATTCAGTCTATAAAAATAACATGTGTTCTTTTTTTTTTAATAACATGTAAAATACACATGAATTTTTAATATTATTTATTTCAACTTCGTCTTTGTTTTAAAAGAACATGTGCAAATAATCAACTGTTGAAAATTTTAAGGATGCATTTCAATTTTTTTTTTTTTGGAAAAACATTTTATTTGTTGGTGTGGACGCACCAGAATACATAAGTTGAAAAATTAACTCTGTCAGCACAATGTTGGTAAATTATGTGTTTTTTTTTTTCTCTCCTTTTTTACTGCTAAAATGCAGTCTTGACAATTTCCAACGGGCCAAAAACATGTGCAGAAATTTACGTAAGAAGTCCCAAGACAAGAGCTTGCAAACGCCATGATATTTGAGTAAATGCTACTCTTCGGTCTTCACACTCAGTTATTGCACATTTGTACTCATGTCATATCGGTTGGCACGGTGCATTGTAAGACACTTAAAATATAACATGTCAGCTAATATGATATGAGTGTGATAAATGGGAAGAGTAGCATTACTCATGATATTTATACAATCATCTTCAAAGACGAGATGAGCCAAAAAATATTTGAAGTTTGAACTCAGATGTCAGTCATAAAAATCCGCATTTTGCACATACAACAATGGTCTTAACAACGTAACAAAACTCAAGTGCAAGGCAATTCAGTCATACATAATGGAACAGAAACCACGTTACTTAAAATGGTTACCCTCTTCTTGCTTTTTCTTTTTCTTCCTCTCCCTTTTCCCCTCTTAATCGGCTGGGTATGAGTATTTTTTCTCAATTTTGGGTATAAAAATGTATTCAAGTATGTTAGTATTATATTAAGACTTGGCAAAACTGATAGAGAAAACCTAAGCCCTACAAAAAGCAGAAATTGCTGATGTTTGGTTCTGCTACCTAAACTCACTTGGGTTTTCTTTGCTCTGGATGAGAGGAACACTATCTTCCCTCCAAATTATCCGTTCTTCGCACAATGCTTCTGTCACCTCCACATATAGCCGATGCTCCTAAATTGAAAAAATAAACAATAAAGATGTCACAAAAAGGAATTCAACCCAAGTGGAAAGTTGATGCACAACAATCCTGTAATTTTATCATCCAAGAGGGTACTTATCCTCCTTCCAAAGACAGAGGTCTGGGATTCAGACAATCATGGATGGAGAATCAGTGAGTTTAAAACTGTTGACAAATGACTAATGATTCAGGTTTTATCAATTTTATTGCACAGGATTTAACGCCCTCGAGGGAGAGAAAGTGAGAGAGAGTTGAGGGAAAATTATGATACACCCAGCGTTAAAATCTCATTACCTCGCGAAGAACCCGTGCTGCCAGCTCCTCTGTGGTGTCGTTAGCAAGCACAGGGACAACACTTTGAGCAAGGATACGCCCCGTGTCGTAGTGTTCATCAACAAAATGAATTGTTGGACCTGAGTATCTAACCAAGCACAAAGGAACAAAAACATAATATTTGGACTTCATATACACTATAATATAATGGAAATAAAAAGTGGGATAAAAATAGGCAAATCCCTTATGCTTGGTCAGGAAACAATATTTGTTTAGATATATGACATCAAAATTATCAAATGCTGCAACATACCTTGCTCCAGAAGCAATGACTGCCTTATGCACCTTCATACCATAATAGCCTTTGCCTCCAAAAGCTGGAAGGAGTGATGGATGGATGTTTACTATGGATCTGGGATAAGCTCGGATCAGCTCCACCGGTATAAGTTTTAGGTATCCCGCTAGGAGTATAAAGTCAACCTCAAATCTCCTGGTTATGATAACACAACAGATGTTAATATATTTTTGTTATCATTTCAACACATCAATCTTTCCTTTTGTTTCACATATTTCCTTGGCTTATGAAATTAAAGAAATCACTTCCAAGAATCAGGTATATTTTAACTACAAGGATTGAAGAAGAAGGATATCACAGCCATCTTATATAGACTGTTCTTTCCTGATGTGATTTTGATACATTTTTCTTTTGACCTTCGCATATTTAAACCACTAGCACAAGAACCGGACTTAAGGCTCTATATGTTTCAGCTTAAAATATTTTCCAGAATTTTTTTTTTCGATATGTTCCTGTATTTGGTCCATGAAGAGTTGTACCCAAAGAGACGAAAAAAGACCCAAGCCCATCCATGTTGGAGACACGGCTTGCAAACTTCAGTTTCACTGTGGCAAAGTCCAAATTCACCATTGCTGACTTAGATGAGCTGCCCTCTCAACTTGTGGCCTTTGGTATCATTGATTTTAATAAATTTCAACGTACAGAATATTGGTACAACCAAACACTAGGAAATTATTTTAGGATCTCAACCAAATAATAGAAAACCATATTACTTTCCCTGAAAGTGTTGTCACTAGGGAAATGTTTAACAGAACCCATGTATTGTACATTATTGATACAACACTGAGTACGTCCAGGAATCTGCTTATGATATGAGTGGATCTCATCAAGTACTTGGCAGGGGTTACATAAAAGAACAATTCTTCTAAGTAACAGGCAGAAGCTACGAGTCCTCTAGGATAAGCCTAAATGAGATCTGCTACCCCAAGAAAGTATATATTACATTTAAACTGTTATTTGGATAACGAATGACATTTAGACAACAGACATCAAATGAACCAAGGACAACCAGAAAAAGAAAAGCAACTTAGGCATCTAATGAAAAAGCCAACTGTAGCAGACAAAAGTAAAGCCAGCAGAAAAAACAGTAGTATATAAGCACGCATAATCGACGGTGCCTAGGAAAAATGATTTTGATAGGTAAGATCAAGCTATATAGTGGCAGCACAAAAAGGATGCACAGTTGACAAGTTACATTAAGTACTCATAATCCATAGGATGCATCTCAAGGATTGGTTCTCCTTTATTGAATAGTTTTTTGACAATTTTCTTAATATTTACTGACTGCCTGTGGCAGAGAATGTAAGAGAGTTTATAGCAATAATTAATCTAATTTGGGTTTATGCGTACAAACTTCTCGCTGAGCAAAAATCAAGAACCTTCTTACTAGTGAGTCTACCACAAATATGGTTCAGCATTAACAAAATCCAAATAAAAAAAGAAAGGCAGACCTAAATGTTTCATTTTTGGGAGAAGAGCCTGACCTAAGCACAGATACAAGATCGCTTGGGGAGAGCCCGTCCAGTTCCTCCTTTGTTTTGGGGAACAAAACAACTGGGATGCCCTTATCTCTTGCATACTCTGCACCTCCACAGCCTGCCGTACAGAGGAAAATAACACACATGAATAGGTATGCTCCAAAGCAAAGGTTTATGCATTATAGTGCCACAGTCCCTAAGTTACTTATTACATTCTAATCTTATCACCATAAGTTAGTGGGCAGTGCACATCTTCCTTCTATATGCATGAATTGTAAAGGTCCAAAATCCCTATCCAATGCCTACCAAGTTGATGGAAGTATATATCCAAGAAAACTTTCCCAACTACCTGTCAAGGCAAACCAATAGCTACCATTTGTAGCTAGTCTCAGATTTCAATATCAGGGCTGCTTGTTTTGAAAAAAGAGCACCGCGCATTAAAATCAAACAGAAATCACTCTGTGAAGAGTTAACATGACTGCCTACGAGATAGAAAACTTCCTCATGCTAGCTAAAACTAGGTAGGACAATTTTAAAAAGCACAAGGCTCAGTTGCACCTCTGACCTCTGGCATCTGATACAGTCCTTCAACGATGCCACATAGGGAATTGGAATAAGGTACCACAAGAAACCATACCCCAACCAATGGCCTACCCCATGTCTAGTCCATATCAAGAGAAACAGGAAATTGTGGAATATCAACTTAAGGACATTTTTAAATTTAGAATTATGTATGTATAACAAGCAAATATGAATGCTGCTTTGGGATTCCATTATGCTCTTCCTAACGCTCACAAATCACAGAACATGATTTACCAAGAAAATTGCAGAGAGAGCCGTTCAAAAAAATTGTAACTTTATTGAATAACAGAAAATTTCCACTATTTTACAGTTAGTAAAGGAATTAAAAATAACGACTTTCAAGCCCAAGAAGACAATCAAAATAATAAAATCAGAACTATATAAAGATAGAGAGAAAACCGCGTTTATTTGTGATCAAAACAACGATGTCTCCATGAACTGATCCTTGAAGAGAAGCTTCGTGAATGGACCTGAAGTTCGACCCACCACCGGAGACGAAAACCGCTAGCTTTTTCCTTCTAACCCCATTTTCCAAATCCTTTCCATGAGAAATAGCATCATCCGCTACATTTTCTACACCGTTTTTACAATTCAATCTCTGCTTAGACCCCACCCTTTGCGGACCAGAATGAAAGGTTCTATAAGAGACCCATTTGCGGGGTTGATAGAAATATGCTGACGAAGTAGGCGGCGACGCCACAAAGAATTGCTTTTTGGTGTTTCGGACGGGTGGGATCGTTGGGTTTGAGCAAAACCCAGAAAGCAACCTCTGGGTTTCCATTGAAATACCGGATAAAATAGAGCTCAACAGATTAAATAGGGAAAGGAATTGGTGATAATTTGACAGTGTTTTTTGTGGTTTTTCTCTTCTGCGTTCAGCCGCGAAGCTTGAAACAAAAGCGGCAGAAGAGTGAGGCAAACAAAGGAAAGAGCTGCAGCCGCTGGGGAGCCGGCGGGGTACCAAACGATGTCGTGGTGGAATATTTTAAGGATATAAATTTCATTCAAACTGGGTTTAAGATTTCTCTTTATAGCGGAATTGGCATGTGTATTCTAAGCTCACGTAGTCATGTTTTATTTTTCGTGGTATTAAAAAAGTGTGAATATTATTACATGCTATTAAAAAAGTATATATTTATCACTAGTACAAACACACAGGAAATCATATATGGGCTCGTTCAAAGAGGGCAGAGTTTTTTTTTTTNTAATTTGACAGTGTTTTTTGTGGTTTTTCTCTTCTGCGTTCAGCCGCGAAGCTTGAAACAAAAGCGGCAGAAGAGTGAGGCAAACAAAGGAAAGAGCTGCAGCCGCTGGGGAGCCGGCGGGGTACCAAACGATGTCGTGGTGGAATATTTTAAGGATATAAATTTCATTCAAACTGGGTTTAAGATTTCTCTTTATAGCGGAATTGGCATGTGTATTCTAAGCTCACGTAGTCATGTTTTATTTTTCATGGTATTAAAAAAGTGTGAATATTATTACATGCTATTAAAAAAGTATATATTTATCACTAATACAAACACACAGGAAATCATATATGGGCTCGTTCAAAGAGGGAGAGTTTTTTTTTAAACTAGGTTAGAGAAATTTCTTCCGATTAAGTTTATAAAATTAACATGTGTCTGTTAAGTATGTGAAAATCACATATTTTTTTAATAGTATGGACAATTATAATTAATTTTATGACAAATTATGTGTATCTCATATACTACTAAGAAATAGAAACATACTATTTTTATAAATTTTCCTCGGATCCAATTTGAAGAACAACTTTACTTTGTTTTATTATATATTGTTATTTGCGCTCTACTATATGATAAAAGTGATACCCAAATTTATGCATTTTATTATTGAAAAGTTATCCCATAAGTTATTCATCAAATAAAAAGGAAAACATCATAAATTATAAAAGGCAGCCAATATGATAAGTTGATTACATTTGTTATTGAAGTTTTCATTCAATAATAGATGTGATCACATGGTCTAAGAACATATATTGTATTAGACTCCAACCCAATTTAAACAAAAAATTGGGTTTGTACAATTTTATACACTATGCAACAATATTTTAAGTCACAAGCAACTAGCATTTCAAGAGTAAAAATTTTATATTGAGATATCTGTCTAGCACTAGAACATGACCAACTAATTGCTTCTATTGTGAAAGTAGATGTTTTAAATGTTTATTGGTTAATAAATTTTACTAAAAAAAAGTGCCATTGACATATTTTTAGCGCAAAAAGGAAAAAATAAAAAATAAAAAATATGATCCATGGATGGTAGTGGGAATTAACATTAATGGGAAAGAGGACAAAGTTGGCCATTGTGAATTGTTGATGCACCCCTTTTCGCCCTACGAGGCTACGAGAGAAAGGTAATAAAAAGAATAAAAATTTATAAACAAACTACGCCGTTCCCTCGTTAGCCCAAAAATTTATCCGGTTTGGCACCTCAAAACATTTAAAATTGACCTACACCAAGAAGATACCTCAAACATATTTTCTTATTTCAATATTTTCCAAAAAGAAAATGACCATATTAACCTACATAGCCCATCCAAATCACACAACTAGTTGACCCACATGTAGATGTAGCAAGTCCCCTTCCAAATTCACCCACTCTACAAAAACAAACAAGTACTCGTACTCTTCCTTCAATCATTTGCAAAATAAGAATGTCAAACAAATACACAAAAAGCTATAAAATCGGAAAATCCTATTTGGGAAAGGAGTCCATGTTTTGGACGGCCATGATTGGCCAAAACATTAACAACCCACTCAAGGAACCACCCAATCCCAGCCCAAACTTGGAAACCCATAAAAAGCCCGAAAGCAAAAGCCAGCTCTATCTGTTTTTAGATAGACAGCAAGAAAAAAAAAAGTAATAATAATATTATTTTGAGGGATCGGAGGCCGAGTCGGAACCGATTCAGATCGGGAAAACATGGAGGGAGTGGGTGCCCGACTCGGGCGGTCCTCGACGCGGTACGGGCCGGCTACGGTGTTCAACGGACCGGTGAGGAAGTGGAAGAAGAAGTGGGTACACGTAGCGCCATCGACCAGTAGTGCTGCCTCTAACCACGGCAACAGTCACTCTCATCAGATTCACACCCACAACAACACCACCAACGGTACGACTAACGGTAATAACGGCTCGCATCTCTTGCTTTACAAGTGGACCCCAATCACCCAGAGCCAGAACAGCAATAACAACAACAATAACGTGAATGACGGTAACGGGGACAAGAGTTCCGGCAGGGATGACGCGGCGGGTACCCTGGAGGAGCCTCCTCGTCGTAAATTCAAATACATTCCGGTAATTTTTTGTGAATATAGTAATTGATTTCTTGTTTTATTGGGGTCTTTTTTTGTTAATTTTTAAATTTGGGTTCGAGTTTTTGGATTTTGTTACGTGGGTGTTTGTTGGATTTTATTTTGGGGAAAGAATTGTGTGTGGGCCATTAGAAAGATTGGGTTTTCTATTTGACATGTGATCTGGGTTTTTGGGATTTGTTCAGAATATCGGGTTTGATGGACTGAGGAGACTGATATGTGATCTGGGTATTTTGGGTTAGTATCGATTGATCAAGGTTTTGGCTTATGGGTTGGAAGAATTGTTGGGAGAAGTTGGGAATTTTATTTGAGTTCTCGTAGGGTTGCAATGTAAAGGTGAAATCTTGTGATGTTTGGTGGATATAGTGGCAAAGTGGGGATGAGGAAGAGGGAAACAAAAGCTTGAAGTGAGTGGGGATTGATTTGGTTGTACTTGACTATGGTAGAATGTTTTGAATTGTTAGTTATAAGTCGTTGTAAAGGACCATTGAGGTGGTACTATGTAGATTTGGAGGTTATATTGAGTTGAAACTTTAGTTTTGGTAGTACTCCATGTGGACATGTTGTTGATATGCCATGTGGACAAGTGTACTTGGGCATATCTAGTTGGGAAGGTTTTGAATAATGTTTGCTGGATACGATTCCACGCATATATTTGTGTGTACATAATTTATTATGCATGTGTGCTTGTTTGATGTCATCATAAAAAAGATGTAGCTAATTATGCCAACTTGGAACTTTGTACTTGATCAAAAAGGCTGACAGTTTGTGGAATTGGGATATATCTAGATTTGTATGCCTTTACTTTTTCTTTTGTCTAAATCGTTTTCCATTTTTTGTAATAAAAAAAGGAATAACTCAATCATAAATATATTATTTATTGTCTAAATCCAGTTGCTCAATAACCTACCATATAGCCATTATTTTTTGGAGTGCGGGGAGGGGAGACAGTTCTCTTTTTGCTGTTTGAGTAATGATCTAAGGTCAGCTATTTATAAAAGTTATGCTTAGATGCGTACAAAGATAAATTTTGTCATTCTTTATATGGTAAAATCTTGGTTATAGAGAGAATTGAAGTCTTGGTAGACCATAGGTAAAATCTTACATTTTATGATCATAGCACTGGTACTATAATAATATTTCTTTGTTGATTGGTTCACGTGATGCATTTTTATGCAAGGGACTTTTTTGGGTTGATTGCTTTGATCGGTCCGTAGATTTTGTGATAACGATCTATTATGGATCTTGACCATTACCCTTATGTATATAAGATAAATAGATATGGTATCATATGATTATACATTTAACTCACTTCCTACCTATTAAGCATCATATATATAATTATAATGATGTCTGTTTCACTTAAAAGACGCAATTGGTGATGTGCTTATCTACCATGGCTTTATGTTGTGTAGGTTTAATTGAGTAGACCTAATAAAATGGCAAACAAGGAAAAATTGTCTTATATACTGGAGAAGCCAGAGGAGGTGGTGGTGGTGCCAATTGGAATTGGCTTTGTGCCTACTAATGGCATATGATGTAGTCAGATTTTCTTTCATATTTGAGAATCAAATTTAATTAGTCTTATAAAGTTTCTGCTTATTCTCCAACTTTGGTGATGTGCTTATCTACCATGGCTTTATGTTGTGTAGGTTTAATTGAGTAGACCTAATAAAATTGCAAACAAGGAAAAATTGTCTTATATACTGGAGAAACCAGAGGAGGTGGTGGTGGTGCCAATTGGAAATTGGCTTTGTGCCTACTAATGGCATATGATGTAGTCAGATTTTCTTTCATATTTGAGAATCAAATTTAATTAGAGTCTTATAAAGTTTCTGCTTATTCTCTCTCTCTCTCTCAAATTACATATATTTTGTGAAACCTAGAAGCTAATACTTGCTTATTTTTTCTTCTGTTTTTTTGTTGACAACATGTACTGTTTGGGGCCATTATCCAACTTTGGTGTTCTTTTTATGAGGTTTTCTTTTCATGTTATAGTAAACTGTTGGCTTGTATTTTAACATGTTAATTTAAAAGATTAAACGTTTCTGGAACCCATAGATTTGGCAGTTCAACTTATCAAAATAATAATAATAATAATAACAGATTTGGAAATAAAAGATGTTTTATATGAACATTACACTCTTTTTAGGCATGATGGTAAGTTGAACTTCTGTAATGCGTATTGACACAGTTGTAAAACAAGATTGATCTTTTTCCTTTTCTTTCCTACTATTATTTGGAGTTCTGAGCTATATCCATATGAGAGTATCTTTTGCAAACCAGGTGGAGGAGTTTGGTCTCAATCTCTTCATGTAATTCATCCGCATGACATATCTCATTAATGGAATTCATTTCTCATAGTTATAAACTTAAGGATTAAAGAGGTGATATGCAATGGACTGTTTTAGTGTTGTCCGTTTTGGTGCATATGGACAATGAATTATATAAAGACCTAAAATGCAGAGGCTATAAAATATTTTATAGACTGCTGTAGGTTTTAAGGATGCCAGATTAGCCAGTTTAAAAGATGAGTCTTCAGTTCATTAATGCCTTTGAAGTGTGTGGGCATCTCTCATTATCATCGATCCTGCATTAGTTCATAAATAACATGGAAATTTATGGGATTGTCACATGATTTGTGCCTGTAGTCTATGATTGGCATTGGAATTCAAGATGGTAAATCCTGGATAACCTAGGAACACAATCTTTGGTCTGTGCTGTTCCTGCACTTTGGCTTCCAGTAGCTGATGCCTGGGATAGTTTTTGAGTTGCTTGAATGCCGGAATGGAAGTTTGTACATTCCAGTAATAGCTAGTTGGAATGAAGTAACATTATGCCTCAGGTGGTGAGTTTAGGGAAAGCAGTAGCCAGACTTTTGATGGTGTTGGGCTCTCCAGGAGTAAGCTCAAGCTCATTTTTGTGAGCTCGCTTTTTGATTGGATGAAAGCTTTGGGCTTATTAATCTTTTCTGGATTGCAGCTTCTCAGGATTTTTTTTTTTTTTATCTGGAGAATTAAGCCTTCTATATTTTCTTTTTTGTTTCATCTTTTCCTACTAAGAAAATCTCTTATATGGTATTCGAGTTTGTGTTTGTAATGTTGGAAATAAGCATTTATGCTGGGGAGAGTATAACATTACAAACAACTACTTTATATGTTTTCTAGTAATTGTTTTACGTGTTTAATCAAATACTTGGTAGAAAATGAGTTTCACAAAAGGTCGAGCCCCTAACAATTTTTCCTAAAATAACAACCCATCGTTGAATCTAAATTGACACTCTTGGAATGAGGCAGTGAAGACATTTGTCATTAGCTCTATTTTCTGTTTGTTACTGGCTTTGTGGATGCATGGTCATTTTGGATATTTGACTCTGCAGATTGCTGTTCTAGAGGAACAGAAGAATGAGGATGCAGAAAACGAGGCTGCAGAAAATGATGATGCTAAACCAATTGATATTGACCCTAGTGCAACTGAGTCCACTCCCAAGGGTGAGGTTTTGGACGAGAAACCTGACATTAATGATGTGCCAATGGAGGAAAGTCAGGTGAAACGGTTACACATCTCATTCTTGTTTTGTATTTCATTGCTTCTGATCTAAATTCTTGGTGAAAATATCATCTATAATGGAGAAAACTTCTGGACAAAAAGTAGTCTGGTTTGATGGCTTGGGACACCAATGCAAGTAGTTTAGATTATGATGGTCATTGCTTAGCATAAGAAAATAAAAGAAAGGAAAATGAGAATGATGAAAGGTCATGCACAGGGTTGCTAGTTACCTAGCCATTTGTTCTATATTAGAATCTAAGAAAAGCAAAGTACTTCATTTTGAAAGTCTGGCAAGAATAGTTATAAAAAAAAATCTGTCTAGGTTAAGATGGAGTGTCTAATTTTCGTCTCGCTTTTGGTTTATGCAACATTACTTATCAAAAAATATATATATATTTCCAGCTGCAATCCCAAAGATTGGTGAAGGAAAATTTCTAGTTTTAAAAATGTATGCTTCTGTTATTGGCATGAGATCAACCCTATATAGCTACTGAACTAGCTGCTCATGTCTTACTGAAAGATTACATCTAATGCTGAATTAAATTTTTATTGTGTCACAGGACAAAAACCAATTAGTTTGTCAAGATCTGAATGAAAGCACTTTGGATTTGAGTTTAGGCTTGAAGGCGCATGATGACGACCATGGTCATGACTCAAAAACTGATCAGACCAGAAGTGGCCAGTAGGAAAGAGAAGGCAAGTAGTGTTGGGACATGATTGAAGGCTGCCTTGGGGTTTTGGGATGCTGAGGACATTAGAATCTGCAACCTACTTCTTTGTGCCTGATTATAAACTGCAATTTTTTTAAAATTTTGTTTTTTTGTTTTTTTTTTTTTGTATTTTTGTTGAGTCACTGGCTGTCTTAGGCAAGTGTATTCCAGTGGCATATGCATGTACTTTAGTCTTCATTTTATGCTTCCTTGCTGAGCTGATTGCAGTTTGGCTTTAGGGGGCATGCGATGCCTTTTTCCCCCCTCATTGGACAATTGATTTTTTTTTTAATCTTTCCAGCTTTGTCTGACAACTTCTGAGCTTGGACATGCTGGACTTACAAATTGAAAGGAAATCGAATGAATCATCTAGTTTTCAAAGTGATAATTGTATTGATGTTCTAGTATTATTTTGCACCATGTTGATTGGACTGTCGATATATAATTGCTCGTCAAGATGGTACTAGGTGAAGTGCCTTATAACCAGGACAAAGTGTTGATGGATCCGTAACGAGTTCAGAGTATGATAATGCTAAAAATTACATTTTTATCCCATATTTATTCTATAATGCTGGACTTGGCGATCCAACTTTTTTTATTTTTATTTTTTAATAAGGCCTAATTCAAGGATTGATTAAGAATGTCATATAAGTATTGTAAGATAAAAATATGGTTTTTAGTATTACTCTTAGGTTAAATGTTGCCGATAGTGTTGTTTTTGTTAAAGTATGCGAACATTGGGCCTTTCCACCTGCTTTAAATCTTAGTATAATACCGTTTAACATTTGAATGTTCCTCTTACATTTAGCTATGTTTGGTTTAGAGGTTTTAAAATGTGCGGTTTAAAAAATTAGCGATTTTAAAACGTAGTTAATGAAAAAACAATTTCTAGAAAATATACATTAGGAAAAAGTGTGGTTCCACTTTTGAAATCATAGTTTTATTTTAAAATCATGCATTTTTTAAAATGTATCTATTACATGTGATTTAAAAGTATAGATTTTTATACGTTTTCAAATTGGCACTTTTTTCAAACACTCTTTTTGGCCTACAAAATCGCGAGACCAAATGCACTCTTAATTGAGATCTCCCGCTCATGGTTTTGCTTTTAGAGCTGCAAATCAATACCATTTCCATTCATGGATCTCTTGCATTCAAGATTTTTATAACTTTACAACTTATCCAACCAGGCCATGCCATTCTTTAGATATTTGGTTGGTAATTAATCTGTTTTAGCATGACCCTTGTGTTGAGGGCTACACTAGTTTTACTTGCCAAAATTTTTCTTTAAATTAGGTTAGAAAAATTTCCTCTAACCTAATCTATAAAAATGATATGTGTCTCATTTTTAAATAATATTAGAAGAAAATTTTAAGTGACATAATAACATATACACCATTAGATGCATGAAATATGATGTGGACTATAAAATGAACCCCTCTTCACTTAAAGTGTGAAATCTAACATGGACTATGAATCTCTGATTCAAGTAAAATGGAGAGCATCCTGAACTGGCTCCTCCACGACACAGCTAAAAATTGAAGTCCCAAGAGTAATATAATTATGAAGAAATTAATCAATACCTCAATTCTCTATCATTTTAAATCCTGTCTCTACATAGCCAGCCCCAATTTCAAGTGGTGAACGTGGATTGCAAAAAGTTACAACCAAGATATTGCAAAAGAAAAACAAGTGATTTATGGAAATATTAACAAAATTTTATCATTGGGAACCTCGACAGTTCAATTGTTCAATTATTTCCAGTTGGTTACTAGTACAGTGACAGTCATTAAAGCTACAAATACCCACTTCATGACATAATTGAACTATCCAATGCAAAAAAAGACAAGCATGATTATTGAAGAATTTCAATGAACTGCAAGACAAGGAAGCAATATTGGGCCTTCAACCAAGCGACATAAAAAGAAGTAGAGAACTTTTCGTCATCATTCTTTTGCTACAGCTGCTTCTTCCTCGGAGAAATAATCTTGCCTGGAAATGTAAAAGAACAAAAAAAGAAGTGTCAGGGAGATCCCACCTTCAATGGCAATGGCATTCATGTAAACCATGGAGAATATTATAAGATATTTCCAACCAGACTTTCCAGCAAGTGTCAAAAATTCTTTTAAAATCCAATTTAAACAATTAAGACCTTTCTTCTTCTCTTTTTCACCACCTTTTACTGAGCAAAGTTACAGAAAACTGACCATCTACTGCTTTGTTTTTTTGGGAAGAAGAAGTGTCTCATGTCCATTTCCTTTCAATAAGGATTAAAAAATTGCGACATATCATATTAATTTGATCCAACTAACCGTATTTTGCGTGAAAGTTGGTAGATTCCTGTCCCTGCCATTGCAACATTTACACTAAAAAGGTTCCAGTTCTTCTGCAAGTCAAAATAAAAGACAACCAAGAATTAGAATTATGCACAAGCCTCCATCCCAGACACAGTCAATTCCCTCCAAGCTCCAGCCCCTCCACCTAAAAAGGGGGGAGATAATTTTGATGGAAGTCCTGATATCACCATTACCAGGGGTGAAACTAATCTTTCAGGTGTGAGGGCACAACCGAAAGAAAGTCATTATTTTTCTTGTAAAAATTAATTTAGGAGGGTTTATTTCATGAAATTTAGTGGAGGTCTTAAAATTTTGGAAGCAACAAGGTGGTTCCACCCCTCACTATTACAATCCAGCATACAAACTATTCAAAGCTTAGATACGATAGCCTGATTTAAAGATTATGGTTCATACAACTCAAATCTGGACAAGGTATATACACGTGGAGTAATGAAAATAAGGAAGTGTCTACGTTATATCTATGCAATGAAGCTATACAACGCTGTCGGAGGTATAACATCATTATCTCTAACTTCTGAAGGCAGGAAATCTTCTCAAAATTTAGACTTACTGGAGTGATTACTGTGCTATAACGTGACCAGATAAGTCCAGTGCATGTAACCGCTGCATCACAATAGAGAGAGTGAGAAAAAATATAACGCTGGTGTAAATCAATGCAAGACAAAGAATGCTTAAACTACTAATAGAATACTGACTTGTTCTTGAACACATAGCAGCATGTGGATATAGGTTTCAGATAGTGTGTGCACACATGTATTCGTGTATATACCTATTTGCTGAGGATACGAAAGCTTTTCAGGTGGTTTGGCAAAGTCAGCAATGTTAGCTATGCTGATTCCCCATTTGAAAGTAGGTGCCCAAAAGTGAACTGCGACAACAAAGAAGCAAACTTATGCATACTGTAATTACTGACAAATGAAAAACATTCATTCAACCATTGGCGATTAAGAATTGACTCAACACATGTATTATGTACCCACAGGTGTTATATTGGATTTGAATCAGATTACGGACTCAATTATGTTAAATTCATAGTTATCCTAAAAGCTTAAGCTGATAAGAAATTGTGAATTTAATCATTTAACTAATACATTAGTACTTTAACAATCATCTCACGTATCAGCCCAACACCTGAAATCAAGTAAACTTTGAAGTCAAGGTTCAAGCCATGACCTCTACTCTAATACATTAACCGGTTCAGTACACTAATCATGACAAAGAAAGAAAAAAACAACACAAAAACTCAAGGAGCAGTATAAAATAATAAACAAAATCACTACACAGAGAACGATGTTTGCCGCCTCAAAAGGGCAATAGGATTAGTTACACATTAAATCCAAAACAACACAATCCACTAGAAACAGAAATCACTGAGACCAAACTCACACATTAATACAAACAAACAAACAAACAAAAAAAAACCCTAAGAAATCTGAATGTCCCTAAAGTGATTCCATCAACAATATAACTTACTAATTATGGTCTCAATCAGCTATTTGGTTTACACAGGAAAATCCCAAAACAATAATATAATTAACTCTAGAATGTCTATCTGATGTCAGCCACAGGAACAGTAATTAACCCTTCTGCTCTAGCAAAGGTCAATTTTTATTCGGTTTTTTCAAATCTTGAACCTCAATCTCGTGGATCCAATCTCTGTGAAAGTGATTCGTACGAAACGCGACCAGAAAATCCGAAGCAAAGTATCAATATCGCGCAAAAGAAAACAAACAAAGAAAGCACATATTTTTAATTTGCAAATTACAATCAGACAAACGACAGAGCAACGATTTTATAAATATAGAACGATAGCCGAGTTGACTCACTGGTTTTCGGTCCGGCCGGGTGGTTCCAGAGCGCTTGAAGCTTCGAAGTCGCCATGGAGCTCTCTCTCTCTCTCTCTGTGCGAGAGAAAGAAAGGGATGCGTACGGTGGTTGGTTCCTGGTCCAAAGCTCAATAGCTGATTGGTTTTGGAACGCGCTCGCCAGCGTTTGGTCAATCACACCATGCCACGTTGCAATTCAATTGGTCAAAGACCTTCGATGAAGAACAGTAAATGTTGCACCGATAAAGTGAACATATGGGAAAAAAAAATCTTTAATTGCTGTTAATTATTCTTCGCGTTTTGTTGTTCAAAGGTATAAATTTGGAAAGAATCATAAATGGATAAAATCTTCAAATAATAATCGAATTAAAAGGAATTATATATATAAAAAATATCTTAGATTAGGATATTATGATTAGTATATATGTTGTTCAAATAATCTTATGATAAAATATTTTAAAATTTAAGTAATTTTTTCTAATAATTTTGTCATTTTCATCCTCACAATTTTTTAAAAATAATTCTTGTATTATAACTTTAATTAGAATATCTAAAAAAAAATTAAATAGGATTATTTCCTTCTTAAAAGGATTTTGGGTAACTATTCAAATTAATTCTATTAATTATATCAATGCGAGTCAAGCCGACCCTAGGTTTTTCTCTCTAGGAGAAAATCTAGAGAGAAAAATCCTGTGGGAGGAGGACTGCCTCCCATTTTCTTTCCCCTCTCTTTCATTCTTGTTTTTTCCTTTCTTTATTTTTTCTTTATTATTATTATTTTTTCTAACAAGTCCAATTGCTTCGGTAATCCTTTTGCCCATCCATTTGCTTATGTTGCGCTGCCTCCATCCGCCCTCTATTGTGTTGGGTCGTTCTTTGCCTCATTGGAATTGGTTGAGCTTTAGATATAGTTTTTCAAATCTAGATTTAGTATCCTCAACTGGTTCTCATCAGCCGTGCGTTGGCCCACCTTGCTCCTCGACTCCTCAACTGCCCATCGGCGTAAAATAGCTCCATCTCGTCCACCATGCGCCGGCCAGTACGTAGGGCTAGGCAAAAATCTGCACAATTTCTCTCACAAAAAATGCGAATCCAGGTTAATATTTAGGATATTCATGTGGGCAGGGCAGGTTCCAATTTTAATTTTGTTTGTTATGCAGATACCCGCCCCGCCTCCGCTTGAGTATAAATTAAAAAAACCCTAACCCTAAAAATTTCAATTTGCTGCTCCTCTCTCGGACTTTCTCTCTCTCACTTTCCACCTCTTATCTCTCTCATCTCTCTCTTTCATTCTCATCTGCTCTGTCTTTCTCTCTCTTGTCGGCAGCTCACTCTCATGAGAGCTGCTGCTGTTCGGTTGTGGCAAAAACCTAGGAAGTTGTCACCTAACCCAATCTTACCAAACTTAAGTTTACAAAATAAACACAACTACACCATATTATTACCAAACCCTCATTTCTTATTTTCTTTCTTTCTCCCAAATCCAGCATCGCCGGCCGGCCATTTCTTCTTTCTTTCTCACTTACACGCTCTCAACCTTCCATACCCA
Organism: Carpinus fangiana; assembly: GCA_006937295.1. Classification (NCBI taxonomy): domain Eukaryota; kingdom Viridiplantae; phylum Streptophyta; class Magnoliopsida; order Fagales; family Betulaceae; genus Carpinus; species Carpinus fangiana. The sequence continues at coordinate 913,567 of CM017321.1, forward strand.
TTTTTGCCAGCAGTTCAATGCTGGAAAAATGGTACAGCAGCAGCTCCATACCCATTTCTTCTTTCTTTCTGCTGGAAAAATGGTGCAGGTACTTGCTTGAAGTCATCTTCAACCTTCCATACCCATACGGTATGGAAGGTACCATTTTTGCGTGGGTCTCACCAGACCCGGCTTGAAATTGGGATACATATTTTGTTGTGTCGTGTTATGGGTAGTGGCCTAATCTCAACAAGTTTGATTACAATCGCCATTTATTTTGTTTTTTTGTTTTAAATCAAGGTAGTAATTTTAATTTAAAATTACATTAAAAATCCAAAAATTGCTTTAAATTTTCACTTAAATGTATATATATATATATTTTTCTTAAGTCTTAAATCTATAAATAAACACGCATTTTGTGATCACTTCCTCAATTTTTAAAATTTCACTTAACTTAATTTTTTCTTAGATTTAAAATGGATCATTCCATATGTTTCGTCCGAATTTGCGACATCCGTTGGTACTTCATCACTTAAAAAATAAAAATGTATTCAATAAAAATGTTGATATAACAACGGACATCATGTCAAATATATATCGAAAAATCTAAGTTATCAAAATCAATTTTTAGAAACTGATGAAGTGATCAGTAAAGTTGCGTTTATTCAAGAATTTATTATGCTTACCCTAAATTTTATTATACATTTACCCTAAATTTTCTCAAATTTTTTATGATTTTGCTCAGTTAATTTATTTACTGCAATTTTGCTAATATTCCAATATCTGGGGCATGAATAGATTAGGATCGTTAAATTAATAATTAAGTTATTAAATTTATCTCTTCCTATATTTTTCTATCAACTTAAGTTTTTGGAATAACTGGTGATTTATCATGGTATCAAAGTCAAAGGTTATGGGATTAAACTTTGACTCTGTTAATTCATCCCATTTAAATTAACGAGGATTTCCTAAAATTCCTTACAATTTGAGTTTCTCCAATTTTTAGATCTGACTGTATGCTACATCTATAGGATAAAAACATGCCACATGTTTTTATCTTATTGAGCAAGCATCCAAACTTGTTTTCCCTTCAAAACAAAAACAACGCTTCTTCTTCCTCGAGTCAAAGTGGAAAAAAAAAATTATAAATTGCAACAATTTTTCGAAAAAGCTCAGCGTCTGGAGAGCTTTCTTTAGAAGAAATTATGAAAAAAAATAAAGAAAGCTTTTTATTTTATTTTTCTTCTGAATTTTGTTTTGAGTGTTGTGTTCCATATTGAGAAAATATAAAAGAAAAGAGTGCTGAATATATATAAGTGAACATTAGTCCATTAGTTTAAACTTTTGGACTAAAATTGTGTTTAGCTACGTATATTAATGTGCTATTAGTAAAAACTCCATAACCACTTTATTTCTCAACAAATTGTATTATTAGAGCCACCTTCGGGTTTAGAGTTGTATTTCCGCAACTTTATAAATGTAAAAAGACTCACAAGCAAGTGCGTCCCACATTGAAAAAAAGAAAAAAAAAAAAAAGGTGCTGAACCTTAGCCTATTTAGCTTAGGTTTTCAAGCTAAATTTGTGTTGCTAAGGGAAGCTTAAAGCCCAAAGAGATCTGTACAAACATTGCATTTTTGTCATCTGGTCGATGTGATGAAGCGGCGGAAGACAGCGATAAGGAAATGAGTTTAGATTAGATGCGTAAACGTAGAATGTCTTTTAGGATTGAGATCCATCAAATTAAAGAGAAATTGAAGATTCTTTAATTGTTAATCGTGACATTTAATTTTAAATTTAATAGCCAATAAAATACTATTTTTATATAATCGATGCATTAAATGCTGATTTTTGTTTTATCGAAATTTAAATAATTTTATAGATTATTAGATTTAAAATGATAGACCGGTTTCAATTGGGGATCCGGATCCTTTTTTTTAACCTACAGATGTGATAAACGGTCAGATTTAAATACGCCCGAATCCAAAGCTCTATTTTTTCCAAAAGTTACAGAGAGAGTAGAGACCATTATTCCCGCCACCGGTCATTTCCGCCGACCATCGCTCGACGTCGACGACCCTATCGCCACCGTTGGATTCGTTGAAAAATCGCCGGAAACTCGTTGTAAGTACTTTTTTTTCTTCAAATTTTCGTTTTTTGTTTGAACTTCCTTCGATTTTCCTTGTGTTTGGCATTTTTTAATGGCTTATTGGCCATGTTTGGTTGTTTTATAATCCTCGGTAGAGGAGCTACATGGATTCACCGAGCCAAAATACTTCGTTGCAACGGCTTCAAAATGTGGAGAAGGTATATTATAATTATATAACTCAACCCCTTATTTGCAAAACCCTTGGGTTTCTATTAGAAAGCCTAATTTTTTTTTCTCCGTTGTTTTTGATGGATTGGTACTGTAATAGCGGGTAGTTAGGGTTTTGGAGCTGGCGGGAGGGGTTATGGATGAGCTGGCCAGCCCAACTGGACCCAGAAAGGACTTCATCAACAACCACTGTCTCGAGTTCATGCAATTGATCAAGGTCCAGCTCTTCCTTAGCGCAAATTTTATGTGTATTATGGGTATATGAATTGTAAATGGTCATTGGGATTTTTTGTTTAATGACGTAGAAACCTTGGTTCTGGTTCTGCTTTTTGGTTACGTGGTCTAGTTCTAAAAAATTGAGTATTTGTGGAATTTGAATTATGGGGTGATAGATCTGGTACCTATCATGGGGATTGAATTGGATGAAGAGTTGGATAATTGTTTGTTAACTAAATTCAAGATGTCATGCCAAAGAAGTTAAAATTCAGAGGGAGAATCGTTTCTTACTTTCTTAATAGTAATTTTATATCGTTAGGAAATTTTTTTTTTATACAAGTATATCGTTAGGAAATTTTATCGAGTAATTTGTGTGCATGGTTGAAATTTTGGCGAATGATTGGAAAAGAATATATTATTTTGATAATTTGAACTTGGGTTTTTAAATGCACTTTGGAAATGGAATATAGATAATGCATAACGAATGCTTTTATGTTTTTCATTCAACCACTTGATATGGTTTGCATGAGAGGGCATCAGAACTGTATTTTGGTTTCGTTGTTGCTTTCTGGGCTAATTTTATGTCAATCTGAAGCAAAGATCATTAGTTTTATGCTATAGTTTATGTCACGTAAAATTGATGACGGAAACATTTTGTTCTGGCCAGTGGTTATGCTAGGGAATACCAACTCATAATGTTGATGGATGTGGTATAAATGATAAGATGATAACATGACGCAGATTTGTTGTGGACACAACACATTTATTTATTAGATGTGGTCTATTTGGACAATAAGACAATGTTTCTTTGCTCGTTTAGACTTTTGTCTAGGATCTTAAGATCTTTGATGTACGTCATTTGTATTTTTTATGTGATGAGAACTTTGTACATCTGATTGAATGCTTGCTAGCACTGAAACTTTAACTCTCCACCCTTGCATATTCTCAATCAAACAAAAATGGAATTTCTGTCCTTGGCTTGATTGTTTGTCATGTGATCATTCAATGGGATCTAGACAATTTTACAAGATAGAAGATGTTAGAAAGTGAAATACTTGTGTGAAGAATGAAGTAATTTTAGGGGCAATTGCGCTTAGAGATAATTTTGATATATGATTTGGGAAATAAAAAAATTCTCCTTTTATAACAGGATGTGGAATAGTTGTTAATAATGCATAAAGATTTGTTTGCCTGTGGTTGTTGCATGTTTGTATGTCTTTGTATGGATGCGAGTGAGAATGATAAGCAAGTGCCTTTGTTCAGGTCAAGTGTGACATTTTGGTTATGATCAGTGCACTTGAAGCTACAATTTTGGCTGATCACTTGAAATTTTCAGCTATTTTAAACCCTTCGAAATGGATTTCTTAATTGTCATCAAATTCCGTTGAAGGTGAGTATTAAAATATGCAATTTTTTCCGTCACTTTCTAATTCAGGACATCCAAGTCACACTGCGTGATGAAATCAAAAGTGCATGCGAATACCGTCCATTTGAGAAGTGTGATTACAGTTCAAGAATCGCTAATGAGATCTGTTGCAAGAAACTGGAATATGTCATTTCCCAGATGGATGGAATGAAACAAATTGTTGAGGACTACCATGGTCCAGTTTGAAGATGCAGATACAGGATTTGTAGCTAATTGGCAGTATGCAACTATATTCCTCCTTTTATATCACACTTCCCACTGTATAATGGTTCTATAGGAATTTATTTAAACCCAACTTTTATTTTTTAGATTGATTGTACAGAATTGATGGTTTATTTGATGTTCACTCTACAGGATTTGTAGAAGGAAGGAGACAAATCTGGACTGCAGCTTGGTGGATTAGAAGCATTAAGAATATGGTGATGTTTTCCTTGATTTTTGTCGAACTTTTTTAGGGGATTGGTGGAGCACGTGAAATATATTCATGTGATTGTTCTGTATTTGGTTAGATCACTTCAGAAGTGTAGGAGGGAACTGTAATTTTTCTCTTCAAGAGATTCTTGGTTAGCAAAATCTTCTTATGTTGCTGTATCCTGATGTTCACTGCTATATATATCACATCCATGTCTAATATATTCATGGTCAGTTATCGTTGGTAGAAGGATGCATTTCAAGGGACTGAAGGCAAAGCTGAATCTGTTTCATCCAATTCAGTCTATTAGTATATATAATGTGTCCAAAAATGAAGTGCATTGGTAATGTTATGCTGAAATGAAATATATAACAGGCCTTTTCTCCGCTCCCTCACCATACAAAACCAGACACAAAAACCAAGCAAGGTCCATACACAGCAAACAACGAGAGAAAGAGAGATAGAAGATAGAAGATATACAACGTATAAATCTTTCTGGGGAAAATTTAGTTTACCCCCCTGAAGTTTTAGGGGATTTTTAATTTGAATCCTAAAGTTTTAAAATTGTCAATTTACCCTCCCCCCCCCGAAGTTTCAAAAAGTGGCAAAGTGAACTTTCTGTTAACTTTTTCGTAAAATTAGACGGAATTTTTTTTTTAAAAAAGCCTGAGGGCATTTATGTCATTTTATTATTTTCCGTCTAATTTGACAAAAAAGTTAACGAGGGGTTCACTTTGTCACTTTTTGAAACTTCATGGGGGTAAATTGTCAATTTTGAAACTTTGTGGTTCAAATTGAAAATCCCCTGAAACTTTAGGGGGGGTAAACTGAATTTTCCCCATCTTTTTGCAATACTTTTTTTTTCTTCTTCTTATTGCAATAAAATTTTACTAGAAGTATGCATATATATAAAATATATCACATAGAGTCTTCATAATTAATGGGAAGAAGCTGCAGGGATTATTATTGTCTCTCTTTAACTAGCTGCACGAAGATTCAATGTCCGCCCGTTGGCTAATTAGCCGGGGGACCCCTGCACTTTGTTTCATTTTCGCAGCCTCTGGTATAAGGGTTGGCCAGCGGAGGCAGACAACTCCTCGGCTTCTTGCATTCCGCGTGCTTGCCATTTCTACTCCTTATAGGTCCATATTGTAAAACTCTACCATTTGCAGCTTCAAAGAACATAAAGCAACCCAAGAGAGCACAAAGGCAGATAATTAGCATTGCTTTTGGGGTTGCCATCATATCCTTTGAAGCTAGCAAATGTGGGGGAAAGACTGAAGACCTTATGGACAAATAGGCATTTAAATATAAAATAAGACCAAGTATTGAGATCGGGAAGTTTCACTTTCATATATTTGATTCTAGGAAATTAAGAAGTTAATTTGCTTTAACTGATCAACTAGTAACAAATTTGCAACTAAGTGCTTAATATTAATCCTTGAACTATAAAATTCCTAGCTGGCAAACACTGTTCGAATACTTGGTTAGATGAATACCATTCAAAAAAATTAGTAAACTCAAAGTTAATTCATATGGTTATCAAGTTTGACAAAAAAAACAAAAAAGATAATGGGTTTTAAACAAAACAAATATGAAAGAATGGGGAGTTTTAATATTCAAATATTAAGGATTTCTTTGTACTCCTATGTCTGCGAAGTAAAATTGTGATATAATGCCAAAAATCACATTTTTATTCTACCATTATTTTACTCCAGTACTGTCGATCTACTCTTGAATCAGCCTTTCATTAAAAAAATCAAAAGTGAATTGATAGAGATCGAGAGAGATGAAAATATATTGGAGCCAGAACCAAGAATTTTTTAATTATTCCATCAATAATTTAATAGCATAGCAGTGCTTTCACTTCTGACTATAGTATATGAAACTCATGGAAACCGTTTGTTAATATTCTATGTAGCAGTTTCTTTCTTTAGGGCATATTATACTTCTCAGTTCTCATTCAACTGCATGCAATTTTACTGGCCTTCTTATCTCTCGCTCTCTCACACACACACTTGCACAGAGCTGGGAGAAATGGTAAGAAGATATATAATAATGGAAAAACTTTCTCTAATTTATTTCATGAAAAATGAATATCATCATATATATGGGGATTGAGGAAATATTGAAAACATTTACGCAAGCAGTACAAGTACTAGCTAGAGCTAGTGATTTATTTATTGTTTTATTTAGCTGCATGGATGCTGCATTTATTTAGTAGTCTTCCTTTTCAAGTGCGCGCTGCTATGGCATGGATGGTGGTGGTGCACCCCGGCACCTCTCGCCTTTTTCACAACCCCTTCCATAAGGGTTGGCCGGTGGAGGCAGACACTTACCCCTACAATGGAATCCTCCGCTGCGTCTAATAGGGTCATATCCAATACCTTCATCACCTTCGTCACCTTCATCACCTTCAACAAACGCAACTGAGCAAACCAAGAGAGCGACAAGGCAGATAACCAATGCTTTAGATGTCGCCATGTCTTTCAAACAAATCTGCTGTAGAAATAATACTGCGTCGTACTTTAACCTTAATATATATATATATATATATCTATCTTAGAAGCAAAGGATGAATCTGGAATTTAATGGAGGATTATCGAGCATCAATCGTGCATGCGTGCATGCATGTATTACAAAAACTCAAGTCTACAAACTAATCAGTGTTTGTTGTTAGGTTAATTACTATAATTAATTACTTTTACTACAAATATTTATTATCGTTAACCAATAATGTCAAATTTTGTTACCATATATATATTAATAAGTCGATTCCTTTTCTAATAAAGGGTGTGAAGATTGATCAACGTACAAGGGGCATTTGTGATTAATTAAGATCCTCTAGAATATCTATCTCCCTCTATTCTATTAGATTTTCTAAAATCTCAACAATTATTTTCAAATTAAATGATTAAGAGACTATGGGATTACACCCAGCCAGACGCGATGAATTTAATTAATGTTGGTTAACATATTTATTGTTCCACATTATCTGTTATAATATATCATGATCTTAAAAAATTAAATAAAATTAAAAAGGAAAAACGTTGCCTTGAGAAAAATCTAATTAACTGTCCCTAAGAGGTAGCTCAATCGGCTGGGATCACGCCTAATGAAGCGGAGGCCATTGGTTCGAATTCCCTTCTCCCCTCTTGTGTGGACATGTCAAAAAAAAAAAAAGAAATCTAATTAACTGTAAAATTACAGCTTGCATAAGTAGTGACAATGTTGTTAGACTTCGGGGTATTATAATTTTTACAACGCGTATATTCTTTTACAAAATGATGCGATAGTACTTCATAATTGATTAGATAGTATTTAAGCAAACAAATTCTATGAATACCATCATCTCAATTTCAAGTGAAAATAGAAATTGAAGAACCATTATGTGGTCAAGATTTCATTTCACAAACGTGATGATCGATGACCATGTTTCCATGTTCAACAAAATAAAATCTTGACTATGAAATGACTCATCTTAGCATCTGCAGCTTCAATGAAAAGCAAGCAACCCAGGAGAGCCGCAATGCAGATAATCAATAATAATGCTTTGGAGGTTGCCATCGTGCATGTCTTTGAAGCTAGTAAGCAAGCAAGCAAGCAAATGTGGGAAGATTGTAAGAATTCTTTATAAACCTAAATATTAATCAATATAAATTAGCTGCAAAATAATAAAATTACCTCCGACTATTGCTTTACTCAACCAAATTGAATAACAACTTTACATCAACAAAATTCAGAAAACAATAAAAATATTGAGAGGTTCTTTTGACCTATGCCTACCAAGTGAGTGTCAATTGGTGGAATATAGTCAATATACATGTCTTATTTATAGGTAGGTGGGGGGATCCTCAATTAAAGTTGTTACCTTAATTATTCTTCCCATTAAAGAATAAAAATAAAATAAATAATTAATCGCTATAAAAAAATAGAGACTTTCTAACGTGTCAAATAGTAACTCGATTTTGTTGAAGTTGCCACGTTACTATTTGTTAACGTGACAAAATTAGCACGTCAATAAATTATACCGTGTTAGAAAATACCATGTTGCTAAGGTTAAATTTATTTAAAATTTAAGAAAATTCTATACATTTTTTATTTTGCACTTCTTAACACGTCAACGTGTAAATTTGGTAAGTCAAAAAAAATTTAAAATATTTAAATATTTAATTGATAAGTCAATAAAGTAATTAAATATTTAAATTATTTAAATATTATAAAAAAATTTATGGCACGACAGAAAAGGACTGATGTGCCACATTTTACATGTCATTATTTTCTTGATGTGTCAAATGTGGCACGTAGCTCTTTTCTGACATGCTACATATGGCAAGTTAGGATGCCTGTGCCACGTCCCATCTCCCAATGCCTCATTAAATGCCGCCTGTAGAATGATAAGTAAGTGGCTTTGCTCAGGTCAAGTGTGACATTTTGGTTATGATCAGTGCACTTGAAGCTTCAATTTTGGCTGATCACTTGACATTTTCAGCTATTTTAAACCCTTCGAAATGGATTTCTTAATCATCATCAAATTCCGTTGAAGGTGAGTATTAAAATACGCAATTTTTTCTGTCACTTTCTAATTCAGGACATCCAAGTCACACTGCGTGATGAAATCAAAAGTGCATGCGAATACCGTCCATTTGAGAAGTGTGATTACAGTTCAAGAATCGCTAATGAGATCTGTTGCAAGAAACTGGAATATGTCATTTCCCAGATGGATGGAATGAAACAAATTGTTGAGGACTACCATGGTCCAGTTTGAAGATGCAGATACAGGATTTGTAGCTAATTGGCAGTATGCAACTATATTCCTCCTTTTATATCACACTTCCCACTGTATAATGGTTCTATAGGAATTTATTTAAACCCAACTTTTATTTTTTAGATTGATTGTACAGAATTGATGGTTTATTTGATGTTCACTCTACAGGATTTGTAGAAGGAAGGAGACAAATCTGGACTGCAGCTTGGTGGATTAGAAGCATTAAGAATATGGTGATGTTTTCCTTGATTTTTGTCGAACTTTTTTAGGGGATTGGTGGAGCACGTGAAATATATTCATGTGATTGTTCTGTATTTGGTTAGATCACTTCAGAAGTGTAGGAGGGAACTGTAATTTTTCTCTTCAAGAGATTCTTGGTTAGCAAAATCTTCTTATGTTGCTGTATCCTGATGTTCACTGCTATATATATCACATCCATGTCTAATATATTCATGGTCAGTTATCGTTGGTAGAAGGATGCATTTCAAGGGACTGAAGGCAAAGCTGAATCTGTTTCATCCAATTCAGTCTATTAGTATATATAATGTGTCCAAAAATGAAGTGCATTGGTAATGTTATGCTGAATTAATGAAATATATAACATGCACTTTCTCCGCTCCCTCTCCATACAAAAACTTGACACAGAAACCAAGCAAGATCCATACACAGCAAACAACGATAGAAAGAGAGATAGAAGATAGAAGATATATAACATATAAATCTTTCTGCAATACTTTTTTTTCTTCTTCTTATTGCAATACATTTTACTAGAAGTATGTATATATATAAAATATATCACATGGAGTCTTCATAATTAATGGGAAGAAGCTACAGGGATTATTATTGTCTCTCTTTAACTAGCTGCACGGAGATTCAATGTCTACCCGTTAGCTAATTAGCCGGGGGACCCCTGCACTTTATTTCATTTTCGCAGCCTCTGGTATAAGGGTTGGCCGGCGGAGGCAGACAGCTCCTCGGCTTCTTGCATTCTGGGTACTTGCCATTGCTACTTCTTATAGGTCCATATTGTAAAACTCTACCATTTGCAGCTTCAAAGAACATAAAGCAACCCAAGAGAGCAGAAAGGCAGATAATTAGCATTGCTTTTGGGGTTTCCATCATATCCTTTGAAGCTAGCAAATGTGGGGGGAAGACCGAAGACCTTATGGACAAATAGGCATTTAAATATAAAATAAGATCAAGTATTGAGATCGGGAAGTTTCACTTTCATATATTTTATTTTAGGAAATTAAGATGCTAATTTGTTTTAACTGATCAACTAGTAACAAATTTGCAACTAAGTGCTTGATATTAATCCTTGAACTATAAAATTCCTAGCTGGCAAACACTGTTCGAATACTTGGTTAGATGAATACCATTCAAAAAAATTAGTAAATACAACTCAAAGTTAATTCATATTGTTATCAAGTTTGAAAAAAAGAAAAAAAAAGAAAAAGAGAAGAAGCAGAAGAAGAGGATCATGGGTTTTAAACAAAACAAAAGATGAAAAAATGGGGAAGAATTTTAATATTCAAATATTAAGGATTTCTTCGTACTCCTATGTCTGCAAAGTAAAGTTGTGATATAATGCTAAAAATCACATTTTTATTCTACCATTATTTCACTCTAGTACTGTCGATCTACTCTTTAATCGGCCTTTCATTAAAAAAATTAAAAAAAAAAATCAAAAGTGAATTGATAGAGATCAAGAGAGATGAAAATATATTGGAGCCAGAACCAAAAATCTTTTAATTATTCCATCAATAATTTAATAGCATAGCAGTGCTTTCACTTCTGACTATAGTATATGAAACTCATGGAAACCGTTTGTTAATACTCTATGTAGCAATTTCTTTCTTTAGGGTACGTATATTATACTTCTCGGTTCTCATTCAACTGCATGCAATTTTACTGGCCTTCTTATCTCTCGCTCTCTCTCACACACACACACTTGCACAGAGCTGGGAGAAATCAGAAATGGTAAAAAGATATATAATAATGGAAAAACTTTCTCTAATTTATTTCATGAAAAATGAATATCATCATATATATGGAGATTGAGGAAATATTGAAAACATTTACGCAAGCAGTACAAGTACTAGCTAGAGCTAGTGATTTATTTATTGTTTTATTTAGCTGCATGGATGCTGCATTTATTTATTGTTTTATTTAGTAGTCTTCCTTTTCAAGTGCGCGCTGCTATGGCATGGATGGTGGTGGTGCACCCCTGCACCTCTCGCCTTTTTCACAACCCCTTCCATAAGGGTTGGCCGGTGGAGGCAGACACTTACCCCTACAATGGAATCCTCCGCTGCGTCTAATAGGGTCATATCCAATACCTTCATCACCTTCAACAAACGCAACTGAGCAAACCAAGAGAGCGACAAGGCAGATAACCAATGCTTTAGATGTCGCCATGTCTTTCAACCAAATCTGCTGTAGAAATAATACTGCGTCGTACTTTAACCTTAATATATATATATATATATATCTTAGAAGCAAAGGATGAATCTGGAATTTAATGGAGGATTATCGAGCATCAACCGTGCATGCGTGCATGCATGTATTACAAAAACTCAAGTCTACAAACTAATCAGTGTTTGTTGTTAGGTTAATTACTATAATTAATTACTTTTACTACAAATATTTATTATCGTTAACCAATAATTTCAAATTTTGTTACCATATATATATATTAATAAGTCGATTCCTTTTCTAATAAAGGGTGTGAAGATATTTTTTTTAAAAAAATGGAACTTTCATTGATGAAATTTCACGAATATAAAGCTCTTACATCACTGAGCATATAGCCCTGAGAAATCATAGCCAAAACCCAAAAGTTATGAAAATTACTAAGTCATAAAAATGATTTCAAGTTTCCACTGACCCATGTACAATTACATTTAAGGAACAGATCTGCTTCGTGCAAACTAGATCTAAGACATGGATAACCAAAATACAAAAACAAAAATAAAAACAACTAAAAATCCTGCCATGAGAGTTAAGTCTCCACACCGATCTATTCCATCCTTAACCCGAAGGCAAGGACAAACAAAAAAATTAAAAACGAAACAAAAGCCCCACAAGTAGCAGCGGAGGAGCACGGCATCATAGACATCCATTCGGAAGACACTCCTTGGCCAAAGAAGACGATCAGATCTAAGGTTGAAGAGATTAGATTTGGATTTAGATCTAGATCTACAAAATAGACATAAAGCAACCCGCCATAAATGGAGACTGGATGAGCCTAGAGAAGACACCGAACACTGCTACCATGAAAGGTTCCCTCCTCTTAAATTTTATTTTATTTTATTTTATTTTTTGACATGTCCACACAAGAGGGACTGGGAGGGGCATTTGTGATTAATTAAGATCCTCTAGAATATTTATCTCCCTCNAAGAAAAAGAAAAGGAGAAGAGAAGCAGAAGAGAAGATAAGAAGAAAAAGAGAAGAGAATTTTACTGACGTGTCAGAATTGGTAGGTCAATAAATTATTAGCTTGTTAAAATATAACACGGTAATAAAATTTCTTGACATGTCAAACAGTAACACGTTAATAAATTTTAACGTGTCAAACAATAACACATCAATAAAAAAAATTTACTGACTCCTATGTTTTTAATCTTCAATACATGTCAGAAAGGCCACGTCAGTAAATTTTTTTGACATTTCAGACACCCTAAAACGTCATAAAACTCTGGTGAAGAAAAAATAGATTTTTTGTAGTGAATACAAATTGTTTGATTTCGCAAAATAAAATCAATAATGAATTTAAATATTTATGACCACAAGAATTAAATCAATAATTTAATTCAAAATATTTGATTTCATATAATAAGCTGGAATAAATCACTAAACACAGTAATTATATATATTTTATAATCACAATAATATATGTAACATAAGAGACATACCTTAAATGGAATTTCTTACAAAGACCTCATGCATAAAGAGGCATATGAATAAGATCAAGTGTGGAGGACTGGAGGCTGGTGGTGGCCAGAGGCCAGAACAGTGGTGCTGATACATTTGAGGAAGCTGAAATAAACTACTGAAGTTTGACATATCTATTTTCGGGAATTAATTAATTAATTAATAATTAGTTAATTTGTTAGAACTGAACTAGTAATTAATGAATCTGCAATACTTATTTTCAATTGCATCGTTTCCACTTTCGTCACCGGCCACCAACTCCTTCACCTTTTCTTATTGTTATTATTATTATTATTATTACTACATTTCTACACAATAAAAGAGTTGGTAGAATTCGAATTAGTGACTTACGTTTTATAAAGTGTTGTTCACAGCCGATTAAGCTACTATTGGGACTCACCTTTCTTATTTATAGGCCTTGTTGTGCAACTTTGTCCACAAACACATCATTTGCTTCAAAGACATAATTAAAGCACGATATAGTATTTCTACAAAGACATGACGACAACTAAAGCAATTATATTGGTTATCTCACTTGCCGCTCTCTTAGTTGTGTTTGTTGAAGGTAAAAGTATTGGATATGGGCCTATTGGAAGTGGCATGGGAAAGCCTTGTAAGGGTAAGCGGAGCTATCTGCCCCCACGGGCCAACCGCCGACCCTTATGAAAGGGGTTGCGAAAAAAGCAAGAAGTACAGGGGTTCACCACCACCATCCATGGTGGCGCGCACTTGGAAAGGAAGACTACTTTGATGATCGTTACGATGGTGATGCTTTGATATTCATTTTATTAAATAAGTTGGAGAAAATTTTCCATTATTATATATCTTTTTATCATTTATCCTGGCAGCTTTGTGTAAGTGTGTTCATTCTTTGTATTGCTTTTTTCGTTTGAGTTTTGTCGTTGGGAGCCCATCCTGTTTTATTTGTTTTCTTTCTTGTAACTCTTGTCCCATTATTGAATAGAAAGAAAAAAAAAAGAAAACAAGTGAATATATAAATTTCTTATATCACAAAATGTGATGCAATTAATGACGAAGCCCGTCGGGGCAAAAGTCATGGTCTTGTAGTACTAATGAAACAACACATGCATGTTTTATGTCTCGGGAGCTTAGAGTGTAATTGAGATCGTGTTAGAGAGTTTTAAAAATACTTTTAAAACCTAAGAAGTTGTGTTAAACAAAAATCTACATGTTTGGTAAAAAATTTCAAAAATAATTTTTTTATTATAAGGCATGAGATAAGTTTTATTTCTTAATTTTTAATTTTTTTAAATACCTTTTGATTGTTAAGTGATGATTAATGTACTCTCTTTAACCAAACAAAATAGACATGCAAAATTTTAATATTTAATATGATGTAAAAACGTCGCTGCGACTTGCCGCTTCATGTATTTGTGTGGCCTTGTTTGACGTACGACAGACGTTTGGGCCCAGTAAGCCGTCCGTCGCTACTCTTTAGATAGGAGCAAAGAGGTCTTTTCACATCTGTTTCCCCAATTTTGGGAAAAACTTGAAAAGGTGGACCATGGACGACCGGCGATGAAGCTTAAGCTATTAGCAAAGCCCATTGCTGTGATTGGAATCACCCTGATTGGCACCATTTTGTTTATACTACTCTCGCAGCCGAACCAACCATCTTCAAAAACAGACCCAATGGCTCGGAGCTTTGTTCTGTGGCTGCATGGGCTGGGGGACTCGGGCCCTGCCAACGAACCCATCAAGACCCTATTCAGTTCCCCTGAGTTCAGGAACACTGTTTGGTCCTTCCCTTCTGCTCCTTCCAATCCAGTCACCTGCAACTGTAAAGTTTATACCTTGTGCATTTACAATTAAGTTTTCTGTTATGGCTTTCTGTAGGTTTTGCTCTCTGGTATGTGTCTGACTCAGTTTGTGAATTTGGTTTGGTGATTTACTGTAATTTCTCACATGGGTATTTTCTGTTTTGTGGAATTCAGGGTTTTATATGCTTTTTTTTCATGGATTTGGAGAGTAAATTCTTGTGGGGTTTTTTCTTTGGTTTTTGTGTGTAATATGCTGTTTATGGCCTTTTTTCGTTACCGGTGACTTAGGCTATTTGTGAAATAGTCTGGCATGGGCTACATAGTAGAATGTATATGGGTTTTAACATTATAATCGCGTTTGTTTTGTTTCAACCAAATACTCCTCTGGGGCTATAAGTTACATTTGTAAGGTGGATCTGATCTAACTTTCCTTGCTGGACCCTTGAATGATACCGAAAGTTGAGCTGGTTTTAGTAGAACTCCAACTAATCAGTTGCTAGTCAATTTGTCTAAACCAAAGAGTGCATGATATGATATACTGTAGGATATTTTTGCAGTGTCAAGTATTGGTTTGAATAATTTGGAAATCTAGTTGAGTAGACGCTGGATCAAGCAGATAATATACAATTCTAATGTGACCACTTTTTCAAAACAATTAATTTTGTAGTCCAGTTTTTGGGAATATTATTTTGAAGGATTTCGCAAAGGGAGCATCAAATTCTTTTTAGTTGGTTGGAAACTTGAGGCGTCATGATTTTCAATACATGATTTTTGTCGCTTATATAGAGTAGAAAAATTCCATACCAAATTGAATTAGACAGTCAATGCTGGTTTTGTGAAAGAAACTGATATAAGGCTATAGTACATGAGCGTTTCAAAACTATGATTACTTGGTGGTACTTGTTTATGCATATTCTTCCTTTCATGCTCTTTTGGTTGAAGACCTCAAAAATTTTGTAAATATTGATAGCATATTCATTTGGTTTGTATTAGGTCATTGTATTCCTAAAATGTGCAATCCTGATGAACTTCTGATGCTGTATAATAGAAATAGAGATAAAATATTATTCAGACTAACTATTTCATTTCAAGCGGGATAGACTATCCCGCCTATAATAGTTTTTTTTTTTTTTTTACTTATCAAAAAAAAACTATTACATGTATAATTTTCATCACCTTAATAACGTGGTTGTGTGTGTCATCTTCTTGGGTTGGTTTTGATGGCCCATGGGTATCAATATTTTTATTTTTTATTTTATTTTATAGAAATTCATGTTGTTTTGCCTGGCATGTTACCTCACAATTTGGCAATCTTAGTTGCAAAATTTTCACAACAAAGTAGAGTAGCAAATACAAGGTCATCCCTGGAAACCATAAAATGCCCTTTTGGTCTATGAATTAAAAGGACATAATTGAAAATAAATTGTACCAAATATTCAGAGAATTGTCTTAACCACTAAGTTTCCATATAGTCTTGAAATAATCATTTCAAGACTCTGGGATGTCCAGCCACCCCGGTATTTTATCTTATTGAAGTATTTATTTTTCATGATTGATTATTCCTGTCAATTATCTCCGGTGATATCATTGGGAGCTCTTCCTGGCTGTGTGTGTTAATAAACAGGCTTTCAAATAAATTTCAGGAATGTTTCTTGTCTTGAGAAAATAACCTCACACTAGTGGGCATTCCTCAACATCAACTATAACAAGTTAAAGATTTTCTCATTCTGATGAAGATGTTTTAGAACTTCTCTTCATCTAATGCCTTGCTGTCTTTGCTTCTCCTTGTAGATGGTTCTGTGATGCCTTCATGGTTTGACATTCATGAGATTCCTGTGACAGCTGTAAGTTATGCTTCCCTCCTTTTTTTTTTAAAAAAAAAAACAGAGATGGGTTTGATTGTTGATTCTTGTGTGAAGTAGAATTCTGCTCAATGGGTTGCAATTTATGTTTTTATTATACATATGGTAATTGGTCACTTTTAATGCACAGACTCTCGTTAATGATAAGCTCATCTGATAGGCATTAGTCGATTTGACTTGGCATTCATTTATGCATGCTCAAATGGTCTAAGGGCCTTAATAGGATTAGGGCTCAGCCAACACATCTGATTCACACAACCTTCTGACTTAGAGATGCCATAATCTTCTGGTACATTATTGTGTAGTGGGTTAGAAAAACATTGAAAATATGAAATTTTGAGATTCTGTTATATCATACCATTGATGTTTGATTGCATTATTGGCCTTTACTAGTATTTACCTGATCGTTTCTTAACTCTTTTCCTCTTTTAATTTGAATGCCAAAAATCTCTGTTGGTATAGTTTACATACACCATACCCATGCATGTGGTGCAAAATTACATCTCGTTGTCTAAATATGGTTGACTTTAAGGTCCACTCTTTTGAGGATCACAAGTTTTTGGTAGGTTTATGACACTATCTTAAGTATTATTGACTTTTTCTGTATTAAGAAGAATAGGCAACCAGTGAGAAGGATAACTGTGTTGTCTAGTAGATACATTTTATTCGTGGAAAACTGAGTTTGGCTGGCTTTACAGCTTATTGGGACACATCTCTGTTTGAACCTTTTATGGATTTCCATTGTTTGTCAAAATGTCATTGGAATTTGTCAGTTACTCTTGGACAGTTAAAAGTGATGTAGCAAGTGCATAAGGAATCTTCAAGAGGGGTTGCAAATTGCTTTAATACCATACTAGTTGATGATGCTGATTTGTTGAGCACTTATTGAAGACTATTCTGTCAACATTCAGGATTCTCCAAAGGATGAAAGCAGCGTGCTTAAAGCAGTTCAGAATGTGCATGCAATGATAGACAAGGAAATAGCTGCTGGCACAGATCCCAATAATGTATTTGTGTGTGGATTCAGTCAAGGAGGTTTCTCTTTCCTTCTCCTCCCTCTTCAATACACCCTCCCCCCCCCCGCAAAAAAAAAAAAAAAAAATATATATATATATATACACACACATTGACATGCACAGCAAAACATCTTTGCATTCATTGATTTTCATTAGTGCTGGTAATTTGAAAATTTTAACAATTCTTTTGCAGGTGCCTTGACCTTGGCAAGTATTCTGCTGTACCCAAAAACTCTAGGAGGAGGTGCTGTCTTCAGCGGATGGCTTCCTTTTAATACATCTATAATAGAACAAATTTCATCAAATGCAAAGAGGGTACTTCTCTTCAAAAAAATACTATGATTTCCAGTTTTAGTTTACAAACTTTATTTTTATTTGGACCATAAATCTGGTTTTCATTTCCCTATATTTTCTTGACTTGCCATTCTATGAATATGAAATAAAGATCTTAGTAAACATTTTGTAGATGGACAGTCAACCATTGTGATGGTGGTGACATACATGTATTCATTACTCACTACAGCCTCCATCTTGACATATTTATCTCCTAAACTAGTTATGGAACTTTTTCTTCTAGTTTTTGTTCAAATGAACTAGTACCCTGTGCGCAGGTTCAGTGCTGCCATTTCAGATCGTAAGAAGCGTTACTTGTAATGAGAATAATTTCTCATGTACAAGTTTTCATATAGTGTCACGAATAGCGGCATAGATTAATTTGGTGATAGGTTCCATTTAAGTGGTGATAGATGACTTGAAAGTCTATGACTATAACAAAGTTGTATGCATGTAGTTCTAGTGACTGACAATAACTACTCTTCAGACACAGTTCAATGCCAGATGCTTGCAAGAGATTACTCAGGTCAGAGGATCTGTATATCATCCCTAGTACCTTCTAGTCCAAGGAAAAGATCTTGTTAGAATGAGCCAGTGTATTTGCTAATTTATCTAACTGTTGAAGTCGATAATCTCCTTTCCATATTCATAGAATCACCTAGTCATATCTGCGAACGTGCTTTAGGATCACCTAGTCATATCTACTAATAATTTTGATCCTATTCATATCTACTTATAGGCCTCACTAGCATTGTCAAATATTCTGATCTTTTCGGGTGTAAAACCTTGAGTTGAAAAGGTTGAGTAGGCAAATTTATATTATTTCTCTGTAAATTTTCTTGTAACTCTTTGACTTACGTGTGTTTTGTTTCTGAATCTGAACGTTGCGCAGACACCAATTTTGTGGTCCCATGGGATGGCTGACAGAACTGTATTGTTTGAAGCTGGACAAGCTGGTCCCCCTTTCCTTGAACGAGCTGGTTTAAGCTGCGAGTTTAAGGTAATATATCTGTTAAAATATTAATTAAATGATTGAATTTATTATTTTCGATCGGCTTAAGTTTTTTGGATACCTAATGATTTGACATGGACCATGATATTAAAACAAAAGTCTTGAGTTCGAACTTTGTCTTTATAATTCACCCGCTATTTCAGTTAAACATTTCATGTGTTGGGCTTAAGCCCAGATAAGTGTTAAAGTACTTAATTAAATGGTTAAATTTACCATTGCTTTTGAAATAATCGATAATTTGATAATTTGATAATATCCAAATATTTCAATACTTTCTTGATGTTCTCTTGATTCCTGAAAAATTTTGATTTGTCAGGCTTATCCTGGTCTTGGCCATTCAATAAGCCATGAGGAGCTGCAGCACCTGGAATCATGGATAAAAACTCGTCTGCAGAGTTCTTCTTGAAGGCTTGGGTGGGAGAAGATTCTCACCTGATTACAATCATCGGCCATTGATTTTCTGGTTGTCAAAGAATGAATATGTAAAGAGACATGATTTTCAAGCTACTTCATATATTATGATGAAAGTAAATCTAAATAATGCTTTAATAACTATTGTCTGAGGCAATTTCAGATAATGCAGAGAATAAAAACATGCTATTTAGATGAGCATGGACCTTACTTTGCTTTGTTCGTCAGTGTTACTATAAACTATAAAGTGTGTGTGCATGCCTGTAGAGCCTGCTGTTCAATAATTGAAGAAATAGTAGTTTTATCATTATTAGCAAATTAATTAGCACTAAACATGAACGATGTTGTACATGATACATCACCGCTCTAAGATCAATAGTTTTTCAATACTTGGATTTCTTTTTATATGGTAGAATATGTGACGATAATTGGGTAACTTTTGGTTTATACGTAATTGTGAGTAGCTCTCGACAAATCTCATTTATTCGAGCAGGTGTTTGGGTAACCCGAGTAGGTGGGCCTGTCGGGGCTCCTTAATAGGGCATGTAACTTTTGGTTAAACCTACGTAAACCTTATTACCTAGGGAGATTCCTTCTTTAATCCATGTTTTGCATCAAGTAATTTGTGCAAGCTTTTATAATCATGGCCTTTCAAGTGCATGAGACAATAATTATTAGCTGCAATGTGGCATCATGGCATGAACTGTTGAATTTTGAACAGAAGGAAAAGACTGCACAGAATTTCTTAATAATCATAGGATATATATATTCTTTTCTTTTCTAAATTGGATTGAAAGAAGCTTTTACAACTATATTTTTTAATTTAATTTATTAAATTAATATATGTCTTCAAAATGCATAATTCTCATATACATACGCTCTATAGACAAATATCAATTAATATTAAAAATACATACGCTAATCACAAGCTCTAAAACAATTAAATGATTTTCCTTACTCTTGTTGTGTGTCTATATGAGGTAGCCAATACCATTTGTATAGGACAAACAGAAGCCCGACTAATGACTCAAAAGTCAAAAGATTATATATATATATATATATATAAACAAAGTATAGTACACATTACACATACCATTGGGCAAGTAATGTAGACCAAAGGGCTTCTAATCCAAATGGCAAATTGAGGAGAATTGACTTTATCCAAAAGTACAAGCAGCATTTGATATTATAAATGAAGAGTATAGATTAGCACGCCAGCTCCAATTTATTTTATTGTATTTTACACTGTAAAAGGGTACAACTCAATCTGCACTTAATATATATTTATATATATTTTTTCTAACCCCTTTGATTACTTTAATCTCTAGTACTGTCACAATCCCCTCATGTTATGAAGCGAGAGAGAGCAATTCGAACTTTATTTGCTTAATTTCAAACTTGACTGCAATTTTTGCTTGGACAAAGTTTTTATACAATTGGATTTGGAGAGGGAAAAAAAAAAAAAATTACCCTAGTTATTAAAAGTGTAAATAATAATCACATATTTTATTAAAAATACATGTAAAAATCACATATTTTAATTAAGGACAAATGTCAGTATACGTTCAATCTGGAAGAAAACTTGGTCTAATTTGCTTTGCCAACTCTCTCTTATCCTTGGTTCATTCAACCAAAGATCAAATAGCCAAAGCTTGTCAATTTAATTAATTAATATGAGTAGTTGGATTAATTAATTTAGCTATATGTTGACCTCTAAAGCTCAGCCCAATTTATGGCCATACGTCATAAGCCGATTTTTGTTTTTTCCGAATCTGGAGAGGGTAACATAAAATGGCGTTTTCCTCTTATCCAATTTTTATCAAATTTAGTTTATTAAATTAACATTTATTCTTAAAACATGTGATAAATTTTCACAAATTTTTATTAAAAATGTACGTGAAAATCACATATTTTAAGTAGTACTGCAACAACTCAGATAATTAAATACACACTTTTTTTTTAAAATAAAATAAAAGATAAAGGATTTAATCTAATTAATTAAATAAGTAAATTTGATTATAATTAACTTATACCTATATATATTTTAACACAATTCAAGTTAGAGACACTGTGGATGGTCTGAAGGGTTAAAAAGAACAAGTCAAAACAAAGAGTCCAGGTGCATGGGCATGGGTGGCCGGTGGCACCTACCACAAGCCAGAGCAATTGACTCGATTGAGTAAGCCGGAGACCGACCAATCCCTCTCCCTCTACCACCAACCCCAACGTATGAAAAGCGGCAGTGAAGTGCTAAAGCTGACATTCACATACGGGTACGTAGGTCCCATCTCATCTCTGAATCTCAGTCGTCCAACGCACATCTATATATAATTATATATTTTCAAGGGTTAGATATTTCATTAATCCCTAGAGTTTTAAAATTTTTTTTTTTTTTTTTTTAGGATTTGAAAAGTGATCAAATTAGTCTTTATGATTTTGAAAAGTGACTAAATTAATCATTTCGTTAGTTGACTTAATGAACTGACATATAGACCAATTAAAAGTTGACACGTGATCACTCAATTAATTTTTTTTTAAAATAAAAAATATATATATTTAAAAAAAAAAAAAACCCTTAGCCACCCCCTTGGTCTCCAAGGGGTGGCTTGCCCACCCCCATGGCCCCCCATGGTGGTTTGTTCTTGATCGGATTGCAAGGGAGATGAATGCTGGGAAAGTGAAAGAGAATGCTCTTCTTATTCCAATTCCACCTCCCATGCCTTTGAACTCGCAGTTTGTCTTCTCTTTGGATGCAATGTATCTGAAAGATAATTAATAAACTTATTAATCATGAATCTCCATTTGTACCCAAGGCAAAGACATAACCTTTTTTCAAAACCAACCTAAACTGAAGCCAAAACATTGCTTCAATTCTGATTCCGATTCATGAGCTCCTTTCTTACTACTTCGACGTTATTTTCCATGAGCACATTTTTCTGCTCCAAAGCATTGGGAGTGGTTTCGGCCACCCCCAATACCCACTGAAGCCACCCCCAAACTACCATTGGGGGTGGCTAGGTTTTTTATTTTTTTAAGCATTTTTTTTTAAATAAAAATAAAAATTTTAATTGGGTGGCCACGTGTCAACTTCTAATTAGTCCATATGTCAGTCCGTTAAGTCAACTAACGGTCAACTGACGGATAGACTAACTTGGTCACTTTTCAAAACATAAGGATTAATTTGATCATTTTTCAAATCTTAGAGAGAAAAAAATAAAATTTTCAAACCCTAGGGACTAATGAAGTATTTAACCCTATTTTCAATTACCTTTTAAAAATAAAAAAATCTTAACAATAAATATAATTATAAAATATAAAAGAACTTAATGATTATAAATAAGCATATATCATAAATTCATAATATCTATTAATTGGGCTTATATTGATTATGAATTTTAATTTGTAAAAATGGGGAACAAGGAAGGAACAATCTATTTATAAATAATATATTAAAAAAAAAAAAGGAACAATCTGGTAATTAATTTTTCACAGATTTATTATGTTTTATTTCTTTGCACGCTTTATTGTAAAGTTTGATAATTAAGTCCCATCTCATCACTGCACTAATCTCAGTCGTCCAACAATAAATCATGTCCAATAGATCAGATCATGATTATTATTTTTAGTTAAATAATTTCAATCTGATATATAGTTATAATCTACTAAGCAATATTAATCATATCGGTAAAAATAAAAGGGTTATTAAATCCTTTCTTCATCGATTGTCCCTAAGTATTATTATTAAATACCTTGGAATGATAAAAATTTTAAAAAATTATTCGATTAAAAATAATCTGATCCGTATCTATGCGACTGTGTCCCGCGTCGCACGTGATTCTCCCCCATTAATCACAAGCTATTATACGTCACCAACTCCGATGCTCTTCTCTCTCTCTCAGAGAAAAAATTATCATCAACCTTTCAAAGTCCAAACCTAGTCTTTCTCTCTCTCTCAGACTTCTCTGTCTCTTGAAAACCTCAAGTATGAAGAAACTGTACCGCAGAGGGGCCGTCCACCCGTCGCCGCCAATCATCTCGGATCACCTGTCCTTCCTTCCCGCCACGATCCTAACCCTGGCGGCGGCTCTCTCGCCCGAGGACCGAGAAGTGCTGGCCTACCTCATCTCCTGCTCCAACAGTTCCGTCAACTTTAACGGCCACCGGAGGAGCACCACCAACCAGAGAGGAACCGGCGCCGATCACCCTCCTCAGTTCAACTGCAACTGTTTCCGGTGCTACAAGAGCTACTGGGTCAGGTGGGACTCGTCGCCGAATCGCCAAGCGATACACGAAATCATTGATGCGTTCGAGGCGGAGCTCATGGCGCAGAGCAAGAAGGGGAAGGGTAGGAAGGAGAGGAGGAAGAGAGGGTGCAACAGCGAGTCGGGTGAGTTGAAGCGGTCGGAGGCGAGTTCCGGGAAGGACCAGTCGGGCGAATTGGGTGGAGAGAGTAGCAACAGTAGTGGGCATGAGGGTGGTGGTGGTGGTGGTGGTGGTGATGGGGAGGAAGGGTGTTGGGAAGGGTTGGATAGAGGGTCGGTGAGAAAGCTTGTGAGTTTCATTGGAGAGAGGATTTGGGGTGTTTGGAACCAATGAATTAGAGTGGGAAAGTGAAGGAAAACCAGAGATAAAAAAAAAAAGAGGTGGGTTTTACTTCATTTTTGTTTTTCTATATTAATATCATCTCCCTCTTAATTTTTGTTTTTAACTTTTCTCTTTTGTGTATTACCCTTTGACAATGTAAAAATGGGTAGTGTAATTTTGGATCATCGATCAAGCTAGAGCTGGTTTTGTTCGAACAAAGGCATCCAAATTGATGTTCCTATTATTATGGTGGTTTTCTATCTTTTTCTGTGAATATGAATAAGTTTAGGAGGCTTTAATTTTATCTGTAAATGGCTTTTGTATAACTATTTGGACTAATTCCATCAAATATGGAAAGCTTTTGGTTGGAAGATCACCCTTCTTCATTCTTGTACGTTTAATCAAACTTTAATTGTTGGGTTTTTGGCATTATTGATCAAGATTCAAGCACTTTGAACTTTACTTTGCTCCTAACTAGTGTAGCTTAAAAATGAAAGCTTTTGTTGGTTAATTATCATTCCATACATGAACAATTTTGAAGGGGGGATGCAATTACATGTTTCCAATAAAGGTGGAAAATGATTTTTTTTTTTTTTTTTTTTTTGGGGGGGGGGGGGTNAAATTATTTACTTCGAAATGGAACATGACATCATGTTGCAAGGTGAAGTATATTTTGGTGCAAAGGTAGGAAGAATTCGGCGCGTTTCGTTGTTTTAGAGGCATGAAACCCTGTCGTTTTGTACTTTAGCTTGGCTTTATTGTCCTTGAAAAAAGCCTGTCTCGGCAAAATGGTCCCTGAATTTTGTCATAAACGCTGGAAAATCCCAGACATTCATGAATTTCCATTAATGTTTCGCTCTGGGCCTCTGGCTCATTCATTCATACCAAGCCCCGACCCGTCACTGTCTTTAGTTTGTCTTAATTTCAGTGAAATTTTTTTTTACTTATTTTCTTATAAAGAATAAAGTCAATAAACAATGAAGATAGTAACTCAAAAATTAACCAACGTATTTATCTAAATTTACTCTTTTTTTTTTTTTCTTTTTTTCTTTTTTTTTAAAAAAATTTTTACTGAAAATCTCCATGACTCTTTTTTATCATCTTTATTGAAAATCAGAAAGTAAACATGTACGTGTATTAATTATATAGAGCTACTCATTTAAACATGAGTTACGTTCGTGCTTTATTCTTATTCATACAAAAAGAAAAAGAAAAACAAAATCAATTTTCTCAAATTACTTAACATTAATTCGTTAATTCCGTATGTATTGAGTTTATGTTTAGTTTTCAGGTCATGTAAATAATTATCGGTTTTAAATGTTGTGTCGTCGAGTTTTGATCGTAATAAAATATTAATATAAAACTATATAATTCAATACTAATTCGATGAAGGGTGGTAGTTTAATGGCATTTGAAAATTTCCAAATTGTCAAAATATATAGTAGGGCATGTGTTTGAATCTTCGCAATAACGAATTATTACATATGTTTAGTTTTAACTATCTTAAGTTTTTATTGATGTCATAATAAAGTTGGGTTAGACTATAGTTCAGTGGGACTTCTCGGCTATCTTTGGCAAAGGACTGAACTTGAGGAAGCAGATCGATACTGTAGCAAATTTGATATACGTGAGAAATAAGAATACTTTGTATAAAAAAGTAAAAATTTTATTTTGCAGTGATTTTTTTATTTGAATAATAAAAAAAATTGATTGATGTGATATAAAAAGTAAGAATATTTGAGTTGATTTTAAGAGAAATTTTTTGAAATTTTGGATCGGGTTTAGTCTAGTCTTTTTCCAAACAGAGCCCTCACTTCCAAATAAAATAGTCATAATTAATTTTTCCGACTCTATCCTTTCGCCAATTAAAATAATAATAATAATAAACCCTATCAATTGATTAGTTCATTCTTTCGTTAATTTTATATTAAAAATGTGTGAAATTTGCAAACCATGTTGATGTTGTATTGGTATTTTGGTGGGTAGAGTAGACAAAAAAACGTATGTGATGGGATAGGTTGGTGTCGCAATTGACGAGGTCGGCAAAAGCAAGGCTTCGATTAAAGCAAAGGGAGCTGAAAAGTCCCACTAATGCTCGAGTCCAAACACCCTTTTCGTTGTTCCCCAAGGCCATTTATTTATTATTATTTTTTACCCCATAATTATGTGAAATCAATTCAACCCCATTTGAAAGGGAAGACAAAACTATTTTAATAACCAAAAGTACCCAAACATGCTTTAAATTATAGAGTAGTCCGGTGTATGTGTCAGGTGTGTGTTGTACCCCATAACCCACCCAATGGCTCAATGGTTATAGAACACCCTAGCTCTTTTGTTGCTCGTGTTAGGTTTTTAGTGCATTGGTTACTCAAGTTTTGCTTTATGAAGCATAATCTCCTTAAAAAAATCTATGCTTTTAAGTTTTATATTCGACAATTGGGATCACGATTCCGTTATCAGGCTCTTCGAATTTCAAATATATTTGGACAGTTTAAGAAAGAGATTGCACAACTCATTTACTTTGGACAACTTAATATTTATGATTCTCAATAAGTCAATTTAATAGGCTGTATTTGCTCAATTTTGACATGAAAAAGCTATTTCCCTAACTCAATTCTTATAGCATTACCAAACGGTTCTTACTTTCCACCGAACCATTTGTAGGCATATGCACAAGCATTGTGTTGTCTTTACGAGTTACGAGCCCTGCACCTTTGAGAACACAAACTTTTAAGGAAGGGTCTCTTCCTAACTGACAAAGGTTTTTGTTTGGATAAAGTCCACTTAATCTTTTCAAACTACCATCACAATGACAATTTATCTCTCAAACTACTAATTATGATAATTTACCCCCTAAACTACAAAAACAATGACAATGTACTCTTAATTTTAACAAAATGACCAAATTACCCTTACTAAAATGAAAACAAAAGTACTAAAATTTAATTTAATTTTTTCTAAATTTTAAGGGTTTTTGTCTTATTAAAAATTATATAGAGGTAATTTCGTCAGTTTGCTAGCATTGGGGGTACATTATCATTGTTTTGGTAGTTTAAGGGGTAAATTGTCGCAATTGATAGTTTGGGGGATAGATTGTCATTGATGTGGTAGTTTGAGGGGGTTAAGTGGACTTTACCCTTTTTGTTTTTTGTTTTTCTTTTCAGAGTGGTGGAAAATTTTGCTTGTTATTATATTGAGATGTCTTTGGAACTTCTAACATATATTTTTAAATAAAACTCACATGTCAAACACATGTTGCCATGTCGGTTTAATTGAAAGTGTCAATTCATATTCGTGCGTCGAAGTATGAATAAATGATTATAGAAGTCAAATTTAACCTAATTTACTATATTAAACAGGTTAAACTTCTTAATTTTAACTTGTTATTTTTGTAAGGGAAAACTTCAGAAGACCCCTCCATTTTCCACCCATTTATACAAAAAATCCATGAACCAAAAAAACTCTCACTTACCCCCCCCAATATTTCATTTTCTCTCATTTAAGACCTTTTAAGGCGTGATTTGCCCATTATACCCATCATTCCAAAACTACGCCATTTTGGGCTCGCCCAAAACAACGTTGTTTTGCCTAAAACGGCGTAGTTTTGGCCATTTTAGGATTTTAGTTTTTTTTTTTAAAAAAAAATAATAATAATAATTTTTTTTTCATTTAAAAAAAAAAAAAA
>CM017321.1:941397-956896 GCA_006937295.1 Carpinus fangiana
GGGGTGGCTTCGGCCACTCCATACCGGCCGTAGGGGGTTGCTCCAACCACCCCTTGGCCAAAAATGGGGTGGCCGGGCCACCCCATTTTTGGCCAAGGTGGTGGTTGGAGCCACCCCGATTTCCTTCCTCTCTCTTTCTTTTTCATTTTTTTTCTTTTTTAATAATTTTTTTTTTAAAACAAAAATTAAAAAAAAACTTAAACCCTAAAATGGTCAAAACTACGCCGTTTTGGACAAAACGATGTCGTTTTGGACAAAACGATCGTGCAGTCAAAACTACGCATATATATACCCATTATACCCTTAAAGGGTTCTAAGCGAGAGAAAATGGAAGATTGGGGGGGTAAGTGAGAGTTTTTTTGGTTCATGGATTCTTTGTGTAAACGAGTGAAAGATGGGGGGAGTCTTCTGAAGTTTCCCCTTTTTGTAATAAATTTGTAGGTTGTGTAAAAAATTATCAATCTTTATATTGTGTTTTGTGTTTTGGTCGTATTAAGATGCGAGTATAAAATTGTACAGGTTAATCATAATTTGACCAATTTAATTAAACGAGTTATGCCTCTCAACCGCATCTCACTAATTTTGCGTTTGATTTATATCATATTTGTGAATTCTATAAAAAATTGTGAGCCATATATTTAATAGATTCGATGGAAAATAAATTATTTGAGTTCATTACAGCAGAAGGGTGCATTGGTAATTTAGTCAAATGGAACAGAATATAAATATATATATTTTGCAGCCATGCATTTGTCTCTTTGTTCTTTTACTTTAATATTAATATCTCAATTGAATTTTGGCAAGGGCATCTTTGAAAGGTGGATCTGCCTGCTTTGCGTTTGGCCAATAAGTACAGAAAGTGGGAACAATGGTCTCAAGTCTCGGTAGCCCTAGCACATATTCCCCTACCATAACCTCACCATACCTGGCATGCAAGCATCTATTTGAGCACCACCGTACGCGTGTCACTTGGAGGCCCTCGTATACATTTCTAAGGATTAAAAATATTTTAGAGGTTCTTGAAGTGTCTTTCATTATCAAATCGCTCCCTCTATACTACTTCGGTTAGGGTTTGTAAAGATGTCATATTGACGTCAAGCGACACTTTTCACGTCAATTAAAATGCCACATCAACAACCAGGCAACCAATATAGAAATGATGGATCGACTCTGATGTGGGCTTATTTGAAAGAAAAATGTTATATACCATCTATTTATCTTATTATACTGATGTGACAGAGTGTAGTAGTCATTAAATCAGCCATTTCCGCTATCCAATCGCTTGATACAAAATATATGAAGGAGCTCTAGCTTCTATAGCTGTTGTTTGCTGCTTAACAAGTCAATACTTATATGACTACACGATCGAACTGTTTTTTTATTTTATTCTATGCGTATTTGCCTAACTAATATCAATAACTATAATTGCACCTTTGATTAATCTTTTTCAAGAGATTATGCTAATCTCTATCTTTTAATAATTAATCTAAGTATTATGACTTTTTGCAAACTACAAAATTTTTCTATAAATTGGGTCAAAAAAAATTCTTTTAATTTAGTCCATTAAATTCATATATATTTGTTCTTAAAGCACGTAATTTTGACATGATGCTCTAATAATCTTATTGAAAATGCATTTAAACATTACATGCTCTAAGAATATATGTCAATTTAGTATATTGAATTCCATGAATTTATTCCAACTCAATTTTTTTTTTTAAAGAAAGATCTAAGTTGTTACTTTGTTTTGAAAAATATTTTTGTTTTTAGTTTGAAATAGTGTTTTGGTATGACATAAAGGTGAAAACTTGAACCCTAAGGGGTTGGCTTGGTGGTCTAAAGGAGTAGAGCTTGGGGCTCTGAGTTTGGTTCTTAGTGATCTTAGGTTCGAAACCTACTAGGTGCTACCTCTCCCTTGGGGCTACACTACTCTGGTGAATAGCCAATGACTTACCCAGTTCCATGGAAAAAAAATTTCAAGTGTGCGATGCACGGTGTTAGGATTTACTCTATAAGAATAGGTCCGAAAGGCCTTACTTTGGAGAGGTTCTCAAATATATATATATATATATATATATATATATAAAGGTGAAAACTTGTTTCTAAAATAAAATGTTTTTAACAATGGTTGTCAATATTTTTGTTATGTTTTTTTTTTTTTTGGTGAGTAATATTCTTGTTTTGTTTTGAGAAAACAAAAGACAAAAAAACAAACGGTGGAACAAGTCGGTGATTGGTTTTCCTAATCGTCTGAAGAATTGTCAAACGAATCTAAGCAAAAGACAAAGCTCATCCACAATAAGAAGATCACTTGAGCTTTTTGTTGCCACTTATTAACAACCTTAAAGCTCACGTTAAAGTGTGTGGGAGGCACTTTGGAGCTTTTTTCTCAAAATCAACCTGACGTGTTTGACTCGGTCTTGTGTACATGACAAGGTTAATTTCACTTTCCAAACCCAACATCAAGAATAGTTTTATTTCATGGACAAATCTAAAGCAAAATGTTTTAAATTTAAGTAAGAATGTAAAGTTTTCCCCATGTTTATTGAAAAGTATAACTGCGGTGGTTCTATCAATCCCGTTGGGCAAAAATACGCGCCTTGATTTGGCATAGTGTCTATGTTCACGCAATGGTATGAAAATAAGTTCAACTCCGTTTGATCTGGAGATGGGATAGACACGTTATGGGTTGCGGTGGTTCGATCTGCAGGCAAAATTACGCAACTTGGGAGGCCAATTGCTTGGAAATTGTCAAGTGGATCCATCGTTGTCATGTTGCGAGTAGTTCTTCCAAAATGGTGCATAATTCAAGCTCAACTTAAGCAAGGGTGAACATCGTTGATGATCAACTTTAAAGATCACCAAAAGGGCTCCGGAGTAAGCAGGAACCACATAAAGTTGATCTTATGGATGTTACAGAGACGAGATCCAATGATTGAGGTTGAGATGGTTGGGCCTATTTAATCTTACCATGGGCCTGTCAGATTTTTTCGCCTATAGGAGGTCTTGCTATATAGACTTCGGATTAGAATCTCCTACAATTGGCGTGCACGAATTGTAGTATAATTTGAGCAACCCAATTGTAAGGGATTCTAATTCTCAAACTTTATAGTATCTTCTTGCCTTGGAGAAGCTCAAGAAACAATTCACAAGATTGGTATCTCCGGCACATGTGAGAGAGAGAGGCCATATAGGACACACCAACCCAACCCAAAATTTATTTGGTCAGGTGGGTTTCATATAAGCTCTTTCACAAATTTGGGTACCATGTTGCTCCACATCTCAATTCAAATCAACATGGTCTTAAACATCAACTTCAGAAATAAAATAGTCTTTTTTAATAAAAGAACAAGGATCATACATCAAATCAGTTAATAACAGTAATTTCATTTGTACATTACAGTAACTAAAGTAAGGAAACCAAAATACTCTTCTGCATCCTAAGAAGATTAGGGCATACCAACACGAATTAGACCCCCCCACTTGGTAGCTCCTACTTGGGTGATGAAAGATGGTATATATGATAATATATCAATGCAGCATATTTGCTCTCTGTTTGCTCTTTTTTTTTTTTTTTTTTTGGGTATATGAGCATATTTACTCTTTCTTTGTAATTGTACAGAAAAGCAAGTACATATAATCAGCTTATTGAAAGTGGGGAAACAACCAAATAGGGGTCCAACAATCACTCCTTGTGGAGTAGACTGATATGCCCACAGTGGAACACCAACCTTATAATCTTCAAATACAGTCACAATAGCTAGTTGAAAAGAAATTTATGTACTGTTTAATCTACTGACATGATTACCTAAATAGGGAGACAATAATAATACCTTCTAATGGAGTCAGGCCTGTACAGGTATGGATGAGCTGCTCGTGGATACGCAGCCTTTCAAGCATTCGAGAATGACATTCCCGCTGACCAGTCTCGAGTGGTGAGTAAGAGGAAGCCCCTCCTTGACACACTCATCATACTTCTCCAGAGCAGAAACAATGTCACTGAAATCCGGCCGCTTTGAGGGGTTTGCTGCCCAGCAGCGCTTTATGAGGTGTGCAAGTGCAGGCTGACAACTAGCTGGTAATGGAGGGCGCTCATTCTGCCATTCAATTGAAACGTTATAAAGAAAATTAGCATCTGTATGGCACATGTAACTGCATGCCTTTCCATTTTCTTAATAAATACAGAAGAAAGAACATGTCCATGTCTTCCTTTTGGCAAAAAATTTAGGCCAGAAGAGCCCTATTATGTAGCAGGCTGGTAAAGGGTCCCTCAAAGAGAGTTGGAGCAAAGCACATCAAACAACTTATGCCATGAAAAAATCGTCTTTCTCCATGTTATTTGTAGAACTTCATGGCCATGCTCCGTGGCCATAATGTTCAGGTTCTCAAACTACAGTAGACATAGACATAACACGACTAACTACGAAAACTAGATATGTCGCATGGATTTTTCTTCTGCCTTCAGTTAGTATATAGGCCTATAACAGCCTGCAGGTCCCCTTTGCAGACAGCAGATTACATGTGCTAGTGCTAAGTAACTGAAATAACTTGAGTATGCTTCTTTGGTCTTCTATATAAAAAAGAAAATAGAAAATAGAATAATGGGAAACTGTTTAGTTACATACCAAATAGTAGACACTCATTAATTTGGCAAACTTCATGAAAGCATTTAAATGGGAAATCCACCAGGTGATTATTAATGCTCTAACAGTCTAGCTAGTTTTACTATTTTGATCAATTCAACCAAAAGTATATAATGAACTTTAGCCAGAGGATTGTTATCATGTCAATAGGAGTCCTTAAAGATAGACATCATAAATTCAAAGGCAGAGAAGTATGATATTTCAAGATAGCAAGTGGTTTAAATACTACATAGAAGACTTGGAAGGATTTTGCATTCCGGATATAGCTATCTGACCTTCTCAGCCACAGCAAATGCAGCCTGCACAGGGGTCATCCCTTGAAAGGGAAGCAAAGCTGTTGTGAGCTCCCATAGCACAATCCCGAAACTGTACACGTCAACCTTCCGTGTACAAGGTTTCTCCTTGATCATCTCAGGTGCCATCCAACGGTAAGTTCCCTTGTTTCCCTTAATTTCCCGGCACTGTGTCTCAAGACATGATGTACCAAAATCTGCCACCTTAACCCTCATTTCATCATTAAGAAGCAAGTTATTTGATTTGAGATCTCTATGGATCACCCCTTGTGAATGAAGATACTCCATTCCTCGGGATATGTCAAGAGCTAACCTCAGTATTGTTTCTGTTGAAAGAGAGTATGGCTCTTTCTTGTTAAGATACATCCTCAGAGTCCCTTGTGACATGTATTCAGTGATAATACAATAAACAGGAGGCTTTTTACAAGCTGCAATAAACTGTTAAGAAGATGAATCAGCAATTTGGGAGTATGAAGCTCTTGAGTTTTCGAGCCCTTCATTACAAATAAAGTAGAGTGTTGAATGAATGGAAAACAGACCCAGTTAGCTGTCCTTATTCATCCTAGCTCTAGCACTGAACACAAACACAAAACTTTGAGAATTTGAAAGGAAGATAAAAGGGGATATGGATTGAAGTACTGAGAAAAGGCAGAGGGAAAGGTCTTCTTTTTTTTCATTAATTATGGCCCAAGATTAAGTGAATTCAGGAATTCTAGCTGACAAAGGCTTTGATGAACTTAGTAAGATACCCTGAAATTTGAGGTTTTAATTGAGCATATAAATAAGCAATAAAAAATCAGTGAGAACAATTTTATATACATGCACCAAACTATAATACTGATAAGAATAATGATAATAGTACTAAATTGTAATTTTTTCCTAACTTTAGCATGAAAGGTTACCTGCACTATATTTGGGTGAAAGAGACGTGAAAGCAAGGCAACTTCAGACTTAAATTGCTGCTCCAAAAAGGTTCTAGTCTCCTCCTTCTGGTTTGGAATCCTAACCATTTTTACAGCCACGGCTCTCTGCTTGTAAATTCCACGGTAAATTCTACTATGTGCTCCTGAAGCGAATTTGTTACCGATAAAGAGCTGTGAGAGATCGGCGGTCCATTCCTCCTGATCCTCCTTTGATACCTCCCAAGTCTCCACATTCTCTGAATCCAATATCATAGACCATGATTCCATGCTATCAAATCTCCTTCTTTCCATATTTTCCATGTCAGAATTCAACTGGGTCTTGGACGAGGAAGGGATTGAAAAGGGTTTGCTCTTGGACCTTAGAAGGCGAGGCATGTGGAAACACGAGGTTGCCATTGAAGCTCTTAATATGAAATGGATATGTGAAATAGTTATAGAGAATTTTGTATCAAAGCAAACAATCCAAAGGAATTTTCCTTCTGAATGTGTGAATTGATTTGAGGAAGTGCATGAACTGATTCAGAAACATGGGTTCCGAAGAGAAATGAAAAAGAAATATGGGTTTTCATGAATTATTATTAAAAAACTATGAGATCGAAGACTATCCACCGAGTTTTTCAGAAACAAAACACAGGGAGAGAACCAAAAGACAGATTTTTATCCCAACCATTTGTGCCTTTATCACACCAAAACGGTCATGAATCAGTGAAAACTTGGTGAAAATATATATGGGAACGAAAAACATAGAGAGAAAGATAATGGGGTTTCATGGTGTCAACGATTGTAATGGAAGGAAGAAGAAATTCATGAAAATGAAGATTTTCCAGAGGAAGCAGATTTTCACGGTTGGCTCTAATAGGGCGATCAAAAGGATTAGGTCCTTTCCTTTGGCAGTAGAAAGATGAATTCAAAGGCACAGATCTCAGGGGCCTCCCGTGATTGCTTGGTTCAAAAAGTAAACTTTTTTGTACACAGAGAGAGACAGAGACAGAGACAGAGAGAGAGGGAGCCTTTTTTTCTGGACCGAATTAAGCTCCTTCTGTTTCTTGTTTCTGTTTCTGTTTCTTTTTTCTGCATCATCAATGCGAAGTGGCCACAGTGGCAAAGGTTCTGAGGTTCATCATAGATTAAGCTTACTTTGCCCGCTTTCCAGTCTTTGGAAGCTTGGCCTGGCATATATCCCCATCCTTTTTTAAGTTTTAACGGTAACACAACATTGTCGTACTGAAAAAACAAATAAAAAGTCATACAAGTGGCATTTACAGGTGGGCTTGTTGGGTTGTTGACACCTGGCAAATCATTAGCCGTCAGATCTCAGCGATGAAGAACATGATTCTCGTTGTTCGTTAAGCACCGCATGCCTGCATGATGCATATTGCTTGATGATTTTGAACATTCTATGTTGGAAATTCGATCAAGATCTCGTGCAATAGCCAATAGGATTCTCGTATTGAGCTCAAAATCAGTGATTTAATTGTCATATTAGTCACAAAAACAAATAGTTAATACATTTAATTAGGTTAAAATCTATAAACTATAACTTTTATATCAATTATAAGGATAAGTAATATAATATCATAATCTCTTCCAAGACTCATATTATCTTATATGATCCTACTCTTTCATATATTGTGATTTTGTTGGTTTGGTTTGGTTTTTTTTTTTTTTTTTGGTTTGGGTTTTGAGCATAGGATTTATAATTAATTTTTTTTACAAACTGTTCATAATTGTTGAAATGATTTAGAAAAAAATATGACTTACCAATTTAATTAAGGGAAAACTTCAGAAACCCCCCATCTTCCACCGATTTACACAAATCCCTCCCAAAACGAAAAAACTCACTTACCNGGTTTTTGGGATTTGTTTTCCAGGTTAATTTTCAGTTTTTACGCACACCGGTAAGGATTCATCAATTTTCAGCTTTTGGTTCATTTTTCTCTTACTCTTCTGTATCTTGAGATTTTGTTGGTATTGATTTTTGGGTTTTTATTTTTCCCTTAATCTTCTGGATCTTTTGAGGTGTTTTTGGTATTGATTTTTGGGTTTTAATTTTATTTTATTTTCCTCTTAATCTGCTGGATCTTTTGAGGTTTTTTTTGTATTGATTTTTAGGGTTTTTTGGTTCATTTTCATCTTAATGTTCTAGATGTTGAGATTTTTTTGGTATTGATTTTTGGGTTATTCTTCTCTTAATCTTCTGACTGTTGAGATTTCTTTGGTATCGATTTCTGGATTTTTTTTTTATCATTTTTCTCTTAATCGCATGGATCTTGAGATTTTATTGGTATTGATTTTTGGGGTTTATATATATATATATTTCTCTTGAATCTCTTGAGCTATTGGGTATTGGTTTTTGGGATTTGTTTTTCAAGTTAATTTTCAGCTTTTACGTACACTGGTAAGGATTCATCAATTGAGCTTCTGGTTCGTTTTTCTCTTAATCTTCTGGATCTTGAGGTTTGTTTGGTATTGATTTTTGGGTTTTTTTTTTTTGTTCATTTTTCTCTTAATCTTCTGTATCTTGAGATTTTGTTGGTATTGATTTTTGGGTTTTTATTTTATTTTATTTTTCTCTTAATCTTCTGGATCTTTTGAGGTTTTTTTGGTATTGATTTTTGGGGGTTTTTTGGTTCATTTTCCTTATAATGTTCTGGATGTTGAGATTTGTTTGGTATTGATTTGTGGGTTTTTTTTGGTTCATTTTTCTCTTAATCTTCTGACTTATGAGATTTTTTTGGTATTGATTTTTGGATTTTTATTTTTTTTTTTCATTTTTTCTCTTAATCTAGGTTTTTTTGTATATATATTTTTTTTTCATAATCTTCTTGATTAATGTTAGGCTTTTTTTGGGTATTGATTTGTGTTTTTTTTTTTTTAATTTATTCTCTTAATCTTGAGCTTTTGGGTTTTGTTTTGGATATTTATTTTCTTAGTTTTCGGTAAATCTTGAGCTTTTGGGTATTGAATTGATGTTGTGTTTTCTGTGTTTCTTGAGTTTGGCCGAATTATAGATGATTATGGGTTAATTTTGAGCTTTTGGCTATTGATTTGTGTTCTTTTTTCTTAATCTTTTCGGTTTAATCTGGAGTTTTTTGAGTATTTCTTTCTTCTTTTTTTTTCTTATATTTTTTTCCTAATATTTCCATGTTAATCCTGGTTCATTTTGTGCACTAATTTTTGGGTATTTTTTAATTTTTTTTTTTTTGGGTATATTTTCCTCTCCCCACGCACACACCCTTGAACAAAAAAAGAAAAAAAAAAAAAATGAAGAAGGAAAGAGAGGAAGCATGGTGCTGCGTGTGGGTGGAGAAAATGGTGAAAGGAGGAAAGAGGAAGAGGAAGAGGGAACAAAAATTGGGAGAAAAGTGAGAAGAAAACAAAGAAAAAAACGTGTTGTGTGCATAGAAAGAGGAGAAAAGAATATTTGCTTTATATAAGAGATGAATAGTTAATTTATATAAGAGACGAATAGTTAATTGAGCAGCTTGTGATAAGCTTGATTTTGACTTGTGCTCGAAATAACATTAAATGAGCTAAACTTGAATAGAATATCTAGCTCGGTGATAAGCTACTCATGTTCGAAATAAAATTAAAGGAGCCAAACTTGAACATTCAATATTCGACTCGAATACGGTCCTAGATTCCCATTATGTTAACTTGGCATTGCCTATNCTCATATACAAATTATTAGCATGGATTTACTAATTATTTAAGATTTAAGTTAATTTATTTAACTCAAATGATAAATTTTAACAATAATTAATCAACTAATTATTAGTATGGATTTATGAAAAGATAAACAATCATGATATTTGCTTTATATAAGAGATGAATAGTTAATTTATATAAGAGACGAATAGTTAATTGAGCAGCTTGTGATAAGCTTGATTTTGACTTGTGCTCGAAATAACATTAAATGAGCTAAACTTGAATAGAATATCTAGCTCGGTGATAAGCTACTCATGTTCGAAATAAAATTAAAGGAGCCAAACTTGAACATTCAATATTTGACTCGAATACAGTCCTAGATTCCCATTATGTTAACTTGGCATTGCCTATCCACCATTGATTGATTGTTGTTGTTTTTTTTTTAAAAAAAATAATAATAAAAAAATCGTGCATGCTTAATGCATTGCCTCTCCAAATCTGATCTTCACCTTTTGCATTTCATTTTCTAGTTTCAAAACAAAAACATTAACAAAAACACACCACTCACAAAAATCTTTACATCAAGTCAAAACATTTTTTAAAACCATAAAACAAAAGTACCCCAAAAAACATTAACAATAATACAGCTTAAGTTTTAAGGCTCTCCCCAAAGTAAGAGTTTCCTAGTACAATAATTAATAAACATTATAAATATAGAAATGTCTACTTAAGGAAACAAAATTCTATGAGTTGAAACCGCCCTCTGTTCAATTGTCTTCATGATATATTATTGCCAAAAAGGTGGACAAACGATGTCGTATCTGCTCCAATTCTAGGCATTCTTGAGAATATAGTCTAGCAGCTGCAATTAATTATTGGCTTTAAGGAGCAATGAATTATTTCCAAAAAGGTTGGTCCTTAGCATCACTTCAAAAAAAAAAAAAAATGACGGATAAACATCAATTTTTGGAATTCTCAATATTCTGCATTAAATCTGGATGCCTTAATAGAGAATGATGATGTCACCTAATTTTTTTTATAGATAAATAAAAGAAAAAAAATACTCACAAAACAACTAACACAATGAATTTGGGTGTTGGAGTTTAATCATGAAAAGTTGATGCAAAAAATTGGCACAATCTAAAAATACAAAATATATATCATTAAGAGTTTGGAAATTAGCAACAAAAAAAAAAAAAAAAGGATTTGGCAAAGCTTACATGCTTGCTTGTCATATAACTAGCTACTCATGCCCTTTTGGGGGAATAAGTGAAGAATAATTATTCCTAGGAATAATGGAAAAACCAAACGATAGGAATGATTATTCTATTGTATTTTTTTTATGACGAGGAACCCCTCTTAGGCAGGACTACTTTGTATACTCACCCTTGTCAGATAAAACTCGAACCCATGCAAAGCACCCCTCCACACAGATCGGGTTATACTCCGGCTTCATCGGCGGACTGACCCGAAGAAATTGTTTACACCCAAGTGGATTCAAATCTTAGACCTAATGGAAATGCCATCAAGACAAATGCCCTTACCACTTGAGCCAAATCCTTGGGTTACAATTATTCCATTTATGAACTTTTATTATTGTCTACTAAACATGACCTAAACTCTATGGCTTGTTTGCATCTAAGAGGATTTGAACCTTAGACCTAATGGAAATGCCACCAAGACAAATGCCCTTACCACTTGAGCCAATCCCTTGGGGTTACAATTATTCCATTTTTGAACTTATTATTGTCTTCCAAACGTGACATAAACTCCAAGGATTTACCTTATGCTTCTCTCTTTTCCATTTAGTTCCTTAAAAAAAAAAAATTATAAAAATAAATAAATCTAATTCACAGCCACAACCATTTAATTTTAGAATCCTTGTTTACCAAAGCTCTAGCTACCCTTAAAACCACAATCCTTAGTGTGAACTAACAACCAACAAAGCTACCCCTCAGGGTGCAACCTATTGGTCGAAGGGAGGGCTTTGTCTAAGCCGTAGACTCGGACATCCTAGGTTCAATTCCGCACTAGGAGTTTCCTTAGATCACCTAATACACAACTCTTGCGGGTGGTATCGTGTATCCGGGGTTTACTCCTTAAGGGCAGGTCCAAAGGGCCTTACCTTAGTGACGTTCCACGTCATTTGAAAAAAAAAAAAAAAAACCAACAAAGCTAAAACCCCTAGCAAATAATTGAACACTTATTTAACCCACATTATTTTCCAGATGAGTAATGCCATACATCACATTTTTATCCCCTAAAGCTGATTTGTCGTGGTCCACCATAGCATATGGTGCATGGAAATAGTGTTTTTTTTTTATTTTTTTTTATTTTTAGAGGACCACGTCACATCAACTTTGGGAGATAAAAGCATGGAGTATAGAATTACTAATGAAACCACCAAGCAATAGCATTTTAGATCTTAAAATACTAGTTTCGACTGCATCCTGCCATTAATCTTTTTTCTGTCTTCTATAATAAATCTGGTCCAAGATTAACTATTTTAGAGGATTTATTGCAACCATTGACTATGGAATATGGAAAAGTAGCTCCAGCTGGTTGAGAAAACACTCCTATGAATGGTACCCAAATGACTTTATTCAAGAATATTTTGGAGATTAAAATTCTTCCATTTTTCCAGATGAAATTTCAATGAATTGATTAGCAAGAATTACAAACTATATTTAAGTATATGCATCCATGTGGTCATGTGCATGAGAGAGAGAGAGAGAGAGAGAGAGAGATTGAGGCACCTTTCCTCAGAATATGCTTTGAATCTATGAACATATCTCATTTAGGCGTTCCTTCCATAAATAAGTCAATTGCTCGATATACATCGCAATCCACATTATCCGGAGAGCTAAAGGTTATACGCAAAGAATGTAAATGCTTCAAAGGAATCGGCAGCATGTCTGCCTTAAATAATGCCTGCAACATTACGAATGTCAATTATTAGAATTATATTTGAACAAATTTCCTTGCTGCGAAACAAGGAAGAATAATGAAGATAACAGATTTACATAATCGAATAAATAACCCGGGTTTAAGAAGGTAGTTTCTCATAATAGATTTGACTATGAAAATTGAATGCTGAAGTACATTATTTGATATAATTACTCCAACATATAATGGCCCATGGATAAATTAATTAAAACATATATAACATACTCCCGTGTGAAAAAATATTATTCTAATGCTTGGTTAAAAAAATGCTATCAAACTCAAAAACATTTATTAGCCATTAGGCCTAAAAACATTAATGAACGGGCATGACATAATAGCATAGTAAACATTGATGAGATAAGAATTTAAGAATTAGCTATTAGGCCTAAAAACATAGACGAAATAAGAATTTAAGAATATACGGTCATAGTAAAAAAAAAAAAGTACAAAAAATTCAGATTTCTTTGAAAACTTCACAGCAAAATAAGTTTACCAGAGTTAGAAATGATGGGGCTGTTTACCTTAAGACACATCACATGTATCATTAGTTCCTCGATCCGTTCTAGAATGTGGAAAAATTCCAAGTACGGGGGCCTCCATGAGCTAGAAACATGTTCAAGACTTAATGCACAAGAACGTAAATACTTTAAGTTCCCCAAAAAACACTTATCTGGAGCAAATCCGCCCCATTTAAAACATTTGAGATGGGAAGCAGCCATTTTTAGTGATCTGCCACCAAAGGGAGTAAATTTCCAGCATATTATCAACTCCTCAAGTAGCTCCCCAAAGACATTAAGATGGAAGAGGTTATCATGTTCATAACTCCTAATTTCTAGATATTTTAGAGATGAGGACCGGATGTTAATGTTATTTACCCCTTCGACATCATCTAGGCATAACTTTTTAAGGGAGTTGTAGGAAGACAAGATCTGTTCAACAAAAATCTCTTCAAAAACTTGAACACTTGTTAGTGATAACGATTGAAGCTTCGTGAACCTAGTTGAGGACGACAGTTGGAGAATCGCTCCATGCAAATGCATTGTTAGAAACCTCAATGATTCACAATGCAAAACACAAAGTGGCATTTAAAATGTCCTTGGAACAACTATAAGGAGGTCAAGATAAAGCACTTCAACATTGCACCCCTGCCTCCTGGCCGTCCTTCCTGTTCACGACGTTGGGGGACGTCCTCAACGTCTTAATGATATATATTTGCTAATTTCCAAACTCTTTGATATATATTTTGTTTTTTTAGATTGTGCCAATGTTTTGCATCGGCTTTTCATGATTAAACTCCAACCCCCAAATTCATTCTGTTAGTTGTTTTGTGAATATTTATTTTCTTTTATTTATCTATAAAAAAAAATTAGGTGACATCATCATTCTCTATTAAGGCATTCAAATTTAATGTTGAATATTGAGAATTCTAAAAATTGATGTTTATTGGTCTTTTTTTTTTTTTTTTTAATTGATGCTAAGGACCGACCTTTTTGGAAATAATTCATTGCTCCTTAAAGCCAATAATTAATTGCAGCTGCTAGACTATATTCTCACGAATGCCACCAAATTTGAGCAGATACAACATCATTTGTCCACCTTTTTGGCAATAATATATTACGAAGACAATTGAACAGAGGGCGGCTTCAACTCATAGAATTTTGTTTCCTTAAGTAAACATTTCTATATTTATAATGGTTATTAATTATTGTACGTGGGAAGAGCCTTAAAACTTAAGTTGTGTTTGTTAATATGTTTTGGGGTATTTTTGTTTTAGGTTTTAAAAAATATTTCAACTTGATATAAAGATTTTTGTTAATGTTTTTGTTTTGAAATCAAAAAATAAAATAAAATAAAATGCAAAAAAGGATTTGATTTGGAGAGAGGATTGTATTGATAAATATATAAATAAATATATTACAATATTTAACCCCATAATGTGATAAGCCGCAAGGAATCTCCTACCAATTTGCCAGTTATTGAAAGAATCTTTTTAAACTATTATATAAGCTTCTCATGTCACGCGTCCCCCAATAAAGCCAAATAATATTTTATTTGATTTTTTTTTGTTAAGAAATTATTTTATTTTCCTATTAGTGTGAGTTTTGTTTAATTTGTTTACTTTTCCTACAAGGAATTGATTTATTTTTCCTACTACTAGGAGGAGTAGGATTGTTTACTCTCTTATAAGTATTCCTCTTATATAAATAGGTTGGTTTGTAATGGAAAACTCAAATAAAAAAATTAGTCTCTCGTGTTTGTAATAGTGTCTTTCAAACAACCATGAATGAAACATCCGGTTTTTATTTCCTTCCCCCTCATAGCATTCTTATTCTAGACTACCTTATTCCAAAAATTCGGAATCAACCAATTCCACGGTTGGCACGAGATTATTTCCAAGATTTAGGTGCTTTGAGAAGCCTCAATAAGAAAATAACTAGAATTTTGAGTATTTACCCTATTCCCCAACCTTAAAAGTGCGATCGGTTGTATTTTTTTAGTCGAAAAATATCGCGTGATGATGAAACACTTACAAATAATTGGTCAAAGAAAAAAAAGGCGTACAAGGGTCAAGGTTGATCGGCAAAATTACGGTTACGCCACATTTTATGAGCAAAAAGATGATGGAGGTGCTACTTGGAGAATGAGTGTGTTGGAGGCATATAATGATAACAGGGACATTCTACCAAGGCGGTCAGGGTTGGATGTAAGTTCATATTTTATGTTTATGTGTTTTGTTATTTATCTATGTTTATAATTTGACAAGTATGATTCCACGTGCCTTGCAATTCCCTGTAATAGAGTTTATTAATAAATTAAGATATTTAATAATCTTAATTTAAGAAATTTCTTTATATTCATAATAATATTACAATATATGAAATAAGCTGAAAACTTTATTCATTTCATCTTGAATTATGTTCTTCTTAGTGCTACTCATATAATGTTGTCTTTAATTGATATTGTGCATATTAGTTTAAGTGTAGCCTTCTGTATATATATGACAACGCATCTTTGTCATCATTTAAGCAATTTTTTTTTTTTTTTT
>CM017321.1:957649-971824 GCA_006937295.1 Carpinus fangiana
TTCCTTGGCCATTGGATCATATAATCTAAGGGTTCACAAGGAAACTCTACCTTTTTTCCTAAGCCCTTTGGGAAACCCACTTGTAACGGGGGCTCTAAGACTTAGGTCCACTTGCGATTGTGGTTTCAATAAGTGCGATTTTAAAACTTGCGTTTTTGAAATCTCTACTTTTTAAAATTGCAAAGGGGTTTGGTAAAACATGTCAAAAAGTTTTTTTTTTTAATCCAATATTTGTTATGTGAAATTGTAATTTTGGTTTAAATTTGCGTTTTTTCAAATAAGCACGCCCTAACCTACTTGTAAAAATCGTGGATTTTTTTTCTTCTATTTTAGATTATGTGTTTTTTAAATCGCAATATAAAATGCCTTACATCTTGCGATATCTTTTAAAAAAGAAGATTATTCTTGCAAAATTGCAATCCCAAACGTACCCTTAAACCCACACCCACACAGGTCAGCAGTTATTTCATTTCTTTGTATTTAAATATCAAGACAAGCAAAAAGCATCTAGAATATTTGCATCTAAACCCATGAGGTTAACAAGTAGTTCTCTCCGACCTTCAGCATCTTCCCCAAAACTCTCTATGTGAAGAAAACTTCAACCCCACTGACTACCATGGGAGGAGGGAGTTTTGGCTCCCTCCTCCTCCCTATGCCCTTCTACTCCACTATTCCTTCCTTTCCAACCCATTCTTGCCTCATCGGAGGCTTAAACCGCCTCTTTGGAAGCCCTATCAAACGCCTTTGGCGTTATATCTTTGTTCAACAGCTCCATCGTCTCACCCT
Organism: Carpinus fangiana; assembly: GCA_006937295.1. Classification (NCBI taxonomy): domain Eukaryota; kingdom Viridiplantae; phylum Streptophyta; class Magnoliopsida; order Fagales; family Betulaceae; genus Carpinus; species Carpinus fangiana. The sequence continues at coordinate 958,436 of CM017321.1, forward strand.
CTATCATTAATCGTCCATTCACGGCCTCCTCTAGCCATCTCGAGCCTTAGATACACCTGTTTCTTGAAATTTTGGGATTTGATTTTTTCAAAATAATATTTGTTCATTTCAGGAAGCCCCAACCCTACACGCCACACCACTAAGCTCCTGGGCCTCTCCACTACTTGTCACCACCAACCTAATCTTCATCCGATCACCATGCGCCGGAGCGAGTTCAACACGCACCGACGTATGACGTATGATCTCCTCCATTCCGCCTCCTCCCACCACTTTTTCCGATCTCCTGCAGCCAGCTGTTGCATCTATGTGTCCATTGTCGGCACATGAACTTCAAACTCCGGTCACCAATAGCGTCCATGTGGCCTTCTTCCGCCCCACCCTCCACTGATGTTGTCGTTTTGTGTAATTTTTATGTTGTTTCCTTGTAGTTTTAGGGCTTTAGATGCCCTTTCCACCATCTATGGTGTTCTCTTAATCTTGTTGCAGATCGTTATACTAAGTTATTTGAACTCCGTGCTAGTATCTCATTCCGTTGGCTTTGATTCGACCTTCATCATTGTCTTCTTTGCTATTGCAATTCTCTTTTGGGTGTGTTGCTGCAATCCTGTTGGTTGTGTCATCTCTAGTGCATCTTGTCAAACCACCTTAATTGGTTGTCAAGCTTTTTAGTCTTCGTGCTAATAACCTATTTAGACACATCATTTTTTTTATACATCCCTCTTTTTTTTTTTGCCTACACTTACACTGATGTGTTGTTTTGGAGCTTATTGTTGGGTTGCCTAACCTTTGTTGTAATTTTTGTTGATATACTTATAAGAAAAAAAAAAAAAAAAAAAAAAAGAAAAAAAGTGAGGTTATAGCAGTGTGCTATAGGAGGATTTGGCCCCTTGATTTTAATTTTGTAATTTTTCTTTTTCTTTTTAGGTTTTATTTTTAAATTTTAATTTTCAGATTTTAATTTGTAATAAAATCAAATAAAATATTGTTTTAAGTTGATTTGCGAAAGTGGCACTAACGGTCTTCAGTAAACTTGGATGGCAAACTCATGTCAAAAAAACAAAAAAAAAACTTGAATGGCAAACTCAAGGAGGGATCCATTGTGAATAATCAAAAACTCAAGCATTTAATTTCCAAAATTAAAATGTGAGGGAGTGAATTCAAATAGCAGGATTTATCATATAGTTACTCAAAGGTAAAAGTGAAAATTTATAATATTATTTGCGAACCTTTTATATATACTGTAATAAATTATTTAAATTTGTTATGTTTTAACTGCAAAGTAACAATTTTAATATGATTCAAGAAAAGCTTATAACGTGAGCAATATAAAGCTTAATAATGCTCACTTTATTTTAATAAGTAAGATTTTAAAAGTTACGTTTTTTAAATTGTGATGACGTTTAGTAAAATATGTTAAAAAGTATATATATATTTGTTATACGAAATCATGATTTTGGTTTAAATTTGTGAATTTTCAAACAAATACTCATAACATGCTTACTTATAGAAATTGTTATTCTTACTTTAGATTATGTGCTTTTTAACTCGCAATATTAAACACATTACGTTGTGCAATATATTTTGAAAACACTGATTATTCTTAAGAAATCACAATCCCAAACACATTCTACAAACTTGCAATTTGTGTTATAAGCGGTCAAATCAAACTCGTGAAGAAAGACTCCTGATGTCTAGTAAATAGACTACAAATTAAAAAACTTTTAATTAAAATTTATCCAATAATTGACTAATTATGACATACATAAATCCTTTTTTCTAAAAAAAAAGCATTATTAAACCTTATATATATATGTGTGTGTGTGTGTGAAGAAAAGAGTCAATGGATGTGATTACAACGGATTTTGAGGACTTACAGACGTACAGAGTTTGGCAGGATTTATTGGCCTGAGTGGTTCTCTGAAATGCCCTCTTTTGCTGAATATAGTTGTACAGATTTTCTTTACCTTGTATTTATATTAAGTGTCCAAACCGTTGGATATCTGAACGGATCACCATCAGATATGCCTAGTTTACAGTGAAACTTCATACCATTCTTGGTGAGATGTAGACCAGTTATTGCGCAAGGAAGTGCAAGACATCAGCAAATTTATGTTCATTGAGAGAATACCTCTCCTTTGGATTGAGAAAGTTGGATTTCACACTAGAATATATATTCTAGTGGTATTCTAACTTTACAGTCTTCAATTTTTTTTTTTAATAAGTAATTGGCCCCTTGGGAAGGGGGAACTTTACAGTCTTCATGAATCATGAAATAAAAAGAAAGATAGATGTCTGTAGCCTCTAAACTGAAGAGATTAAAAACAAAGGAAGGGAGGAGAACATAAGAAGTAAAACCCCATCTACCACCGTGAAGTTACAATCTGAAATTGCCAAACAAAGAGATTGAAAACAATATGGAAGACAATTAAGGCGTCTCTGACCAGTAAGCGCCATTGGGCAGAGCACTTTCATTAACAAGCACTTTCATTAATAAGCACTTTTATTAACAAACAGACCAAAAACAAAGCCTCACGGAGGCCAAACCAAACAGCTTACAGAAAAAGCTGCACTGACAACTAACAACACAGCAAAAGAACCACCACAAAAGCCCTTACAGAGGACTAACAATCTCAAAACAAACCAGAAACAACAACCAAATAAATCTGCAGCAGACTAAGCAACAAGCAACTCTGCAACAGACTAAGCCAAGCAACTCTACAGCAGACTAAGCAACTAGCAACAGCTGGGTCAGCTGTAGAGTTGCTTGGCTTAGTCTGTTGATTCCTTTCAGACTTTTGGAACTCCAACTATGCCATCCTCTGCTTGTTCTTTAAAGCGGCACGCTCTGTAACCCCACTCTCAAACAGCGGCTTTTTAATGGAATCTTTTGGTACTGAATTTTCATAATCCATGTAAAAAGTCATGGCATCCAGGGTTGCCTACAAAACAAAGCATGATGTCAGGGGCAAAGGAAAGAACAATTAAAACAAAAGATTGTATCCAAATCGAGGTATATACCCTAACAACTGTGTTGAACATTTTTTGGGCCAAAGTCGTACAACATCCACTAGTTTCTCCTCCCATGTACCCCTCGGGAATGAGGCCCTTCATAGAGTAAATTGGATCCACAGTAGAACCGTTCCACGATACTTTATAAGTTCCCATAGAAACTTTTTTACCCTTCTCATAATCCAAATAAAGTGCAATGACATCGATCATGGCCTGAAAATAATAATAATGTTAATAAGCAAGCCAAGAATATATACAACAATCAAAGATTGCATTAATTTACGCACATTAACAGAAGTGTTACGCATTTTTTTGGCAAACACCTCCAAGTCACATGCTTCTCCATCGTAATTTTCATTAATGATGTGCTTGAGGATGTCAATTATAAGTGTTATATTGGGGGCTGCTCTGTTCACCCTTCCCTCAAGAGCCATGGTTTGTCGATCCACAAAAATATTTTCTTGTGCGTTTGTTTCAATCGGCCCTTCCCTCTGAGCGTTTGTTTCAATCGGCCCTTCCATTTGTTGGGAATCTTCTTGTGCAATATTTTCTGCATTTGACTGAATCTCAGGCTCAGGATTTGCCCCAATATTTTCTGCAGTAAAATTATTCTCATGAACAAGTTGAGCGTTTGTTTCAACCAGCCTTTTCCTCGGTGGGGCATCTTCCGCATGAATTGGTTGGGCGTTTGTCCCAATCTCAGACTCAAAATTAGGTTGACCGACTTGTCTAAACTGATCAAATTGAGTGTTTCTTTCAACCGACCATTCCCTATGAGGGGAAATAATTGCCCCAATATTTTCTGCAATAAAATTATTCTCATGATCATCCAGTACTTGAGTATTTATTTGAGTCGGCCCTTCTCTCTGCAGGGAATCTTCTTGATCTGCATTTGTTTGAATCTCAAGCTGAGGATCCTGAACATGATAGGGCTCAGGATCAGAGCTATCGTCTCTAAGTTGATCTCTTTCTGCATTATTTACCTCAGGCCGAGTCTCTAGTTGCGCCGTTGATTGAGCAGTGATGACAGTTGAGCCGTTGATTGGGTCGTTCATATTCCGCCGCCTACGGTTGCGCCGTTGATTGGACAGTGACGACACTTGAGCAAGGTGGGGGTGGTTGTTGTTCATGTTCATGACCTTGCGCACACGCCGCCTAGGGTTGCGTCGTTGACCGGGCAGTGGCGAGTCTTGAACAGCCGCATCATGCTGCATTAATGGCTCACTAGTTTCTGTCCGAACCTCAAGCTGAGTCTCTGATTGCACCGTTGATTGGGTAGTGATGACAGTTGAGCCGTTGATTGGGTCGTTCATATTCTGCCTCCTACGGTTGCGCCGTTGATTGGGCAGTGGCAACACTTGAACAGCCGCATCATGCTGCACTAATGGCTCACTAGTTTCTGTCCGAACCTCAGTATCCAAGGGTACTTCATGATCGGTTCTACCACTACTTCTCCTCCTAGATGTTCTGTTGCTATCTCCTCCTATGCCCATACGTCTTCTTGCTATTACTCTTGGTGAGAGATTAAACATAAGCGAATCCCCCTTCTTGGTTGAGAGTTTGCAAACTTCTATTATACACCAGTTCAAACCCTAAGAAATATATATATTCTTTTAGCATCTTCTTTATATAAAAAGAGCAAATGCATACGAAATTATTTGAAAGTGAAAGACCGTTTTCCTCAGTTTTCCTTCTCTTTTTGTGGATTGTACTGAAATGAGGGAAGGTTGTTTATGTCATTTTTATTTTATTCCTGAGGGACCCACCTCGAATGTAAAAGCAAGGAAGAAGAAAACTTTATTTCATAGTGAAATACCTGATCTCTTACGGTGAGTTTTCTTCATTATTGCACTTCTTTTTCATAAGTTATATCAAAGAGACTGTTTTAACCCTTATTAAATGTAAAGAGATGTTGAAGTATGTCTTTTGATACGAAAACGGTGATTTTGAGCGAATGCACAAGAATTTTTTGATACTCAGAGACCATTTTGCCCCTTAATTTTTGTTTTATATTGAGAGATCATTTTTCCTTTACTTTTTGTTGATTATAGTGAAACCAAAAAGGTTTTTTTTATGTCTTTTCGGACCACCTCAAATGTAAAAGCAAGGAAGAAGAAAACAGAAGAATAACAAGAAAAAAGAGAAAGACTAGAGCATTCGGCAGAGAGGGTACTCCAGAGTCCAGAAGATAGCTTCTCCACGTTTGACATACATGTCAAACTACCATGACTTAATCTCCACGTGGCATCATTATAAGAAACCACGCACGCAACTTCTTTCTTTTTCTTATTTTCTCCCTCATTTGACACGCAACTTGCCAACTACCCCACTCTCTTTCTTTCTTCCTTCTTTTCTCCGCGCCTCCTGCCTCACTCAAAACCCTCCCCCTCTTCTTCTCACCCACGGTCTCCCGCTCTTCTTCTCTTATCTCACATCCGGTTTTGTTGTTGATTTTTGGATATTCTACTTCTAACGCACACTCACGGTTTGGGTATTGATTTTTTTTTTTTTTTTGTATGTTTTTCTCTTAATCGTCTGGATCTTTTGAGGTTTTTTTTGGTTCATTTTTCTCTTAATCTTCTGGATCTTGAGACTTTATTGGTATTGATTTGTGGGCTTTTTTTGTTATATTTTTCTCTTAAAATCTCTTGAGCTTTTGGCTATTGGTTTTTGGGATTTGTTTTCCAGGTTATTTTTCAGCTTTTACGCACACCGGTAAGGATTCATCAATTGAGCTTTTGGTTCATTTTTCTCTTACTCTTCTGTATCTTGAGATTTTGTTGGTATTGATTTTTGGGTTTTTATTATATTTTATTTTTCTCTTAATCTTCTGGATCTTTTGAGGTTTTTTTGGTATTGATTTTTGGTTCATTTTCCTCATAATGTTCTGGATGTTGAGATTTGTTTGGTATTGATTTGTCGGTTTTTTTTGGTTCATTTTTCTCTTAATCTTCTGACTGTTGAGATTTTTTTGGTATTGATTTTTGGATTTTTTTTTTTTTTTTTCATTTTTCTCTTAATCTAGGTTTTTTTTGTATATATTTTTTTTTCATAATCTTCTTGATTAATGTTAGGCTTTTTTTGGGTATTGATTTGTGTTTTTTTTTAAATTTATTCTCTTAATCTTGAGCTTTTGGGTTTTGTTTGGATATTTATTTTCTTAGTTTTGGGTAAATCTTGAGCTTTTGGGTATTGAATTGATGTTGTATTTTCTGTGTTTCTTGAGTTTGGCCGAATTATAGATGATTATGGGTTAATTTTGAACTTTTGGCTATTGATTTGTGTTTTTTTTTCTTAATTTTCTGGGTTTAATCTGGAGTTTTTTTAGTATTGTTTTCTGTTTTTTTTTTCTTATATTTTTTTCCTAATATTTCCATGTTAATCCTGGTTCATTTTGTGCACTAATTTTTGGGTATTTTTTAATTTTTAATTTTTTTTGGGTATATTTTCCTCTCCCCACGCACTGACGCACACACCCTTGAACAAAAAAAGAAAAAAAAAAAAATGAAGAAGGAAAGAGAGGAAGCATGGTGCTGCGTGTGGGTGGAGAAAATGGTGAAAGGAGGAAAGAGGAAGAGGAAGAGGGAACAAAAATTGGGAGAAAAGTGAGAAGAAAACAAAGAAAAAAACGTGTTGTGTGCATAGAAAGAGGAGAAAAGAAAAAAAAAAAAAATTGAGTGATGTTGTCGGCAAGTGGGAGAGAGATCACGACAAAAAATAATATGAAAGTTTTTGTATTGAATTGAAAAAAAAAAAAAAATTGCTTAAATGATGACAAAGATGCGTTGTCATATATGTACAGAAGGCTACACTTAAACTAATATGCACAATATCAATTAAAGACAACATTATATGAGTAGCACTAAGAAGAACATAATTCAAGATGAAATGAATAAAGTTTTCAACTTATTTCATATATTGTAATATTATTATGAATATAAAGAAATTTCTTAAATTAAGATGATTAAATATCTTAATTTATTAATAAACTCTATTACAGGGAATTGCAAGGCACGTGGAATCATACTAGTCAAATTATAAACATAAATAAATAACAAAACACATAAACATAAAATATGAACTTACATCCAACCCTGACCGCCTTGGTAGAATGTCCCTGTTATCATTATATGCCTCCAACACACTCATTCTCCAAGTAGCACCTCCATCATCTTTTTGCTCGTAGAATGTGGCATAACCGTAATTTTGCCGATCAACCTTGACTCGTGTACGCCTTTTTTTCTTTGACCAATTATTTGTAAGTGTTTCATCATCACGCGATATTTTTCGGCTAAAAAAATACAACCGATCGCACTTTTGAGGTTGGGGAATAGGGTAAATATTCAAAATTCTAGTTATTTTCTTATCGAGGCTTCTCAAAGCACCTAAATCTTGGAAATAATCTCGTGCCAACCGTGGAATTGGCTGATTCCGAATTTTTGGAATAAGGTAGTCTCGAATAAGAACACTATGAGGGGGAAGGAAATAAAAACCGGATGTTTCATTCATGGTTGTTTGAAAGACACTATTACAAACACGAGAGACTAATGTTTTTATTTGAGTTTTCCATTACAAACCAACCTATTTATATAAAAGGAATACTTATAAGAGAGTAAACAATCCTACTCCTCCTAGTAGTAGGAAAAATAAACCAATTCCTTGTAGGAAAAGTAAACCAATTAAACATAACTCACACTAATAGGAAAATAAAATAATTTCTTAATAAAAAAAATCAAATAAAATATTATTTGGCTTTAGTGGGGGACGCGTGACATGAGAAGCTTATATAATAGTTAAAAAGATTCTTTCAATAACAGGCAAATTGGTAGGAGATTCCTTGCGGCTTATCACATTATGGGGTTAAATATTGTAATATATTTATTTATATATTTATCAATACAATCCTCTCTCCAAATCAAATCATTTTTTGCATTTTATTTTATTTTATTTTCTAATTTTAAAACAAAAATCTTTATATCAAGTCAAAACATTTTTTAAAACCTAAAACAAAAATACCCCAAAACACATTAACAAATACAACTTAAGTTTTAAGGCTCTTCTCACATACAATAATTAATAACTATTATAAATATAGAAATGTTTACTTAAGGAAACAAAATTCTATGAGTTGAAACCGCCCTTTGTTCAATTGTCTTCCTGATATATTATTGCCAAAAAGGTGGACAAATGATGTTGTATCTGCTCCAATTCTGTGGCATTGTGAGAATATAGTCTAGCAGCTGCAATTAATTATTGGCTTTAAGGAGCAATGAATTATTTCCAAAAAGGTTGGTCCTTAGCATCACTTAAAAAAAAAAAAAAGACCAATAAACATCAATTTTTAGAATTCTCAATATTCAACATTAAATTTGAATGCCTTAATAGAGAATGATATGTCACCTAATTTTTTTTATAGATAAATAAAAGAAAATAAATATTCACAAAACAACTAACAGAACGAATTTGGGCGTTGGAGTTTAATCATGAAAAGCCGATGCAAAAAATTGGCCCAATCTAAAAATACAAAATATATATCAAAGAGTTTGGAAATTAGCAAATATATATATATATATATATATATATATCATTAAGACGTTGAGGACGTCCCCCAAAAGTCGTGAACGGGAAGGACGGCCAGGAGGCAGGGGTGAAATCCGGTGGGGGGCTTTTTCCGGCGATGGTCTGGGAGGGGCGGCTGATCGCAACGGCGAGAATGGAAGGTCCTGGCAGAGGGAACACCCACGTAAGGAAAGCAAAAATGTAATGTTCAAAACCCCGGGACTTGGGAATCTGGTTGATATGGGAAGGGAAAGAATCGTGGTAGATGGCACAAAATCTGGGGAATCTATTTGGCTGGCAAAGAAATCTGACAAAGGAAAGAATATTGCTACTTTAAAACCAGAGGAAAAACAAGGAAACATTCCTTTTCAGTTGGAGGAAATAATGGCGAATAGGAATATAGACAAAATGGGAAAATTCTGGTTTGGAGAAGCTATATCAAAAAAAGTCAAGGAGGGCAATAATCTAGGAAAATCAACACGGCGTGGACTAGTGGGAGATTCCAGAAACGCACGTGGTTATCACAAGATAGGCCAGCAAATTGAACCGGATCAGTTAATGGCCAGGCTGGACCAAAAGTGGCTGAAATTGCAGCCATCCTAGCAAAACACCGACAAGCCCAAGATGAAGAACCACCATCGAAGAAAAGGCCACGTGAGGATAATGGAGGCGAGGTGGAGACAGGCCGAATTCCAAGACATTTTGGGCAATACAACATGGCAAAAGTTCCAAACAGAAGCTGGAAACCGTTGATTTTCCGAGAAAATGGTCTGCTGCTTTAGAAACGCTCTGCCACCTAGAATGCCCAAAATCTATTCATTGATTTTGGGCTTGCTGTCTACTATGTTTGAACTTTGCAGCTTGGATTGGTCCTTGCATATCTACTCAACTACAGGTTCAATTTTTTACACAGCCAAAAGTTTATCTGATTGGTTTTTTTTTTTTTTTTCTTCCTTCAGATCTGATATTCTCGCCGTTCCCTCCATCATCCACTTTCGGATCCTAATCTAAGAGCATTCATAGTAAGCTCGGCAAAACCCATTTCTGGCCAAATTTTTACCGAGTGAACTCAAAATATTCAATAGTGCCAGTAAATGTGCCTCTTGTCCAACAAACCTACCTCGCCATTTCTTTTCTTTACATTTTTAATTCCAGGTCTGTTTGGCGCTCTCATTCTTTCCCTCTTAGTGCCGGGAGTGTTTGGTTCTATAAATTTCTGTTTGTGTTCCTTTTTATGCCTTTTCCTTTCTGGGTTCAGGGTAGTTACTGATTTTGATTAGTAATATTGTTTGTTTAGTGAATTACAGTTGGGTTATGATTGTTCAGTTTAAATAAATCCTGGGATTCTGTTTCTTTGCTGGAAAAATGCAGGAAATGAATTTGGATGAAATTTTGAATGTTTAGTTATCACTTGTTAGCATGTGGATGTGGGGCTTGAGAAAACAAAAGCTCCGCTAAAATGATCATAATAAGACAATTTTGTTGAATTTTGCATTTCCTTTTTCTTTTCCATGTTTTTCTCAGCAAACAAACAAAAATGTATAGTTTTGTCGGTGCTGGTCCGTGTTTATGCATCTATGGTATTGAAATTATTGTAGCCATAAGTAGTTTTGTTGTCTTTATGGGATAATTGTGGACAATTTCCTAAGTACGTTAATTTGAGATGAATTCTGATTATATTCGCTTGGACCATTTTATTTGGGTAATTCCGGATAGAAAGAGTAAAATTCAGGAAGATTGTAATAAATGTTATATTGTTGAATTGTTTGTAGGTTTTTTTGAAGATGTATATTCAGTACGATTTTGAAAAAGAAGACACCATAATTTCATTGATCAAATTATAGTATTTTGGCCATCTCTTTGATGTGCACGTTAGGAACATTTGTTGTTCTCAAAAGGATATTGATGTATAATACTATTTTGCTACACAGGCCATTGAAGTGGCGGATTTGCATGATCATCAAGGTAAGTGCAGCCTTGATCTGGAATTTGCAAGATACTCGTGGAGATTCAAAGTCAATAGATTATTACAGAGTTTACAAAAGCCCACGATCCAACAGCTTCGGCAGCATTTGAAAGAGGTATGTTCTATCAACTATTAATACTTGGCTTGTGGGAGTATTTTACATTCTTTTTTTTTTATAAGTCAAAGTATTATAGCAAAAGCGCAAAGGGGCGCAACCCTTAGTACACTGGGAGTATACAAAAGGGACTAGGAAGAGAAAGAAAAAAAGGAAAGAAAATCTACAAAGCTAATAGCCTGCGGGGCAAGCCAATCTATAGTCCAAGAAAAGAGAGTAACAAGAAAAAAATGGAGGAGCTCCTCTCGAGTCCTCGAAACATCTATTATTTCGCTCCCTCCAAATGCACCACAAAATACAATGAGGGACCATCTTCCAAACAACAGCGCTCCTCGTACGACCCGCCGTCCACCAACTCGCTAATAACTCCTTGACGGAGCAAGTCATAACCCAACAAAGCCCAAACCGAGCAAAGAAAGCATTCCACAAGTCCCTCGCTGCCTCACAATGAAGAAGAAGATGATCAACCGACTCCCCTTCCGTTTCACATAACCAACATTTGTTCACCACCACCAAACCCCTCCTCCCCAGATTGTCTAGAGTAAGGATCTTACTATGAACCGCCGTCCAAACAAAGAAAGCCACTCTAGGAGGAGCTTTGGACTTCCAAACACTCTTCCAAGGAAAAGAGCCCGACCCGCGAGGCGAAAGCGCTCGATAGAAAGACTTAACCTCAAAAAGACCCTTGCGAGAAGGCACCCACCATAACTTGTCTTTCCTCTCACCTCGCAGCTTACAATCATATAAACATTTATAAAATGATGCCAACTCCCCCACCTCCCAATCATGTATCAGCCGGGTGAACTGGATATTCCACTGAATGGAGTTGCTAGAACGCTCCATATTATCCGCTATAGACGCTTCCTTGAGTCTAGCAATGCTGAACAAGCCGGGATACTCCTCCTTGAGAGCCCTATCACCACACCAAACATCATCCCAAAAGCGAATCTTCGAGCCATCACCAACATCATACTTAAAAAACCTCCTAAAATTCTGCCATCCCATACAAATAAATTTCCACAAGCCCACCCCATGCGAGCCTGAAATGACTCCCGAACGCCAACCTCCCCAATCCGACCCATACTTGGCCACCAACACCGATCTCCACCAAGCTTCTTCCTCATGAGCAAACCGCCACAACCACTTCCCCAAAAGAGCTTGATTAAACCTTTGAATATTCCTAATCCCTAAGCCACCCTCATGAATAGGAGTACAAACCTTATCCCACTCTACTAGATGATACTTAAAATCATCATTCATCCCTCCCCAAAGAAAGTCTCTTTGAATCTTCTCAATACGCTTAGCCACCTCAACAGGGATAGGAAACAGTGATAACATATAAGTAGGCATATTGGATAAGGTACTTTTAATTAAAGTGACTCTACCTCCTTTTGAGAGATACAACCTTTTCCACGAGGCCAGTCTCCGCGACATCATATCCTCCAAACCCGCCCACATAGATTTACTCTTGAAAGATGCCCTCAGCGGTAACCCCAAATACTTCAAAGGCACTTCACCATACCCACAACCCAACAAACCAGCAAGCTGCCCCACATTCTCCACATGACCAACCGGAACCAAAACCGATTTGGATAAGTTTACCTTCAAACCGGCAGCCGCTTCGAAGCAAACAAGAAGAGCCCCTAAGTGACGAATTTGATTAGCATTGGCCCCGTAAAACACCAAAGTATCATCAGCAAAGAGAAGATGGGAGAAATTAACCCGATCCTGCCCACTTGAGCCCACCGAAAAGCCCGAGATCAGCCCCCTATCGGTAAATGCTCCAAGCATCCTACTAAAAGCCTCCATCACCAAAACAAAGAGGAAAGGAGAGAGTGGATCACCTTGACGGACCCCACGAGAACTCCCAAAAAAACCGGATGGCACACCATTAATCAACATTGAGAAGCGAACTGATGAGATGCAATGCTGGATCCACGAACACCATTTCTCCCCAAACCCGCACCTCCTCAATAAGTAAAGAAGGAAGCTCCAATCAACGTGATCATACGCCTTTTCCATATCCAATTTACATAAAACACCTGGCTCCTCAGACTTAATCCTGCTATCCAAACACTCATTCGCAATGAGGACCGAGTCTAAAATTTGTCTCCCTTTAACAAAGGCATTTTGGGGCTTGGAAATGATCTTGTCCATAACTCTCCTCATTCTGTTAGCCAAAACCTTGGAAATGATCTTAGAAACTCTACCCACAAGACTAATAGGCCAAAAATCGTTGACCTCCTTAGCCCCTTGAATCTTCGGGATAAGAGAAATAAAAGTAGAATTAATGCTTTTCACGAATTTACCTCGAGCGTGAAATTCCTCAAAAACCGCCATGAAGTCTCCCTTAACCACTTCCCAACAATCCTGAAAAAAAGCCATAGAAAAACCATCCGGGCCAGAAGCCTTATCCCTATCCATGCCTTTGATAACCTCCCTAACCTCCCTCTCCTCAAAAGGATCCTCCAAGCTAGACGCCTCTTCACCATTGAGCCTATCAAACTCAAGGTTATCCAACCTCGGTCTCCAACTAAGAGACTCCATAAATAAGGATTCATAGTAGTTGACAACATGCTCACCAATACAAGCTGGGTCCGAAGTAGGAGAACCATTCACAATCAAGGACTCGATAGAATTATTCCTCCTATTTGCACTAGCTACCTGATGAAAGAACTTAGTGCACTTGTCTCCCTCCTTGAACCACCGCACCCTCGATTTCTGTCTCCAACTAATTTCC
>CM017321.1:980900-1015764 GCA_006937295.1 Carpinus fangiana
CAAAATATACTCCAAATGGAAACACCAGGCAGCCACACCAGACACCTAATCTGTCCTGTTTGGTCAATTCGATATCTAGCTAGGGTAGAAGGATTATGAAGAGTGTAAGTAAAATATCTGTCACTTTCATTTTTACTTGACACAAAAGTGTAGTTGAAGATAAAGCTCCTTTTAGAAAGTGAGCTGAGATTTGTTAAATTCAAAAGTCCAGAACTCCAATAGATTTGGGATCTGTTCCACTTCAAGAAATATTGATTGCTTCCATTTGGGTCTAACCCAAACGAGAACATACCAGGTGATGGATCTTGTGAATTTTTCCATGAAATGGTCTGCTGTGGTTTTCCAGTAACCTTATCGATCCCAAGCTTTGCACCTGGCAGTCCTGTATCCGTTGGATGATCGAAACTCTCCCAAAATATAGAAGACGGGTTCGACTTATCTCTCAAAACAAAATTTCCATCATCACGAAGTACTGCTTCAGTCATATTTGATTGGATAAATGTCAAATTTGTTGACCAAACTGGGATCTCGGAGGAACCTTCAAAAAGGAGTAGATTGCCATTTTCTGAGAGGTGAAGTCTTGAGGAAGATGGGTGAGACAAAGGGTTTTCTCTATTTGCTACCCAAACAATTTCCTCATGAAACCTTTTATACCATATGCCCAGGTAGATTTTTGATGAAGTGCCTGGTATGAAGAAACCGAGCTCAAAATTGCTACCTTGAGATAATATGGTGTCGCTCTCTGAAAGAGAGTGACCTGGTGAAAGGGTATCACCAACTATGGAGAAGCATGCCCTGTAATAAGACATGATTAGAAGCAGGGCAAATAAGAGCCATGGCTTCCTAGTCATGCTACTCATATATCCCTCTGTATAACTTGCTGTAACGCAGTTAATAAATACAGAAAAATGCTAGAAGAAAACCTGGTCCCTTTTTTTCTAAGCAATACAGAAAGAAGGGGAAGCAGCAACAAACAAGAAGAAAGAAAAGAATACAAAGGAATTGTGAGCCACATCCCATTTTAAAGCCAGATGAGCTCTCTGATTGGCTTGCCTTTGGACTTTTGAGGCTTCCCAAGGAACGCAGACAAAAAAGACTTTGGACTTTTTTTGTGACAAAGATCACTTCCAAAAGATTACTGGCCATTCCTTTTACAGAGAACGTTTGGAAAACACTGAGCTCTTTCTGTCGTATCTTGTCAATATCAACTTGAGTCAAACTTTGATTTCCGCGTGATCATAAATCCTGGCATAATAGTAGTAGCCTCCAAGTGGCCCTTATTTTCCATAGATGGGAAGACTTTTGATAAGGAAAGGGACGCAAAAACAGGGGATTGAAGGAGGAGGTGGCGTGAATCAACGAGATGGGTCACATCAATGTTATGTGTATCACATAATTTGAAGGTATGGTTCAAAATCTTCAAGAACATGTCGTTTTAGTTATAATGTTAGGTTTACCGACATTATAATGTTAGTCATCATCTGGTTCTAAAATATTTAGTGGATGTGTGCTTGAATTAGTTGTTAAAATTCTGTCTCTAACATGAGTAAACATAAAAAGATTTCGGCTTTCATCCGTTTTTGGTAGCCAATTAGTTTACCGATGGAGGGGGAAGGAAATCGATTAGTGATAATCTTTTAAAGACACTTAGAGTAGTTTCTAATGAAAAATAACATGTGCGTACTACAGACTATAGACTAGTGTCTACGAATGAAGTAGTAGTACATGGAAAAAAAAAAATTATACTTGGATCTCGTAAAAACTTACAAATTCTATCTTGATAGTATTATTGGCAACAAAACTAAAGTATGAGTGAACTAAGACAACGTAGCATATCAACATGCATACAAATTCGACAGAAAGATTGGTTCTACAATATTTCTTTTATTTGATGTTGGAACCAATCATCTAGCTTCCATTGTTGAAATAGTTAAACTATTTTTTGAACAATGAATTTGTGTCCATCATATTTCGGCATATGAAAAACGTTGGTTACTTAGGTGTAGGTAGAAGTACATGTTCATTGCTAATAATTGATATTACATCAAGCATGGTAGGGCGATTAGCCGAGCTTTCTTGGACACAAAGAAGGCCAATGTTAATGAACCTCAACAGAATAGAAGTGAAAGAAGGATGTCCTACATGAATAAACATGAAAAGAAATAAGCCACTGAGGGAGGGGAAGGAAATCAATAACTGATAATCTTGTAAAGACACCCGAAGTTGTAGGCAACATTTATATCTATAGCCCTTAAAAAAAAAAGACGAGGGCAGATACACTTTACCCTCTGAACTATCCACTCATTTGCACTTTAACCTTCAATGTTTAAAACGTGTCACTTGACCCCCCCTCCCCCCCAAACTTCCAAATTGTTACAATTCAACCATTCCGACTTCTTCTTTTTTTTCCCAAAATGCCCCATAAATTTTAAAAAAATAAAAATAAATAGTAAAGGGTGGCTTAATTTTTTTTAATTTTTTTTTTAACTTGGGATGAGGGCATTTTGGGGAAAAAAAAGTTAGAATGGTTGAATTGAAACAATTTGGAAGTTTAGGGGGTACAGTGTCACTTTTTAAACATTTGAGTTAAAAGTGCAAATGAGTTGATAGTTCAAGGGGTAAAATATATTTTCCCATTAAAAGAAAAAAAAAAACACATTTATATCAATAGTATTATTGGCAACAAAACTAAAATGAGTGAACTAAGAACGACATTTAGTGACAATTATGTAGGATATCAACATGCATACAAATTAGGCTAAATTATGTAGCATATCGACATTTAGTGTCAAATTATGTAGCATATCAACATTAAGTGACAATTATGTAGCATATCACCGGGCTTCCATTGTTGAAATAGTTACACTATTTTTTGAGCAATTTCTTGCACCGTCAACTGTTGAATTTGTGTCCATCATATTTCGGCCTGTGGAAAACGCTGGTTGCTTAGGTGTAGGTAGAGGTGCATGTTCATTGCTAATCATTGAGATTACATCAGACATGGTAGGTCGATCAGTCGGGCTTTCTTGGACACAAAGAAGGCCAATGTTAATGAACCTCAACAAAATAGAAGTGAAAGAAGCATATCCTATTGTTGGCTCCATCAAGTCCAAACTTCTATCATCTCTCCACAACTCCCAAGCCTAGTTTCATTTCAAATAAGACAAAATTTAAGTAAAAAGTAATAGCATTTTAATTTAAAAGATTATTGTGAAACATGAGAAATTTGGGAGAGTATAAAAGCTACATACATATCTAAGAAGGCTGAGTGACTCGTTGTTATAGAAGCTAGTGTTCTTCCTGCCGCTTACAATCTCTAACACCAATACTCCAAAGCTAAACACATCAGACTTTATTGAATACAAACCATCCATAGCATATTCGGGAGACATATAGCCACTACATTCCAAAATTTAGTAAATGAACCTATTAATAGCTTTCTCAATGAATTTAGCTAGGAATTGAAAATATCAAATGTAAAACAAGTTGCAAACTTACTAAGTTCCAACAATTCGATTTGTGTTTGCCTGTGTTTCATTGCCCCCAACTATTCGAGCCAAGCCAAAATCTGATATTTTTGGATTCATTTCATTATCCAAGAGAATATTACTTGGTTTTAGATCTCTATGTATGATTCGTAACCTTGAATATTGATGAAGATAAAGAAGCCCTTGAGCAATTCCTTCAATAATGTGTATGCGTGTCTCCCAACCTAACATCTTTTTCTTGGTTGGATCTATTTAAATAGTACAACCAAGGAAATTAGTGCTTAAGAACCTAGAAACACATGAGAAAAAAAAAATATATATATATATATATACACACACATATATATATGAAAACGTGCACTCACTAAAAAGGTAGTAGTCCAGACTCTTATTGGGCATGTACTCATATATTAATATCTTTTCGTCTTGCTCAATACAACAACCTAAGAGCCTGACAAGATTTCTATGCTGGAGTTTGGCAATTAGTATTGTCTCATTTCTGAACTCCTCAATTCCCTGTCGAGATCTTTTTGAAAGCATTTTCACTGCAATTTCTTGTCCTCTGAGTAATTTTCCCTAGGAAGGAGAAACCATAAACTCTGTAAACTTTCATGAAGGTTTACCATTAATGTAGGTTTTATTAATAGTACTATTCAAAGCACATTCATTAGGAAAATGTAACATACCTTGTAGACAGGTCCAAAACCTCCTTCTCCAAGTGTATTCACAGTTGAGAAATTATTTGTTGCAGCTAATACACTCTCATAGCTGAATAATGGTAACTCAGCATCCTTCTTCTCTCGTTTCCTCGTATTATTTTCAGTGTTTATTCCATCATTGATTGCATGTAGTTCAATATCAAAATCAAATAATAGTAGATTATTACTTGAATCGCTCTCTCCTGTTTGATCTATAATGATAAGAATTTGTCACTATGCATGGAAATGTAGTGTTTGGTAAGAGAAAATCAATTGAGCAATGCGAGTATCTAATGGTAAGTAAGTTTATTGAGCCATTTCCGCAAATAGGTACTAATAATTTAGTAATTCATACCCATTTTAGTGAATGACCAAATAACTGTAAAGCTCCTTCCCAAAGACAAGGTGAAGTTTGTGGGGATCCGTCACCAACTAATGACAGTAATTAGAACAAGGACTTTCCTATGAACAAGGACTTGTCACAATTTCCTTGTCTTGGATTAATGTAGACTTCATTGTAGTTTTCTTAAAAGTGATGTCCATATACAGTGAGAACATTTACACTTACCTATAAGAATGAGCTTTCCCTTTCTTGAAAACCAAAAGAAGAGGCATAAGATAAGCCCTGTTGCAGGGATCAGCACAGCTACCCACACTTTCCACTTTTTGCCTAATTATGATGACAAGAATCACTATTAGTTCATCCATAATAGAGAATTAAGTATTAGTTCAAAACGAAAGATAACATATATAATTAAGTATTAGCTCAACCATACTTCTCATTTCACTCATCCTACCTTTTGTACTTGGATTTTGATACTCATCAGCAACAAGTCTGAGGTAGATATCTTGTCCAAACTCACTACCATATGGAAGTTGTTGTAAGTTCAAAAGAGCTCCTTCCCATATCATACACCCACTCCTATTATAAGCATATGCTGCACAAGAACAATTTTCCATGCAAGCCAATTCACATCTGCTACCATTCAAGGCCAAATATGCTTTCGAATAAACAGGTAATCGCATGTTTGATATTTTCATGAACCAATCTTTTTTGCCATTAGCATGAGTATTATTCTCACATTGCAGAGGGAATTTCCTCATACACCCACCTGACCAATCATTTAGTCTAGTGTAGTTCATCGAAAATGGTTCAAAACCTCTTAGACACTCACAAGGGTTTGAGAAATTCTCTGGGTATTGTATCACGCCAAATGCACCACACAAAGCGTAGACATCAGATAGGTTCGTCGGTGCAGACGCAAATATACTCCAAGTGGAAAGGCGGCCAGGCAGCCACACCAGTCCCCTGATCTGTCCTGTTTGGTCAATTCGATATCTAGCAAGGTTAGAAGGATTACGAAGAGAGCATGTAAAATATCTCTCACTTTTATTTTTACTTGACACAAAACTCCAGTTGAAGATAATGCTCTTTTTAGAAAGTAAGCTGAGAGATGTTGCATTCCAAACTTCTGAACTCCAATAAATTTGGGATCTGTTCCACTCTGACAAAAACTGATTGCTTCCATTTGGGTTTAACCCCACCGAGAACACACCAGGTGCTGGATCTTCTGAATTTTTCCATGAAATGAGTTGCTGTGATTTTCCATTAACCTTATTAACCCGAAGCTTCAAACCTGGCAACAATGTATCGGTTGGATGGTCGAAACTCTCCCAAAATATAGAAGACGTGTTCGATCTACCTCTCAAAACAAAATTTCCATCATCACCAAGGACTGCTTCAATAATATTTGACTGGGGAAATGTCAAATTTGTTGACCAAACTGGGATCTCGGAGGAACCTTCAAAAAGGAGTAGATTACCATTTTCTGAGAGGTAAAATCTTGAGGAAGATGGGTGAGACAAAGGGTTTTCTCTGTTTGCTACCCAAACAATTTCCTCATGAAACCTTTTATACCATATGCCCAGGTAGATTTTTGATGAAGTGCCTGGTTTGAAGAAACCGAGCTCAAAAGTGCCACCTTTAGATACTATGGTCTCTTTCTTTGAATGAGAAAGAGAGTGACCTGGTGAAAGGGTATCACCAGCTATGGAGAAGCATGCTCTGTAATAAGACAGGATTGAAAGCAGAGCAAATAAGAGCCATGGCTGCTGATTAGTCGTCATGCTACCCATCCCTCTCTAATTTCCAGTACCGCAGTTATTAATTACAGAAAAATGCAATACAGGAAGAAGGAAAAGGAGCAACAGACAAGAGAAAGAAAAGAATACAAAGAAGAGCTCCAGGGAGTGTATCTATAAGATTTGTGAGCCGCAGCCCATTTTGCAGCCAGAATAGCTTTCTGATTGGCTTGCCTTTGGACTTTTGAAGCTTCCCAAGAAGGAACGCAGGCAAGAAAACGGACTTTCCTTGTGACAAAGTTCACTTCCATGTACCGATTTTGAGCATCACTTCAGCACAGACTACACAGTAGTGGAAACTAAGCACAAATTTCTCCAACGGCTATGAACGTGCATACAGATAAGGCAGAAAGATCGATTATACAACGTTCATTAATTTTCTCTTTGAAATTAATACTTACACTACTTTATTGAACAATTTCCTCCACCGTCAATTGTTGAATTTGTCTCCATGGTAAGCACAATTCCGGTCTTTGGTAAACCCTGCAGTGAAGGGGCTCCGATTTTGGGAAAAAGAGAGATAAATCGCACAAGGCGATAGATATGGTCTCAAACGAGAAGGAAAAACCCGAAGATAAAAGCATCAAGAGGAGGAAAGAAGGCCGTGCTCCTCTTACACCAGCCAAATTTAAGGTATTTTTCAGGGGAGAGAGAGAAAGCTTCTCGGATAAGTTCAAGGCAAATCGTTAAGGTGTAAAACGCTGGCTGCTTTAGGGAGTTAAGGGGGAAAAGTCATTGCTAGCCCAGTTGTATTTCATTTTTCCCTTTGGATTTTTTTTTTTTTTCTCAAATTACATCAACTAAGAAACTACAACAAAGAACAACAAATTGCTGGACAACCTAACAAAAAGCTCCAAGACAACCACATCAGTATTGGTAAACAAAGATTTTTGGTACGAACACCAAGAAACTTGGTCACCGATTAAAGTAGTTAGACAAGGCGCACTAGGGATGACATATCCAAGAGGCACAAGAAAGGTCACATTATAAGGTTGTGGCCGGATGGAGATCAGATGGCTGGTGGCCGGATGGAGATCAGACGGGGTTGGTGGTAGCTGGTTGTGGAGAGGCCTTGGAGCATGGTGGAGTGGCGCCTGTAACTATGTAAGGTCGTGGCTTCCTAAAATGGACATATCTAATTTTGGAAAAATCAAATCCAAAGATTTCAAGAAGGGGGCAGTGCAGATCCGAGGCTAGGAAATGCTAAAAGAGGTGATGACTAAATAATCCAACCAGGGAGGAGGAGATGGCGTAGCTGTTGAAACATGATAAATCGCCAAAGTCAATAGATAGGGCCTCCGACGAGGCAAGTAGGGCCTCCAAACGAGTCGTAAGTCATTTTCTTCGTACTTTTCTTCCTTTCTATTTGGGCTGATTACGGAATTATCTTTATATATTTTTCTTATTATCTTTATATTTCCAAAAGATTGCTGAACATTCCTTAGTCCTTACAGAGAACGTTTGGAAAACGCTGAGCTCTTTTTGTTTTATTCATCCTTTTCGTTTTGGTTTTATTCATCATCGAAAGAAATTTTAATGTTGAGAGGTTTTGAAGAGTCAAGTCTTCCTAATGCAGCTGGTCAATGGAGAAGATGTGTAGGAAAATCCCTCACCTCATCAGTAGATTCTTCGACTGTGGAATATACCAAAGCATAGACCAATTTAAAAAACTCTTAATTTCATTTCTCAAACTTTTCAATTTGATGTAATTTACTCTTCTGTCAATTTTTTCCATTAAACTCTAACAGAAACCCCCAAAAAAACTCCAAATTACCCTTCAATTTTCCTCTTAAAAGAAAAAAAAAATCAAAAATCAAAAATCAAAATCAAAATCAAAAATCAAAAATGCTAACAAGTTGACCCAACGTGACTCAATTTTTTTTAGTAACTTTATTTTTTCTAATTTGAAATTAAGGGTAGATTTGGATTTTTTTTTTTAAAAAAAAAAAAGGGGGTATAAATGTCATTTTATATCTTTTAACCTTTAAACAATTGACGAAGGGGGGTACATTGCATCAAATTAAAAGTTCATGGAAGTGAAATTGAATTATTTTTTTAAAATTTAGGGAGTCTTCTCAAAATGTATGATAGTTTAGGAGTTTTAAGTGAAGTTTTCCTAAAAAAATAAGAGAAAAATCTACTTTATCCCCCTAAAGTTTTAGAGGTTTTTCAATTTGAACTCCAAAATTTAAAAATTGGTAATGTACCTCTCTAATGTTTGAAAAATTTTCAATTTAAACCTTCCATTACTAATTTCCGTCAAATTTGACAAAAATCTATGAAATTACATAACTACCTCAGGCTTTTTTTTTTTTTAATTTATGTCCAATTAGACGGAAATTAGTAACGGAATATTTGAATTGAAAGTTTTTGAAACATTAAGGAATACATTGTCAATTTTTAAACTTTGGGCTTCAAATTGAAAAACTCCTAAAACTTTAGAGAGTAAAGTGGATTTTTCCCAAAAAAAATAACTAGCATGTAGCACATCAATATGCATAAAGAGTAGATAAAAACTATGGTTCTACTTCAATCTACAACAGTTCTTTATGAAGCTATGGTTTTAAACCTTGGGGGTGGCCAGACCACCCCCAATCCCAACAGGGAAGGTCTGGCCACCCCAACCACCCTTTATATTTTTATTAATATATATTTTATTTTTTTATTAATTTTTTGGTAGTGGGACAGGTGCCCCATTTGTGGCTTTAGGATTTCTAAAAAGAAATCCTAACCATCAACTGGATACTTTCCAGTCCATAATGGACTGGAGAGGATTCGGATCCGTTATGTCCGGCGTCAATAATTCATTCCCATTTTAGTGAAATGACCAAATAATTGCAAAGCTAGCTCCTTCCGGAAGACATAGTGAAGCTTGTGGGGATCCATCACCAACTAATGACGGTAATTAGAACAAGGACTTTCCTAAGAAAAAGGACTTGTGAAGGTAGACTTCCTTGTAATTTTTTTAATGTGAGTTCCATATAAAGTTAGAACATTTACGCTTACCGATGTATTTGAGCTTTCCCTTGCATGAAAAGCAAATTGAGAGACATAAAATTAGCCCTGTTGCAGGTATCAGCACAGCTACCCACACTTTCCATTTTCTGCCTAATTATGATGACAAGAATCACTATTAGCTCAACCATAATAGAAAATTAAGTATTAGTTCAGAACGAAAAATAACATATATAATTAAGTATTAGTTCGACCATACTTCTCATTTCACTCATTTTACCTTTGGTACTTGGATCAGGATACTCATCAGCAACAAGCTAGTCTGAGATAAATATCTTGTCCAATCTCGCTACCATATGGAAGTTGTTGTACGTTCAAAAGAGCTCCTTCCCATATCATACATCCACTCCTATTATAAGCATAAGCAGTGCAAGAACAATTTTCCATGCAAGCCAATTCACATCTGCTACCATTCAAGGCCAAATATGCTTTTGAATAAACAGGCAATCGCATGTTTGATATTTTCATGAACCAATCTTTTTTTCCATTAGCATGCGTATTATTCTCACACTGCAAAGGGAATTTCCTCATATACTGATAAGCGCCGAATGTACTCTGAGGACTTCCTCAGTGTCTACAACACTTTGGAGAGGACTTCTACGAATGATCGTCCCTTGAGGTGCGATCGTTCGCTTCATCAGTAGCCACAGCCTTATGGAGGAAGGTTATGCGAA
The DNA here is from genome assembly GCA_006937295.1 of Carpinus fangiana. Taxonomy (NCBI): domain Eukaryota; kingdom Viridiplantae; phylum Streptophyta; class Magnoliopsida; order Fagales; family Betulaceae; genus Carpinus; species Carpinus fangiana. Next base: position 990,918 of record CM017321.1, read on the forward strand.
CGATCTCCCCATGAGGTGCGATCATTCGCTTCATCAGTAGGTGTAGCATTTGAACTGTGAACGAACCACAACTTAACTAAGGAAAATCAAATAAAAGAAGAGACAATAAAATAGAATAAAGTGAACTAAAAAGAACATAAAATGGACTACAATAACATGAAATAAGTGAACTGAAAATAAAACCAACGATGAAAAACAAAAGTAAAGAAAACAGAAAAGTACAACACAAATTTCACTTCTCAATGGCATCAGTACCACTGACCTGAATAGAGACGTTTGAGATTCAGGACTACTCAAACGCCCCGATAGCAGCGAACTGCATTTTTAAAACGAATAGACGGGATCTGTCAACTTGACAGATTCCACGTCTGTACTTGGCTCGGGGTTCTAAATGTAGGGCTTTAGTCGTTGGCCATTCACCTTGAAAATGTTGCCGTCCTTTGGGTCCCTCAACTCAACTGCACCATGTGGAGATACTGAAATAACTGTGAAAGGCCGTCCCATCTGGAGCGGAGCTTACCAGGGAAGAGCCGGAGTTTGGAGTTGAAAAGCCATACTTTTTGATCCGGCTCAAATGTCTTAGACCTGATGGGCCGGTCGTGAAAAGCCTTTGTCTTCTCCTTGTAAATTTTTGAGCTGTCATAAGCATCGTTTCGCAACTCTTCCAACGCTGTCAATTGAAGCTTTCGGTAGGAGCCGGATGCTTGCATATCAAAGTTGAACTGCTTGATTGCCCACAAAGCCTTGTGCTCCAGTTCCACAGGGAGGTGACATGCCTTTCCATAAATCAACCGGTATGGTGACATTCCAATTGGCGTCTTGTAAGCTGTGCGGTAGGCCCATAATGCATCATTGAGGCGCAAGGACCAATCCTTGCGGTCTAGCCTAACCGTCTTCTCTAGAATATGCTTGATCTCCCTGTTGGAAACTTCTACTTGGCCACTAGTCTAAGGATGGTAGGGCATGGCTACCTTATGTGTAACAGAGTACTTGAGAAGCAAGGTTTTGAGGAACTGGTTGCAAAAGTGCTTGCCTCTGTCACTGATGATGGCTCGGGGAGTACCAAATCTGCTGAAGATGTTGGCTTGGATGAATTTCACTACCACCTCGTGATCGTTAGTCTTGGTGGCCACGGCTTCGACCCATTTGGAGACATAGTCCCAACCAGAATGTATTTATACCCAAAAGATGGTGGAAAGGGGCCCATGAAATCGATACCCCAGACATCAAAATTTTGACTATGAGGATGGGGTTCAATGGCATCATATCTCTCCGAGACATAGCTCCTAGGCGCTGACATCTCTCACAAGCCCGGCAAAAGTCATAGGCATCTTTGAACAAAGTCGGCCATGTGAATCCACATTGTAGAACCTTGGCTGCAGTCTTTTTGGCACTGAAATGACCCCCACAAGCTAGAGAGTGGCAAAATGTGAGGATACTGTGGAATTCACTCTCTGGGACGTAGCGTCGGATTATTTGGTCAGCGTAGTACTTGAACAGCTCCGGATCTTCCCAAAAGTAGAATCGGACTTGCTTGAAGAAGCGGTCCTTGTCTTGCTTAGACCAATGAGGAGGAATCTGACCTGTGGCTAGATAATTGATGATGTCAGCATACCACGGTGGTTCTCGTGGAGTAATTTCAAACAGTTGCTAATCCGGGAAGGAATCATGAACTGGAATTGACTAAGGTTGCTCAAACTGAATCCGCGACAGATGGTCGACGACAACATTTACAGTGCCCTTCTTGTCCCGAATTTCGATGTCAAATTCTTGTAACAGCAGTATCCATCGAATCAACCGGGCTTTGTCTCCTTCTTTGCCAATAAGTGTCGCAATGCAGCATGATCAGAGTAGATAATTACCTTGGATCCCAAGAGGTATGATCTGAATTTGTCCAAGGCAAAAACCACAGCTAGCAATTCTTTCTCCGTTGTTGTGTAATTGACTTAAGCATCCATTAGAGTCTTGCTAGCATAGTAAATGACGTAAGAGAGCTTGCCCACATGTTGTCCCAAGACTGCACCCACAGCAAAGTTAGATGCATCACACATGATCTCAAATGGCAAGGACCAGTCATGAGGCTTCATGATGGGAGCAGAGGATAGCAGAGACCGAAGCTTCTGGAACGCCTCATGACAAGCTTCATCAAAGTGGAATGGGATGTCCTTGGCAAGCAAACTGCACAAGGGCCTTGAGATCTTGCTAAAGTCCTTGATGAAGCGTCGATAAAACCCAGCATGCCTTAAGAAGGAACGAATTTGCTTCACTGAAGTAGACGGCGGCAGATTTTCAATCAGCTCAACCTTTGCCCTATCCACCTCAATGCCTCGCTTGGATACTATATGTCCCAAAACTATACCCTCCTGCACCATAAAGTGGCTCTTCTCCCAACTCAAAATCAGGTTAGTCTATTTGCAACATTTTAGCACAAGTGAAAGATTATGGAGACAGTTATCGAAAGAAGACCCAAAAATAGAAAAGTCATCCATAAATACCTTCAAAAAATTTTCTACCATGTCAGAGAAGATAGACATCATACATCTCTGAAAGATGGCAGGTGCATTGCATAGGCCAAAGGGCATGCGTCTGTAAGCAAAAGTGCCAAAGGGACATTTGAAGGTCGTCATCTCCTGGTCTTGGGGGTCAACAGCAACCTGGTTGTATCCGGAGTAACCATCAAGGAAGTAGTAGTAGCTCTGGCCAGCTAGACGCTCTAGGATCTGATCAATAAAAGGAAGTGGAAAGTGATCCTTCCTAGTGTGTGAGTTGAGCTTCCGGTAGTCAATGCAGATACGCCATCATGTGGTTGTGCGTTGAGGAATCAACTCTCCAGCTGCATTCTCCACTACTGTAAGGCCGAATTTCTTTGGAACTACCTGAGTGGGGCTGGTCCATTTGCTGTCTGAGATAGGATAGATGATGCTAACATCAAGCAACTTGACTACTTCTTTCATCACAACCTCTTTCATGTTGGGGTTCAGCTGACATTGTGCCTCACAGGAGGGTCTGGCTCCTTCTTCTAGATGGATCCGATGCATACAGATGGATGGATCAATTCCCTTCAGATCTGCTACAGTCCACCCAATAGCCTCTTTATGCTCCTTTAATACCTCTAACAGATTATCTTCCTGGTCCTTCTATAAATCTGACGCAATGATGACTGGAAGAGTATCGTTAGCACCAAGGAAGGCATACTTAAGTTTGTCTGGCAAGGGCTTCAACTCAAGCTTCAGTGGAGATTCAAGGGAAGGAACGGGAGGAGTGCTTGATGTTAGGGGCAAGGATTCCTTTGGTAATCTCCATGGATGAAAATCTGCACTGGCTGCTGTCTCTAGCAAATCATGAACCTCTTCAACATACTGGTCAGTGTCGAAATCCTCAAACCCAAAGTAGGCTAAACAAGCTTCCAACGGATCATCAGCCAAGAGACTAGGGAGTGAGTCTTCCACATACTCTTCAATGCTGTCCACAAAGAAACACTCATTCTGATCAGGGGCATGTTGGAATGCATTAAAGATATTCAGCCTAACCTTCATATTTTCAAAGGAAATTTCCATAACTCTAGTCCGGCAATTGATACATGCATTGACTGTAGCTAAGAAAGGACGCCCAAGGATGACCGAAATCAGCCTCTCAGGATGTGGAATAGGCTCAATGTCAAGAACGATAAAGTCCACTGGGAAGAAAAACTTGTCTACTTTGATAATGACATCCTCTATAATCCCTCTGGGTTTCTTGATAGACCGGTTAGCTAATTGCAAAATCACTGTAGTAGGCTTTAGCTTCCCTAGGCCAAGTTGCTGATACACTGAGTATGGCAGTAGATTCACCCCAGCTCCTAGATCAAGGAGTGCTTTATCAATTTCTTACTGTCATATGATGCATGTAATGGTAGGAGCTCCGGGGTCCTTGAACTTTGGAGGAGTGTTGTGCTGAATCAGGGAACTCAAATGCTCAGTAAGGAGTACTTTCTTGGGAATGTGATTTCTTGATTTCCTCTTCTGAGTACAAAGATCCTTCAGGAATTTGGCATATGCAGGCACTTGCTGAATGGCATCTAGGAGGGGGATTGATAAGTGCTTAAATATTCATATTTAAGCCCCTTAATTTACATTTGTTGTGCCTTTAGTTTATGTTATTTGTTCTATTTTACTTTTTTTTTGTGTTTTCTTTGTTTTACAGGTCTTTGGAAGAAAATAAGACAATTCTGGCTGATATGGGCTTAAAGAGCAAAAAGAGGAGAAACTGGAGCCTGAGTGCGATCGAACGCAGGAGAAGGGTGATCAATCGCACACCTACGTTCGTGCGCAGAAGAAGGAGATCGACCGCAGTGCGATCGAACGCACAAAGGGTGATCGAACGCACCTGTGCATGAAGACCACTCCAGCCGCAGCCTTGTTTTGGAAGTTTTTGATTCCAGGGTTTTGGCTAATCCTTGTTGCACAAGGATTCAACCTTGCACGTTTTAGGGTTTCTAGAATGCTCTTAGACTTGATAAATAGGCCTGTAAACATAGAGAAACACACACTATTTTGGAGAGAAGAATTTACTGTGTTCTTGGAAGCAATTTTTCGGGTTTATTCTTTTCCTTTATTTTTATTTTATGAAGATGATTAGCATCAATATTATGTATAACTAAACCTTTTAGTAGGGCTAGATTGAAGCCCTAATTATGTTTATATTTTAATTCAATATTAGTGCCTTTGCGATAATTGCATGATAGTATTTAACTTGATTAATACCTGTTTCCATGAATTCCTCATATGTGTCTGGCTGATCAACATATGCATGTGGTATGGACTTGTTAGTTAGATCAATTTGGATGACCGATTCCTGGGTTTAACATAAGTAACAAAAGTAATTCACACCGAGTTCTTGGGTTAATCAACATGGGAAACCGGAAGTATACACCATGCCCTAGGTCTCGTGTGGTTGTTGGTTTTCACAGTTCATATGCTTTCCTAGAGAACAACTTAGTATACACCATGCTAAATCCTTTAGGAAAGAAAAGAGTTAGAGTATACATCATGCCTAATTCGTTGCTTAGGGAAACCAATAGCTTAAGGAGTATACACCATGCCTTTAGGTTGGCAACCATTGAATACTCATCATGTAATTTAAGCATTGGCATATTGTTTTATTATATAAGCATGATTAATGGTAGAAATCAAAGCCCTACCTTTTTCTCATTATTTAATCAAACTCAATTTTTCTCTCTTTTACTTTATATTGCGAATTTCATTTCAAGCATAATTTACCAATCCCTGTGGGATCGATCTTGCACTTACACACGTACTACACCTTTTGACCTTGTGCACTTGCAAGTAAAACGTACAATTATTTGCCTATTAATTTAGGTAGATTTTTGCACGACAGGGATGTTGATCTTCACTTGTTTGAACACCTCCATCATCGCTTGTATTTTCTCTCCTTGTTTTCCAAAGTGAGTAGGTGCCTTGAGCCGTTCTGGGAATGGGGCTCAGGGTACATATGGTGTCTCTGGACTAGGGTCAGCTGAGGTAGATATATCATTGATCACTTGCTTACCTTTGTCCCTCTGCAAAGTCTCTAGAATCTCAGTATGCTTATCCTTCTGTTCCTCCACTTAATTGTCAACCAGTCTTCCGCTTCTTAGTGTGGTGATAGCCTGAACTTGCTGGTGGTATGAAGTATCTTCATTTACCAAGTAGTGCCCTTTAGGATTGGCCACTAGCTGACTTGGAAGCTTCCCTTCTTCCCTCCTGTTGAGGGTGTTTGCCATTTGCCCCATTTGAGTCTCTAGTTTGGCAATGGATTGAGAGTGGGAATTTACCGTCTGAGAAATCTCACCCACCATGCCCTTTATTTCGCCCACCATGTTGGTCATCTCACCCTTTATTTCGCCCAACATGTTCAGCAGTCGATCTTCAAAATTAGAATCTGTTCGAGCCAGTGGGGCAGCATGGTATTGCCTTTGTGGAGGCCGGTATGTAGGTGAAGAGTTGTAGGACTGCCTGTTGGACTGAGCTGGATTGTGTGGCCCTAGGGCTGAGTTTTCTGCATTTGGACTCTTCCAGGAAAAATTGGGATGATTTCTCCATCCCAGGTTGTAAGTGTTGGAGTACGGATCATTACCCGGTCTGGAGAAAGCTGCATTGACCTGCTCATTAGAAACATCAGTATAATTTCCAGCGGTAGGACAATTATTTACCTGATGCATAGTGCTAGAATAGAATGAGCATGGTTCAGGTTGGGTGCTTATGTGAGCAGCATTAGGAGCAAAGCCAGCAGTCATTAATTGATCCAGCTTCTTGGTGATAGCATCGACTACTTGGGTGGCCATGTCTGAAGGATGTCCAACTTCAAAAAGACTCTCAATCTTTAGAGCTTTTGGTGCCGGTGCTCCTCGTCTGTTGGAAACCTGTTGATGAGAATTGTTACTCAGGTTTTCAAACATAGCCCAGGCTTCATCTTCACTTTTTAGGATGAATGTCCCCCCACAAGAGGCATCTACCATACCCCTACTCGACTCAGTCAGACCATCATAAAAACTCTACACTAGCTGCCATTTGGGGACAGCATGGTGTGGACATGATCTAAGTAAGTCCTTAAGCCTCTCCCAGGTCTCGTGGAATGGTTCACCCTCATACTGGGTGATACTAGTGATAGCCCTCCTAGTGTCATTGGTCCTTCCTATGGGAAAATACTGCTTTAGAAAAACTTGTTGTAATTGATCCCAAGTAGTGATAGAATTCGGCTCTAAGGACTGGAACCAATGTTTGGCTTTATCTTTGAGGGCGAAAACGAAAAGACGCATCTTTAAGGCATCCTCAGTGAATCCCGTCAATTGAATTGTAGAACATATTGTTTGGAATTTGCTGAGAAAGTCATAAGGATTCTCATGGGTAAGCCCTAGAAAGGTCGGTAGACTCTGTATAGTGCTAGGCTTAATCTCATAGTGGGTTGCCGTAATGTCCGGCAACCTGAGACATGAAGGGGTAGTGTATGTGGGTGGAATGTAGTGATCTTGTAAAGCTACATGCGGAACTCCGGCCATGGTGTCAGTGGTGTGCTCTATTGACAATTTAGAATTCCTTTCGGCTCTAATTTGTCTAAGAGTGTGCTCAATGTCGGGGTCACACGAAATTAAAGGCAAAGACAAAGATCGGCGACCCAACATAAACTAAACCGAAATTAAAAACAGAAAAATAAAAACCAAAAACAGGAAATTAAATTAAAGCTAAAAAGAAAAGCTCACAAACGGCCCTTAGGTGCAACTGGAATGGGGCTGTAGCAGGTTCTATCCAGAGGGCGAACAATCGCCCCAGAAGGTGCAATCGTTCGCACTGCCGAAAGGAGGAACGAACACTGCAGAACTGCGAACGATCACACACGGGTTGTGATCGATCGCAATTACAGAAGCTTGCACCTGCGGAACTGAACGTAAACTTGGAAAAAGAAATTAAACCTCGAAGATTGAAAATAAAGAAAAACAAAACAAAAATCAAGATTAAGCTAAATGTAATCCTTAAAATTTAATAACTAAACCGTTAACAGTCCCTGGCAACGGCGCCAAAAATTGATGTGAAACACAAAACAAAACAAAATCAAGCAAATAGCAACGCTAAGGAATTAACATATGCGAGTTAAGGGACTTGAATGTGCAACATTCGGCGCTTATCATACACCTACCTGACCAATCATTTAATCTGGTGTAGTTCATCGAAAATGGTTCAAAACCTTTTAGACACTCACAAGGGTTTGAGAAATTGTTAGAGTATTGTACCACACGAAATGCACCGCACAAAGCATAGACATCAGATACGTTCGTCGGTACAGTCCAAAATGTATTCCAAATGGAGATGAGAGGCAGCCACACCAGTGCCCTAATCTATCCTGTTTGGTGAATTCGAAATCTTGCAAGGTTAAAAGGATTATGAAGAGAGTAAGTTATATATCTCTCACTTTCATTTTTATTCGGCACAAAACTTAAGTTAAAGATAATGCTCCTTTTAGAAACTGAGATGAGAGATGTTCCATTCCAAACTTCCGTACTCCTATAAATTTGGGATCTATTCCACTCTAAGAAATATTGATTGTTTCTGTTTGGGTCTATCCCAAACCAGAACACACCAGGTGCTCGATCTTCTAATTTTTCCATGAAATGAGTTGTTGTGGTTTTCCAGTAACCTTATCAACCCCAAGCTTCGCACTTAGCAGCAATGTATCAGTTGGATGGTCGAAACTCTCCCAAAATATAGAAGACGTGTTCAATCTACCTCTCAAAACAAAATTTCCATCATCACCAAGGACTGCTTCAATTATATTTGATTGGGGAAATTTTCAAATTTGTTGACCAAACTCGGATCTCGGAGGAACCTTCATAAAGGAGTAGATTGCCATTTTCTGAGAGGTAAAGTTTTGAGGAAGATGGGTGAGACAAAGGGTTTTCTCTATTTGCTACCCAAACAATTTCCTCATGAAACCTTTTATACCATATGCCCAGGTAAATTTTTTATGAAGTGCCTGGTTTGAAGAAACCCAGCTCAAAATTGCTACCATGAGATACTATGGTGTCGCTCTCTGAAAGAGAGTGACCTTTTGAAAGGGTATCACCAACTATGGAGAAGCATGCTCTGTAATAAGGCATGATTAGAAGCAGAGCAAATAAGAGCCATGGCTTCCTCATCATGCTACTCATATATCTGATGCAGATTGGCTATCCAACAGTAGAAGGCCGTCCAGACGGATGTGAGGCCTGTCCGGACTCGTAACTTACTCGGGAGGGGTCAAAACACTCTGTTCGGAGCTCGTTCGCACCCCGTCCGGACGTTATGTTAAATTTATGTTTTTGTTTTGTGTCCCGTCCGGACGCATAGCCGCATCTATTTTATTTAATTATTTTTATTGTTGTTCTTCGTTGCAGCCCATTAAATTGCGCTGCATCAATATCCCTCCATATAACTTGTTGTAACGCAGTTAATAATTACAGAAAAATGCCAGAAGAAAACTTGGTCCTTTTTTCTGTAAGCAATACAGAAAGAATGGGAAGGAGCAACAAACAAGATGAAAGAAAAGAATACAAAGGAATTGTGAGCCACATCCCATTTTGGAGCCAGATGAGCTCTCTGATTGGCTTGCCTTTGGACTTTTGAGGCTTTCCAATGAATGCAAACAAAAAAGACTTTGGACTTTTTTTGTGACAAAGATCACTTTCAAAAGATTGCTGGCCATTCCTTTTACAAAGAACGTTTGGAAAACGCTGAGCTCTTTTTGTCGTAATTGTGTATTTCCAACACTTTCGTGTCAATATCAACTTAAGTCAAACTTTTATTATCGCGTGATCGTAACTTAATTTCTGGCAGAATAGTAGTAGCCTCCAAGAGGCCTTGATTTTCCATAGATCGAAAGAATTTTGGGAAGGAAAGTTTGAATTATATTTAAAAAATCTAATAGTCTCCGAACTACATCTAGAAGGAGGTTGAATAGGTGTTTACCAACAATAAACGGAATTAAAAATCTTAAGCATGCAACAACACCAAATATATATAAAAAAAAAAAAAAGCTGTAAATCAAGAGACACATATAGTTGGTTATGAAGATGAAACTTTTTAGAGAACTCTTTAAAAGTTAAACCTTTCTGGAGCAACCAAACCCAAAAAACCACTCACGATAGAATAACCAGAAATTACACAATGCCAATACTTACAAAAACTTTCGAATTGACAATCTTGTGTACTAGACAAGCAACCCACTTGTCCTCTACTGCAATAGTTCTCCCAGAACCTTTAGAACATTTCTTTTATGTGATCTCCTTTGCTGGAACTCCAATAGGCTTCGGTTGTTTTGAATCTGTGTATGATGACACAATCTATCTCTTTCTGTGTATGATGACACAATCTAACTCTAAGAGAGAAACTTAAAGCTCTGAATCAAAAGCTCTCTTATTAGCACACACCGTATTCACTTTTGTATTGCGTAAATGAAAATGTGCATTCTATTCCCTATACATACCCTACAGGACAAATCTAATCAAAAATTTAAAATCAAGCGGTCGTGTCCACACGGTTAAGTGCATGTCCAAACACAGCTAGAGTTACACCTTTGTAAACCCTACATGTCCAGACATGATACCAACCTGTCTAGACATCCAATGAAGAATGAAACTCTCTGGAATTCCTATCCAGACATGTTCTAAAGCTATACAAACAGGTCTTGTGAAATGAACTTTCTGAAAATCATGTTCAAACATAGCTTGCAAAATAGATGTCTCTGGAATTCATGTCCAGACACGTCTTCTGGCTATCCAGACATGCTCACTACAATGAACTCTCGGGAAAACTATGTCCGAACACACTAGACTTAATTAAGAACTCTGATTTCTGCAATTCTTCATACTTGGAACTCATTTTGCAACTATTACATTAAAAACACCAAATGAGTCAATCTAAAACTAACAATATGGGTCGCTCGAAGTTAAAGGGACCCAAGGAGGTGGTGTGAATCATGGAGATGGGGTATCGCAATGTAATTATGATATGGGTCACATCATTGCAGTTATGCGTATCACATAATTTGAAGGTATGGTTCAAAATCTTCAAGAACATGTCGTTAGTTATAATGTTAGGTTAACAAATCACAGGTATAGTTTTGATGTGTTGTCAAATTAGTCAAAATTTGGGTCCAAAATATTGAGCAGATGTGCGCTTGAATTAGTTGTTAAACTTTAGTCTCTTACATGAGTAAAAGTAAAAACACATAAGCCAAGATTTCGGATTTCATCCCTTTTTGGTAGCCAATTAGTTTATTGAGGGAGGAGAATGAAATCGATTACTGATAAAGACACCTCGAGTAGTTCATAATGAAAATTAACGTGTGCATATATACTGTAGGCTAGTGTTTACAATTGAAGAAGTACATGGAAAAAAAAAAAAAATTATACTTAGATTCCATAAAAACTTACAAATTTTATATTAGTAGTATTAACTGTATTATTTGCAACAAAACTAAAATATGAGTAAATTAAGACAACGTTTAGTGACAACTATGTACGTAGCATATCAACATGCATACAAATTAGTCAAAAAGATTGGTTCTACAACATTTCTTTTATTTGATATTGGAATCAATTATCGAGCTACCATTGTTAAAATAGTTAAACTATTTTTTGAACAATTTCTTGCACTATTTTGTGTCCATCATATTTCAGCATATGAAAAATGATGGTTGCTGCTTAGGTGTAGGTAGAACTGAGTCTAGGGGTGGGCATCGGTCGGTGTCGGCCAAAGTCGGAACAAAAAAATGTTAATCGCACTAAAGTCGGTAATTTCACCGAATTTACCGATGAACATGCATTTCCGACACCGACCCACACGGACAAGTTGGTTCGGTGTCGGTCGATATAACTCGGTTAGGGCCAAGCAGGAAAATCACCCCCCAACAGCAAGAAAAATATTTTTCCTCTACTTTCTCAGCAACCAAACAAGAAGAAAAAAAAAATTCAAAATAAGAAAATACATATCTAAGCAAATCATTCGAAAGAAAATACATATCTAACCGAACAACTAAACACCACTCGAAGCAAATCACTACCTAAAGCATTCTTATAGCAAGAAAATACCCGTTTTCCTCCATTTTCTCGGCAACCACACAGCAAGAAAATAACGTCAAAATCAGATTAAAAAAACACAAAGGTGGCGTCATGAGTGAGAGTGAGAGACGCGGAGATGTGATGAGATCATAAGAGGAGAGTGAGAGAGGCGCAAATGTGATGAGAGATTGAGAGGAGAGGAGAGTGAGAGAGAGGCAAAAAGGAGAGGAGAAGATGAGAGTGGCGGCTGGCTAGGGTTAGGGTAAATGAGAGAGCTTCGTTTGATATATATACATATATATATGGCTCAAAACGACGTCATTTTAATTATAAGTGAAAATAAAAAGTAAGCGCATAGCTTGGGGCTTGAACCCACGACCACAGGTCCACAAGGTAGAGAGCAACCAACTGAGAAAGACAAGTGTCTACTCTTTTTTTGTCAGAGGAAAATATAATGAATATTAACAAATATACAAAACGGCGTTGTTTTGAAAGTCAGTAGAAGTTGGTTGGTGTCGGTCGAGAACTGACTTTCCCAAAATCCCTTCCACCTTCCAACCGAAAATTTTCGGAAATAAAAATTTCGTTCCGCCTTCCATCCGGTGAATAGTCGACGACAGTCGGTTACGGTCGGCACGCGGGGAATTTGTCCACCCCTAGGTAGAAGTGCATGCTCATTGCTAATCATTGAGATTACATCAAGCATAGTAGGGCGATCAATTGAGCTTTCTTGGACACAAAGAAGGCCAATGTTAATGAACCTCAACAAAATAGAAGTGAAAGAAGGATGTCCTATTGTTGGCTCCATCAAGTCCAAACTTCAATCATCTCTCCGCGACTCCCAAGCCTAGTTTCATTTCAAATCAGACTAAATTTAATTAAAAACTAATAGCATTTTAATTTATAAGATTAATGTAAAACACACAGAATTTGGGAGAGCATAAAAGCTATGTACGTAACTAAGAAGACTGAGTGACTTGGTGTTAAAGAAGCTAGTGTTCTTCTTGGCAGTCACAATCTCTAGCACCAATACTTCAAAGCTAAACACATCAGACTTTATCGAGTATTGACCATTGATAGCATATTCGGGAGACATGTACCCACTGAATTCCAAAATTTAGTACATCACTCTTTTAGTAGCTCGCTAAGAGAATTTAATTGGCAATTGCAAACATCATATGTAAAACGAGTTGCATACTTACTAAGTTCCAACAATTCGTTTTGTGTTTGCTTGTGTTTCATCGCCTCCAACTATTCGAGCCATGCCAAAATCTGATATTTTTTGGTTCATTTCACTATCCAAGAGAATGTTACTTGGTTTTAGATCTCTATGTATAATTCGTAACCTTGAATATTGATGAAGATAATTAAAGAAGCCCTTGAGCGATCCCTTCAATAATGCATATGTGTGTCTCCCAACCTAACATCTTTTTCTTGGTTGGATCTATTTAAAGAGTACAACCAATGAATTTAGTGCTTAAGAACCTAGAAACATATTGAGAGAAAAATATATACACATAAACATGCACTCACTAAAAAGGTAGAAGTCCAAACTTTTATTGGACATGTGCTCATATATTAATATCTTTTCTTCTTGCTCGATACAACAACCTAAAAGTCTAACAAGATTCCTATGCTGGAGTTTTGCAATTAATATTATCTCATTTCTGAACTCTTCAATTCCCTGTCCAAATCTTTTTGAAAGCATCTTCATTGCAATTTCATGGCCTCTGAGTAATTTTCCCTATGAAAGAGAATCACCCTTTAAATTTTCATGAAGGTTTACCATGCATTAACGTCGATTTTCTTAGTAGTGTTCAAAGCACATTCATTAGGAAAATGTAACGTACCTTATAAACAAGTCTAAACCCTCCTTTTCCAAGCTTATTCACAGCTGAAAAACTATTAGTTGCTGCTAATACACTCTCGTAACTAAATAACGGTAACTCAACGTTCTTCTCTCTTTTTTTCGAATTACTGTCAGTATTTTTTCCATCATTGATTGCATGAAGTTCAATATCGAAATCAAATAATAGTAGATTATTGCTTGAAGTCTTTTCTCCTGTTTGGTGTAGAATGATAAGAATTGGTCAGTGAACATAGAAATCTAGTGCTTGACTTCTACATATGGTTACACTTACCTACGTTTTTGAGCTTTCGCCTGCATGAAAAACAAATTGAGAGGCATAAGATAAACCCTGTTGCAGGACCAGCACAGCTACCAATACTTTCCATTTTTGCCAAATTCTGCAGACAATAATCACCATTAGCTCAACCATAACAGAGAATTAAGTATAACATAATTAAGTATTAGCTCAGTCATACTTTTCATTTCACTCATCCTGCTTTTTGCACTTTGATACTCATCAGCAGCAAGTCTAAAATAGATATCTTGTCCAATCTCGCCACCATATGGAAGTTGAAGTAAATTCAAAAGAGCTCCTTCCCATATCATACATCCACTCCTATTATAAGCATAAGCTGTGCAAGAACAATTTTCCATGCAAGCCAATTCACATCTGCTAGCATTCACGGCCAAATATGCCTTCGAATAAACAAGCAATTGCATGTTTGATATTTTCAGGAACCAATCTTTTTTGCCATTAGCACACGTATTATTCTCACATTGCAAAGGGGATTTCCTCACACACCCACCTGACCAATCATTTTGTCTGCTGTAGGTCATCGAAAATGGTTCAAAACCTTTTAGACACTCACAAGGATTTGAGAAATTCTCAGGGTACTGTACCACGCCAAATGCACCACACAAAGCATAGACTTCAGAATAATTCGTCGGTGCAGACCAAAGTGTAGTCCAAATGGACACGCCAGACTGCCANGCACCCCATCCGGACATTATGTTAAATTTATGTTTTTGTTTTGTGTCATGTCCGAACGCGTAGCCGCATTTGTTTTATTTAATTATCTTTATTATTGTTTTTCATTGCAGCCCATTAGGTTGCGCTGCATCAATATCCCTCCGTATAACTTGTTGTAACACAGTTAATAATTACAAAAAAATGCCAGAAGAAAACTTGGTCCTTTTTTTTTTGTAAGCAATACAGAAAGAATGGGAAGGAGCAACAAACAAGATGAAAGAAAAGAATACGAAGGAATTGTGAGCCACATACCATTTTGGAGCCAGATGAGCTCTCTGATTGGCTTGCCTTTGGACTTTTGAGGCTTCCCAAGGAACGCAAACAAAAAAGACTTTGGACCTTTTTTGTGACAAATATCACTTCCAAAAGATTGCTGGCCATTCCTTTTACAGAGAACGTTTGGAAAACGCTGAGCTCTTTTTGTCGTAATTGTGTATTTCCAACCCTTTCGTGTCAATATCAACTTAAGTCAAACTTTTATTATCGCGTGATCGTAATTTCTGGTAGAATAGTAGTAGCCTCCAAGAGGCCTTGATTTTCCATAGATCCAAAGAATTTTGAGAAGGAAAGTTTGAATTATATTTAAAAAATCTAATAGTCTCCAAACTACATCTAGAAGGAGGTTGAATAGGTGTTTACCAACAATAAACGGAATTAAAAATCTTTTAAGCATGCAACAACACCAATTATATAAAAAAGCTGTAAATGAAAAGACACATATATTTGGTTATGAAGATGAAACGTTTTAGAGAACTCTTTAAAAGTTAAACATTTCTGGAGCAACCAAACCCAAAAAATCACTCACAATAGAATAACCAGAAATTACACAATGTCAACACTTACAAAACCTTTCGAATTGATAATCTTGTGTACTAGACAAGCAACCCACTTGTCCTCTATTGCAATAGTTCTCCCAGAACGTTTCTTTTATGTGATCTCCTTTACTGGAACTCCAATAGGCTTCGGTTGTTTTGAATCTGTGTATGATGACACAATCTAACTCTAAGAGAGAGACTTGAAGCTCTGAATCAAAAGCTCTCTTAGCACACACCGTATTCACTTTTGGAATGCGTAAATGAAAATGTGCATTCTATTCCCTATACATACCCTACAACACAAATCTAATCAAAAATTTAAAATCAAACGGTCGTGTCCACACAGTTAAGTGCATGTCCAAACACAGCTAGGGTTACACCTTTGTAAACCCTACATGTCCAGACATGATACCAACCTGTCTAGACATCCAATGAAGAATGAAACTCTCTGGAATTCCTATCCAGACATGTTCTAAAGCTATACAAACAGGTCTTGTGAAATGAACTTTCTGGAAATCATGTTCAAACATAGCTTGCAAAATAGATGTCTCTCGAATTCATGTCCAGACACGTCTTCTGGCTGTCCAGACATGCTGACTACAATGAACTCTCGGGAAAACTATGTCCGAACACACTAGACTTAATTAAGAACTCTGATTTCTGCAATTCTTCATACTTGGAACTCATTTTGCAACTATAACATTAAAAACAACGAATGAGTCAATCTAAAACTAACAATATGGGTCGCTCGAAGTTAAAGGGACCCAAGGAGGTGGTGTGAATCATGGAGATGGGGTATCGCAATGTAATTATGATATGGGTCACATCATTGCAGTTATGCGTATCACATAATTTGAAGGTATGGTTCAAAATCTTCAAGAATATGTCGTTAGTTATAATGCTAGGTTAACAAATCACAGGTATAGTTTTGATGTGTTGTCGAATTAGTCAAAATTTGGGTCCAAAATATTGAGTAGATGTGCGCTTGAATTAGTTGTTAAACTTTAGTCTCTTACATGAGTAAACATAAAAACACATAAGCCAAGATTTCGGATTTCATCCCTTTTTGGTAGCCAATTAGTTTATTGAGGGAGGAGAATGAAATCGATTACTGATAAAGACACCTCGAGTAGTTCATAATGAAAATTAACGTGTGCATATATACTATAGGCTAGTGTTTACAATTGAAGAAGTACATGGAAAAAAAAAATTATACTTAGATCCCATAAAAACTTACAAATTTTATCTTAGTAGTATTAACTGTATTATTGGCAACAAAACTAAAATATGAGTGAATTAAGACAGCGTTTAGTGACAACTATGTACGTAGCATATCAACATGCATACAAATTAGTCAAAAAGATTGGTTCTACAACATTTCTTTTATTTGATATTGGAATCAATCATCGCGCTACCATTGTTGAAATAGTTAAACTATTTTTTGAACAATTTCTTGCACTATTTTGTGTCCATCATATTTCAGCATATGAAAAACGATGGTTGCTTAGGTGTAGGTAGAAGTGCATGTTCATTGCTAATCATTGAGATTACATCAAGCATGGTAGGGCGATCAGCTGAGCTTTCTTGGACACAAAGAGAAGGCCAACGTTAATGAACCTCAACAAAATAGAAGTGAGAGAAGGATGTCCTATTGTTGGCTCCATCAAGTCCAAACTTCAATCATCTCTCCCCGACTCCCAAGCCTAGTTTCATTTCAAATCAGACTAAATTTAATTAAAAACTAATAGCATTTTAATTTATAAGATTAATGTAAAACACATAGAATTTGGGAGAGCATAAAAGCTATGTACGTAACTAAGAAGACTGAGTGACATGGTGTTAAAGAAGCTAGTGTTCTTCCTGGCAGTCACAATCTCTAGCACCAATACTTCAAAGCTAAACACATCAGACTTTATCGAGTATTGACCATTGATAGCATATTCAGGAGACATGAACCCACTGAATTCCAAAATTTAGTACATCACTCTTTTAGTAGCTCGCTAAGAGAATTTAATTGGCAGTTGCAAATATCATATGTAAAACGAGTTGCATACTTACTAAGTTCCAACAATTCGTTTTGTGTTTGCTTGTGTTTCATCGCCTCCAACTATTCAAGCCATGCCAAAATCTGATAATTTTTTGTTCATTTCACTATCCAGGAGAATGTTACTTGGTTTTAGATCTCTATGTATGATTCGTAACCTTGAATATTGATGAAGATAAAGAAGCCCTTGAGCGATCCCTTAAATAATGTGTATGCGTGTTTCCCAACCTAACATCTTTTTCTTGGTTGGATCTATTTAAAGAGTACAACCAAGGAAATTAGTGCTTAAGAACCTAGAAACATATTGAGAGAAAAATATATACACATATATATACATAAACATGCACTCACTAAAAAAGGTTGAAGTCCAAACTTTTATTGGACATGTGCTCATATATTAATATCTTTTCTTCTCGCTCGATACAACAACCTAAGAGTCTAACAAGATTCCTATGCTAGAGTTTTGCAATTAGTATTGTCTCATTTTTTTAACTCTTCAATTCCCTGTCCAAATCTTTTTGAAAGCATCTTCATTGCAATTTCATGGCCTCTGAGTAATTTTCCCTATGAAAGAGAACCGCTATTTAAATTTTCATGAAGGTTTACCGTGCATTAACGTCGATTTTCTTAGTAGTGTTCAAAGCACATTCATTAGGAAAATGTAACGTACCTTATAAACAAGTTCAAACCCTCTTTCTCCAAGCTCATTCACAATTGAAAAACTATTAGTTGCTGCTAATACACTCTTATAACTAAATAACAATAACTCAGCGTTCTTCTCTCTTTTCTTCGAATTACTGTCAGTATTCTTTCCATCATTGATTGCATGAAGTTCGATATCGAAATCAAATAATAGTAGATTATTGCTTGAAGTCTTTTCTCCTGTTTGGTGTAGAACGATAAGAATTGGTCAGTGAACATAGAAATCTAGTGCTTGACTTCTACATATGGTTACACTTACCTATGTTTTTGAGCTTTCCCCTGCATGAAAAGCAAATTGAGAGGCATAAGAGATAAACCCTGTTGCAGGGCCAGCATAGCTACCAATACTTTCCATTTTTTGCCAAATTCTGAAGACAAGAATCACTATTAGCTCAACCATAACAGAGAATTAAGTATAATTAGTTCAAAGCAAAAGATAACATAATTAAGTATTACCTTAGTCATACTTTTCATTTCACTCATCCCGCTTTTGGCACTTTGATACTCATCAGCAGCAAGACTAAAATAGATATCTTGTCCAATCTTGCCACCATATGGAAGTTGCAGTAAATTCAAAAGAGCTCCTTCCCATATCATACATCCACTCCTATTATAAGTATAAGCTGTGCAAGAACAATTTTCCATGCAAGCCAATTCACATCTGCTAGCATTCACAGCCAAATGTGCTTTCGAATAAACAAGCAATTGCATGTTTGATATTTTCAGGAACCAATCTTTTTTGCCATTAGCATACGTATTATTCTCACATTGCAAAGGGGATTTCCTCACACACCCACCTGACCAATCATTTTGTCTATTGTAGTTCATCGAAAATGGTTCAAAACCTTTTAGACACTCACAAGGATTTGAGAAATTCTCAGGGTACTGTACCACGCCAAATGCACCACACAAAGCATAGACTTCAGAATAATTCGTCGGTGCAGACCAAAGTGTAGTCCAAATGGACACGCCAGACTGCCACACATGTGCCTTGATTTGTCCTGTTTGGTCAATCTGATATTTAGCAAGATTAGAAGGATTATAAAGAGAGTAAGTAAAATATCTCTCACTTTCATTTTTACTTGGCACAAAAGTGTAGTTGAAGATAAAGCTCTTGTCAGGAACTACGCTGAAAGATGTTTCATTCCAAACTTGAGAACTCCAATAGATTTGGGATTTGTTCCTCTCTAAGAAAAATTGATTGCTTCCATTTGGGTTTAACCCCATGGAGAACACACCGGGTGCTGGATCTTGTGAATTTTTCCATGAAATGAGCTGCTATAGTTTCCTAGTAACCTTATCGACCCCAAGCTTCACACCTTGTGTTAGAATATTATATTTCCGTAATAACGAGACCCCCGCTCAGTGGGAACAGGGGCAGGGCCCCAAATATCAGAATGAACCAAATCAAATGGTGCAGAAGACAAAGACTCACTTTTATTAAAAGATAAATGTGTTTGTTTTCCAAGATGACAAGAAATACAATCAAAAGATTTTAAATCAACTTATCCTAAATGACCTTGAGATGCAAGAAGTTGGACACGTGGAAGAGAGGCATGACCCAAACGAGAGTACCATAAGTTGGAAGAGGCATTGAATGTTGTGACAGCAACAGTCAAGTGAGTAGGAGTTTGCAGAAACGAAAGCTGAAAAAGACGTCCAATCTTACGGCCGGTCCCAATTAGTTGACCCGTCTGTGGATCCTGCACATCAACACCCCTGTTAGAAAATGTTAACTCTAAACCTAGTTCACAAAATTGGCCAACTGAAAGAAGATTTAATGACAATTGAGGAACGAGGTATGTGTTATCAACAGACAAATTAGGGGAAGAAATAGACCCAGTGTGACTAACGGGTAACCTAGAACCATCAGCAGTATAAATGGTAGGGTTAGGGGAAAGGGCAGACTTTTGAGAAAATAAAGTAGGATCAGAGGTCATATGATTACAGCAAGTAGAGTCGATAAACCACGAATTTTTACCTGATGTGAAGGACAAGGCAGTGGAGGAACGAGATAGAACCTGATGGATTAATGCCTCGACGTCAGATGCAGTGAGAGCAAAGGTTTGAGATGGATTCTCAATGTAAGATGCAAGTGCAGAGGAACCGGATGAAACAACTGCGGCTATCTGTTGGAAAGGAGCCCGTGACTGACGTCTGTTTTGGAGCTTGTAGCAATTCGTAATAGAGTGGCCAGGCTGTTTGCAATAGTTGCACATTAACTTCTTAAAGGATGACTGTGGTGTGGACCGTCCAGGAGTAAATTTAGAAACACTCTGAGACGTAGCAGCGACAACCATATCGGGAGATTGTAGGTGCATAGTGGACCGTCGAGTCTCTTCAGACATAAGTTTTGTTACAGCAGCTTCTAATGTGGGAAGAGGATTACGATGTAAAAGAGAGGCTCGGGTGGATTCAAAATCCGCACGAAGAGCCATCATGAAATGCATAAACTTCCGACGATCCCGATACTTCGCGAATATTTCAACATCTTCAGGATACTTCAATTGAGGATCTACAACGGATAATTGCTCCCAAAGACTATTAGTTTGAGAATAAAAATCAGCAATGGATTGACCTGGCTCCTGACATGTCTGATAAAGTTTAGTTTCAATCTGAAACTCTAGTGAGGCATCATAAGTGCAATTGTATCGTTTTGCCAAAAACTCCCAGGCAGCCTTTGCATTTCCAAGCTTTGGAAGCAAACTGTGAATAGAAGGAACTGAAGTGTTGATAAACCAAGAAATAATCCGATAATTTGCACTATCCCAATCATCAAATCGACTGGCAAATTTGTAGGCCGATTCACCATCTCTTTGTGTGGGTGCAACAGTTTCTCCACTAACATAACGCCATAATTTTCTCCCTCTCAAAAAAACTTCCATATTTTGAGACCACAACATATAATTGGAACCGTCTAAAATATTGTCAATGGGACGGACAATATTATCAAGATTGGTAGACATTTTTTTTTTTTTTGGAAAAAGGGAAAATATTAAATAAATAAACCTGAGGGCAGTAATCCGGTGTGGCACAGGTGCAGGTACAGCCTCAGGGAGCAATCCGGTGTAATGCGCATACAGAAGCTACGGTGCACCAGCAGGTAGCGATCCAGTGTGGCGCAGGTGCAGGTACAGCCTCAGGGAGCAATCCGGTGTGACGCGCGTACAGAAGTTACGGTGCACCAGCAGGTAGCGATCCAGTGTGGCGCGGTACACAGCAAACACTACAGACCAGCAGGCAGGGATCCGGTGTGGCGCAGGACTATGGAACTGGCGCGTGTAGCGCGTGGAGAATGTGGGGCGCGTGTAACTCATGCGCAGAAAGAGTCTCCGACGTGTGGAGGCGCATGGCGGCGCGTGGAGGACAGTGGAGGCGCGTGCTGGCGGTGGGGGCGCGTGGGACTTCGTTTCTTCACCGAATTTTCGATTTTGAGCAGCAAAGAAACCTCTACAATTCCGTCACATACAAAACAACCGCAACAAGCGTTTGGTGTGTTGTTGAAACAAAAAGAACGCTCCAACGAAAAAAAACAAAACAAAACAAAAAAAACTAAACTAAACTAAAATAGTACGGACGGGGAACAGAGGCTTAAAAGAGGCACCGAGACAATGGTGGCTCTGATACCATGTTAAAATAGACAACAAAAAGATAATTGTAGATAAGAAATATTGTATTTCTGATGTAATTTTAACTATACAATATAATGGTCTATTTATAGTTGAATAAGGCCTTAAAATAAAGAAAACAAAATAATTACAAAATCAGCATATTTATAATAATAAATACGGTATCGAATATTTCCGTAATATACTGAGAATATTATGAGAATATAATATTACGGAAATATAATATTCTAACACCTTGCAACAATGTATCAGTTGAATGATCGAAACTCTGCCAAAATATAGAAGACGGGTTGGAACTATCTCTTAAAAGAAAATTCCATCATCACCAAGTACTGCTTCTGTTATATTTGAGCTGGGAAATGTCAAAGTTATCGCCCAAAACGGGATCTCGGAGAAACTTTGAAACAGGAGTAGATTGCCATCTTGTGAGAGGAGAAGTGTTGAGGAAGATGGATGAGACAGAGGGCTTTCTCGGTTTGCTACCCAAACAACGACTTTCCCATCAACTTTTTTATACCATATTCCCAGGTAGATGTTTGAAGAAGTCCCTGCTTGGAAGAAACCCAGCTCAAAACTGCCACCTTTAGATAATATGGTCTCACTGAATGAAAGAGACTGGCCTGGAGAAAGGGTATAACCAGCTATGGAGAAGCATGGTGTGTAAGAAGACAGAATCAGAAGCAGAGCAAATAAGAGCCATGGCTTCTTACTCTTCATCTTCATGGATTATGGATTACAAGTTTGCTTCCAAATGATTGCTAAGTATTCCTTATACAGATGGTTTGGAAAAAGGTGATCACCTCTTCTGTGTCATGTGCCTATTTTGAACGTCAACTTCATCACACGTAGAGGAGACTAAGCACAAAACAATTTAAAATTAATAATTTTTTATGGTAGCCAATTACTAAGGGAGTGTTCAACGGAGATAGGTCTACTCCTGTCTGTCCAATAGAAAGAGAGTGACGTGGTGAAATGGTATCACCAGCTATGGAGAAGCTGAAGCATGCTCTGTAAAACAAATAAAACAATTAATAACAACTCTGTCGGCTGAATTAAATGAGAATTCTTTTTCAGAAGCTTGATTTAAAATTCTATTCCCCAAAAAAAAAACAATTATTCTTATGACGAAACTGAGAAAAGGACACTATGGCCCTGGACCGGGATCCACTCGAATTCCCTAAGGAATTCGAGTGCCCTCAAATTATTCATCTGCACCGTTGGTTTTCATCCAACTGTCCAAATTACTAAAAAATCATTAGAATATTATTTAACTTAATTTTTTTTATTCTTTCTTTTCTCTTTCTTTTGTTTTCTCCTTCCTTCTCTTTCTCACATCTCACCTGCTCTTCTTCTTCATCTCCTTTGTTTTCTTTCAGAGGCTGAGATAGAGAGAGTTGACGAGAGGAAGAGAGAGGCCCAGAGACGGAGAGCACGAAAGGGAGAGAGGGCAAGATTTGGAGATAAAAAACACTACCATGGTTTGTTTTCTTCAGAGTTTTCTTGTTCGCTTTGCTTCTCTTTGTTCGTTCCTTTGCTGCGCTTTTCCTCCCCCTGGCTTATTTTTGGACTTTTGGTCCTTGGTTATACCTTTGAAAAACCCATTTTTCTGCAATTTCTCTCACAGCTCCGTCTATCCCGGTCCTACCCTCTCTTTCTCTCAAAATCTTGCCCTCTCTCCCTCTCGTGCTCTCCGTCTCTAGGCCTCTCTCTCCTCTCATCAACTCTCTCTATCTCAGCCTCTGAAAGAAAACAAAGGAGATGAAGAAGAAGAAGAAGAAGAAGATCGAAGAAGAGCAGGTGAGATGTGAGAAAGAGAAGGAAGGAGAGGAAGAGAGAGTTGACGAGAGGAAGAGAGAGGCCCAGAGACGGAGAGCACGAAAGGGAGAGAGGGCAAGATTTTGGAAATTCTAATTTATACCTTAAGTTACAAATAATCACAATTAATCTGATTATCATAAATAAAATGACCATAATATCAATAAGCAAAAAATTATTTAATGTGAAGTTGAAACAATTCGTCAAAAAATAAAATCACTCAAGGAGCTGAGTTAGCCAACTCTATATGCTCCACTATAGAAGACTTATGTTACAAATTGTTTTCACTGACAACTTAAGACCAAATCTCATAGCTCTAGTAAAGGACACGTTCACCTCCCACCGCAGTAGCTACAGATGTTTAATTTTGCTTTCTTCTATATGAATTACCTTCATAAACGAACCTTGTCCACTTCAAATCAAAAAATATAATTGGTCTTTTCCTTTTTTTTCTTCATGTAGAGGCCCCCACCCAAATTTTTTTAAAGAAATCGAGGCACTCAAACTTTCACAAGAATTTAATTTCTCAAATTAATCTTAAGTAATCAAATTTGATTCTTAAACTTTAATATTTGAATTGTTCTTTTAAGTTAATGTGTTGATGAATACATACACATTCTTTATATATTTTAACTTTACAAAATATATATTTGTAGTTAATGTGTTGATGATTAATATTTATTTATTTATATTATTTAATATTTTTGACAATAATTATATTTACCCAAAAAAAAGGATAAATATATTATAAGCATTTCTTTTGTGTTGGTCACTTCTCACTAGTGTATATATTAAGAAAAAATTCAAATAGGGGGAACATATAGCCCTAAGCCCCATGGTTCCGCCGTGGGCTATTCATCACCAGACCATCTCGCATCTTTTCTATGAATAAGTTGTTTAACATTCTGTCCCTTACATGAATAAACATGAAAATAAATAAGCCACAGACGGAGGGGAAGGAAATCAACAACTAATAATCTTTTAAAGATACCTGAAGTTGTTGGCAACAATTATATCTATAGCCCTTCAAACAAAAAACACATATATTTATATCTATAGTATTATCGGCAACAAAACTAAAATGAGTGAACTAAGAACAACATTTAGTGACAATTATGTAGCATATCAACATGCATACAAATTAGGCTGAAAAAGATTGCTTCTCAAACATTTCTTGTCTTTCATATAGGAATCAATCATCGGGCTTCCATTGCTGAAATAGTTACACTATTTTTTGAGCAATTTCCTGCACTATCAACTGTTGAATTTGTGTCCATATTTCGGCCTGTGAAAAACGCTGGTTGCTTAGGTATAGGTAGAGGTGCATGTTCATTGCTAATCATTAAGATTACGTCAGACATGGTAGGTCGATCAGTCGGGCTTTCTTGGACACA
>CM017321.1:1016511-1086411 GCA_006937295.1 Carpinus fangiana
AGAGCATTCCCAGCAGCTTCCTCGTCCCATTCCCTACATTTAAGGATCCAAACTACTTTTTACTTCCCTATGTCAAAATATACTCCAACAGCTTCCTTAAATGCTTCCCTATATAATTAAAATATTACTTTTGTTATTTTACTTTTTTATTTTATTCTTTTATTTTATTAAACAAACTTTCTCTCTCCCCCATTTTCCCGTAGCTTCTTCTTCAATCTCACCCTCTGCCTTTTTCTTTCTTTTCTTTCCCCCCCACCTCTCTTCCTTTCTCAATCTCACTCTCTGCCTCACTTTCCCCCCAACGTATTCTTCTCGTAGCTTCTTCTTCCCTCTTCTCTCCCTTGCTGGTTTTTTTTTTTTTTTCCTTTCTTTTCTTTCCTCCTAGCCACACCTCTCTCCCTTTCTCAATCTCACTCTCTGCCTCACTTTCCCCCCAACAGACAGTGAGAGAGAGAAAGCTTAGTAGACGGCCACGGCGAAGCCGTGAGTGGCTGGGCAGCCCAGCTGCGGCTTTTGGGCTCATAATCATTCCTTGGGTAAAATTCTCCTTCCTTTAGTTATGGGTATTTGATTGTGATGGGGTTGATTCTCTGGGTATTCGATTTGGGTAATCAATTGTGTTCTTGAGGATTTTTTATTGTCTTGAGTGGCTGGTTGGGTGTTGAGTTTCGATTCTAATTGAAGTTTTCTTAGAATCTGTTTTGAGATGGTTTGGCCGAATGGATCTTGAGTTTCTTGAGTTTTGGTTGAGTTGTTGAGTTCTGGAGCGATTTAAGTTCTTTGGGGAGGATTAATTTTGTGGGTTTTATTTGCTGTTAATTTTGGGTGTAAATCCTTTGAGTGGCCGTGAGAGTGAAGATGTAGTATTGAAGATGGAGATTTGGTTTGTGTCCAGATGAAGTGAAGAAGAAGAAGAGGGCGGAGAAGAAGGAAGAAGAAAAATAAGGGAGATGATTGCGTGAAAATATGTGAGAGGAGAGAGAATTATTTTTTATGATTATAATATTCTCAAGGACTGCTACAGTGGAGCCTTATATATAAGGCTCCACTGTAGCATATTAATGTTTAGGGAACCATATAGGGAATCTGTTGTAAGACCTTTTTTGTGATTTTTTGAACCTATTCCCTATACATAGGGAACAGACTCCCTTATAGGGAGTCTACTGGGAATGCTCTAAGAGATCAGGTATTTCACTATGAAATAAAGTTTTCTTCTTCCTTGCTCATACATTTGAGGTGGGTCCCTCATGAATAAAATAAAAATGACATAAACAACCTTCCCTCATTTCAGTACAATCCACAAAAAATAAAGGAAAACTGAGGAAAACGGTCTTTCGCTTTCAAATAATTTCGTATGCATTCGCTCTTTTTATATAAAGAAGATGCTAAAAGAATATATATATATTTTAGGGTTTGAACTGGTGTATAATAGAAGTTTGCAAACTCTCAACCAAGAAGGGGGATTCGCTTATGTTTAATCTCTCACCAAGAGTAATAGCAAGAAGACGTATAGGCAGAGGAGGAGATAGCGACAGAACATCTAGGAGGAGAAGTAGTGGTAGAACCGATCATGAAGTACCCTTGGATACTGAGGTTCGGACAGAAACTAGTGAGCCATTAGTGCGGCATGATGCGGCTGTTCAAGTGTTGTCACTGCCCAATCAACAGCGCAACCGTAGGCGGCAGAATATGAACGACCAAATCAATGGCTCAATTGTCATCACTGCCCAATCAAAGGCGCAATCAGAGACTCAGCCTGAAGTTCGTATAGAACCTAGTGAGCCATTAATGCAGCATGATGCGGCTGTTCAAGACTCGCCACTGCCCGGTCAACGACGCAACCCTAGGCGGCGTGTGTGCGAGGTCATAAACATGAACAAAAACCACCCCCACCTTGCTCAAGTGTCGTCACTGCCCAATCAACGACGCAATCGTAGGCGGCGAAATATGAACGACCCAATCAACGGCTCAACTTTCATCACTGCTCAATCAACGGCGCAACTAGAGACTCAGCCTGAGGTAAATAATGCAGAAAGAGATCAACTTAGAGATGATAGCTCTGATCCTAAGCCCTATCATGTTCAGGATCCTCAGCTTGAGATTCAGACAAATGTAGATCAAGAAGATTCCCTGCAGAGAGAAGGGCCGACTCAAATAAATACTCAAGTACTTGATCATGATAATAATTTTAATGCAGAAAATACTGGGGCAATTATTTCCCCACATAGGGAAGGGTCGGTTGAAAGAAACACTCAATTTGATCAGTTTAGACACATCGGTCAACCTAACTTTGAGTCTGAGATTTGGACAAACGCCCAACCAATTCATGTAGAAGATGCCCCACTTGAGCCTGAGATTCAGATAAATGCAAAAAATATTGCACGAGAAGATTCCCAACAGAGGAAAGAGCCAATTGAAACAAACGCTCAACTTGCAAAACTTATTTCTGGGGATCGATGAACCATGGCTCCTGAGGGAAGGGTGAATAGAGCGGCCCCCAATATAACATGTATAATTCCGATCCTCAAGCACATCATCAAAGAAAAATACAAGGAAGGAGAAGCCCGTGACTTGAAGGTGTCTGCCGAAAAAATGCGTACCACTTGTGTTAATGTGCGTAAATTAATGCAATCTTTGATTGTTATATATATTCTTGGCTTTTTGCTTATTATTATTATTATTATTATTATTATTATTATTATTATTATTATTTTCAGGCCATGATCGATGTCATTGCACTTTATTTGGATTATGAGAAGGGTAAAGAAGTTTCTACGGAAATTCGTAAAGTATCGTGGGACGGTTCTAATGTGGATCCAATATCCTCTATCGAGGACCTCATTCCCAGGGAGTACATGGAAGGAGAAACTAGTGGATGTTGTACGACTTTGGCCCAAAAAATGTTCAACACTGTTGTTAAGGTATATACCTCGATTTCGATACAATCTTTCTTTTGTTTTAATTGTTCTTGCCTTTGCCCCTGACATCATGCTTTGTTTTGTAGGCAACCCTGGATGCCATGACTTTTTACATGAATTATGAAAAGTCAGTACCAAAAGATTCCCAGTAAAAAGCCGCTGCTTCAGAGTGAGATTACAGAGCGTGCCGAACAGCTGCTGAGGAGGCTTTGTTTTAGGCCCGTTTGGTTTGGCCTCTGTGAGGCTTTGTTTTTGGCCTGTTTGAGAGCATTTCCAGCTAGGGTTGTTAGTTTAGCTACTCAAAAAGTACAACTCACTACTTTAGTTATTACTTTTTCACTACACACTCTAACAGACTTTCTATTTTACAGTTTACTTCATTTAAAATATTATTTCTCATTCTTTTTTTATTATATATTTTTGTCAACACTCAATCAAAGAGAAAACAAACATATATATAAAATCATTCATAAAAACCAAAAACAAATTCATACAAGCAACATTCACCGTAAAAAAAAAAATACATGACATCAAAATCGTCATAGATTCCATACAATTGCAATATGTAGAAATACAATTCACCAAAGCTATAATAAGTTCAAACGAAATGAAAATTTCAAAAAATAAAAAATAAAACATACAATTAGACTAATTAATTCTTAAGATTGACCATATAATTGCCACAAATGCTCAATGAGGTCGGATTGCAACTGAGAATGAGTTTGACTATTTCTAATGCTCAAAATGCCTTTGAATGAACTCCACAAATTCAATAGTACGATCACGAGAAATTTGTACTTGAGGAGTTTCATCGATTTGCTCATATTCAAACTCATTAGCATCGTCAGTATCTCGGTCATTTTCAATGATCATATTATGCATTATTATGCATAATAAAAGGTTACAAATCGCAAGTGAATTCTTTGATCTTATTGATACCTGCCATCACAGATGCTTTCTCTCATATGTCTCATGGAAAAAGAAAGAAAGATCCACAATGTTGCAGTAAAGCTTTTACAGAATTCTAGAGAGGAGCAAAAATTCAAAAGGGAACAATTATCATATGAATCAAAAACCAACAAAGTGAAATCACAACCGCTTTAACAATCAGGGATCATGGGAACAAAAATCCCTCAAAAAGAAACAATTCTCAGGAGTAAAACTCCTCTATACCAAGTTATTCAAGTGAGTAAAAAATAGATCCTAAGAAACTGAATTCAGAAATATTTTCTTCAACATCTATAGGTATAGGGGGGCAAGAGATGTCAGTTCATCTTGATTAGGCCCCACCAGAACCATACTTCTTGCCCAACACGAGCACCTGAAGCTTGTCATAACCTGCAAGAACACCGGCGCCGGCAATGGCACGAAGGATATTTGCACCAGCTCCCTTAAAGAGAGATTTAGGCCCTTCATTCTTAAGGATTTGAGAGAATGCGTCAAAGGAGCTCTTGTACTTGACAGCTTCACCAGATGTCATCATCATTCTTCTACGGACAGTGTCAATTGGATAGGAAGCGTAAGGCCAGCACCATTTGTGATAACCCAACCAAGAGCAAAGCTAGCAAAGAAACTATCCTGAAATCATTAAGAAATGATATGAGATGAAAATGATCAACAACAAATCCAACAATCATACACATTATACTTGTGCTGAACGCATATAGTATAATTATTATGCATAATTATACATGTTAGGTTACACCAAGTAAAACACTTCTCAGCCACCAACAAACCAAATGTAATTCACCAACAGTCTGGAAATCAGCAACACATACAACACTACACTCCAGCATAAACCTAGATCACCAAACTCAACAATACACCCAAAAGGCCAGCCAAATACAAGCTGCCTAACCAAACCAGAAAGCATTGGTTCCTCACAAGCCATCTATTAAGAATAGAAGGCTGGAAATCAGAAACTAAATTTACCATAAATGCCCTGAATTTATCTTCAATGGTGAAGTTGCCACCTCGTGGTTTCTTAACACCAGATTCAATATCACCTAGTAATTCATCCATTTGAGAGTTTGAATTTGGAGAGCCCATTGATTCAGTACAATCTTCGTTTAAGAGGCCCACAAAAGATGTGTTTCTTTCCATTTGAGAATCCATTCAACAAATCTTAAGAAGAAGAAAAAAATACAAAACAAACACTATACTCTGTCAAACACAAAAACTAAACAAACACTATCTCTTTAGCATGTTAGGTTGCACCAAGTAAAACACTTCTCAGCCACCAAGTATTTATTTCCCATCCTCTCCCCCATAAGCAATGACAACCACAGAACCTAATGTTCAAACAATTCTCAATGCACAAAACATAAGATAAAGGGCACATACTGGCACATTTAAGCGCCGTTAGTTGCTCCACAGAAATCAAATGGTCCAATTGACCCATTATGAATTAGCACAGGATTTTCATTTATAATTATATCACCTATAATTGATGCAGAACGTAAGTAAGGACTGCAATGTCATGAAGATGCCACTATTTCCAATTTGTTCAACGGGTTGGATCCATGTCTACAAAAATGCCACTTCAACTTCACACATAGCCAAAAAAAAAAAAAAAAAAAAAATGTGGGGAAGGGAGGTGGGATGTGGGTGGGTAGCCTACCGATGACATGGGCAACCTTCTCACACCCTATAGGGTTCCACATGGCCTAATATTTATGTCATAATTTTTGTTAAAAACTTTAACATAGATAATTATTTGATAACTGAGTATACCTTAAAAGAGATGTGACTTTAATCATTAAATCAATATTTGTAAAAGAAAAAGAAAAAGAAAAATAATAATTTTAAATATATAATCGTCATATATATATCACTATTAAGTAGCACAAGCACGTAATCCACACTATGCGCGGAATTCTTTTTTATTATCTCTTCGGTCCCTTAAAAAAAAAAAAAAAAAAAAAAAAAATTCTTAGGTGTTTCGAAGATCATTTTTTGTATAATAATCAAATAAATTTTTGCCTTATTTTGCTTTCAAAAGCATAAAAAGTACTTAAAAAAAAATCTGAAAATTCGGATAAATCATACAAATAAATAAAAAAATCTCATAGGCAAATAAGTCTCGAACAAATATCAAATAAGAAGCATGTTATATCGAACAATTAACAATTTTATAAACTAATGAACACTAAGCAAAAATAAGCTCTAAGATGAACGTTGTGATTTTACACTTTCGTTTGGACATCGAATATGTAATTGCTCGTAAGATGCTAATCATATATATATATATATATATTTATATATGTAAAGATTATTTTTTGCTAATGAAATAAAAATAAATAGCTAAGTTGAGTAAAAATCCAACAATCTATATAATTAATAATTAATATATAATTATATATTTAAAAAAAAAACAAAAATAATGCAATGAAATTTTTAATCTTTATGCCTCTTAGAAAGCGATTTTTTAAACCAAAATCATTATTTCGCATAACATATATATATATATATATATATATACTTTTTAACATATTTTACTAAATGTCATTACGATTTTAAAAATGCAATTTTTAAAATCTTACTTATTAAAATAAAGTGAGCATTATTAAGTTTTATATTGCTCATGTTATAAGCTTTTCTTAAATCATATTAAAATTGTTATTTTGCAGTTAAATCATAACAAATTTAAATAATTTATTACAGTATATATAAAAGGTTCGCAAATAATATCATAAATTTTCACTTTTACCTTTGAGTAAATATATGATAAATCCTGTGATTTGAATTCACTCCCTCATGTTTTAATTTTGGAAATTAAATGCTTGAGTTTTCGATTATTCGCAGAATCGCAATAGATTTTTTTTTTTACATGAGTTTGCCATCCAAGTTTACTAAAGACCGTTAGTGCCATTCGCAAATCAACTAAAAACAATATTTTATTTTATTTTATTACAAATTAAAATCTAAAAAATAAATTTTAAAAAGAAAACCTTAAAAAAAAGAAAAAGAAAACTTACAACAAAGAAAAATTACAAAATTAAAATCAAGGGGCCAATTCCTCCTATAGCACACTGCTATAACCTCACCATTTTTCTTTTTTTCTTTTTCTTATAAGTATATCAACGAAAATTACAACAAAGGGTTAGACATCCCAATAATAAGCTCCAAAACAACACATATGTAAGTGTAGGCAAAAAAAAAAAAAAAAAAATTAAAAATTAAAAGGGATGTATCAAATAAATGATGCGTCTAAATAGGTTATTGGCACGAAGGCCAAAAAGCTTGTCAACCAATTAAAGTGGTTTGACAAGTTGCGCTAGAGATGACACAACCAAGAAGATTGTAACAACACACCCAAAAGAGAATTGCAATAACAGAGAAGACAATGATGAAGGTCGAATCAAAGCCAACGAAATGAGATACTAGCACGAAGTTCAAAGAACTCAGCATAATGATTTGCAACAAACAAGATCAAGAGAACACCATAGATGGTGGAAAGGGCATCTAAAGCCCTAAAACTACAAGGAAACAACATAAAAATTACACAAAACAACAACATCAGTGGAGGGTGGGGCGAAGGAAGGCCGCATGGACGTTGTTGGTGACCGGCATGTGAAGTTCACGCGCCGACAGTGGACTCATAGATGCAACAGCTAGCTCCAGGAGATTGGAAAAAGTGGTGGGAGGAGGCGGAATGGAGGAGATCATACGTCATACGTCGGCGCGTGTTGAACCCGCTTCGGCACATGGTGGCCGAATGAAGATGGGGTTGGTCCAAAATTTCAAGAAACGGGTGGATCTAAGGCTTGAGATGGCTAGAGGAGACCATGAATGGACGATTAACGATAGAGGGTGAGACGACGGAGCTGTTGAACAAAGATATAATGCCAAAGGCATTTGATATGGCTTTCGAAGAGGCGAATAAGGCCCCCAAAGAGGCGGTTTAAGCCTCCAATGAGGCAAGAATTGGGTGGAGATGAAGGAATAGTGGAGTAGAAGGGCAGGGGGAGGAGGAGGGAGCCAAAACTCCCTCCTCCCATGGTAGTCGGTGGGTTGAAGTTTTCTTCACACAGAGAGAGAGTTTTGGGGAAGAAGCTAAAGGTCGGAGAGAACTACTTGTTAATCTCATGGGTTTAGATGCAAATATTCTAGATGTTTTTTGCTTGTCTGGATATTTAAATACAAAGAAATGAAATAACTGCTGACCCGTGTGGGTGTGGGTTTAAGGATACGTTTGGGATTGCGATTTTGCAAGAATAATATGCTTTTTAAAAAGATATCGCAAAACGTAAGGCATTTGGTATTACGATTTAAAGAACACATAATCTAAAATAGAAGGAAAAAAAAAAAAAAAATCCATGATTTCTATAAGCAGGTTAGGAGGTGCTTATTTGAAAAAACGCAAATTTAAACCAAAATTACAATTTCGCATAACAAATATTGGATAAAAAAAAAAAAAAAACTTTTTGACATGTTTTACCAAACCCCTTTGCAATTTTAAAAAGTAGTGATTTTAAAAACACAATTTTTAAAATCAGGCTTATTGAAACCACAATCGCAAGTGGATCTACTGTTGCATGTGGGTTTCCCAAAGGGCTTAGGAAAAAGGGTAGGATTTCCTTGTGAACCCTTGGATTATATGATCCAATGGCCAAGGAATCTCTAGTCTCAACCGTTGTTAGCGATGCCAAGAGCTCAAATAGAAATTATTAGCATGGATTTACTAATTATTTAAAATTCAAGTTAATTTATTTAACTCAAATGATAAATTTTAACAATAATTAATCAACTAATTATTAGCATGGATTTACGAAAAGATAAACAATCATGACATTTGCTTTATATAAGAGATGACTAGTTAATTTATATAAGAGACGAATAGTTAATTGAGCAGCTTGTAATAAGCTTGAGTTTGACTCGTGCTCAAAATAACATTAAATGAGCTAAACTTGAATAGAATATCTAACTTGGTGATAAGCTACTAATGTTCGAAATAAAATTAAAGGAGCCAAACTTTAACATTCAATATTCGACTCGAATACAGTCATAAAATCCCATTATGTTAACTTGGCATTGCCCATCCACCATTGATTGTTGTTGTTGTTGTTGTATTTTTTTTTTTTTTTTTTGACAATTTCGTGCATGCTTAATGCATAGTCCTCTATCCAAATCTGATCTTCACTTTTTGGATTTCATTTTCTAGTTTCAAAACAAAAACATTAAAACAAAAATACCCCAAAACACATTAACAGTAATACAGCTTAAGTTTTAAGGCTCTTCCCAAAGTAAGAGTTTCCTAGTACAATAATTAATAAACATTATAAATATAAAAATGTTTACTTAAGGAAATAAAATTCTATGAGTTGAAGCCGCCCTCTGTTCAATTGTCTTCGTGATATACTATTGCCAAGAAGGTGGACAAACGATGTCGCATCTGCTCCAATTCTATGGCATTCTTGAGAATATAGTCTAGCAGTTGCAATTAATTATTGGCTTTAAGGAGCAATGAATTATTTCCAAAAAGGTCGGTCCTTAGCATCACTTCAAAAAAAAAAAAAAATGGTGAATAAACATCAATTTTTGGAATTCTCAATATTCTGGATTAATCTGGATGCCTCAATAGAGAATGATGATGTCACCTAATTTTTTTTATAGATAAATAAAAGAAAATAAATATTCACAAAACAACAAACAATGAATTTGGGTGTTGGAGTTTAATCATGAAAAGCCGATAAATTGGCACAATCTAAAAATACAAAATATATATCATTAAGAGTTTGGAAATTAGCCCAAAAAAAATTGGATTTGGCAAAGCTTACATGCTTGCTTGTCATACAACTAGCTATTCATGCCCTTTTGGGGGGAATAAGTGAAGAATAATTATTCCTAGGAATAATGGAAAAACCAAACGATAGGAATGATTATTCTATTTTATTTTTTTTATGACGAGGAACCCCTCTTAGGCAGGACTACTTTGTATACCCACCCTTGTCAGATAAACCTCAAACTCATGCATGCGTCCCTCCATATGGATCGGGTAATACTCCGGCCCTTGTCAGATAAACCTCGAACCCATGCAAAGCGCCCCTTCACACGGATCGGGTAATACTCCAACTTCATCAGTAGACTGACCCCAAGAAATTGTTTGCACCCAAGTGGGTTCGAATCTTAGACCTAATGGAAATGCCATAAAGACAAATGCCCTTACCACTTGAGCCAAATCCCAGGGTTAAAATTATTCCATTTCTGAACTTTTATTAGTGTATGCTAAACATGACCTAAACTCTACGACTTGTTTGCATCTAAGGAGATTTGAACCTTAGACCTAATGGAAATGCCACCAAGACAAATGCCCTTACCACTTGAGCCAATCCCTTGGGGTTACAATTATTCCATTTCTAAACTTATTATTGTCTTCCAAATGTGACCTAAACTCTAAGGCTTTACCTTATGCTTCTCTCTTTTCCATTTAGCTCCTTCAAAAAAATAAATAAATAAATAATAAATCTAATTCACAGCCACAGCCATTTAATTTTAGAATCCTTGTTTACCCAAGCTCTAGCTACCCTTAAAACCACAATCCATAGTGTTAACTAACAACCAACAAAGCCACCCCTCAGGGTGCAACTTATTGGTCAAAGGGGGGGCTTTGTCTAAGCCGTAGACTCGGACATCCTAGGTTCGTTTAAGCACTAGGAGTTTCCTTAGATCACCTAATACACAACTCTTGCTGGTGGTATCGTGTATCCGGGGTTTACTCCTTAAGGGTAGGTCCAAAGGGCACCACCATAGTGATGTTCCACATTATTAAAAAAAAAAACCCAACAAAGCTAAAACCCCTAGCAAATAATAACACTTATTTCACACTACAATACAAATGACATTATTATAACCCACATTATTTTCTAGATGAGTAATGCCATACATCACATTTTTATCCACTAAAGCTGATTTGGCGTGGTCCCCCATAGCATATGGTGCATGGAAATAGTTTTTTTTTTTTTTTTTTGAGAGCATCATGTCACATCAACTTTGGGAGATAAAAGCAGGGAGTATAGAATTACTAATGAAACCACCAACCAATAGCATTTTAGATCTTAAAATACTAGTTTCGATTGCATCCTACTATTAATCTTTTTTCTGTCTTCTATAATAAATCTGGTCCAAGATTAACTATTTTAGGGATATATTGCAACCATTGACCATGGAATATGGAAAAGTAGCTCCAGCTGGTTGAGGAAACACTCTATGAATGGTACCCAAATGGCTTTATTCAAGAATATTTTGGAGATTAAAATTTTTCCATTTTTCCGGATGAAATTTCAATGAATTGATTAGCAAGAATTACAAACTATATTCAAGTATATGCATCCATGTGGTCATGTGCATTAGAGAGAGAGAGAGAGAGATTGAGGCACCTTTCCTCTGGAATATGCGTTGAATCTATGAACAAATCTCGTTTAGGCATTCCTTCCAAAAATAAGTCAATTGCTCGATATACATCGCAATCCAAATTATCCGGAGAGCTAGAGGTTATACGCAAAGAATGTAAATGCTTCAAAGGAATCGGCAACATGTCTGCCTTAAATAATGCCTGCAACATTACGAATATCAATTATTAGAATTATATTTGAACAAATTTCCTTGCTGCGAAACAATGAAGAATAATGAAGATAACAGATGTACATTATCAAATAAATAACCAGGGTTTAAGAAGGTGGTTTCTCATAGGGGTGTTCAGGCAGGGCAGTTATAACCCGCTCCGCCAATCGCTAACCGTTTAAAACCGCTAACCGTTAACCGCTTTGTAAAGCGGTTATTAAAAACCGCTAACCGCCTAGGGCGGTTGTGGTTAGCGGTTTTAGGGGTATGAAAAAGCGGTTATAACTGCTAACCGCCTTTATTTATATATAATTATATAAAAATAAAAATAAAAAATCCAAAATGACGCCGTTTTGGGTTGGAGAATGAGATGAAACCTAAGGCTTGTAATATTTGTTTTGCTTACATTTACTAGTTTCAAACTTTCAGTGGTTTGAAGTATGTTTTGGTTTTGGCCATTTAATGGATTTGGACATTATGACTATGTATGTGAAATAAGCCCAAAAAATATGGCAAAATAAGCACAAAATATATGGAAAATTAAGGCCTAAAACATAAAAAAAGCCCAAAGTCCATTTTTAAAAAACCGGTTATAACCGCTTGTTAGCGGTTTGAATAACCGCTAACCGCCGGTTATAAAATAACCGCTAACCGCCTAGGCGGAAGCGGTTATTAAAAATCCGATAACCGCATAAGGCGGAGGCGGTTGCGATTATTGCAAATAACCGCCGGTTATAACCACTTGAACACCCCTAGTACTTTCTCATAATAGATTTGACTATGAAAATTGAATGCTGAAGTAAATTATTTGATATAATTACTCCAACATATAATGGCCCATGGACAAATTAATTAAAACATATATAACATACCCCTGTGTGAAAAATATTATTCTAATGCTTGGTTAAAAAAATGCTATCAAACTCAAAAACATTTATTAGTTGTTAGGCCTAAAAACATTACTGAACGGGCATGACATAATAGCATAGAAAACATTGACGAGATAAGAATTTAAGAATTAGCTATTAGGCCTAAAAACATTGACGAAATAAGAATTTAAGAATATACGGTCATAGTAAAAAAAAAAAAGTACAAAAAAATCATATTTCTTTGAAAACTTCACAGCAAAATAAGTTTACCAGAGTTAGAAATGATGGGGCATGATGGGGCTGTTTACCTTAAGACACAGCACATGTATCACTAGTTCTTCGATCCGTTCTAGAATGTGGAAAAATTCCAAGTACGGGGGCCTCCATGAGCTAGAAACCTGTTCAAGACTTAATGCACAATAACGTAAACACTTTAAGTTTCCCAAAAAACAGTTATCTGGAGCAAATTCGCCCCATTTAAAACATTTGAGATGGGGAGTGGCCATTTTTAGTGATCTGCCACCAGAGGGAGTAAATTTCCAGCGTATTATCAACTCCTCAAGTAGCTCCCCAGAGACATTAAGATGGAAGAGGTTATCATGTTCATAACTCCTAATTTCTAGATATTTTAGAGATGAGGACCGGATGTTAATGTTATTCACCCCTTCGACATCATCTAGGCATAACTTTTTAAGGGAGTTGCAGGAAGACAAGATCTGTTCCACAAAAATCTCTTCAAAAACTCGAACACTTGTTAGTGATAACGATTGAAGCTTTGTGAACCTAGTTGAGGACGGCAGTTGGAGAACCGCTCCATGCAAATGCATTGTTAGAAACCTCAATGATTCACAATGCCAAACACAAAGTGGCATTTTAAATGTCCTTGGAAGAACTATAATGAGGTCAAGATAAAGCACTTCAACATTACACCTTACTGCATCATGCAACCATGTGAGAAAACGATATTCTTGAGAATGCCATTTAAGAAAAATCCAGCGAACGCAAAACTGCACCATCTTCATTCCATTGCGTTGAATCATCCACCTATCAAGAAAATTCTGGAAGTGAAATACTGAAAAATCCTTGAGCCCATATTGCCTGCCGTCAATGGTCAAG
Source organism: Carpinus fangiana (assembly GCA_006937295.1). Classification (NCBI taxonomy): domain Eukaryota; kingdom Viridiplantae; phylum Streptophyta; class Magnoliopsida; order Fagales; family Betulaceae; genus Carpinus; species Carpinus fangiana. The sequence goes on from CM017321.1 coordinate 1,029,977, forward strand.
GATGGAATAGATATGCATAACTCTTGCCACCACTTTGACACTATGCTCAATCGTACAATATCTTCCATCATAAGAAATGAAAGGATGTGATGAGCAATGTGGGCTGGAAGATTGCTGATTCTGTCGCTATTCTCTACTAAACTTCCTTTAGATTGAGACAGAGAAGAACATGCCTCTGGTTTAGGCCGCTTTTCCATGATAATAAAATTTTCCTGTTTCACTGAGAGAAATAAAATGATACATAACTACTTGTAAGGGTTAGAAAAATGTAAAACGAAGCAGCTACTTCTTTTGTAATTTATTGTTATTATATAATCAACAAATTCAGTAGCATTTTTTTCAGTACTAAGTCGCAAACACATCCAATGAGTTTCAAACTCACAACTTAACCTTCCATCTTGTTCTTGTTGACCAAAAGGTGAAATTTGGTCTAGAGCTCATTGATATCATCTACATCACTACTATTATTTTCGTTAAAATTAACACATTTCTTTACAAATAACAAAAGGAGGTGAAACTAGATATGCTGCCAACGAAAACTCTAGAGTAGTCATAAAATATACGATCTAGATAAAGCATAGGAAATTGATGATGCTCATGTAAACAAAGCAATAAAATATATCATCTAGATAAAGCATTGGAAATTGATCATCTAGAGTCAAAAGGCAATATTACCTAACCATGTTCTATTCCATCACTGGGAAACTAACACGAACACCGGTACCATTACCACCAGCAATCCACATACTAATCCATGCTACTATTGTATATGCAAAAGCAATAATTGCTGACGACTGCTAACAGTACTAGAGTGTTACACATAGTAGGCAGCCAAGATTTCACTCCAAGTGAGAGTTATCTTCTTTCCTTTATTCGAGCTCGGGAAACTTTGTAGAAACAAATACTACACAACAAATTAAAATACTAAAACAACAAAAAAATCAAGAAACCAGTGACATGCGGGCCTACAACTGAATTTAGTGAGTTCATTTGACGCCATTAGTGTATTAGAGATAGGAAAACTCATTCTCAACACCAATTGGATCTCGTCCAGCACTTATAGCAACTACACAGCATGGCACAGGAACTTGTGATGAAGAAACGTCATGATCATTGTTGTTGGAAGGTTTATGTATTTCAATTATTATTGTTATTTTTATAGCTAAAGGCTAAAGCTCTTCAATGTAAACTTTCTATCTAATCAGTGAAACACCATTATCATAAAAGTTCTTTAATTCTAGCCTACACAACCATTACCTAATAAAGCATTTTTGGTTTCATTGCTTAAGTTGCTAAAAAAACATATACCTTTTAACAAATAAACATATATAAGAAAGCCAACAGTAAGCAATTATGAAAAAGAGCAAGCAAAATTTCCTATCTCTGTTTTGGCTTAGGTTAAAATGAAACAGATAGCTATTCCATTACAGTACAATGAACAGATAGCAATTCCATTAGAGTACATTCCCCACATAATCCCTTCACTTCCATGCAAAACCTCCTAAACAAATTTAATAAAAATACAAAAGAAGAAGAAGTCACTCTCCATCTTAAGAATGTAAAATACTCCCAAAAGCCAAGTATTAATAGTTGATAGAACATACCTCTTTCAAATGCTGCCGAAGCTGTTGGATCATGGGCTTTTGTAAACTCTGTAATAATCTATTGACTTTGAATCTCCATGAGTATCTTGCAAATTCCAGATCAAGGTTGCACTTACCTTGATGATCATGCAAATCCGCCACTTCAATGGCCTGTGTAGCAAAATAGTATTATACATCAATATCCTTTTGAGAACAACAAATGTTCCTAACGTGCACATCAAAGAGATGGCCAAAATACTATAATTTGATCAATGAATTTATGGTGTCTTCTTTTTCAAAATCGTACTGAATATACATCTTCAAAAAAACCTACAAACAATTCAACAATATAACATTTATTACAATCTTCCTGAATTTTATTCTTTCTATCCGGAATTACCCAAATAAAATGGTCCAAGCGTTCATCTCAAATTAACGTACTTAGGAAATTGTCCACAATTATCCCATAAAGACAACAAAACTACTTATGGCTACAATAATTTCAATACCATAGATGCATAAACACGGACCAGCACCGACAAAACTATACATTTTTGTTTGTTTGCTGAGAAAAACATGGAAAAGAAAAAGGAAATGCAAAATTCAACAAAATTGTCTTATTATGATCATTTTAGCGGAGCTTTTGTTTTCTCAAGCCCCACATCCACATGCTAACAAGTGATAACTAAACATTCAAAATTTCATCCAAATTCATTTCCTGCATTTTCCCAGCAAAGAAACAGAATCCCAGGATTTATTTAAACTGAACACTCATAACCCAACTGTAATTCACTAAACAAACAATATTACTAATCAAAATCAGTAACTACCCTGAACCCAGAAAGGAAAAGGCATAAAAAGGAACACAAACAGAAATTTATAGAACCAAACACTCCCGGCACGAAGAGGGAAAGAATGAGAGCGCCAAACAGACCTGGAATTAAAAATGTAAAGAAAAGAAATGGCGAGGTAGGTTTGTCTGACAAGAGGCACATTTACTTGCACTACTGAATATTTTGAGTTCACTCGGTAAAAATTTGGCCAGAAATGGGTTTTGCCGAGCTTACTATGAATGCTCTTAGATTAGGATTCGAAAGTGGATGATGGAGGGAACGGCGAGAATATCAGATCTGAAGGAAGAAAAAAAAAAAAACCAATCAGATAAACTTTTGGTTGTGTAAAAAGTGAACCTGTAGTTGAGTAGATATGCAAGGACCAATCCAAGCTGCAAAGTTCAAACATAGTAGACAGCAAGCCCAAAATCAATGAATAGATTTTGGGTATTTTATCGGAAAATCAACATCTTCTAGGTGGCAGAGAGTTTCTAAAGCCGCAGACCATTTTCTCGGAAAATCAACAGTTTCCAGCTTCTGTTTGGAACTTTTGCCGTGTTGTATTGCCCAAAATGTCTTGATAGTTGAAATTCTAGTTTTTTTGATGGTTAATGTCGAGATCACCCTTTTATTCCCCCAATTTTGGATTATTTAAAAAACCAAACTTTTTTTTTTTTTCACAATTTGGAAGAATAATCCTGCGTCTCAAATTTATTTTTAGCTAGTTATTTAGATAGGTTATTATTATATATATATATGGAAATATATTCTAACAATAAATATTACCCTCTACTCTATAAGGAAGGAATTGTATTGTATTCACAAAACTATCCTTGTGGGCGTAGCGGTTGGTGCAGCCTTTGTGGTGGTGGTTACTGTGTGCCTATAATCTGTTAGGGGGAGTTGGAAGAGGGCTAGATTATTTGCTAGCGGAAAGTTTTCTCTCTATTTATGTGTCATAGATGAGAAGGATTTTTTCTCACAATTTTTTTGCGATTGTTTGAGAGTATATTGAATTTTTTCAATGGTGGATGAGCTTTCCAGTTTGTGGGCAAATCTTTCACTTGCAGAGGATGAGGACGAAGAACTTGAGATCCAGAAGACCGAAGTGGAAGTGAAAGGGGTAATCAATCGAGGACAACTTTGCATCATTGGAAAACTCTTGTCATAGAGGATCATAAGTAAGGAAACAATCAAAGATACGCTCTTGGGTTGGTGGAGACTAAAGGGTTCTTTTACTTTTAAGATTTTGGGCGGAAATCTTTTTTTGATTGTGTTTGAGAAGGCCGGCCATAAAGCTAAGGTTGGGTCTTTGAAGGCAATCTTTTTTTGGTCGAGGATTTTGATAGGCGTACCTTGCCATCAAAATTCACTTTTGACCAGGCATCATTTTGGGTACGAATGATGAATCTACCCTTGGCATGTATGGGACGTGAGGTCGGACTCAAACTTGGAGCTTCTGCAGGACAGGTGGAGGAGGTGGACACTGAAAAAGATGGAGTCGGATGGGGGGAGTTTTTACGGGTCAAGATTAATATTGATATGTATAAACCCCTCTCTAGAGACCGAATGATAAAGTTTGATGGGAAGTCAACTTTGGTTGGTTTCAAATACGAACACCTACGAAAATTTTGTTTTCACTGTAACGTTATTTGTCATGAGGTGGAGGGATGCCTAAAACGTAGTAAAATGAGGAACCAAGAGGTTAATCAGTTTGGATTATGGCTACGAGCAACCTCTCCAACAAGAAGAGCAGTAAAAGCATATGACCGCCATGCAGAAAATTATGACTCGTCAAGGTATGCTAAGCCTATTCTTGAGGAGGGGCCGAAGCAGTCCGGAGTACAAGGGAAAAAAGATATTGGCCGGAAACGGAGAGTGGCCAAATACGGGGAGAAGAGCTTCGCCGGAGAAAATTCTAGAGGAAACCATAACGTACGGGCCAAGGAGACAAGGTGAAGAAATACAGGCAGAAATTGTGGAGAACGTAATGAAAAAATCCATTTTGAATCACAAATGGAAAAGGAAAGAAATAATGTTGCAACGCTCAGGGAAATTTTGAAAAAATTTCAACTCCTTTCAAAAAGGCGTGGATTCCGTGTAATGAAGGAAAAAACAGTGCAGGGGGATCGGGTGGCGCTCATGCAAGGAAAGTTTCTAAAAATATTTCTAAGGTGTCTCCACGTGACTCCAGAAATGTAGAGGTAATTGAGAGCCCACCTTAGCAGCAGCAGTATGTAACGAATGAAGCTATTTTTCAAACTTCTGGGGGCCATACTCGGGTCCTTTACTGGTAGACATAGAAAAATCTATTAAGGAGACCCATCGAGAGGGGGGCAGTGAAGAGAAAATTCAGAGAAGAGGCTCATGTAACTCCCGTAGGTGAGCTTTCTATTGTGCTTGCAAAAAATAATGATGAAGTCAGTGATGGGTTTGAGTTTGGGGCTGCTAAACGAGGGCGTTTGGGTGATTTTGAAACTGAAATTTCTGATGGATCAGGAATGGCGGAGGCTGGTTTCCAGCCCCGCCAACCGCAATGATCGTTTTAAGTTGGAACTGCTGAGAGCTTGGGAACCTTCGGACAGTTCACGAACTTCGTCGAATGGTGAAGAACAAGAGACCCAATTTGGTTTTCCTCATGGAAACTAAATTACAAAAAAAAAAAAAATGGAGAGTATACAAATGAAAATTGGCTTCGATAACATGTTTGTTGTGGAATGTGTTGGAAAATGCAGAGGTTTGGCACTTTTTTAAGAGGACGGTATTGATATGGAGATCCAAAATTTTAGCCAAAGACACATCAACACAATTGTTCACAACCAACAATTGAATGTTGATTGGAAATTCACCGGATTTTATGGACAACCGGACACCACAAAGCGATTTAAAGCTTGGAATTTACTTAAAATTTTGGCTCAAATTGCACCGGATCCGTGGGTTTGTATAGGGGATTTTAACGAAGTATTGGTGACATCCGAAAAAATGGGGGGGGGGGAACCTACGACAGAAAAGCCTCATGTAGGCTTTTCAACATACCCTTGAGACATGTGAATTAACGGATTTAGGCATTTGTGGGCCTAAATATACTTGGAGTAATTGTCAAGAGGGCGGAGCACTTGTACGGGAAAGACTTGACCGGGGAGTTGCAAACTTAGCATGGAGGAGTTTATTTCCGGAAGCCGAGATTAATGTAGATGCTACCACATGTTTGAACCATGCACCGATAATTTATCACTACTAAGGTATCATGGGCTTTTACGTCTTAGGCCTCCTTTTTCTTTGAGGCGTGTTGGGCTAGAGAGAGGGGAGGGGATATCAGGAGGTGGTAAACTTGGCCTGGGATAGTGACCATACAGGAGATACAAGTTGGAAAAAATTCGATTCAAAATTGAAGGCATGTAGGAAAGGACTTACAACCTGGAGGAAAAATTGGGGTGGAGCCGACCAAGCTTCTATATCCAAACTGCAAAAGAGTCTTTTAAGGCTCCAAACCAGGGAGGATGTGGGGGCAGAAAATGACAAAAAAAATCCAAAAGGATTTGGGACAGTTGCTTAATAAAGAAGAAATTTGGTGGCGTCAACGAGCAAAAGAAGAGTGGCTAAAAGCAGGGGACCGTAATACCAAATTTTTCCATGCATGTGCAAGTGCCAGACGGCAACAGAATTATGTGGGCTGTATCAAAGATGAAAATGGACTGATTTGGGATACTTCGGGGGAGGTGGATGAGGCTTTTGTAAGGTATTTTTCACACCTATTCACAAAGGGACCCAATGGTGATATAGAATTGTGCATTCAACCCATTGCTAGCCATGTGAGTGATGAAATAAACTTGGCACTTGAGAAAGATGTAACTGGAAAGGAGATTGATGTGGCTTTATTCCAAATGGCGCCCCTCAAAGCACTGGGACCGGATGGGTTAAATGCTTATTTTTTCCAAAACAATTGGCCCACCATGATGGAGGAGGTATGTGATGTAATTCGTGATATTTTTAATTCAAGAGTGATGCCTCAAGAATTAAATATGACCCTTGTTGCACTCATACCCAAGTTGAAACAGCCTACTAGTGTCACGGAATTTAGACCTATAAGCTTATGTAATGTAATTTACAAGCTTATCTCAAAGGTCCTAGCAAACCGCCTAAAAACCATTTTACCCCACATTATTGCCCCAACATAGAGTGCTTTTATTTCAGGACGTCTCATCTCTGATAATGTACTTGCGGCGTACAAAACTCTCCATACTATGCATACGGGGATGAAGGGAAAAAAAAAGGGGTTTTATGGCGGTGAAGCTCGACATAAGCAAAGCCTATGATAGGGTGGAATGGGGCTTCCTTAAAGCGGTGATGAAATGTATGGGCTTTGGTGAATAGTAGATTGGGCTAATTATGATGTGCGTTAAAACAGTGAGGTACTCTGTCATTGTGAATAGGTACCCTTGTGGGCTTATTACTCCATCAAGAGTTATCCGACAAGGGGACCCTATATCATCTTATCTTTTTCTTATTTGTGCAGAAGCTCTAAATGCCTTGATTACAAGAGCAAATGAGGAGGGGAAGTTGATAGGAGTCCCTACTTCTAAAAGAGGACTGGCGATTAGTAACTTGTTTTTCACAGATGATAGCCTGTTATTTTGCCGAGCTACTTTAGTCCAATGGAATCACTTGTCTTCCATCTTGCAAGTGTACGAAGAGGTGTCGGGGCAGAAAATGAATGCAAATAAAACTGCAATTTTCTTTAGCAGAAATACCTTAGTGTCTGACAAAGATCAAATTCAAAAGGTAGCTGGGGTCCCTACAAATCAGAGTTACAACACTTATTTGGGGCTGCCCGCCCTTGTGGAAAGGTCAAGAACAAAGGCTTTCAAAGGTATTACAGAAAAGGTATGGAAGCAGCTTCAGGATTATAAGAACAAATTCCTATCCCAAGCCGGCAATGAGATCCTCCTAAAAGCGGTAATACAGGCAATCCCTACTTATTGTATGGGTGTTTTTATGCTTCCAAAGGTGTTGTGCGCGGATATTAATTCGATGATGGCAAAATTTTTCTGAGGCCATAAGGACAAGGACAAACGTATCCATTGGAAGAGTTGGAGTAGTTTGAGCTTCTCTAAAGCTCAAGGAGGTATGGGATTCCGTGACTTGTCTTGTTTTAATAAATCTTTGTTAGCTAAGCAATTATGGCGCCTTTGGAAAACACTGAAGAGTTTAATAGCTAGGATTATGAAGGCCAAATACTTTTCGGATTGTTTGGTCCTTGAAGCTCCTCTTGGGAAGAAACCATCTTTTGCGTGGAGGAGTATCCATAGCTCAATGGATCTACTTCGAGAGGGATTGGTATGGAGAGTAGGTAATGGGAAAACAATTCGAATATGGAAGGATAGATGGTTAAATACCCTGACCACTTACCAAGTGCAATCACCTCCAAAAATTCTTGCTAACAACGCAACGGTAAGCCATCTTATTGATGCCGCCACGAAATGGTGGGATTTACAATTATTGGAAAGGATTTTTTTCAAAGGAAGAAAGGGTGGCTACTCAATCTCTTCCGATTAGTGCAACAGACCAAGCGGATGTACAAATTTGGCGGGGGGCGAAAAACAGAGTTTTTTCTGTAAGTAGTGCTTATCATATCTTAAAAGAGTATGAAATGGAGCAAGAAGCAGGGGGATCATCTTGTAGTCTCAAGAGTTCAATCTGGAAAAGCATATGGCAACTCCAAATACCAAATGCGGAGAAGCATTTCCTTTGGCGGGCTTGTTGTGAAATCCTTCCCACGAGAGACAATCTTTACAAGAGAAGAATTCTCTCGGACCCCAGCTGCCCAATATGTGAAAGGGAGCCTAAAACCACTTTTCATGCATTATGGCAATGCCCCTTAGCGAGAGATGTTTGGAGTGCAGGGGGAAACTGTTCCAAAAGAGCGGGTTTGCTTGACCCGATTTTATGCAGGTGGTGGACAGAATGCTTAGCAGAGGTGATCGTGATGAAGTTGCCCAGTTTGTGTGTATAACTAGGCGCATTTGGCTTAGGTGTAATGGCCTTATACATAAGGGGTCCTTCCTCCACCCAAATCGACTTGTCCAGCAAGCGGTTCAAACAGTGGAACAATTCCAAACTATTCTGGCTGAGAAACAAGCAATGCTGCCCTCAAATGGCGAACAGCAACCAATTCATTGGATGGCGCCACCCCCTGGATGTCTTAAGGCAAACTGGGATGCGGGGTTTGACAGACAGAATGGACGATTGGGGATGTGAGTAATCATACGGGATCAGCAAGGGAAAATGTGGGCCTCAAAATGTCAAATGAAGGAAGGACTACTGGATGCTACCACTGTAGAGGCATTGGCTGCTCTTATGGCTGCCGAGTTGTGAGTGGAGATGGGGATCAGTAGAGTTCAGTTAGAGGGGGATGCGAAGAACGTCGTTTTAACGGTGATCTCAGCAGAACCTGATGATAACAGCAAAGGACAAGTCATGGCAGACATTAGAACAACCTTACGAGCGGTGCCTTGGTGGGAGATGAAACATACTCGTCGAGATGCCAATTGTGCAGCCCATGTGCTTGCTGAACTGGCGGTGAGACAGAGTGTTAACAGGGTGTGGTTTTCCAACCCACCAGATTGTATTAGTGAGACCTGAGAGCAGATACTTCTGCTTTGTATGTTTCTTCATAAGTTGCAATAAAATGCACTTTTTCTAAAAAAAAAAAAAAAACCATCCTTGTGACTTAAGCCATGATCACATGATACTAAAGGGGCTCATTAATACTAGGACAGATCTTTATAGCAGTATCACATTTGAAAGCATAACTAGTTGATGCCATCAACTTCTGCCCCCCATATCAGGGAGATTTGCATTGGAATATCTATCTATCTAAACTGATCCGGATCCTCGACAATAGTGATAAAATTGTCTAGGGATTTTTTTTCAAATCCTCACTATCTATTCTTATCCAACAGCCAGAAACCCGCCACGTGTCCCACTTAATATAAAATCATAAAATATTATTATTTTTTAACAAATAATTATTAAAAAATATGAGGTGGCCGACCACCCCAACTCAGCCTTGGGGGTGGCTCCAAGGGGTTGATCGGCCACCCCCTAGGGCCAAACCCTAGGGGGTGGCCGAACCAACCCTTGGGACCATGAGAGTGGCCGGAGCCACCCTCAACTGGTCTTTGGGGGTGGTCAAAGCCACCCCTAGGGCTGAGCTAGGGTGGCCGGCCACCCCATATTTTTTTAATAATTATTTGTATTTTTTAATAATTATTTTTTAAATAATAATAATTTATTATTTTATATTATGTGGGACACGTGGCGGGTTTTTGGCTGTTGGATAAGAATGGATGGTGAGGATTTGAAAAAAAAATCTCTAGGCAATTTTATCACTATTGCCGGGAATTCCTTATTATTAGAAATAAGCTTATAACTCGCACAATGCATGATATTTTTCATTATAATTTAATGTTAAAATTTAAACACATTATTTTTCATTATAAGTTAAAAAGACGTATAAAAATATATCTTACCTATTTAAATAAAAAAAATGAATCTTTATTCCTATAAGTATATATGATTTAAAATAAATAGTATAAAAAAAAAATAGCAATGACATATAGAGTATATTGAAATATAATTAACAAAACTAATGACACTAATTAATGACCATTTTTTTTAAAGAAAAAACCGGTTTTATATATATATAAGTCTTCTTTTTTTGAGAATCTTAAACATATTAGTACATAATAATTTGATTTTTATTATTTGTTTCTTTATTTGATTCGGATATTAATAATAATTCATTTATTGAATAATTTAAATATGAAAAACTCTTAAAGTATAATTAACACAATTAATGACCGATTTTTTAAGAAAAAACCGATTCACTCTTAAAAAATCGGTTAATAAATTATGCCTTAAAAAACCAGTTTAACCTTTAAAAAAATAAGTTCACGCCATATGTCGCAATATTAAGGTACTTCTAAGAGTGATTCGGCTCTTTATATATATGTGTGTATGTGTATATATATATATATATATGATATGATTCGGACATAATAGAAAGTATTTAATTAACCAAGTGCGTTATCGCTAATCAAAATTCTTGGGAACATGAATTTTTTTTTTTTTTTTTGGTTGGAAAAATAATGACTTTTCATTTCTGATGATAAGTGGAAACAACTGGAACCGAAAGGTTCTAACTATCTAGAGCATTGAGCTCTAACAAGACAATAGTTGAAATACATTCCGGCAAATCATCGATCCAAATTCTAGCATTTGGTTGATTTAGGCTTTCTTTAGCAAGTCCATGGGCTGCTCGATTTGCATCTTTCCTTACATGATACACCAACCAGCTCCTGCGAGTGCCAAGAAGGAATTTAACGTCGTTTACAATATGCCCATATGATCTTCGATTAATCCCCTCCTTCATTGCTTGCACTACCTGTAGAGAGTCCCCCTCTAGAATGGCGTCTTGTATTTCCTGCTCTATGCAAAACTCCACTGTTGCTAATGCAGCTAGAGCTTTGCCTACTACAGGTGAATGGCTGCCCTCATCTTCATACATTTTGCAGCACATACATACCCATTATGATTTCTGATAATTGCTCCAAAGCCCATCCACTGCTGTGCATTATCAAAAGCTGCGTCCAATTGATTTTATACCTCTCAAAAGGAGGCTTGCTCCATTTTGCTATGGTCGTCGTGTTACCCAACCCGTCATTACCGCCCTCTGTAGCTGTCAAGAAGGATTGCATCGTTTCCACCGCTTCACAGACTAGGCGATTTGGGTGTAGGAAGTCTCCCCCGTGTACCACTGAATTACGTCTTGCCCATATCTGTTTCACAATCAAAGCAAATAGATTTAGATCTTCCCTTGTACACCGATCAGCAAAAGCCTCCAGGACTTCCAGAAATGAGTCATAGCAACCTTGACTCTTGAATTTTCCGTCCACAAGCACTCCACACATCTGCTGCTGACGAGCATTCCCACAAAATGTGACAAATTGTCTCTGTCTCCGTTTGGCAAAAAACACATTTATCCTCCCTTAAGACACCCCTTTTTACAGAGGTTCTCTTTTGTAGGTAAAATATTTTTGCATGCCCGCCATAAGAAAACCTTTACAGCATTAGGAATCGCCAAATTCCATAAGGTCTTCCAAAGGAGATCATACCCTGAGCGTCTTGACCCTTCTCCATACCTCATAGCTTGTTTCTCCATTTCCAAATGGTAAGCACTGTGCACAGTGAAGGATCCCGTAGCTACTGGCCGCCAAGTAATACAATCTGGCTGCCCATACCTACTCAAGGGTAAATTACAGATTAGACCCACTTCTTGTTCATTGAAAATCTCCTTAATAAGCGGAATATTCCAGCTTCGTGTCTGAGTTTCTATCAGCTCCTCGACTTTTGCATCGATCGACAACATAGATGAATGAGATTGAATTACGTACGTAGTTGGTCCAAGGATCCACTTATCTCCCCGTATTTTTATAGTTTTCTCGTCTCCAACTCGCCACTGCAATCCCTCCTTTAGTAAATCTCTAGCTGCAAGGATGCTTCACCAAACAAAAGAAGGTCGGCTCCCTGTTTTGTCTTCTAGAAAAGAACCCCCTTTATAATACTTGGCTTCCAAAATCCTTCCTACCAAACTGTTAGGATCTTGCACCAATCTCCATCATTGTTTTGCTAGGGGCGCTTTATTGAAAGCATAGAGATCACGGAATCCCATCCCTCCATTGCTCTTTGCCAACCCCATTTTTGCCCAACTCATCCAATGAATTTTCTTATCATTTTCCTTGTGTCCCCACCAAAACTTCTGCATTAAAGCGTTAATTTCCCGACACAACTCCTTAGCAATAGAAATACACTCATACAATAGGTTGGTGTGGCTTGAATGATAGCTTTCAATAACACCTCATTTCCGACTTGAGAGAAGAAATTATTCTTCCAGTCATTCACCTTCTTTTTAACTTTCTCCACATTGATTTGGAATTCCCGAATTCTGGATTTCCCAACAAGAGCTGGCAAACCCAAGTAGTGATCATACCGTGTCGATGCCGGAACTCCAATCAAATTCAGCAACACTGTACGAGTACCCGTGGTAGTATTGCGGCTGAAAAATACCGAGGTCTTGTCTTTATTTAGCCTTTGACCCGATGCCCTTTCATAAACATCCAAAATGCCTATCAATACCTGTCATTCAGACACTGAAGCCTTGCAAAACAACAAACTATCATCAACAAAAAATAAATGATTTAATCTAGGTCCTTTCAAAGATGTCGGAACACCTCGAAGTAACCTCAAATTGTGAACCTTAAGACACAGCACATGGTTCTTCGATCCGTTCTAGAATGTGGAAAAACTCCAAGTACGGGGGCCTCCACGAGCTAGAAACATGTTCAAGACTTAATGCACAATAACGTAAACACTTTAAGTTTCCCAAAAAACAGTTATCTGGAGCAAATCCGCCCCATTTAAAACATTTGAGATGAGGAGTAGACATTTTTAGTGATCTGCCACCAGAGGGAGTAAATTTCCAGTGTATTATCAACACCTCAAGTAGCTCCCCAAAGACATTAAGATGGAAGAGGTCATCACGTTCATAACTCCTAATTCCTAAACATTTTGAGATGAGGACCGGATGTTAATGTTATTCAGCCCTTTGACATCATCTAGGCATAACTGTTTAAGGGAGTTGCAGGAAGACAAGATCTGTTCCACAAAAATCTCTTCAAGAACTCGAACACTTGTTAGTGATAACGATTGAAGCTTCGTGAACCTAGTTGAGGACGGCAATTGGAGAACCACTCCATGCAAATGCATTGTTAGAAACCTCAACGATTCACAATGCAAAACACAAAGTGGCATTTTAAATGTCCTTGGAAGAACTATAAGGAGGTCAAGATAAAGCACTTCAACATTGCACCTTACTGCATCATGCACCCATGTGAGAAAACGATATTCTTGAGAATGCCATTTAAGAAAAGTCCAGCGAACCCAAAACTGCACCATCTTCATTTCATTACGTTGAATCATCCACCTATCAAGAAAATTCTGGAAGTGAAATACTGAAAAATCCTTGAGCCCATATTGCTTGCTGTCAATGGTCAAGGACGGAATAGATATGCATAACTCTTGCCACCACTTTGACACTATGCTCAATCGTACAATATCTTCCATCATAAGAAATGAAAGGATGTGATGAGCAATGTGGGCTGGAAGATTGCTGATTCTGTCGCTATTCTCTACTAAACTTCCTTTAGATTGAGACAGAGAAGAACATGCCTCTGGTTTAGGCCGCTTTTCCATGATAATAAAATTTTCCTGTTTCACTGAGAGAAATAAAATGATACATAACTACTTGTAAGGGTTAGAAAAATGTAAAACGAAGCAGCTACTTCTTTTGTAATTTATTGTTATTATATAATCAACAAATTCAGTAGCATTTTTTTCAGTACTAAGTCGCAAACACATCCAATGAGTTTCAAACTCACAACTTAACCTTCCATCTTGTTCTTGTTGACCAAAAGGTGAAATTTGGTCTAGAGCTCATTGATATCATCTACATCACTACTATTATTTTCGTTAAAATTAACACATTTCTTTACAAATAACAAAAGGAGGTGAAACTAGATATGCTGCCAACAAAAACTCTAGAGTAGTCATAAAATATACGATCTAGATAAAGCATAGGAAATTGATGATGCTCATGTAAACAAAGCAATAAAATATATCATCTAGATAAAGCATTGGAAATTGATCATCTAGAGTCAAAAGGCAATAATACCTAACCTTGTTCTATTCCATCACTGGGAAACTAACACGAACACTGGTACCATTACCACCAGCAATCCACATATTAATCCATGCTACTATTGTATATGCAAAAGCAATAATTGCTGACGACTGCTAACTGTACTAGAGTGTTACACATAGTAGGCAGCTAAGATTTCACTCCAAGTGAGAGTTATCTTCTTTCCTTTATTCGAGCTGGGGAAACTTTGTAGAAACAAATACCACACAACAAAAAAATAAAGAAACCAGTGACATGCAGGCCTACAACTGAATTTAGTGAGTTCATTTGATGCCATTAGTGTATTAGAGATAGGAAAACTCATTCTCAACACCAATTGGATCTCGTCCAGCACTTATAGCAACTACACAGCGTGGCATAGGAACTTGTGATGAAGAAATGTCATGATCATTGTTGTTGGAAGGTTTATGTATTTCAATTATTATTGTTATTTTTATAGCTAAAGCTCTTCAATGTAAACTTTCTATCTAATTAGTGAAACACCATAATCATTAAAGTTCTTTAATTCTAGCCTACACAACAATTACCTAATAAAGCATTTTTCGTTTCATTGCTTAAGGTGCTAAAAACACAGATACCTTTTAACAAATAAACATATATAAGAAATACAAGAGTATGCAATTATGGAAAAGAGCAAGTAACATTTCCTGTCTCTGTTTTGGCTTAGGTTAAAATGAAACAGATAGCTATTCCATTAGAGTACAATGAACAGATAGCAATTCCATTAGAGTACATTCCCCACATAATCCCCTCACTTCCACGCAAAACCTCCAAAACAAATTTTATAAAAATACAAAAGAAGAAGAAGTCACTCTCCACCATAAGAATGTAAAATACTCCCAAAAGCCAAGTATTAATAGTTGATAGAACATACCTCTTTCAAATGCTGCCGAAGCTGTTGGATCGTGGGCTTTTGTAAACTCTGTAATAATCTATTGACTTTGAATCTCCACGAGTATCTTGCAAATTCCAGATCAAGGTTGCACTTACCTTGATGATCATACAAATCTGCCACTTCAATGGCCTGTGTAGCAAAATAGTATTATACATCAATATCCTTTTGAGAACAACAAATGTTTCTAACGTGCACATCAAAAAGACGGCCAAAAATTATTAGTTTTACGCATGACAACCTCAAACACGCTCCTGCTACAGTAAAAAAAGCTTTGTTCTCTCTCTTCAGTATTTTTCAAATTTTTTCAAATCTCTCCCAGATCTCGCTGCCTCCGGCGACCATGTAAGCTCGATACCCTCTCCCTCATCCTCCTTCACTCTTGCACTCTCTCTCCGGTGAAGGATATCGATGATTTTTCTTGGATAAAGTTAGGGGTCCTATTCTCTAGTGGCGGTGTGTATGAACACGTCCCGCTAGAGTTCGGTTTCTCATTCGTGGGAGGCACTCGCTTAGCGTCAGATGGAGCACTGATTTTCGGCGGAAGCTAATTTTCCTTTTCGGTGAAGACGGGTAATTCGGTACTTTGTTTGGAGGAAAAGAGAAAGGGACTCGGTGGGTTAATTTCTCTGGGGATCAAGTGCTCGGAATGGTTAGCAAACACGGTGGAGGAGGCGCTGGAGGTTTAGAGGAAGGAAGATTTTGCTAGGTCTTTCCGTGATGAGGTGAGGGTTTTGCAGGTTCGAATGGGAAGTAACAAGGCGGGCTGTTTCTTAGAGGCGGCTGCCTCCGTCAAGGGTGGTCGAAAAGGGGTAATTAGGCTCCCTGAGGGCCGCGGAGGGTGGGGCAAATGCGTTTTAGTGGGCTTAACTTGAGGCCCAGACTTTTTGGATGCTGACTCTTGGCTCAAGTCGAACACTAGCGTCAATTGGGTTTTGGGTTCTGATTCGGGTCAGGGGGAGGCTCCATTGGAGACGACGCCGGTGGTGAGTACGGTAGAGTCTTCTAGCCCTGTTATCTCGGATGACGACGTGTTTATGGGATCTGTAGCAGGTCTGAAGAGGCGGTCTTTGCAGCGCCGTCAGGTATGGTTGCTGATTCCTCTCCTGCGAAGAGCATGCTCCGGCGCAGGTTTCTTAGGTCTGTGTCTTCATCGCCGCCTGAGGAGGATGTTGGGCTGGCGCTAGGGTTTGCTGAGTCTAGTTCTACACGGGAGGTTTCGTCTGAGTCAGACGAGGCCGTGCCGGAGAAGGATCCGGATCTAGACCGGTTCCAGGTGGTGGTCTTTCAGATGAGCAGAGGGAAGACTGTAATCGTGTTTTCCTTGAGATGTTTCCAGATTCGGCTTCTTGTTCGCAGGGGCTGATTCCAACATGACTATGGAAAACAGTCTGACCATTCCGCAGTGGTGGCTGCTTGAGTGGTTGAGGGGTCAAGTTAAGCACGATGAGGCGCAACTGGCGTATTTGATGGGCGTGGAAGAGGAGGCGCTTCAGTTAAATAAGGTCGCTATCCCCCCTGGTGCGGTTGAGGGGTCTGAGTTGATGCAGTCGAAGCTAATGCAAGTGGTGATCAGGGCTTTTGGGAAGTAGGGCTTGTTTTATGGGTTCTAGGTTTTTCTGTAGGGCTTGTTTTTTGGGTTGTAGTCTCTTTAGGTGGGTCTATTGGGGTCTCTTGTGGGTGCTCCGTGAGAGCTCTGGTTTTTTCTTGGGTGCATTTAGGCGCTCTTTGTTATACCTCTAGTGTAATTGGGCTGCTTTAAATTTGCGCTTTTTTTATATATACAACATTACTTTAAAAAAAAAAAAAAGACGGCCAAAATACTATAATTTGATCAATGAAACTATGGTGTCTTCTTTTTCAAAATCATACTGAACATACATCTTCAAAAAACCTACAAACAATTCAACAATATAACATTTATTCCAATCTTCCTGAATTTTACTCTTTCTATCCAGAATCACCCAAATAAAATGGTCCAAGCGAATAAAATCAGAATTCATCTCAAATTAACGTACTTAGGAAATTGTCCACAATTATCCCATAAAGACAACAAAACTACTTATGGCTACAATAATTTCAATACCATAGATGCATAAACATGGACCAGCACCGACAAAACTATACCTTTTTGTTTGTTTGCTGAGAAAAACATGGAAAAGAAAAAGGAAACGCAAAATTCAACAAAATTGTCTTATTATTATCATTTTAGCGGAACTTTGTTTTCTCAACACCCACATGCTAAAGAGGGCAATGGCGAAGCCAGACAATTCATATTGGGGGTGCCGCTAAAATTTTTTTGGCGTCCTAAAAATTTGGTAATTCACATAATATATGCATTACAAAAAAATATCTATAAAAGTTCATAAGTATGTGCTCAAACTGATATATTAGAAATGTAACATATTGGCACTATATCAAAAAGACAGAAATACAAAAAAAAAAAGTGTCTAGAACTACACTTTATGGTCTCTTAGGACTTCGAAGGATGTTCTTCATCTTGAACCCTTGGAGATTTAAGATGACGCTCATTGAGATTTGAAGTTTCGGCATTAAAATCCAACGGTGTATTAATTTCCGAAATGTATGCTTCTTTCTTTTTGAAAAATGAATTAATAGTTTTAAACTTTGACATAATTCATGAACCTAAAATTTTTAAGTTAAATCACGACCTAAGAGACAATCAAAGTTTATAAGATAGATGATCGAATTACCAATATACATTACAGAACAAATTCAACTATTTATAATGGGTACCACTAACATGTTAACAACAATATAATTTGATCAACGCCTAAAGAGGCTACACAATATCATAACACGACAACAACAATATAACACTTCTGGGATAAAAAAAGTAAGCAGATTCTTACACTCTAAAACAAAAAAGTCCATACTTAGCAGTTCATGACCACATGAAATTAAAAAAAAAAAAAAAAAATGCCAATAAAGAAGGGGACCAGAAATCTTGGGATACCTCAGTGTCGTTGGTAAAAATCCAGCCCCCAATCAGTTTCTGGCCACCTATTTTCTGCCCTGAAAAGTCGTGACACACATTTAAATTATAAACAATTTTTGGGTGCTCTTATTTCATTAAGGGGAAAAAAAAATCAAGATTAAATGCACAAAATTAACCCTAAATCAATTTTAAGGGAACAAAGAATGCAAAACCCACCTGATATCAGATCTCCAGACCTTGGCTTGGAGTTGGAGTTGAAGCGTCTGAGTGTGAGAGAGAGCGTTTGAGAGGGACTGAGGGAGAGAGAGGGAGAAGAGAAAGGGAGAGAAGAGGCGTGAGAAAGTGAGGAAAAAAAATTATTATTATTATTTCTTAAATAGCTTTTGGAGGAGCATGCGGCAAATGGACAAATGGGAGCATGTGAGAAATGAGAAAGAGTACGAAGAAGAAAACAAAAGGATGAGAAAAGAAAGAATAAAAAAAATTTAAAAAACAAAAAAAAAATGAAAGAAAAACTGACGAGCGTCTGTCGTCTGAGAACCGAGATAGAAAGAAAGAGAGAGAGTCTTTGGGGCCTAGGGTGCCATATGTGGCTCCGCCACTGAACAAGGAACATTCAAAATTTCATCCAAATTTCTTTCTTGCATTTTCCCAGCAAAGAAACAGAATCTCAGGATTTCTTTAAACTGAACACTCATAACCCAACTGTAATTCACTAAACAAACAATATTGCTAATCAAAATCAATAACTACCCTGAACCCAGAAATGAAAAGGCATAAAAAGGAACACAAACAGAAATTTATAGAACCAAACAAAGTATCTATGGAAAAAAATAATAATAATAATAAAATAAATAAAAAAACCAATCAGTTAAACTTTTGGCTATGTAAAAAATTGAACCTGTAGTTGAATAGATATGCAAGGACCAATCCAAGCTGCAAAGTTCAAACATAGTAGACAGCTAGCCCAAAATCAATGGATAGATTTTGGGCATTTTCTCGGAAAATCAACATTTTCTAGGTGGCAGAGAGTTTCTAAAGCAGCAGACCATTTTCTCGGAAAATCAACAGTTTCCAGCTTCTGTTTGAACTTTTGCCATGTTACATTGCCCAAAATGTCTCGATAGTTGAACTAGTAAGGTTGAATCGATTAGACCTTGAAGTTCTAGTGTTTTTCATGGTTAATCTCGAGATCTCCCTTTTATTCCCCCAATTTTGGATTATTTAAAAAACTAAACTTTTTTATTTTCATAATTTGGAAGAATAATCATGCGTCTCAAATTTATTTTTAGCTAGATATTTAGATAGGGTATTATTAGGAAAATGCTAGGGGTTCTCTCCATAGTATAATTCTGGCGTTCTCCCAATCTAACGTAAAACATTATTTAAGAAAAAATAAAATTATAGTAGCCTCCACCACCGATTTTTTTAGGCATTAGCATAAAATTTGAGGTATTAGCATCAAATTTTAGCATTAGTACCAAAATTGAGGCATTAACACTAAATTTATGATGATCAAATCTATTTTGGGTGATACCATCCCTAAATGATTAACTTTTCACCCTTAAGTTTTAGTTTTGAATCAAAAAACAAGTTTTAAAGCATTATAACATAACTATTAACTCATAAAAATTAATCTGTTGGGAAAAAAATGGTATTACAATTTTATTTTTTCTTAAATCGTGTTCTATATAAGACTGAGAGAACACTATGANCCATTTTTGGTGATACCATCCCTAAAGGATTAACTTTTCACCCTTAAGTTTTAGTTTTGAATCAAAAAACAAGTTTTAAAGCATTATAACATAACTATTAACTCATAAAAATTAATCTGTTGGGAAAAAAATGGTATTACAATTTTATTTTTTCTTAAATCGTGTTCTATATAAGACTGAGAGAACACTATGAGAAGAACCCCTAGCAAACCCCGTATTATTATTGAACTAATTAATTTGGCAGTCCAACAAAATATTTAATTAAAAAAAATGAATTATAAAAATAAAATTTGAACTCTAAACTTTTATCCTAATACCAAATTAAATCACTATAAAAATATTAAATTTAATTATTATTCTAACACGTATGACTCTTACAAAATATAAATTCTACTCTTTTAGTAAATCACTATAAAAATATTAAATTTAATTATTATTCTAACGGGTATGACTGTTACAAAATATAAATTTTACTCTTTTAGTTTCATATGAGTTGATAAAACTGCATCACATTGCTTTTTTATTTTTATTTTTTTCTGTTCAATACTGAGAAAAAGGAAAAACAAAAGAAATTGGTCATCTCTATTTCATTTAAAAGTGAAATGACAATAGTACCCCTTTTAAAGTAAAAGATTGGCTAACAACATTTGTTATAATATATTTCCATATATATATATATATGTTTATGATTACAATCAAATCATAATTTCATATCAAATTCTTGTGATTGATTATCAAATCCTCATAATTTATAATCAAATCTTTGTGATTTGATTACCTTATTTGTATTGTATTCACATATATATATATATGGAAAATATTTTCTAACAATATTACCCTCACTCTAGAAGGAATTGTATTGTATTCACAAAACTACCCTTGTTAGTTGTTACTTTAAGTTTAAGTCATGATCGCATGATACTAAAGGGGCCCAATAAAAGGTCAAAAAAATAAGGCACCCACCTTCGTAAACATGAATAGTAACCACACACTAAGCATGCCATAGTTTTGGATAGCAAGACACAAACCTAGTGTGAAGTCGGTTTTCTTGTGACATTTACAACTTAATTTATCTACCAATCAAACGAACAAAATACGGTGGCCATCTTTTAATGCTATGTGATAACTTGGTCGGTTGATCCATCAAGCATTAATTAAATAATAATAATCTATCTTTTCTATCGGTTTGAGATGAGATAGATGGTTCAACAAAAAAAATATTACTAGTTTAACATAATATCATAATATCATAATCAAATTCTTGAGCTCGTGTTGTTTGGTCCCACTTGTGAGATTAGTGTTCAAGTATTTAATTAAGTGTGTTATCTCTAATCAAAATTCTTGCAAACATGAATTTATTTTAAAGACAAAGGCACAAAAGAGAGGAATTTGGAAAACGTACACATAACATACCTCTTCAAACTAGCATTTGATTTGTAATATTTTAATGTTATAATAAAAATGAAATGAATAAATTCATAATGCATCGTGCGTGCCAAATGTTTGTTGCATGTTTGTAGCTTATGAAAGCAAAAGATCACCCACCCTCCTCCCCCCTTTGGGAAAAGATCCGAAAGCGACGGGAGGTGTATTAAAGTTTCAAAAGCAATTCAAAGGGAGCCTCTTACACTCATCATATGGACTATTTATATAATATAAGTAATAATTAATCAAGTTCAAAGGTGTTTCCTTATTATGATCTCAAGCAACTCTTTATGTCATTGCTTGAGTCCCATCCTTTATGATCAATCCATTTTATAAAAAGGGTGCTGCCCCTTTTCATAAACGAGTTCCATACCATATATACTTTTTGGCCCATTTAAGCATTCTATCAATTTCCTCTATATATGTCCCATGCACTCATTAACAGTCACCTTCACACATGCAATCTTTATATTGAGATTTGACTAAACTTATGATTATATATGTCTATTAGTTATGATGACCAGTCCAAGTTATCAATTTAGTAGACCCATTTGGAGATTTGGTTAAAATAATATCCCATTGAGCCCTAGAGAGAGAGAAGACTAGGGTCAATGATTAGGTTGTTGGATGGGCTTGATCAAACCGGGAAACATGTGCTACAATGAATATTAATTCTATTAATTCTATTAATTTTAAGTGAAATTGAGACGATATATGGATGGGCAAAACTAAAATTTTAAAGGACTTTCTAAAAATTTGGGAGGATATATATTGCCTCTAGCCCCAAGGATAGTTCCTTCCTGATTTTACAGTTTATATTTTATTTATTACATTTAACAGTACTGTGTATGTGGTGCCATATCGTTTCTAAATTTGGAATAATGTTACAATATACGCACCATTAAAAATATAAAATTTAGTATGGACGATAAAATGAATTCTTTTGGATTCTAATTCGGATAAAAACGGGGTGGTTTGTTGGCAAATTTAGAGTGGGGGTTGATAAAACAAGCTTTAAAGCTTAAAGAACAAAAAGAAAGATGCAAAGGTAGCTAGCAAGGAGACGTAATTTTCAATTTTCAAAAGAAGAGAAGCAAACAAGAATCCTTTTGCAAAAACAAGAGTGCCCCCACGAGCAATTTAATGACGACAATACCCATGTAAAGTTTAGAAGATTTTTGAAGTCCCAATGGGATAATCCACAAAGCAAAGCACTTTCCTTCCGATAAAAAAATCATTCTGCTCTTTCCTTTTCATAAACATGAAATTTACCAAGTCCACGGGCAACCTCAAATTTAGCTTCCAACCACGGGTAACCTATTATGCTTGCTTGTCAAATTTACATGACATGTAAATTCGATACAAAATTAACAAATTAGAGTTAAAGGATCTGACACTTAAGTATCAACAGTTGAAGACATTTAGCAAATTATGGCGAAATCTGATAACAGCAAAGAATGAACTGCGAAAAATAGTACATACGAGAAATATAAGATTAAATTAAAGAAACCTTTCTTAATTAACTGAAAATATTTTTGGTTTGTTTTTTATCACCTATTAATCGATAGAGGACACTAGAAGAAGAAGAAAAAAAAAAAAAAAATCAGTGGTAGTTGGACAGCTGTCTGCAATCTTGCATTATTGTTGTCAAACATGTACTTCACAATTATATGTACACTGTGACTTTTTTTAAATATATATAAAAGTAAAATAAAAATTATAAGTAGTTTGACCCTTGGGCCGACAAAAAGCATTTTTCTTATGGGTAAGCTTAAGTTTCATTAATTTAATAGAAGCAAGATACCCACAGGACCCAACAAGTTTTCCACAATTGATACGGTGTTAAATAAATAAATAAATAAGCTAGATAAATTAGTAATTTTTTCGCATACCAATTGAGAAAGGACTTATATTTTTTTAAAAATTAGGTTGAGATAATTTTTTTAAATCCAGTTTATAAAACTATTATGTGTTTTTTAACGAGTTAGGAGCATATATATATATATATATATTTTTAATTTAGTTATTGAGGTGTTTGGGCTTTCACTGTGCCTATTTTTTTAGCTTATTTTAAAAATAGTTTTGAGCCAAAGTGTTATAAAAAAAATATAAATATGATGAAATCACATTTCTAATTCGTATTTAAAATGAAACTGTTTTGGTGTTTAACACCAAAACGACTTCATTTTAATGTTACATATAAAATATAGAATATATATTATATTATTATATAAGGATAGGCGGTTAGTAGTTATTAACCGCTTTTACTAATTGCAATTAGTGGTTAGTGATTTTTATAACTACCTATCAAAGCGATTTGCGGTTGCAAGGCAGTTATAACTGCCCCATTTGTACACCCTAAAGATAAACAGTTTAATGGTAAAAAAAAAAAAATTGTTGGAATTTATATTTTACAAAATTCAGCTTATATCACTTGACTTATCCCAGGAGATTTTGTATATTATAAACACTTAAGCTTTTAACATCCTACTTGAGCTATTAAGTAGATTAAATTAAGAGTAATAATTTGATTTGTTAGTTGTTTGTCTGTACAAGGAAATATTCCCCCACTGTGTAGCCCTTTTTATGAACCTTGGTGAGGCATCAATTTCACCACCGATCTTCTGGAAGAGCGGATTGCCAACATTGCCCTCCAGAGTATCCTATTGACTCAAGTGTCCGCCGACAGGGAGGGATCCTATGAAATTTAACCATCTTTGTCCTATATGCATCTGTTTGACAAGTGGTAAAAAAATTTGATTCATTTAAGTGTTGAGTGAGACATTTGCTTTTGATAACTCAGGCCTGATTGGCTTGATCACCGTCAGATTTGATGAAACAGTAGGGCCCATATTGGTAGCATTGATGTGGATTGTAGATCTACCACTCGTTATAGGAGTAAAAAACACAAAAATGAATGGGTCCCAATCCCATTTTTACGACCCAGATTCAATGTAGTTGCCAGAAATAAAGAAAAAAAAAAAAAAAAAAAAATTAAAGATTCATCTGGCCAGCAGATCTGGGCTGTAGGTCCATCATCAACCCACAACACTAACCTCCTAATGGGACCAATCGGATGAGTTCGATCGTGACACATGATGAAGAAGAATAACTGGTTTTGAGTTGAGGATAAAATTCCCACAACTCTTCTTCTTCTTCTTCTTCTCTTTAAAAAAAAAAAAAAAAAAAAAAAAGAGTTAAAGAATATTTAATTATTTTCTTAACAAATATATCCCATCAATTTATTTTCCTTTTTAATTATATGTTTGAATTTAAGTATTTTGATGGGACATTTTTAAATGATAAGACATTGTTTAGATGATATCAGGAAGGTGACTGGTATTGAACTGTTTGATGGGATGAAAT
This sequence comes from Carpinus fangiana, assembly GCA_006937295.1. NCBI lineage: Eukaryota > Viridiplantae > Streptophyta > Magnoliopsida > Fagales > Betulaceae > Carpinus > Carpinus fangiana. The sequence continues at coordinate 1,054,568 of CM017321.1, forward strand.
ATCAAATCACAATGCACTTTTTCTCATGGACCTCTCAATCACCTCTATATTAATAATATTTTCTACAAAACATTGACAATAAATAAAAGAAAAAAAAATTAATTTAGAGATACAAATTATATGAACTTAAATATTATCCATTTGAATGAGAATTAGTGAGATTTTTTTTTTTGTTCGTTAATATGTGTTTTGGGTAGTTATTATTATTATTAAAAAAATTTATGAAATAATGATATAAAGATAAAAATCATATTTTGTATTTTATTTATGACAAAAAGAAAAAATTATGACAAACATTTCGCATATCCGTACTGTTTTTGTTTTTTTTTTTAATGAAAGTTAAGTTAGTGAGAGGTGATGGACAAAAAGGTAAATTGACTCACTCACTCACTGCGGAACAGGTACGGTAACGAACACTGTGCCGCAATTTCAAGACAAGGATACAGACGTCATTTCATGAAAATCCCAGTCCCATTTCCGCCATTTCATACACCCACAACTTCCCACCATCACCTCCCTCCCTTCACCAGTTCACCTCCTCTGCGGCCAACACACAAACTTAAACACACACACACTCTCTCAACTCTCTCTGTGTACAGGAATAGAAATGGGCAGCCGAACGACGTCGCACCAGCTGAGCGGTGGGCTCTACGTGTCAGGCAGACCGGAGCAGCAGTCCAAGGAGCGACCGCCCACAATGGCGTCACGCGCCGTGCCGTACACGGGCGGTGACGTTAAGAAGTCTGGTGAGCTCGGCAAAATGTTCGACATCCATCAATTCCTCGATCCATCATCCACTGGCCCTCCTCCTCCGAAGATATCCCGCCCCTCCTCCTCCTCATCCCACTCCCACTCCCAGTCCCAGCACAACAGCGGATCCGTCCGATCCGGGCCCAACTCCGGCCCGATCCCGAAGAAATCCTCAGGCCCGATGCCTCTCCAGCCCACGGGCCTCATCACCTCTGGGCCCATCGGGTCCGGTCCGCTCGGAACCTCCACGGGCCGTCGGTCGGGGCACATGGAGCCGCCCGGAAAGGCGGTGTACGGGTCTGCGGTGACGAGCTTGGCGGGGGAGAAGAAGGTGCGGGCGATGAGGGTGCCGAAGGCGGCGGTGTGGGTGGTGGTGGTGGCGGTGGCGATGGGGCTTCTGGTGGGCGCGTTTCTGATGGTGGCCGTGAAGAAGGCGGTTGTGCTGGTGGCGGTGGGTGGCGTGCTGGTGCTGGTGCTGGTGGCCGTGGGGTGGAATTGCGTGTGGGAGAGGAAAGGGTTGCTAGGGTTTGTGAGGGGGTACCCTGACGCGGAGCTCAGGGGTGCTATCGACGGACAGTACGTCAAGGTCACTGGGGTAATTTCACTCAGCATCTTTCTTTGTTGGAAATCTATGAACTTTTTTTGCTTACTTAAAATGAAGGGTAGCTGATCCTAATCATCGTTGTTCTAGTGTTTATTTCCGAGTCGTGATTAACGGATAGTGTTAGCTGGAAAAAAACAAAAAAAGGGATTTTTTTTTTTTGAAATTGACATTTTAAATATTAGGATTGTGAATGAGGTCGAATGTGGAATTTTGATGAGTCTACTTTGACCCGGCTGGTTTTGATTGAGATTGACATTTTGGGTATCGTACAGATTACGTACTTATCTATTTTATTTTATTTTTAATTATTTTGGATTTGTTGGGTTGATAAAAATGTTCATTAGGAAGGTGAACGAGGTTGTAGATAAAGCGTCCTTTTGGTTTATTGGGCATTTGGTAAAATTGTGGTTCGGCCTTTAAAATCGTGCTCATGCTTTTTTAAGAACACACCCCTTGCTTGCCAAGTAAAATTGCCATTTTTTTTTCTTTTTGTTTTAAATGCATTCCCAAACAAAACACTTTCCAATTTTATTTAAAAAATGCGTTTGACCTGCAAAATTGCGGGGCCTAATGCACTCAAAGTGCAAATGAAATTGAGTATTTGTTCTTGTATGTGAATACTCTACTTGCACCTTGGATGGTGCGGATTACTTTGCAAGATACAAACTTATTGAAGGTTTGGGGTCCATGTGACCGATAGGATTCAGCAAGCAAAGTTTTCAAGGATAGTGGCCAGGTTGCATGTGCTAGTTAGGCTTTCTGAGGGACCATATTTTACTTCTCTAGGGGTTAAAGGATATCGCATTCTGTAAGGGGACCTTGAACTCGGCTTTGGGAATGGATTTTGGTAGTAATCTTTTACCCTGATCTTTTTACTGCTCTGATGCATGTAAACTACTTGGACGCATTTAAAAGCCACTGGACTTTGCCAATTTCTTAGGATGCTCCCCAAGACTGATTTCAAGATGAGCCTTTCTAGGTGATTACCAGTCAATTCATGAGGCCGTGCATTTGGGGTCTTCGGTTTTTATGTAGTCAAGCTGATGCAATGTTTCAAATTTTGTTGGATGAAGGTGGAAGATATTGTTGAACATCCAGCTTCCATATAAACTCTGGTTCACTATTGAACTATGCATTTCTTTTTCTTCTTTCTAATGTCATATATTGGGTAATCTCTTGGCTACTAATGTGGAGGGTCTTTTTAATATTCATGCTGAATATATATATGCCAAATTCCTGGTTGAGATTTAAATGATTTTGGAGATATAGGGCATTGCTTTTTCGTTGGCTTGAAAATTGTTTGGGCTGGTGGCTAAGAAAAAGAGATACTGATGGGAAAAATATATTAAAGGTTTTAAAATCTCTTTATTGATAAACCTGGTTTCTAGGCCATGATAAAGCAGTTAGGTTGGTTGATAGAAGCAATTGCTGTAACATGCAGTTAAAGCAACAAATTTATGAGGAAGAGTTACAGTGAGTTGTATGAATCCTGTTAAGAGTCTTTGTTTAGAGGCTGGTATTTAGCCTCATCATTAAATTTTACTGGATAGATGGAGGCTGAGATAGTCCAAGTGGCAGAAGAGTATTCTCCGAACATGAAAAGAAGAAGAAAAAAAAATTATATATTGGAGGTTTTTTATGGAGCTTTTACAGGCGAGTTTTATCACCACTGGCTATTTGGCGACATCTACTTCCTCAGGCTATCCAAATATTCCATTCTCTGATATTAGGAATGTGTTCTGCTCAAATAGGATCACTTTTGTGAATGGTTGACTCTCTTTTTGGAGTAATCTCAACTTGAAGTGGAAGATTAGTTTTCTAAAGCTTTTTTTTTTTTTATAAGTAATAAGTGTATTATGAAAACGCACAGAGGGGCGCAATCCATGTATACAAGACGTACTTTCTAAAGCATTTACAAGTGTTACGATGTAGTATGTACTGCTTGTTCTAATATATCTCTAAATTCATTTGTTATGTCAAAATATATAAACTAGTTTTGAAATTTTATTTGTTGTAGAGGTTCCTTATCAGCATACTTGCACAATTTGACTTATATTTGATTAAATAACTAGATCCTTAAGCCTTTGAAAGGAGGGAGGAGAGAGTGAGAGAGAGAAAAAAAAAAAAAAGAGAGGAAAAATTCCAAAAGGATAATTGATTAGTTTTTCTACACAGTTTCATTTTTCTATACTTTTGATTTTCATCAGGAGTAATGTCATCTTTATCTCTTCATGTAGGTTGTAACCTGTGGCAGTATTCCTTTGGAGTCATCGTACCAGAGGATACCTAGGTGTGTATATGTTTCGACAGAGTTGTATGAATACAAAGGATTGGGTGGGAAATCTGCAAATCCGAAACACCGTTGCTTCTCGTGGGGATCTAGGCATGCAGAGGTTAGTTTGTTGAACTAATTCTATTGATTTGCTCTATATAGTTTGAGAATCGAAGTTTGGTAAATGACAATTTAGTTACTTCTGATGAACAGAAATATGTGGCTGATTTTTACATATCAGACTTCCAAACTGGGTTAAGAGCATTAGTAAAAGCAGGTTATGGGGCTAAGGTTGCTGCATTTGTCAAACCAACTACTGCAGTTGATGTAACAAAGGAGAACAGAGACTTATCTCCGAGCTTTTTACGCTGGCTAGCTGACCGCAACCTCTCTAGTGATGACCGTGTAATGCGCCTCAAAGAAGGGTATGCCCCTAATTGTTCTGCTTCGAGTGTTTTATCAATACCATGACTTCTCAATGTCATATTTGCAGGATTTTGCATATATATGTTTTGAGAACGGTAGATTCGAAGCTCATGACTTGATTTATTGAATTTTCAGTCTTCATTCCACTTGCAATTGAATGCTTCATAGAGGATGTTTGTTGTATATCAGGTATATCAAAGAAGGGAGCACTGTAAGTGTTATGGGGGTTGTTCGACGCCATGAAAATGTGCTTATGATTGTTCCACCAGCAGAGCCTGTCTCCACAGGCTGCCAGTGGGTCCGTTGCCTCCTCCCAACCTATGTTGAAGGACTGATTTTGACGTGTGATGAGAGTCAAAATGCCGATGTGGTTCCTGTGTAAAAATTTTGAATTTCATCTATATGTTTCGATGATGTCGCAAGTAAATACCTGAAGGGCGGAACTGATGGAAATATGCCACGCAGTCCGACCACTGTTCTTAATGTCCAAAGTTGTAAGTGTATGTAAATCGCCATAGAAGATATGCATAGCAAGAAGCTCAAAACCGTAATAGTTAATGCACTCTACATGGAGAGGTTAAGACACGGTGAGGATGCTGATGGAGATAATGGGGAAAAAGGATTTCCTATATCAAGAAGCTAGAAGATGGTGTATTGTGAAGAAGATGCACATTTTGATTTGTCCTAATTTATTATGTACATAAGTCGTTGAGTTGCCCTAAGCGGTTCAAAATGTTTGCTATTCCCAGTTCTAGCACGGAAATTAGAATTATCAGTATGTATGTTTTCTTATCTGATTCTAAATTTGTTTTTATTTGATAGTGTGAATTGTTTGAGGATCCCATCAAATGTTCATATTCTTCTGTCCATTATATGTAAACAAAGCTCCCCCATTGTACTTCATTATCTTCGAATGTGCACTGTGGACGATATAGATGTTCGTTTCCATGGTTTAGTCGTCCCTAAATAAGCTATTAGGTTTGGCTGAACCATTTGCTTTGGTAGTTCGGCCACCTCCAATGACCACTTAGAATGAACAGTTCAAATTGTAGTATTGCACCGGATCTCAAGCGGAGATTAAAAGTTCACTTCTTTCAATTCTGTAATTTGCTTCAACCTAATGCACAGGAATTAAAATAATTAAAAAAAAAAAACCAAATAAATTATATAACTTGTAAAGTTCTAGTTGTCGCATTCTAATTATTCCATTGAAAACAAGTAATTAAGCCAATGGGATATTGAGATAAGAAGAAAGGGAACTAGAGTCTCGAGGGCGTTCCTCCCCCCACCACCAGAGTTTCTCCTGTTATATAAGCTGCATCATCAGACGCCAAAAACGCAGCAGCAGCAGCCATGTCTTGAGTGGTACCAAGCCTGTTAAGCAAAGACCTCGCCTCGATCTCCTGCTTCTGCAATAGATTAAACCCATATTTGATTAAGTGCAGTGATCTATGTTCAAGATCTTCTCAAGGGGGGAAAAGTGCAGACAAGCAACTTGGGATGAATATGAACTTACAGCAGATTCATTTTCTATAAGGGATGCGGCAAAGTACGTTGGCACAAAGCCCGGAGCAACACAGTTTACACGAGTGTCCGGAGCCATCTCGGCTGCAAGAGCCTAAATGAAGATCAAGAGAGAATAAGAGCATGAAAAGAAGACATTCATGATTTGAGAAGTTCTTGAATAAACAGCTAATATAAAACAGGAATATGGGAACCAAGTCACACCTTGGTAAGCCCAAGAAGTGCTGTTTTAGTCACCGCATACATTGCCATGGAAATTGGTGGTTGGTATGCGGTGATCGAAGAGATTATAACCACCGAAGAACCCTTCCGCAAGTAAGGAGCCGCATCCTGTAAAAATTAATGAAGTGAGTTTCAAAACCTTAAAAGTCACACCAACGATGTCAGCACATGAAGATCACAAAGAGAAGATCTACCAGCTGTGAGAAAAGTCCATGGAAAAGGTTAGCAAGGCCATATTATAGAAATCCAGTATGGATCTGCCATGCATGCCCCAAAATGGCATTAAGCCATTCTTACTTCCTACTATGAAGAACATTCTCTAGAGAAATTACCTTTAAAATAAGTATGGAGGATTTGACATTTATCTCCCACAATTTGTCCAGGACAGATTCTTTCATTTGCAAAATGGGATCAATAGACGGATTAGCAGCAGCATTGGATACAACCACATCTAATTTCCCATATCTCTGCATTAGTAAAGACATATGCTTACATTAAACATGAAAACTTGCCCTCCAAAGAAAAGTAAGCACACACGGCCAGATGGTGTGATCAAGAAAGCATGTATGTTAAAATATAGCAAGATGCAGTGATCATTATGGGAAGAACTTATCATTTAAAAAAGTGATCATGCCCTTCGGCAGCAGATTAGATTATAGATTTCCCTAATATAGAATGATAGTTACCAAGCTTCAGCACGAAATAGCCACCCATCCTTATCATGAAACAAAAATGCATTGGGAAATTAACCAAGTCCAGCTGTTGAACTTCTCTGATTCCCAAAGCAGAAACCATATGCAAAAGATCAATTTAAGCCTTTCCTTTCCTTTCAATTTTTTATTTTATTTTTTTTATAAGTGAGCCTTTTCTATACCAAATCAAAACTAAAACTTTCTAAAGTTCCTATATATATTTATTTCTTTTTTTTCTGGGTGATTCGTACAAAGATCTACTATTCAACTTCATTTCTCACCTGAACAGTCTTGTCTATGAGGTTCTTCCTTTGTTCTGCATTAGACACATGACAAACGACACCCAACACTTCGATTCCTCGAGCTTTGAGTTTTTCAACTGCCTCATCTACATTTTTCTGTAACAATTTCACCACAAAAAAAAAAAAAAAAATCAACATAATATATCTATAACAAAACAACACGAGACTTATTGCCTTGTTGCTAATATAAGTCAAGAAATGAAGAAAATCAAATTATTTGTTTATTTTTCCTACTATTCCAGATTTCATTTTTCTTTTTCTATCTTCAGTTCTCTAGGCATTAAACTGAGGCCAAAAGAAAATCCATCTTGAAAGCAATTCAGACATACTTGTTAGAATATTAATCAAATTATTAAATCAATCATTTTCTATTAATGTAAAGTTTTGGTAGTATTTTAATACGATATCAGAACAAAGGCATTGAATTCGAACATTGTCTTCATTATTCACTTCACATTTCAATTAAATATTCCACGTAGAATATTTAATTAAATGATTAAATCAATAACTATTTGTGATAAATGGTAATTTAATGATAGTCATGTTTTACCCAAATCCCACCTTGCCGAACGCTTCCACTACAACCTTTCAGTGGCCAAAAAGCATATCACACAATTAAGTACATATATTTCACCGAAACAACATAATTCCATTTACTGTTCTCAGATTTCAAAGCAATCAAACATATATTAGAACAACAAACCAACTTTGGCTAGAAAGAGAAACCCCAGATGAACTAGAGCGTAATTACACCAAAATATGAAGCAACAACCGAAAATTGAGAGGGAGCGAGTACACCCACGAACCTGTTTGCGAGAAGAGACGACGACAGAGGCACCTTCCAGGCCGAGCCGCTCGGCTATGCCGAAGCCAATACCCTGAGTCGAAGCCGTTACGATCGCCACCTTTCCTTCAAATCTCTTCCCAATTTTCATCGTCTTCTCCATTTTTCCCGTCAAATCTGGTACCGAGTTCTATCTCAGAATCAGAAATAAGATTAGTCGTCGGATCTTTGTAAGCGTTTCTTCGGATTCGCAATGGATATGCTGCTTATTAGGAGTGAAATAAAAATAAGGGGAGGGGGATCGAAATAGGGACTCCGAGTAAAATAGGTGCACAACAACTAGTAGGTTACAATAACTTATTGTTATTTATTACATGAAATATATATAATATAAATATATATTATATTTAAAAAAAGACGGTTAACGGTTAGCGATTAGATATTTTTTCAAAATTCACTAACCGTTAATCGCTAACGGCCTAGGTGGTTAGCGGTTTTTACTAACTGCTTTCAAAGCGATTAACGGATGCGATTAGGCGATTTTAAATTTCATCCCTACTGCTTATGGAAGATATTTTCGATTGTTTTAATGGGATATTAATTAATTATATATAGTCGGTTTGCCTTCGCGTTGTTGTCAGTGAAAGTCAGCGCTTGAGCATTCCACATTTCGAGAGATATGTCATGGACAATTAGACTAAAATTTTCTAGAGCAGTATTTTCATACTGCTGCGAGTGAGAAAAATATATTCACACCAGAGTTAAAATAATATTAAAAAAATAATATTTATTTTTTTAATATCAGCGTAGACATTGTTTACCACGCTAACGGTATAAAAATTAGGAAAAATTATAAAAAAGCTCCTTTAACTATCAGCGATTTACGATTTAATCTCTTAAAGTTTTAAAAGTGATAAAATGGCTCCACAAACTACCAAACAGTTGTATTTTGACCCCCTCCATTAGTTGTTGCCGTGAAAGTGTATGAAAATATTAAAACTACGTTGTTTTTTGAGGTTAAGTTATTAAGATGCTCTTTTAAGAAAAAAAATAATTAATTAAAAAACTACCCCAAAAACGACATCGTTTTTAGGGAATTTTTTTTTTTTTTTTAAAAAAAAAACGGTGGTTAAGGAGGTGGGTCGCCGGCCACCGCATGGCCTATGGGGTGGTTGGCGAGCCACCCCTAGGCTTGTGGGGTGGCTCGGCGGCCCCCACAGGCTTGGGGGTGGCTCGCCAGCCACCCCACAGGCCTGGGGGTGGCTCCCCAGCCACCCCATCTTCAACTAAGACGTAAGTCTCTCTCTCTCTTTGGGAGCAATTGAATGCAATGTTCCAGGTGGGATTTGTGGATGGTCACTCTCTCTCCCTCTCCCTCTCCCTGTGTATTGTTGAGAATTTATGCATGATGCTCTGATATCATATTTGTTTGACGGTGGGGCTCAAGCTTCAAGTTGTTTCCTACTTCTGTTGCGATTAACTTCTCAAATACTTTGTTTGGTTTTTGGTTTTCATTCAATACGTTGCTTTGATGTTGATTAGGCAGTTTGTATCGGTAGAACATGGAATCCAACCAACGATTTTGTTTTAAGATTAAAAATATATGAAAGATTTGGAAGAATCCGCGGGAGGAGATCCAAAGATTTGTATCGGTTGCTCACTCAAATGCTTCAGATTGCTCTCGAACTTTGTGGATGGCAAATTTGTGCCAATCCAATTATCCTTCAAAAAACCCAGCACTCCAAAGGAACTCCCTGGCTTGGGCTGAGGTGATTTTTTTGGCTTCCAAACACAAATTACTCTCTTCTGATTTTGGGGCTTTTTCGTGGGGTCTAGGGATTTTTTTTTTTTCCTAACGCTTACCAAAACAGCGTCGTTTTGGTAAGTGTGAAAAACCCTAATTTAAGCCAAAACAACGCCGTTTTGATCCTTATTTTAATATATATTTTTTTTCTTTCAAATGGCATTGTAGTAACTTATCATTGTCAAAACGACATAGTTTTGATATTTTCATCCACTTTCACGGCAACAATTAACGGAAGGGGCCAAAATACAACTGTTTGGTAGTATGAGGGGCCATTTTATCACTTTTGAAACTTCAGGGGACTAAATCGTAAATCGCTGGTAGTTGAAGGAGTTTCTTTATAATTTTCCCTAAAATTATTACTCAATTTTTTATATAAAAAAAATAAAATGTGAAACTTATTTATGAGTATAAATAATTTTTTTTATTAATTAATTAGTTTGATAATCTCTAATAAATAAGTTTTACTGATAATGTCTTCTACTGATAAAAAAATATAGTATCTTTTTAGGAGAGATGTTATATAAACCTCAGCACAACGCATTTCGACATGCGACTCTAAAAAATACTAGACAAACAATACACATAAGAACCCGGAAAGTAGAACATTTGAGCTGGCACAAGTTTGCTACATAGCATATAATAATAATAATAATAATAAAATAAAATAACTATTTCAACTCTTTTCCTTATCCACACAAGTAGCAACATTTTTAGTCATAAGGGTTTCTGAAATTCTTCAAGAGTTCTGGGATTTCATATCCAAGCATATCATCTACCGCCTGAATCATTTTAGGCTTCAATTTCTCAAATTTGTCGATGCTATAACCATTCAAGACCTCCCTGAAGTGGTCGACATTTGGGAAGTCACCTGCGGGAAGATGGAACTCCCTCTGGACCTATTTTGCACAACCAATAATCATAAATTTGCATGCACAAGAGAGAGAGACATAAAAAGAGAGAAATTAAGAGAGAGAAAGAGAGACCTTTCCAAATTCATCTTCCAGATTATCAATAAGTCGTTGTTGAGTCTTAGCTTTGCCCATCATGGCAGGCATCTCCTTCTTGAGATGACTGATTATATAGGCATGAATCTTAGCAGCTCTAGCACGTTTTACAAATTCATTGATCTGCAATATGCGCAATCAGACTAAGTTAACTAGCATGTAAATCTAACAAATGGATAAATAAATGTGTGCACACAACAAATTGATTATTAAAGAAAAAAAAGGATTAGTGATCATAGCATACTCGACGGTCACAAGCCTTCTTTGGAATATCAATCAAATCTGCAAGGAGATCATCTTGTTCTTTCTCAAAAAGATCCCGCCCTATTGGGCCCACAGCTACCTCATCAACTCGCTTGTCATTGAATGAGCTTCAAAGCAAGAAAGAAATTGAAGTGAAAGTTCTAAAAACGTACATACAAAAAAGAAGTTGAACTGATGTTATCAAATAAAATTACATATAAAAAAGGAATAACATACCCAATATAAACACGCACAACCTCTGGAGTATTTAATACTTTTCCAAGTGACCACATCAATGCCCCATAAACTCTCATCAGCTAAATCGTATGACATCAACATACAAGCAAGTCAGATTGAACTTATCAAATGATGCCAACTAAAAGTAGAAAGCAAATGAAAAATGAAAGAGCACACATCTTACTTGTTGGGTATCAACTTGGTCAGCTTTATTTAGAACAACACGGATCTTGTCATCGTTACCTCGTAGAGATGCAATGACACGTTTGAACTCATCACTGATATCAAGTTTATGGGGATCAAATAAAAGAAGAATAAGATCACATTTTGCTGCAAACCATGATATAACACCAGTGAAATCATAACTCCTTTGTGTTCGTTGCTTTTCTCCAGATAGAACCCCAGGAGTGTCTACCAGTGTAATTTGATCTAACAACTATAAGCACAAGGGAAAAAGATTAGCTTCTTTAAGTGATGAGGATAATATATTTGGATAAATGTTAATTAAATAACAATCATCGAGAAATACTTGTCAATTTATTACTCACAGGATGAGGCATTTGAGAACACTCAAATTTTGATAAGAATGCTCCTCCAAAAGTTGTCAACCCACCAAATGGCATCTCTGCATTAACAGCTATAGTGTTCCCAGGAATACTCCTCTCATCAGGTCCGGACTAGATTCAAGAAGATAATAAGGTATTCAGTATTTGCAGGAAAAAAATAAAAAAGAACAAAATTTCTTGACCTGAAAAATCTACACACGTAAGGCTAAACTCATTTGTTTAGACACAATCTCTAGTGACAATATGGGTGGGAAAAAAAAACACAATTCTAAGATATGCAAAAAACAAAAAGACAAAATAATAATAATAATAATAATTTGGAAAAATGAACATGTTACTTATAACGTATTTAGATCTGCATTCAATGTCTCATCCAGGAAACAAAAAAGAGGAAAGGAGACACTCTTTGTCCATGTTCACTTAGAAGTGATAAATCTAAAACAGCGAAATATTGGTGTAGTGATTGAATTTACATCCAAAATAAGTCTTCTACAAAATATGCATGTAGATAACAACTATAGAAGCATAAATAACACACACATTACAGAAAACAGCAATGGTAGTTCCTATCATGAAAAAAAAAAAAAAAATCTACAGTTCATATAAACATAATTAGCCTCCATAATAGCATGGGAAGATGAGAATGACTTATTATACCATAACAACAACAAATCTGTCAGTGGTAGGCTCTGGTCCAATGTGAGCTCCTGTTCAAAGAGAAGATTATAGTGAATCCGAGACATTTATCAAAGCAACAAACAGCAACAAATGAACTTAACTAACCTGGGTAGTTGCATCTTAGCAAATGCTTTATAAATGTTGTCTTTCCTGTTGAATATTGACCCAAAAGCATGACCATGGGCTTAGCATCAAAATCACTAGGAGTCTGAAAAAGAACAAATAAAAAATCAATCCTCAAAGTTACAAAAGCTTTCAAACCTAGAGTCGAAAACAAGCTAGAAAGAGAAGTATATCTCCATTTCCCAAACAATGATATCTAGTGTTGTATAAATTGAGGAATATGTAAGTCTACTCACCATCAAGGGAGAAACAAAATCATTAAAACGATATGTGACTTCCAGTGGCTTTAGCTTTTCAATGTACAATCTGTTCAAGCCATCAATGATTGATGTAACTGCATTGGGAGGAAGCTGAGCAAGAGAGAATGAGGGATGCAACAGATCAGGCAACAAACCCGAAAAAGATATCCTCGTAAAAACAAGTCTACCTTGTATGCTAGAAGAATATAATGGCAAAAAAATTTAAATATAAAGAAATCTTAATCTTCTGAGAGAAAAAAAGATAAAATAATGAATAAAAAAAATCAACCATCAGAAGTATGGATAATTAACTTCCTACGAATTATTTGGCATACAGATAATAACAAACGAGATTGCCATTAAGTGGGAAACTCAGCAATACTAAAGGGTAAATATATTTCATACTAAGCACATGTTTTCATCAGAAAACAAATATCCACGCCAATACTAAAAAGTAAAGCAACAAAATGCTCTAGAATCTGTTTGATCACTTCCTGTTCAGATTTTGTCTACCCACTACAAGCAAATTGCCAAATACCTAGCAAATCTCTTAATTAGTTCATACTTTGATTGATAAGAAGTCAAAAGAAACAGAAAACCATTCAGCCATATGGAACAGAGGGAAAGTAAACGGATGTGGTTAATCAATTCATATTACAAATAACGAAAGAAAAACACTAACAAATGTAAAAGGGAGCTTGTCAATTCTCAAGCAATTGTTATTAATTTGAGTTGGTAAAACAACAATATTGTATGCATCATTTAAGTAGAAATCTCAACTCTTCACCAGAAAAAATCTTTCAGTTGCTCATGGAATATACCAATTTTTGACAAATACAGATTTAAAAAGTCATAAAAGATAACACACACACACACACACACAAAAAGGAAGAGGAAGAAACATTTCAATTAAGATACCAAAAAAGTCTCTCAATGACAAATGGAAAAATGCAGATCTTACCTTCTTTGATAATTTTGAACCAAACCATTGAGTTGATGGTGGTTGGGGCTGAACGTTTCCTATAACACATCAGTAAAACTAACATAGTAAAAAAACTGGTTAAACAATGTCACTCATAACAATGACAAATTAGAAAATTGACGAACCATTTACTTCAAGGTGACCATTTATCGCCAAAGCCTTGGTTTTCTGAAAAAGAAGAAACAAGAAAAAGAATCAATGGATTAATGATTTCAACCATAAAAGTACACCAAGGAGGACAAGGAAGACTCTTACAGCTACTAAATTATCTAAACCTTCCATCAATGGTGGTTTGATATTCTCGATGTCAACTGTAATAAAAGAAAGGAAATGCATCAACTTTACTTGAACAAATAAAATACAAGAAAAGCAATGTTTTTATAAAATATGGAGCATAATATTCAAACTAGTCTAGAGGAACGGCTCATAAGGAACAACCCAAGGACCAAGTTTGGCGTCTCAATGCTTTGATGCTAATTCAGCAATACGTGAATGGACTATGACATGCATATTCTTAAAGCTACATTTAAATGATACAAGAGAGGGATGTTTTCTAAACTCCTTACAATATTTGTTACATAACTAAATGTTTTGCCTACATAGGGTTGTGATGCACAAGAAAGATGCCCATTAATTGACGGAGATGGGGATCACAAGCCCCGGATGCTACACTTTCTTTCACGATTCTATGTAATCAATTCTTGAAGTTTTAAGGACAGCTTTATCTCCCATTTCATGTAAACAAGAAGGTTTAATGTGCATTGTTAGCTTGAAATCTAATGTAGAATCCCAAAACTAAACTTTACCTCATCTGTTAATAGCTAAATTAACTTTAATCATTTACAAGGACACTGATGCTTACAATCATGCTTAGAAGTACCATTAAAGGTCCTGTATCTTGGCACCTTCCATATATAGTTTTACTTAAATATATGAGAATGTGAGGTTTATGATGCCAGGAGTAACCCTTCAGGTCAAGCATGAATTCTTCATTTACTCAAGTAAATGCGAGGAGTAACCAATCTTAAGAATTGATAATGAATTTGTTAAGCTCATGGGTAAAAACTCCAGCGCAAATGCGCTCAAGCACGCTGCTCACTGCTACACGTATGAGAAAGAGCAAAGCTAGTGAAACATATTCTTCTACTTGCCTGCAGTTTTAATGATATCTGGGGTTAATTCGTTTCCTGCTTGTGCCAGGGATGCCAGCTGTACATTAAAACAATTAGTCATAATTAAAAGGTTTTATTATAAAATCCCCGAAACAATAGTTCAATACACAACCTGCATCGCAGTGATGAACTCAGTAAAGCCCAGAAATCCTTGTCGCTTTGAATCTGCAATTGCCCACACCTTTGGAAACAAATAAGAAATAAATATGAGTTTCGAACAATCATTTCACTAATAGTTGTTAAAGTCGAGTAAAAAGGATAAGGTTAGTCAGAATGCTTGAAAATTCTAGAAAATTTGCATAAATTGATCATGATAGGAGTAGGAATAATATCCTCAGTAGAGTTCTTAAACTCCTAACCAAAATTTTTGCAACTCGGATCCTCTAGAGTGGTAAATACGAAGGTAGCAAAATCTAAAGTGGATAATTAAAAATAATGATTCGAATTTTAAAAACTCCACCATAAATTTAGTGAAAAAATCCAGAGGATTCTTCATCCATAGAAGTAGCATAACAAATCAAAAAATGGAAAGCCAAATACAAGCAGAATCGGTTTCTAATAATATATCTAATTGGACCAAATCAAGGAAAAAAAAAATCTTTTATTCTTTATCTTCCTTGAATTCAAAACTCAATAGGTGCAAGCAACCGCAAGCTAAAGCACGTAGTTGTATCGATCTATGCAAACCCATTCTTCATCCTAAGAAGCCTGACTACTTACAATAAATTCACTAAAACGCTTGGAGAAACACAATCTACTTGAAAAAATCACAGGAAAACATCAAGAAGGAAATTTCTGATAGAACAACAGACAATCAGCGCTCAACTGAATCACACCACACAGAATCTAACTAGACTCCACCGGTAATGGTAAATCTCATCCGACTTTCTCTGTGTCAGTAAACATACTAAAATACAAATCAAATCAAATCAAAACTACAAAACTAGATATAGATAAATTGCTTGAAAAAAAATCTACAAGCATAATCTACTTGAAAAAATCAACTAGGATATTTCTGATAATACAACAAGCAACCATCGCTCAACTGAACCACACCACACAGAATCTAAACTCCGCAGGTAACCGGTAAATGTTATCCGACTTTCTATATGTCAGTAAAAATACTAAAATACGAATCAAATCTACAAACCTAGATTTGGATAAATTACTGCCAAAGAGAAAAAAGTTATCAGTGAAAATTGGAGACCTGCTTGAGTTCTGATCGAGATAGCTTCGACATGGCGAAGAACTTAGTGGCGTCATTTCCAGTAATACGGCCATCTCCATCTAAAGGAAAGAATATAAGCAAATAATTTTGGTGATTTGATTCAACGAAATGAGGTTGATAATGATGAAGGCAGAGTGAAGAGAAAAGGTACCTGAATCAGCGAAGTTGAACCATTCCTGGTAGATCTTCTGGTCGTCTTTGGAGCACGAAGCGATCGGGCCCGATCCTATCTCCATCTGCGAGAGAACCAAGAGCAGCGAAAAACCACTCGCTTGAAAGATTTGAAATTTTGAAATGAGAGAACTGGTTTTTATCAGTTTTTAATGACAGTTTTGACGCTTGGGGAGATTTCATTTTGAAGTTGTTTTGAAGCGGCGTCGTTTTGAGGCTGTGGTGCAGGGACGTCGTCGTTTTATGAGCAGATTGCGATTGAGCTCGGCTCCTGTGCGGGGTCAAATTAGATTGCTTTGTATGAACTTTTGACACGAGATAATCATGGCCGTTGAGACTGGGACTTGTGGTGGACCCCTTGGCAGTAGGGTATTTTTTTGTCGGTTTATTTTTGAACTTTTAAATTTAAGCGCCATTAGCAAGCTTATCACAGGGTCCTTATCCAACAATAATAAATAAATAAACCGATTGGACAAACTTATTATGTCTGATTAATTTGAAAATATGCGATAGTTGGGATAAATTCTATTAAAAAAATGTGTTTTTCATGTGTTATTAAAAATTAGATAGAATACATAGAGCTGTTAAACCCCAAAAAAAGATCAGTGTAGAGAAAACATAGCAAAGTAGGGGGAGAGAGTTATGACTCCCTCTCTACCCCCTTTCTCCTTAATTACCCCTTGTCCTTCCTTTTTTCCGCCTCCACCGTAGATCGACTAAGGTGAGTGTGTCAATGGTCCTCGGAGTGTTTTCTAGCGACGTGTGGCTGCCGACGATGGTGTGTGGAACGCGTGAGGGTGTGTTAGGTTTTGTTATTGCATTTTCATTGTTTTTAAATAAGAATATATTCACATTAGATCTGCTTTTAGTAACGATCTATGGAGTGAAGTTTTATTCATTTTTTAGGTTTTATTTTCACGAATCCTTAATTAAGAATAACAAAATCGGTTTCCGGTCGATCTTTTGTTTTTTTTATGGTTCATTTTGTGAGAGCAAAATATAAATCGATGACGGAGGAGTTGTCCAAGCATAAAGAAAAATTGTTACTATGGTAAAGGGCAGTGAAGGAATTTGCGATTGATAAAGCACTACTAGCAAAGATAAAATATTATTCTCCAAAAACATGTGTGAGGCACTTGTCTAAGGATACATGGCAATTTCAAAGCAATCGAAAATTTTGTTTCTCAGTGCATTAACGAACACAATTTGAATGAAAACTATGTTAAAAAAAAAGGGTGACAGATTATTGAATTTTATCGTCGTCTTTACTGGTCATACTTGGCTGTGATTCATTGGTTCAAAACTTGAACAACAAATATATATGAAGAGCTAGGAGGAAGCTGTTGATCGATCATGCATCTTGCATAAATGTTAATGGCATGGACAGACTGAAAAACGTTTATGGTTTGACGGATGAAAGGAAAACGATATTTCCAAATTAAATATCCTCTAGTTTCTTTCACAAAACACATTGAAAGTCTCTCTCTCTCTCACTCACACAGCAAGTGTGTGATAGATTTGGCGAGAAAGAAATCAAAATTTGCATGGAGAAATAATAAAAGAATTGATTGATTGATGTACATAAATTATAAATAAGTTTTACATTCTTTGTTGGAAAAAAGTGATGAAAATTGTTTGTACGTTAATGTGAAAATGGTTTACACTTTTGATGAAATAAACAAACGATGATACTCATGCAAATTTAATACTCGTATATATATATATATATTGGAAATACCAAGAAACAATTACATATGAACTTTTTAATACAAGATAAATTAATACTTTGAGAAAAATAATGAGGCCAACAATTAACAAACACTTGCTGTTGAGTACTTTTTTTTAAAATTTTTTTTGAAGGAAAATAAAACAAAAAATAAACACGAGAAATAGACGAACTCATAGAAATGCGTTTGCATAAATTAATATATAGAAGCAGCCCATATAACAAGATTGTGCGCAAAGTGCGAAGGGCTGGGCTTGCTCATGTCAGGAAGCTTAATTTGCATTTGCTTTCACTTGCTCGTCTAGCAAGTGAAAGCAAATTAGGCGAAGCTGTAAATCACTGATCACTTTTACTTGAAAACAGACAGCAACATATCTGCATAATAATATCATAATTAGGTTATAATTAATCAATATATAGTGATGAAATGTAAAAACGAGACTCAAATAAAGAAAGCATATACAAAAGATCGAGAAATGCCGTATACGACATTTTCCTCTCGTAACACGTTAGATGATTTAATTTTTACAAAATCATCCATTAATTAAGGATGGTGTAAACTAAATTCGATGATTGCATTTAGATGGTGAAATTTGTATAAGCGATAAAGGTAATTATTTGCATTTATATACGTACCTAGAGGAAGATCGTCCATGGCCATGGGCATTCGAATCATAGCTTGCTTGTGTTGGCGCAGATGCGAACCGGGTCGCCGCAATTTGTTTTTCCTCTTTCACTTTGTTGAATATGACAGTAAATCCTTCTCCTGATTTAGGGTCCGATTCATCCCAAGCCCCAAATTTGGGTACCGATGCTACTCTATGATGCTGTTCATCATCATCACACACATATATATATGATTCAGAAATCAGTTTCATTTAGCAATCAATAAAATCACTGTGGTCACTCATGATGTGGCCATGAATTTTGAAGAATCCTTGCTCAAGTTTCAATATATGGACCGAGTTTTCTTTAAATTAAGTCAAAGAAATTTTTTTAACACAATTTAATTATAAAATTGTTGTGCTTTTTGAGTATGTAATACCATTATTAAAAAATTATGTGGAAATTTTTGAAACGGGATTTGAGTTAAAGATGTATGTTCTAATAACATGTTAAATTACCGAACATTAACATACACTATATATATATATATTGGGCTCTCTACTTCAATTCTCTTAAACAGTATGTAGGGTTTTGAAATAGAAGACTTACAGCTGTATGATGACCATTAGAGGAATGGCTTCCAGTTCTCTCTGTAGCATGGCGGGTCACTGACGTGGAGTTGGAGAAGCTATTATTTCCATGATCAGACGAAGTCTTCTTCTTCTTCATATCAGACCTCACACGTCGATGACCAGGCTGCGTGAGTGAATAATCAGAGCCGCTTCTTTCGCTGCCAGATTCTGATGATGTGATGCTCCTGTGGCTCCCACTTTTTTGTTGATTCGAAGTAGTAATTATGTTCCTGGGATGAGCAGGAGGCCTTGAATGCCCCTTAATCTGCTGTTTTTCTGAAGAAGAAATTGAGTTGTTGGAGTTGACATTAACTGCCAGGCTTTCTCTCACGCACATGAAGGCCTCTGGATTCTCCTCTGGATCGTTTGGGTTCATCTTCACCCCTCCCTTGTCTTTCCGTGCATTTTCAAAGTAGATTGTGTAAGGTATGTTATCATTGTCGTCGTCCCAGTTGCCAAATTTTGGGACGTGTGAGTGTTGCTGCAGCCAAAGTGATCATTTCATTAACAACATCAGCTGTGCATAACATGGGAAGGAAAATAGAATAAAACGAAATCCAACTAGAATATGTCTTTGATAATACATCAGACAATCGGATTAATTATCGTCTTTTTAATTAACCCTAGCTATCAAGCTATATATAAACATAAAGAAAACTAGCTAGCTACTAATCAAATCCAAATACTCTAAAAATCAATGGGCTATTATAAGAACATTCATGAGACCAGAACTGATCATACTCACTGCAGCCATTAATCAGATGGGTTAATCTTGCAGTAGTTTTGATTTTTGGAACAATGATCCTTGAAGAACACCTAGGAGCTGAGGAGCAAGGATTGTTGGTCTGTTGGGAACCCCAAGCAAATCAAAAGAAAGCTGGGCTAGCTTCTTGACTCAATAAGCCGATGGCCACATTGTTCCCAACGCCGGTAAAAATCGTCTCAATACCCAGCGATATAGCGTTTGTCTTTAGTCTAAAATTTTATACCAAATTCTACGTTGATGGGTGGACGGCATTTTATCATCTTCTCTAAATCATTCGTTCTCTTTCTTGTCAGTATACCCCACTAGAAAATTTTCTTCCAAGCGCGTAATTGACAGCATTACATGAACTGTATATGTTTAAGCGCGTCTTATTCACTGGAATCCTAAATATTCCATATTTAAGTAAACAATCAGATTTCTCATAAAACTCGAAAATCAAAATGAATGGTTAGGATTATGATAATTGCACTAGTGCGATACACTAGCTATTGCACGTGATCCCACTATGAGAATTCCTATTCTATTGCAAAAAGACCCAATTCGTCCCCATTTGACTTTGAAAGTCCTAGCATGTAAGATGGGCCCATCTTCTTCTGGTCCTAGTCTTAGGTGCTAATGTGGAAAAATGTAGTCGGATGAAGGGTTGGCAAAATGGGTTGGCACTTGGTAGGTTGGGTTTAGGTTGATATGCAAACTCTATATAAGGGTAAATTCGAACACAACCCGTTTAGTTAAATGGGTCAAAACCCTTAAACTCGAAACCCACGAGTGACACGACACAAGCCTGATTTTTTGTTTTAAAAAGTCTCACAAACAGGTCGACCCATTTTTAGACCCAAATGCAACATATTTAACCTGTTTGACCTAACCCAACATGACCCATTTTGACTTGAATATGACCCATTTGGCATGTTTGGTCCGTTTCAACATGTATTTATTATATAAAAAAAATATATGTAATTTTATAAACAGGTCAAGTAGATCAACCCGTGGGCCAATTAGGTATACTCGATTATGACATGAACCGGTTTATATCAAATCCTAACCCTATAATAATTTTGTGCTGGGTTCATATTGAGTTTGTGAATCGTGTCAAAAATTGTTAGCCCTAATTAGATGTAATGAATCTTACTAATTCTTTTCAATTCGAAAAAGCATGCATTTGGGTTTGTTATTATTATTATTAATTTCTAAAAGCCTCAAGGTCCTCAACAAAAGTCATTCTCCGCTCAAAAAATTACAAAAAAAAAAAAAGAAAAAAAGAAAAAAGGAAGTCATTTATATAAGAGAGCGCAAAACATTCTCCAATTTTTGTTTTTTGTTTTCGTTTTTGACAGATTCTCTACTTCTTTATGAGGCTAGATCTTATCAATATTTATCTTCTTATTAATTACTCTCTTCATTTGATATTAGATAAAATTTTGTAATCAAAACTCATTTCAATAAAACAAAATAAAAAGAATAAATTTTTTAAATACCTACATTTAAGAAAAAATATAAGAAAAGTTATTGCTAGCATGTATTCTTACTAAATGAGAACCTTCATTCATTTCAACTTGGCGTATATGATTAAAGTTGTTGAGGTGCATTTATGATTGGAATAATAGAGTACTTAAGAACAACAATTAAGGAATTTATAATTAATTTATTACATCAATCCTATCCTACCATTTCACATAAAGAAAATGTTAGTTGTTCTTCTAGTATTTTTTTGGTTTTCTCTCAACTGTAATGTCCCTTTTAAAATCACCGTTGAATTTGAAATTATCATTATTGACTTTTAATTTATTAATGATTTTAAAAGTTACATCACAGTTGGGAGGACACCAGGAGAACACTATAAGAGCACCTAGCATTTCTCTTCACAGAATTAAGACCCTCTTCATTTCAAATTAACTGAATAATATCCCATTAGTTATAATAGATGAGTATTTTTGTTTCTTCAAAAAGTAAAAAAATAAAAATATCTCTTTATTATAACTAATTGAATATTATCTAATTCATTTTAAATAGAGAGGATCCTATTAACAGTGGTTAGAAGAAGGCCGAATATTCATGACCAACTAGTACTTCTTCCACATAAATTCTCAAAAGTACCCTTAAATGGAGCCACAACCCCCACAACCTTTTTTTTTTTTTAAATGTAATTTATAAGGAGAACTCAATGGGTTGGTGGCCCTTCAGAGAATTGTACGTTTTTTTCCAAGCATTTAACATAGAGGGCAATGAAAAATTAACTTTCTTTCTTCTTTTTCCCGACTAGAAGTGAAGTTCATTAACTCCACCACTTCTAATGATAGTTATTAAGGGCAGCCGTGGCAGAGCTCTATAAATAGAGCTTGAACTTATGCTCCAAAGCATGCTCATTTCATATTTGCAGAAAAGCAACGATTAATCTTTATATAGTTCAAAGGAGAATGGAGAACAAAATGATGGGTTGTGCTGTATTGGCCTTCGGGTTGACGTTTTTGGTCCTAAATGCAAGTGGGAGCCCTTCGAATGCCTTATCATGCAACGATGCTATACCAACTTTGAAGCTGTGCCAGCCGTTCTTCGTGGGTTCTTGCCCGTCGCCCACCGGTGCCTGCTGTGTAGGTGCACAAAATTTGATGAGACAGATGATGGCTACCACCCGTGAAGCACGAAGGGCTGTGTGTAAGTGTGTCGAAAAGTATGCAAAAGATGCGGGTTTTAAGCCTGAGATAGTTCAACAACTTCCCAATCTCTGCAAATTCGACGCCCCTGCACCCTACAACGACCCCAATGCGGACTGCAGCAAGTAATCTCTCTCTCTCTCGCTCCTTCCCTCTTAGTTAATTTGCACTTGAAAATATATATGTATATTCTTTATGAGTTCGATCTTTTGATTAACTAATATGTTTTTGATGGTTGCACGTGCAGAATCGAATGATGCTCTCATGGGGATCAGATGTACGACGCCAGTGAAATAAACTTGGGAAAGAAGGAGCTATTTAATGGTTGAAAAAAATATGGAGCTGGACTAGTACTGTTTTGGCTGTCTTAGCTTACATATTTATGAAAAATAGTAATCTAAATTAATAAAATAATTCCTAGTTTCTTCGCAATGATTTCGATATTGTTCCTTCTACTCGATCTTTTGAATGCACCTCCATATATTAAAGTAAGAATGCAGGAGACGCAGTAGAATTAATCATGCATGTACTAGCTAGATAATCCTACCGTTAATTACGTTACTACAACCAAGCAAATTAAGCCATGCAGTTTAAACCAGTGAATCTGGGGAATTAATCACTTAATTAATTACTTAGCATTTACAAATATAAAAGTCATATTACTCCACCAATCATTCCATTCACGTGGAATGGCACTAGCTACTAAATAAAAATAAAATGACGAAAAAAACACATACTCCGGTGGAGTCAAAACTAAAAAGGTGCCGGATCGTACGGTTGTTTGTGAACGAGACTTTAAGGAAAACAAAAGATGACACAAAATTTCACTTTAACATTTAATTATCGACGCATATTTCTTTAATTTTTTAGTGCTCGTAAAACTCCGGTAAATTAAATCATTTGTCGATGTTTCATTTTTTGGTGCATGTATGTTTATAAAAACATATTTTGGGTTAAATCATCAATTATCTCATTTCAATTAACATGCATAGTATCATATTACTGAGATATTGATTTTGATCGAACAATATCTTTGTAATTTACCTTATATTTCAAGTGTTGGTACTTGATATATAGTGTCATTCCAAAGGTATGGGCCGGGTGATATCTAACTATTGATATTAGAAAGCTATGTTTGAGCTAAGGCGCGCAAGCGGTTTAAATTAGAGTCTCTCATGCGTGGTCACCCATGTGGATCAATCACAAGCTAGGTTGAGTTCTATGACTTAGATGCACCATTAATACACTAGCTCCATTGAAATATATACATATTCAACACGTTTACTACTATGCTTAATATATGGAGTTGTGCCTAAGAAATTAATCAAAATCAAGATATTTGCTACTAATAGCAAATATAGGGTAACTCAAACAGTTTAACAATATTAGAGATCTTGATTACGATCGAATAGTTTGTTTGTAAATAATCTCCCATTTCAATTAAGTATATAATGTGTTGATAAATTGTCATTTCAAGGCTGATCATATTTGACTATTAGAAAGCTATATTTGACGGAAATGTGATCACGTGGCCTGCACGTGATCATTTAAGCTGATCACTTGTTTCCCAAAATGCCCCCACCCACATGCATACCCTAATAGGAAGACCTTGATTTCAACATGGAAACAGATTACGACTCCGACGATGAGAACCCACCTCCGGAGCTTGACTCCGGCGAGCTCGAGCTCGAATATTTATGCAACAAATGATCAAAAATTGCAGTCATTTCGCGATTTCCTATTGAAATCCTCCACGGAGTTCCGGCAAACCACGACCTTGTCATTTACTTTCTTGTCCACCCACTTCTCGATCATGCACGCTTGTCGAAAGCTCGCCATTTCCTCCAGTTGCTAATTAGGCCGCTCTGTTTCTTCCTCATGTTGCTTTCTCTGTAGAGCACAGGCTCCTTTTTTCTTTCCTTTCCATGGCCTTCATGGATGGACCGGTAAATAGCGTCAAGAAAAGTGGAAGAGAAAGACGGGTTCTCTCTCCGGCGCCTATGCCGATCTTCTCACACCCGTTTATCCCACCTATCCAAAAGCCAGAGAGAGGCCAGTGAAGGGATCAAGGAAAGAAGAAAGATATCAATTATTTTTGTTTGTCACCTACTTCAGATCTAGAGAGAGAGATGCGTTAAAGGAGGCAAGCATGGTTGACTGTATGTGAAAGAAGTAAGACATTTGAAAGACAAGGGAAGCTTGGGTGAGGGTAAGGAATACGTGTGTGGGTGGGGGCATTTTGGGTAACAAATGAGCTTAAGTGATCACATGATCACATTTCTATCAAAGAAGACAACAGCAAAGAAGACAACAGCGACTAACAGATAAGCCAAATTGAAAAAAAAAAATTTAATCTTTGATGGGGTGCATTGCAAAAATTGAAACATTAGAGGTCAAATTAAAAATTAGCTCAAATTTTGGGGGGTACAGTCGTACGTTATACTTTTTCCTATTCCATATTTAAGTATATATTTAGATTTCTCATAAAACTTGAAAATCAAAATGGTTATTCCAATTCCATCAGCAAGGAAAAGTTATTCCTTAATCTTCTAGGGGCGAAAGATTAAGTTCCAGTGCAATATCAAGACAATTTAGAGGGTGTAATAGAGTCCATCGATCTATCTAGACCTGTGGTTGGGGTTTCACATTTTTTTTTTTGATTTTTTTTTTTAAAGATTGTCTAAATTTGAGTGAAATTCAAATAATCTAATGGTAGTGAACTTCAATTTCAGCACAGAAAAGAGAGAAGCAATAAAAGTCATTAGTATTTTTCAGATTGGGCTTTTTATTATTATTATTTTAATTTCTAAAAGCCTCAAGGCCAAAAGTCATTCTTCGTTCTTTATGACTTTATTATAGATAACACCTGATCGTAAGAATTTTTGTTTGTATTTATGACTTTGTAGCCTCATAGCATGTGGATATAATTTTGTAGAGCTTTGTGCTTTAAGAGCTTTTTGCTATACTCGTAATCTTTAATCAATGAAATCTTCAAATTTTCGTTAAAAAACAAAAAAAAGAGTTATTCTTTGCTTGAAAAGTGGAAATCATTTATATAAGAGAGCGCAAAACTTTCTCTAATTTTTTGTTGTTGTTGACATATTGTCGGATGCTCTATTTCTTTATGAGATCTTAGCAATATTTATCTTCTTATTAATTACTCTCTTCATTTGATATTAGATAAAATTTTGTAATCAAAACTCATTTTAATAAAACAAAATAAATAGAATAAATTTTATAGATACCTACATTTAAGAAAAATATAAGAAAATGTATTGTTAGTATTCTTAATAAATGAGGAACCTTATTTCAACTTGTCGTATATGATTAAAGTTGTTGAGGTGCGTTTATGATTGGAATAATAGTGTACTTAATAACAACAATTAAGGAGTATATATATATATAATTAATTTATTACATCAGTCCTGTCCTGCCATTTCATGATAGTTGTTAGAAGAAGGCTGAATATTCATGACCAACTAGTACATTTTTCACATAAATTTACCCTTAAATGGAGCCACAACCCCCCACATTTTTTTTTAGAATGTAATTTATAAGGAGAACTCAATGGGTTGGTGGCCCTTCAGAGAATTGTTTTTTTTTTCAAGCATTTAACATAGAGGGCAATGAATTAACTTTCTTTCTTCTTTTTCGCCCCTAGAAGTGAATTAAGTTCATTAACTCCACCACCTTAATTTAATGATAGTTATTAAGGGCACTCATGGCAGGGCTCTATAAATAGAGCTTGAACTTATACTCCAAAGCATGCTCATTTCATATTTGCAGAAAATTAAGCAACGATTAATCTTAATTTATATAGTTCAGAGGAGAATTAATGGAGAACAAAATGATGGGTTGTGCTGTATTGGCCTTCGGGTTGATGTTTTTGGTCCTAAATGCAAGTGGGAGCCCTTCGAATGACATATCATGCAGGGCTGGTATAACAACTTTGTTGCCGTGCCAGTCGTTCTTGGTGGGTTCTGGCCCAGCGTCTCCCACTGCTGCCTGCTGTCTAGCTGCACAAACTGTGAATAAACAGCTGCTGGATACCCCCCCTGAAGCACGCAAGGCTGTGTGTGATTGTATCCTCAAGTATGGAAAAGATGTGGGTGCTAAGCCTGAGAAAGCTAAACAAATTCGCGAGATCTGCAAAATCGACGGCCCTGCACCCTGCAATTAATGACCCAAATGTGANATAATTCCTAGTTTCTTCGCAATGATTTCGATATTGTTCCTTCTACTCGATCTTTTGAATGCACCTCCATATATTAAAGTAAGAATGCAGGAGACGCAGTAGAATTAATCATGCATGTACTAGATAATCCTACCATTACGTTACTACAGCCAAGTAAATTAATTAAGCCATGCGCGCGGTTTAAACCAGTGAATCTGGGGAATTAACCACTTAATTAGTTACTTAGCATGCATTTACAAATATAAAAGTCATATTACTCCGCTAATCATTCCATTCACGTGGAATGGCACTACCTACAAAATAATTAAATAAAAATAAAATGATGAAAAAAACACATATTCCAGTGGCCAATAAGTGCAGTCAAAAGTAAAAAGGTGCCGGATCATACAATTGTTTGTGAACAAGACTTTAAGGAAAACAGAAGACGACACACTTTAACATTTAATTATCGACGCATATTTCTTTAATTTTTTAGTGCTCGTACCTGCATGTGAGATAAATGTTTCTCATATGTGTTTATTTTTATTTTTATTAATGATTTCTATATATATTGTGATTGTTTTTTCCTTTAATTAAGTATCGGCAATAATATAATAAAAAAAAAAGAATGAGAAATAATATTTTAAAACAAATAGCTAATAGAATAGAGAATATGTTGGAGTTAACATTAAAAAATGAGTCGTTAAAATAAAGAATTGTACTTTTTGACTATGTAGAATACCTCTTACTGCTGGAGATGGTCTTATAAAACACACTTACTAGTTAATCAAAATCAAGATATTTGCTTTCACTAGCAGAGCTAGAATTTGAGTTTTCAATAGATAAATTTGAAAAAAAATAAAAATAATTAAAAATATTAAAAACACAAGGGGTTGTTAAACTTCGAGTAATTTTAAAAGGCCTATTTTTGTCCTACTTGTGTTATACTAAAATAATGTGACTATTAAAATCACCATTTGATAAAAATCCAACAATGATCAATCACAAGTTTAATAGTGATTTTAATAACCACATCATTCTTAGTATGACACAAGTAAGAAAAAAGTAGGCCTTTTAAAATTACTCTTAAACTTCATATTAAAACCTTAGAACGGAAGGTATTAATTAAACCTTTCTGGCGTGGATAAGAAATATTTTAACCATGATTTAATAGTTGCCATAAAAGTACTCGTGACACTTAAGACTCTCATTAGAGTCGATGTGTTTAAATTTAATCCTCCAGGCTAGGTTTTATAAGGTAATTCCCTGCCGGAAAACATTTTAACAGCAAGGTCTTTCTAGTTTTGTTTTTAACATAGAAGGGAATGAATTAACTTTCTTTCTTCTTTTTCTTTTTACCCTAGAAGTGAAACTTATTAACTCACTTTAATGATAGTTATTAAGGGTACTCATGGTACGGCTCTATAAATAGAGCTTCAACTTGTACTCCAAACCATGTTCATTTCATATTTGCAGAAAAGAAACGATTAATCTTTATATACTTCGAAAGAGAGTTAATGGAGAAGAAAATGATGGGTTTTGTTGTATTGGCCTTCGGGTTGATGTTTTTGGCCCTAAATGCAAGTGGGAGACCTTTGAATGATATATCATGCACGGATGCTATAATTGATTTGTTGCCGTGCCAGCCGTTTTTCGTGAGTCCTGGGCCAGCGTTGCCCAGTGATACCTGCTGTCAAGGTGCACAGACTGTGCTGCAACAGGCTACCACCATTGAAGTACGCAAATCTCTGTGCGAGTGTTTAAAAAATGCCGCAAAAGGTCTTGGTGTTAACCCTGAGAACGCTAAACAACTTCCCTCTCTCTGCAAGATCCAGATTCCCGTACCCATTGTCATTGACCCCAATATTGACTGCAGCACGTAATATCTCTCTCTCTCTCTCTCTCTCAATTTGCACGTGAAAATATGCATGTTTATTCATTTAACTAATATGTTTCCCTTCGTTGCACGTGCAGAATCCAATGATGCCCTCAAGAGAGAAGTCAGTGAAATAAACAAATAAACTTGGGGAAGAAGGAGCAATTTAATTATCTAAATGTAGTAGTGTTGAAAAAAAACATGGAGCTGGACTGTTTTCGCGGTCTTAGCTTACACATTTATGAACAATAGTAATCTAAATGAATAAAATAATTCCTAGTTTCTTTGCAATGCTCTCGACATATATATTTGGCCTGATATTGTTCTTTCTACTCTTTTGAATCAACCTCCATATATATATATATAGAGAGAGAGCGAATTCTTGCTTAATATTGAATAGAGAAATAGAGACAACAAATGGAAACTTATAAAGAGAAGTTTGTAACAAAAATCCATCTTCTTAACATTTATTTATTTTTATTGTTTTTCCATTTCAATAAATAACGTTGAACACAATATTAGCTAGTATAGCATAATTCCTATATTTTAAGAGTTGGAATCCAACGTACTACTGCCGAGCCATGAGTGCTGTGCCGGCGCACAAAGCGTTTTCAAACAGTCTGATGCCGCCCAAGCACGCAGGGCTCTTTGTTAGTGTCTCAAAAGCTAATCTCATCCCCCAAGCTTGCAAACTCGACAATCCAATACTCATTGGCCCTAATGTCGATTGCAGAATGTAATTTTTCTCTCTCTCTCTTTCTTTGATAAAGTGTATTCTTGATATATATACTCTCTCAACTAATATGTTTTTCGTTGGTGATGTGCAGAGTTTCATAATGTTCTAAGTAGTGGTTTAGATGCCATTGAAATAATTAACTTGCTGGAGGGACAGCGATAAAAGAAGTACTTGCTATATATATATTTCAAAACTAATAAAGGGTTGACATGAATTTTACTTTATATCTGAGCACATACAACATACAACATAGTAGATATTCGGTCCAAGCCTTTTGTATACCAGATTCTTGAACTGTTCTTCTACAACTTTTCTAAGAGGAGTCATCTCTATATATAGAAAATAAACCACCATTACATCTTAGTCATATGCTTGTTGAACTTGTCCCATGCAGCCACACTTTCTTCAATGAATATTGATCACTGTCCTCTATTAGATAGGGTACTGGTAACACTGTTGAAAGAACATTGTATTTTAATGTGTTACGGCATTTGTCACCAAGTTGTTGAGAACCATTTGGGTAAAACTTATTTATATAGGAGAGAGATTTGTGAATATCCATATTCATGTTGCAGATCAACTCCACCGGAAGCTGCTCTAGAGTGAGACTGAACCCAGCAAGGACAACAATGTAAGAGCAGCTACGGTAGCAGAAATACCTTTGTGGAATGTCGCACATTTAAGTTATTCGCACCAAAATTATTCCCTCTATAACTAGTATGGTCCGCATTTCTTAGCTGAACAGCTAATAAGCATGCCTCAGGGAACTGCATGACTCCGCTCCCAAAAAGCTAGACCTGAATTAATTGTTGAAATTTTATATTTAGCATAATGAAGACGCTAACATTTAAAAAGCACGTTTTACTTTGCCATAATAGCATATCAGTCCATCGGATAGTATTATCCAGTAGAAATCTGGATAAGATACAGCAATTTTCTACCTAAATTGTTAGATAACCTACATGTAACCCCACATTCGGATAACAACCTGCCATAAAGAAACTAAATTCTAGAGTTTTAGGTGTATCATGCACCAACAGTAATGAAAAAGTCATTGATAAAAAGCTTTTCTTGTATAAATTAAGATAAGATATGACCAAAAGATAGCAAAATAACAAAAGCAGTACTTATTTATTTGATGCTTTCATAATAAATAAAACCTTGTTACCTTCTTTCCCAAAACCGCACATTCCTCAACGTAGGATGATTAATTCCGTTTTACTTAATAGTTTGAGCCAAAATGCCTTTCGGCTCTCCGCTGTGACCTTCATCTGTACGTGGTATAGAGCCGTCGAACAAGTTACAGGTGCTTTCAGAAATCGAAGCAAAGGTTGAGAAAATGGAAGAACTGAGATGGGTTAAAGGTTAGATGTTGACAAGACCACGGTATTTTGTTGGAGGTTGTCTGTCGTCCAAATCTGTGAGTAGCCGGAGCTAGACGAAGACTGTCACAATCTAAAGCATAAACGGATA
Organism: Carpinus fangiana; assembly: GCA_006937295.1. Taxonomy (NCBI): domain Eukaryota; kingdom Viridiplantae; phylum Streptophyta; class Magnoliopsida; order Fagales; family Betulaceae; genus Carpinus; species Carpinus fangiana. The sequence continues at coordinate 1,085,237 of CM017321.1, forward strand.
AAAAAGGAACATAAAATGGTCAAAAGAGATCTGAGAAATTTTTCTGAGCAAAGGATTTGCCTTTGAGTAGACGAAAAAGATGAAGGAGTACGTACTCTGAAGGTCTGAAAGAAAAATGTGAGAAGCTGGCTGGCTTTAAAGGTGAAAATTTTAGTAAAAAAATAACAAATAAAAAAGTAGGTGAGAGCATTTTAATGATGCTGTGAAGGCAAAAGATTGATGAGTAGCTGATGAAGTGGGATCAGGATTCTCTCAAATTCTTTAAAAATTTGAGGCCCTCAATTTTTAAGTTTTAACTGTTTATTTTGATTTTAATGGTAAAAAATAAAAAGCTCTTCAGTTTTCAATAATTAAAAAATCAGATACTTTCTTTGACCAAAGTAAAAGCTGTTTGGGTCACTGGAAAAGCATGTACATATATTGAAATGTCCTCTGCAATACTTTCTAACTAATTACTACACAAATATTTTTCTACTGTAAGTGATTGAGAAACTACTCAAAATTATACTTGGGGTATATGACTAAAGTTGTTGAGGTGCATTTATGATTGGAATAATAGAGTACTTAAGAACAACAATTAAGGAGCATATAATTAATTAATTACATCAGTCCTGTCCTGCTATTTCACAGTGGTTAGAAGAAAGCTGAAATATTCATGACCAACTAGTACTTTTTCCACATAAATTTACCCTTAAATGGAGCCACAACCCCCACAATTTATTTATTTTTTAAAAAATGTAGTTTATAAGAGCACCCACTGCAGGCTCTTCAAACACACTTTTTTGTTAGTTTGAAGAGCCTATTTAACAAAAAGAGCAAAAAACACTCATTTTCAGCCTCTTTATTTTAACAAAAAACTTAACAATATGAACAGTGTTTCTTCAAACTTAACAATTACTATTCACTCTCTACTCTTTAAACAATTATATTTTATCTCTCCTCCTTTTTCCTTTTCAACTTCTCTCTCCACTTTTCAACTTCTTTACTTTATTTTAATGAAAAATAAAGTAGAGAATGAAAGTGAAAAATAATATTTTAATAAAATAGTGATAGAGAATTGTTAAAGTAGAGAGGCTGAAAAGTGTGCTATAAAAAGGTGGGCTGTTAAAATAACTAAAAGTGTACTTTTGGTTATTTTGAAGAGAAAAATTTGAAGAGGCTGCTGTGGATGCTCT
>CM017321.1:1086895-1175767 GCA_006937295.1 Carpinus fangiana
AGACCACCCCTGCTGGCCATGCCATATCGGCCGGTCTGGGGTGGTCAAAGCCACCCCATGGCCAACAATTTTTTTTTTTTTTTTTGTAGTTTGGCCCGGCCACCCCCAATGGCCATAGGTGGCTTTAGCCACCCCTAGGCCAACAGTGGTGGTTCAGCCACCCCTTATGGGTTGGCTAGCCACTCTTTAGTTTTTTTAAATATTTTTAATTATTAATTATTTTTAAAGTATAAATAATATTTTATTATTATTTATATTAAAATGACATGTGTTTCATTTATGGCTCTAGGATCTCTCTAAAGAGATCTTAGTCATTAACTAGATATTCTCCAGTCCAAAATAGACCAGAAAGAATCATATTCCATTTAACATAGAGGGCAATGAATTAACTTTCTTTCTTCTTTTTCGCCCCTAGAAGTGAGTTAAGTTCATTAACTCCACCACCTTAATTTAATGATAGTTATTAAGGGCACTCATGGCAGGGCTCTATAAATAGAGCTTGAACTTATACTCCAAAGCATGCTCATTTCATATTTACAGAAAATTAAGCAACGATTAATCTTAATTTATATAGTTCAGAGGAGAATTAATGGAGAACAAAATGATGGGTTGTGCTGTATTGGCCTTCGGGTTGATGTTTTTGGTCCTAAATGCAAGTGGGAGCCCTTCGAATGACATATCATGCAGGGCTGGTATAACAACTTTGTTGCCGTGCCAGTCGTTCTTGGTGGGTTCTGGCCCAGCGTCTCCCACTGCTGCCTGCTGTCTAGCTGCACAAACTGTGAATAAACAGCTGCTGGATACCCCCCCTGAAGCACGCAAGGCTGTGTGTGATTGTATCCTCAAGTATGGAAAAGATGTGGGTGCTAAGCCTGAGAAAGCTAAACAAATTCGCGAGATCTGCAAAATCGACGGCCCTGCACCCTGCAATTAATGACCCAAATGTGAAATAAACTTGAGGAATTGAAGAAGGAGCAACTTAATTTTCCAAATGTATCGTGTTGAAAAAAAATATGGAGCTGGACTAGTACTGTTTTGGCTGTCTTAGCTTACATATTTATGAAAAATAGTAATCTAAATTAATAAAATAATTCCTAGTTTCTTTGCAATTCTCTCGACATATATATTTCGTCTAATATTGTTCTTTCTGCTCTTTTGTATGAACCTCCGTATAGTCAATATTCTTTAATTAAGGCTCCAAATTATGGTAAATAAATAATAAAAAAATACATTAATATCATTTGATTCTCTTAAAATTTCTAATATTTCATTTTTTTTTTAAAAAAAACTTTTTTGGTATGGAAGGATATTGACATCTTTTTTTTTTTAGATGTCCACACAAGGGAAGGGGAAGAGGGGATTGGAACTTGTTTTATTCGCTTCATTAGGCATAGTCTACAACCGATTGAGCTATCCCTTGTTGACTTTTATAGTTTAGCTAATTAGCTGTTATTGTAAATTATGATTTCTTAACACAAGGCCTATAATTTTAAGAATCTTTTTTTTTTTTTTAAAAAAAAAAAAAAATTGTGAATGAGATATTGACACAATTGCTATTTTGAGGGGACATTAATTAACAATGCGATGGTAGTTAATTTAAAGGGGATATGTGTACTTTTCACTTAATTTTTTGTTTGAAAGAGTATGGACAGTTTGGTGTAGACGTTCGATGATTTTTATGTGGCAATAACATTTTTTTTTGCTTTCAAAAGTATAAAAATCACTTCCAAAAATCATAGAAACGAAAAATAAATCACATAAAACATTCAAATGAATTAAACATATTACCCTTAACTTTAGTTTAATTCATAACAATAAAAACTTTTTAAAATCTTTGTTCCCATATGAGTAGATTAAAATTAATGAATTTAAAGAAAAAAAAATTGTAAGATGAAAATTTGAATTCAAGTTAATCAAAACATGAATATAAAATTAGCACGAATATCTATTAATATTGTTGATGTTTTCAATACAAATAAAACTTATAATTATGAACATTCAAAAAAAAAAAAAGTACAAAGAAAAATAAATAAAATATTTTTTATGAATACAAAATAAAACAAAAATTTTCACTCAACATTTAATGCAATCAAATAAGAGCTTGTTTAACATTGTAATTTTATAGACAAAAAGTGTGATTTTAAATCAAATCGCAAAAAATTGATTGTTTGGGATTAATTTTTAAAAAAATTATAATTTGAAAACGTAAAAAATATGCATGTTTAAATCATAGGTAATGAGGTATTTTTTTTAAAAAAAATGTACAATTTTAAAAGGTAAATTGCGATTTTAAAAGCCAAATCGCAATTTTAAAGGTCAAATCACAATTTTGCCAAACAGTAAACTGCTTTTGTAAAAATCATGTTTTAAAATCGCATTCCCAACATCAGGTTTAATGGCTAATTATCTCTTTTGCATTTTATAAAAGTTTTATTTGTAGTTATAAAATCACATTTAGAAAGTTGTATAGTACTTCTTTTCCAATTTTTCTAAAAAAAAAAAAAAATAAATCCTATATGATTTTTTAAGGGTTTTAAAGTAAGGTATTATATACTACGATTTTTTTTTTTTTTTATATATGATTTTCTTTTAAAATCCTATATATGGGTTTCTTCTATATATCATATATGGGTTTTTAAGTAATGTATTAATTAATGCACATATAACTCTAGATTCTACATATGACTTTTTAAGTAAAGGTATTAATATATATTAGTCGATCACTACTTAATTAAGAAATCAGTTCACTTACTAAAAAATCAGCATCATAAATTCCCATCCTACTTAAAAAGGAAGTGTTTTAATTCCATGCATGCAGTAGCAGATTCTCTCCGATTTTCTTCTTCTTTTTTGAATCCTTTGTCTAAGAGAAAGTCTATATATATATAATCCGTTTTTCTTCTTCTTTTTGTATCAAAGAAAAAGATGGAGAGGAAAATGGTGGGTTTGGCTTTAGGGTTGGTGTTTTTGGTGTTCAATGCGTGCCCCTCAGATGGCGCCATAACATGTCCTGATGCCCTGAAGAGTTTTACTCCCTGCAAGCCCTTCTTGGTGGGTTCCGGCCCTCAACTACTGCCAAGCCATGAGTGCTGTCTCGGCGCACAAAGAGTTTTCAAACAGTCTGCGGGTGCCACCCAAACACGCCGGCATCTTTGTCAATGTCTCAAAAACTTCGCCATACAAGTTGGTGTTAAGCCTGAGAGAGCTAATCTCATCCCCCAAGTTTGCAAATGCGACAATCCAATTTCCATCGGCCCTAATGTCGATTGCAGCATGTAATTTCTCTCTCTCTTTCTCTTTCTTTCATCTGAAAGTGTATTCTTGATATAATATATATATACTCTCTCAGCTAATATGTTTTTCGTCGTTGGTGATGTGCAGAGTTTCATGATGTTCTAAGCAGGGGTTTAGATGCGCGCCATTGAAATAAATTAACTTGCTGTACGTGTTTTCTAGTCTAATGAAGGCAGACATTAATTGCTGTAATGAAAATTATATATGTGGAATTGAACTCCTTTTTCTCTTTCTCTCCCTTTGGCTTCTTCTAAGAAGATATGATTTTTATTAATGGAACAGATAGAGCTTGGTTTGAGAGAGAGATATATAATAGCTTGGAAGAAAGATGACGGCTTGAGAGAGAGAGAGATTAGGTTAATTAGAAGAAGAAACTTTGAAATACAAATTAGAAGTTAACATCAGTGGTGGTAGGCATAGGGTTAGAACAAATGAAAAAGTCAATGAGATTGATTTAAATTAAAAATACAGTGTTTTCATCTCTATTGTATTTAGTATTTTTACATGATGTGTCAAATTTATATTAAAAGCTATATATAAAATGAAGTTTTACACCATATCTTCATAAAATCCTACCTAATTAAGACCAACAATATCACAAGAAAGATTAAATGGATTAGTTTATATATATATACATATATATGAAGGATCATAAGCATAAAGCTCTTATATCACAGAGAAAAAAGTTCTTAAAAAATCATAGTCGAAGTTACGAGATTACAAGTCATAAATACATACATAACAATTTGACATTCATGACTTATCTATGACATCAATATTTGTTAACCCATAACTAATCTTTATTAGTTGTAACAGCAGATATGTTCTAGAAAGAAACTCATCATTCTTAACTTAAAAGCCAGAAACTGTTCACATCCACAACCCAAGGATTTGGACAATCTTTATTCAAACAAGTTACAAAGAAACTGCAAAAAACAAATTAAAATATAGAAAAAAACACAAAACCAGCATATAGTAGTATTGGTGGAGGCAAAGCACCAATTGTGCGGGTGGAGCATGTGCATGAGAGTGAAGCTCCCACGTCAACACATGTAGGCCACACACTAGCGCGTGGTGGTAGTGTTGCAATGAGGAGGGCATCGACAAGTGGTGGAGAGGTTGGAGAAGGCGGGCATCGTTGGCTTAACAAGCCCGAAGGAACATATCTAGCTTAGATCAGATCAGATCTAAAAACCCCCAAAGTGACCAGAACATATGAAAAGGCGACAATTGGATGAGGCGGTGAGTTGACAAGGTGGAGGGGGTGGCATAGGGAGAAGGATCCTCTTTATTTCAAATGAAATGGAGGGGATCCATTTAGTTGTTTTAAAAGGGCATTTTTGTCCAAATGGAGAACAAAAAACCATGAAATGACAAAATTGCCCTCTAAAAGCAACTAACCTCTTTTTTTTTTCTAAAAGCAACTAACTTGTTCCTCTCTCCATTTCATTTGAAAATGGAGAGGATCCAAGTGTGTGGCATGGCTGCTCCTGGAACCAGTAATAGGACAAAACAGAAAGAAAAAAAAAAAAAAAAAAAAAAAAAACAAACAAACTAACTAACAAACAAGTGCATAAAAGCAAAAGAAGGGGGAGGGGGAGGGAAGGGGGATGGTTTTCCATCCCTTCTCCCTAAAGGAACTCACTAGAAAGGAAAAATTAGAGAGAAGTCAAAGGTTCTCTCTCTACGACCGGCCCTTTTAATTTTTTGCCATATTATCAATTGAAAAGGGGATATTAGAAAATATTGAATATAAAAAATTAATTAGTAATTTTGTATCCCAAAAAGCAAGAATAATGATTTTTAAATAAATATATTAAAATAAATATTATTTAATTAATATATAAATATAAAAAAAAATTAAAATAAAAAAAATGCTCGATTCATTGGCATCCTTCATGTCCAGCCCATTGGCACCAGCAAGTAGTCTTGGATAGTGAGGACATCCATTGGCATTTTGGACAATTTTGCCCTTCTAAATACATTTAACCTGAGAAAATGGAGAGTATTCGTTTCCTAGCGTTTCAGTTATGATCAATGAAATAATAAATTTGATCATTTAATACTCTTACCACTCTCTCATATTACTCAGATTTACCTTTTCTTTAAATCTAAACTAAAAATAAATTATAGCTTTAATTACTTAATCAATGTTCTTGCAATCCTTTTAAAGTCTAACTTTAATGCAACAATTAAATGATGTTTGACAGTCAAACTGCGTGCCCATTGTTTAATTTGCTTTATTAGAAATTTAGAAGCTGAAACCATTAGCTGCTTTTATTAGATTAAGATATACTACAATTTTAAAGAAATTATAAATTCTAAAATTATGTGAATTCAAAACCATTTTTCGCATCGAATGGCTCAAAAAATGCTACCTATTAAAAAGGTGGCATATTATCAGGGGAAGCAAATACAATTTTCCTTCTAAAATAAAGAGATGAAAAATATAATTTTTTGCTTAAAACTTTTCTACGACATAAAACACAATTCAATTCTCATTGCTAACGTATTACATTTTTAAGATGTATCAATTTTTCACGTTGTTCAATGCAAGAAAAAAAAACGCCTTAATTCACTTTGAAAATTTACAATTTTTTTGGTTTTTTTTTTGGTTTTTTTTTGGAATTGTAGAAGAAATAAGCTTTTCTTCATAATAAGATCGAAGTGCTTTAACTCGACTTTAATGATGGGCACAAGGGCATTGTTGGCACATCTCTATAAGAAAAAATAGCACCAAATAGTTCATAGTCCAGAACCAGAAGATAATGGAGAAGAAAATGAAGGGTTGGTCTGTATTGGCTTTGGGGTTGGTGATTTTGGTGTTCAACGCAAGCCCTTCAGATGCCGCAATTACATGCCTTGAGGCCATTACAACTTTGATTCCCTGCGAGCTGTTTTTGGTGGGGTTTGGCCCAGCGGCACCAAGCAGTTTTTGCTGTATGGGTGCTGAGAATGTGTACAAACAGGCTAACACCACCCAATCACGCAGAGTTCTCTGTGAATGTTTCAAACAGGCTGCCTTAGATATTGGTGCTTTGCCTGAGAGGGCCAAACTGCTTCCCCAATTGTGCAAAATCCATATTACTGTGCCAATTGACGCCAATGTGAATTGCAGCAAGTAATCTGTGTGTGTGTGGGTGTGTCTACCGTGTCTGCGTGTGCCCAAAAACATTGTTGGAATGTGCTTAATTTGATGGCTCAAAGTAGGGCGGTAATTCATGTTTTCGTGTAGGTTTCGGTTTCGGGCGTGTCAAGGTATAGGTAGCCTATGTAGGTCAACTATAATCCGACCCATTTAATTAAATGGGCTATACCCTTCAATCCTAATTCATTAATTTCATATCGGGTTTGCAGGCTATATAAAAATTTGTTAGCCCTTATGTTGCGTGTTAGGTTCGGATCGTGTCGAAACATAGGTATAAAACTATATAAGTTAGCCATAATTCGCTAATTCTGTGTTGGGTTTATGCCAATATTTCTGACCTTATTTGACCACTAGTGTTCATAGCATAAGCCATCTTTGAGCATTTTCTTTCCTTCTCTAATTCATAAATTCATATTAAGCAAACATCATATCATTTTTTAGACACCATGTAGAGCACAGTGAAATAGTTTTTGAATTCTCTCAGCTAATGAGTTTTTTCTTTTGTGATATGCAGAGTTTATAGATGAAATGGAGTGACGAACATGGATAAGGACTAGCAATAACTGAAAAAAGTATGATCTGATAATGTTCTAGAGCTTGATTCCTTTCTGCAATCTGACATGCATATATATATGGACAGCACTTATATGAATAAAGGGATCTGTCTTGTATCACATGAAAAGTTTTACCATCTTTGCATTGTGTGCAATAGCATTATCAATCAACATGAAGCTCAGTTGATGTGTTTTCGACTAGTGAGGCCAATTTACTTCAAGTTCTTTCAGTCAACAGTATCACACTATAATAAGCGATTGTGCGCCATGGCTGTATCTGATGACAATAGTTGGTTTTTGGTAATTGGCAGAGGAAATATGTAATATTTCATTGACCAAAACAGCAAAACTACATTATCCAGTTATAAAGATTCACTTAAACCAGCGTCAGCCAAAGTAAAAACACTTACAATTTTAGCTAATTATATTTAGGATCCATATGTATGCATAAAACTCTCTTTCTCTCTCTCTCTCTCTCTAAGTAGGAAAAAAAATTAAGTTACACCGACTGTCTTGTTCAGCATCCAGAGCAGAAGAGCCAGTTGAATCACGAAAATGGAGTGAAGCAATGTTCTGTCCAGCATGAACCCATACACTGTAATTCCTGCTTTATTGTTCTCCAAATATGTCACTGGGAATTTAGAAAGCAAAACTCAGGATTCACAGTTTACATGGAATTTAGAAAGCAAGAATAAAGCTACATGTTATTTTGCTACATTTAGATCCTTCATGTTGTTTAGATTACAAAAATCTTTTCCAATCCTACATGTCGTTCATAAACATTCATAATCTGACAACTCACCTAGAGCTTGCCTCTTCTGGATTGAAATTGTATGCGCAAAAATTGGCACCAACTTGGTATTGTCAATATCATCATCTCCATCTCCTTCTTCGTTATCTGATTCCCAATCAACTCTAGTAGGAAATACTTGTGCTGAAGTAATATGAGCCGTTGGAGTCTCACAGTGCGCGTCATCAAAAGAGTTTATTGTGGCGCAGACGTGCCACTTTGCAGCCAGACTTGTAACAGAACATGCTTTATGAGTAATCTTTATTGCACTGCGCAAGCATATGAAAAGCCCTGTCACCAGGCTAATGGAGCATATCTGCACCATTACAATTAAGCAGAGTTAAATTCATTAATATATAGTTCTATGTTTTCTCACATATAATCATGTAAGATTTTTATACTCGATGGTTCGGAAGACTTATTATTACCCTGTATCTGAGTCTAACACTGCTTCTGAGCATACTTTCTGAGGTGAGTTTGAGAGTTCAGTGCTAATCATTCTCTCTTTTTCACAATTATTTAGCAAAAGAAAAAGACATGTTTGATGCACAGGCTGCACAGCCATTTCAAATGTTTGTACCACTTGTTATTATCAGCCTTTTAAATCTATATCATATTGTATATCACCAAGAGAAAGAATGGGAAACAATGCTTACTGCAAGTTCTCCGGCCTTATAGATATTGACTTTAGCACTAGACCGTGTTGTCATTAGAAGGCAAGCGAGCTGACTTGCCGTGACCAAAAACAGAGAAGACAAAATGAATGCCCGGAAGCGATGGCTAATGATCCGGAGATTTCTTCTGATTCTGAGGTGGTCCATCAATATTGATCCCACCTCAGTTTCTTTCTGAAAAGCTTGAGCAAAGTCTTCTAGTCTGAGTATTTGAAGATAGCAAATAAGTCGGAAGAGAATGCACACGAAGAAGAAAATTGACGTCCGATAAATCCATGAACACAGCTCCAATGTGCATAAAATAGTGTCACTGATATAGATGTTACCATAATAGGGAAGTTCGGTGGATCCTGAAACATACCACCATACTTTGTAGGCACAAACGGCAAGAAGACCTGGGAGGGTAAAAATCAATAGGAGCTTCATTGACCTCTGCAAGAACAAGAAAATTAAATTTTGAACGATTCCAATGAAATTTTCAATCATTCACATATTTTCATGAGTTGTGACATGCGAAGTGATCCGAGCACTAGCCCGGATTGACTTCCAAATCATATGTAATATAGTGAATAGGTAGAAAAATAGTGACTGGCTACCATATTTGAACCTTACAGAATATGTTTGCTTTATGGGTCATCTTCATTTGAAAAACAGGTGGCTTGGTTTGGAGTCAGAAACACTGAGATGCTTCCTCTGTCTAAAATCATATACCAAGAAAGCAATGCTAAATGTCCTGTTCGTGAAATTGGGTTCAAAAGGTAGTTATTTCCTCAAAAGTCTTCTACAGAAAATGAGAAAGTTGTCTCAGTGTTGTCTTGTCGCCAAGGAAGTTGGAGCCAAAACAGAGAAACAGGGGAAGGAGTTTACTGCCTAACTAGATTTGCAACGAAACCTTGCACTGAAACCATAATCTCTTTCATTCTCATTTCTCACCACTGAAAGATATTTGCAATAAATGTTGATATAATCTGAAGATATGAAGGAAAAGCTAATGTACATTGGATTTCTCAATTCTACATTCTTTCCTGTTGTCCCAATATGCAAAATGATTGACTCAAACGATGCACAAACACTTAAGAGTCCAAGAAGCTAGATTGAAAGAAAGGAAAGGAAGAAGAAAAGTGCACCTGGAGCTGTTCTGCATACCCCCGTTGGACTTTCTCGCTGGCGTCACATAATTTGTCGAGGAAGAGAAACCTTCTCAAACCATATTGACGGGCCCAGCGAGAAAGACAGACGAATGAGAGCGTTGCGAATATGGAAAGAGAGGATTGGACCACTGCCCGATATGGCCGGCTATGGTTGTCATCGCAGCTTGAGCATGAAAGGGCAAAATGGGATGCAAGTGGAACGCCGATGGTGAAAATGGAGAAGATAAACCATGAGAGACAAGCTCTACAAATATTGGATTGATCAAGGCACACCCATTTGAGGCATGATCTAAACCTCTTCAATTCAACTCCTTCCTCGTCTAAGTAGCCGGAAACTTGGGTGACAATCTCTCTTTCATCTTCCATAGTTCTGGGAATTTTGTCAAACTCAGAACCAGACATATGGAAGAATGCATATAAAGAATGGGATTTTGAGATGGGAACTTGAAAGCTAAGAGAATGGGAAGTGGTTGTTTTGAAGTCCTCCTCTCTCTCTTTCTTCTCGAAACTGGCTTGATCAAGGTGACAGGGTGCCATGTCCACACTGATATTTTCCACGTGTAAACTTTGATGCCATTGTTAAATAACTTTTTTTCATCACTATTAACTTTTTTTTCTTGGTATAGTAAAAGAAGATTCTTTTCCATATAAAACTTTAGATTCTTGTTCTTCAAGAGTATTGTTAGGAGAATATAAATACAAACGTGCTTGATTCTTGGAAAGAACAACTAAATATGGTCGAATATGCACAAATTAAGATGAAGTTAGTCACAAAAGTAGTGTTTGCCCAACTACTCTTATGATGGTCTTGTTGTCAGCCCTGTAAAATTAGAAGGGTGGTTGCACAACTACTATTATCAAAACAAGGGATTTGTAAGGAGTTAAATGATTAAGAAATTTTTTTTTTTTTGACTTAGTTAAATTCAATTAGTTAGTGGTTGATACGATAAATAGAACAGAACGCGGGTAACTTTGTGACTTTGTGAGGAAAAGAAGTTGTAGTAAAAGTTGGCATTTTCTAAATTTAAATATTAAATTAAAATGACATATTACTATATTATCTCAAACTTTATAAATATATTTCCTAATAATATATATATTTGATTATTTTTCCCAAGTCTTTATCAAAGGTCACCATGATCATGTGTTTAGCCAAAAGAGAGTAGTCTATTTTGGCAGAAACCCCGTGAAAAAAGGGGGGTAGCTCACTTACCTGAGGGACTTTCTATAGTGGTGTGCAAAGCTTGAAAACTGAGTTGTAGACCTTTAAAGGTCAACTCACGGTGTCTGCGTGTAAGACAGTGATTGGTGGAGACGTGGAGTGTTGTTTGAGGGTGTTTTAGAGATCCAATAAGGCTCTTGGATTGGGCCTATTGGCAGCGTTGGGCTGGCTTGAGGTCAGTGCAGCCCAAGAGCCCGGCCCGTCAGTAGTCCTATGGTCTGTGGGCACACACAGCAGAAAGGAATATGTGGCAGCCAAAGTTCCCAAGCCGCCCTTCTTTACTAACGACGACGACAACGACAAAGCTGATCACTTTCCTTGGCGGTTGACGCTGTTCCTTATTTGGAGTACCCCATTTGTTTTTCTGATTCCTCCACAACTCTACGGGAGCACGATGACGACGACTCTATCTTCTGCGGCGTTTGCAATCTCCGCCTCGTCCTTTGCGCCGTTGAAAGCGAAACGGCACGGCAATTCGGCTTCCTTTTACTCGCAGAACAACCCTTTAAGTTACAGCCCCCTTTCTACACGCCCATCAATTCCCAGGTATGTCGGTCTAATTTTGGTCCAAATATGTGGCATGAATGTGTTTGCTGTTATATTTGTAGATGTTGGAAGTAGAGATTTAGATAACGGGTTATCAATTTCCGATGTAAGGAATCAATTTTCCGGTGTCATTTGCTAGGAAGTCGTTCTGGGTCCGAGCAACTGTTTTGCAAGAGAATGAGGAGAAAGTGGTAGTCGAGGAGTCATTCCCGCCGAAGACTTCTCCTGATGATGTGGGGAAAGGAAGTGGCAACGAGCCACCGGAAAGCTCATCGTTGGAGAGATGGGTTATTAAGGCTGAACAATCTGTGAATATCTTTCTCACGGTATGGCTTACCTCCTCCACGCCTTATGAAGCGGAAGTCATCCCCCCTCCCCCTAACCTTGCGTGGACATGCCAAAAAAAAAAAAAAACATTGATTTCGTGAAATGAAATGCTGTTTTGCTGAACTTTTGCCAAAAAGTTTTCGTACTTCTTTGTTTAGTATTCTGTTCATTCTTGAATATTAGTGGGAAAAACAATAAACTATTGGCTCGAAATTGGGTATTATTGATTCGATATTTGGCTGATCGATGTGATTTCCAGTATATTATGGTAGAAAGATGCAAAGCAAGTGTTTTATTCTGAACTTCTTTTTTGTTTTATCAGCATGATCCCGATTCTAAAATAGAAGCTGGTTAAGATTTATGCATCTATTCTGAGCAATGAATTATTCTCATGTTTAATCAGATTCAATCTTGTTGATAATACCATGAATCCCTTTGATTGTGATTCAAGAGTATGAAGTTGAGGTGAACAAAATATTCTAAGGAACAAGGTGGAATATCTGTATCCTTTCTCACATATATAAAAATTCAATTATATAAAAGCTGCTCCTGCCATAACTTTATACTAAGATACTGGAAATTGAGGAGTTCTGTTAATTGATATTTTATGCTTGTTATGCTGTATAAGAATTATTGAGTAGCTAAGGAACTTCTCTCTCAAGAGGTTGATACTATTTGATTATAACTCAACTCTACCAATTATTTCAGGACTCAGCGATAAAGATACTTGATACTTTGTACCATGATCGAGATTATCCAAGGTTCTTTGTACTGGAAACTATTGCAAGAGTTCCTTATTTTGGTGAGTGGTAAAGTTTGTTTCTACTATCTCTTTTGTTAAATCCTCGAAGAGGGGATTTACAGCCAATGCTTTTACAAACTTGTAAAATAAGTACTTAAATTCCTGTAAAATGTCATAGATACCTTTTGAGCCAGGCATATATGTATGTTATAAGAAATATGTCAATTATTTATACCCACATCTATCATAATTCTCATCTGTTGGGAAAAACACAATACACCTGAAGTAGATTTATTAGTTTGTATGGGAGGGTCCAAGGAACGCTATGCGCAACTTGTTACATACACAGACACGCGCAACAATTATGAATTGTACTCATTTAGGGAAGTAGAAAGTTTATAGAACTTGTTGACTTGATCTTTGGTTTTGATAAGTTGCTAAAAAAGAATTTCTTATGCAACCATATTGTAGGCTACTGTGATTGCTATCTCTGGATTCTGACTTGCGTTTTTTTTCTCTCTTTTTTTTTTTTTTTTTTCTTTTTGTTATTTTGCATGGCAGCCTTTATGTCTGTTCTACACATGTATGAGAGTTTTGGTTGGTGGAGAAGGGCAGATTACATGAAAGTGCATTTTGCTGAGAGCTGGAATGAGATGCACCACTTGCTTATTATGGAAGTATAGATCTTTCTTAAGAAATTCTTTGAGATGTTTTATCTTTAATATCTTCTATTTTTTGTTCTTTCGATAAGACAAGTCACCCTGAAAAGGTTTTCACCATTAGACATTAGACACTCTTTGGTTTTTGTCCTGGAGATACCACATGTTGCAATGAAAATATCAGTAATTCATTTATGATATGGTTTGTTGAACAATCCAAAACTGAATATTAAGAAACTTGACATTTATGAAGTAAATACTGGTATGAGAAGATTCAAGTGATTATAGGAGGCAAGAGAAGAGTACCTATGATATGTAATGGAGGCTCTCTCTATTCCCCCCCCCCCCCCCCCAAAAAAAAGGTCTGACACAAGCACACAAAAGTAAGAGTTTTCTTTAGAATTATTGTAGGGCAACCTTCTTACAGATATAGGCACCTAAAAAATCTGAAATTATGCATAACTTGCTTGATGTTTTGAGGGTGATGGACAAATTATTGCAGGAATTAGGTGGAAATACTTGGTGGGTCGATCGGTTTCTTGCTCAACATGTTGCGGCTGTTTATTATATCATGACAGTCCTTATGTATGTGATAAGCCCAAGAATGGCATGTAAGTACACGTATCTTGTTTTCACGGTATAAGAACTTGTTTTCTATTTGAAGCAAAATGAGGCCATAGATTAATTTTTTATTTAACTTGTAAGCAAGTGAAATGATTATAAAGAAATAGTCCTATGTCTTAGAGCTTATAAAAAGTCCAAATTCATTGTAGTCTCTGTTTTTGGTTGAGTTAGGAATTTATTGATCATAGATTGGTGTTATATGTTGCAAAGTTAGTGGGGAGTTAGATGATCACCTTCACACGATTGCTTGGTTTTACTTCCTCAGCATGATATTAAATTTATTTTTAAGATCACTATACCATTTAATGATTTCTTAGGTGGTTTCTATTCCACGATTTTCTATTTTTTTTCATTTTAGATTGTATTCTTTCGGAGTCAATGGGATCTCACATGGCACTTTCTCCTCTCATAAAAATGGAGTTAAGGATGAGGCCATGGGTTCAAGATCTACTAAGTGTGTTAACTTATCATTAAAAGAAAATATTATAAATTTTTTAGTAGTAGGTTTGATATACTACTTCCGGTGTGTTTGAGTTTACTCCTTTTTGAATGAAGTCATTTTTTACTTATATATATATATAAGTAACTCATATTTTGGAACTCTTTATTTCCACTTTTTATTTTTCTATAAGGTCCCAAAATGTTTGGATTCATCTGAAATGCTGATTTTTGCTTTATTGGTTTCATCACTAGTGCAGATCACTTCTCTGAATGTGTAGAGAGTCATGCATTTGAAACTTACGACAAATTTATCAAGGCCCAAGGAGGTGTGTTGAGAGTTCTATTGTTGATAATGTTATTCTGGTTGCACTTGCACACATATATATTATGGGCATAAATGTATTCAATGGCATCAGATTATAATTTTCTTGCTTATACTTATTTTGCATTGAACTGTATGTGGTGTAACTTCCTAAAACCTAATACTACTGCTCGACCTTAACTTGACTCTTGGTGCTCTTTATTTGTAAGATCTCACATTAGAGTACTCAGGAAACCAACGGATCCTATCGACCAAGAGTTCGCAATTGTATTCCATCTTACTTCTACATGTAACTTCCAGTCATTCTGATGGTGCCTGTTCTTTTGATTTCTTTGTAGAGGAGTTGAAAAAGTCACCTGCACCTGAGGTTGCTGTAAAATACTACACTGGAGGTGACTTGTACTTGTTTGGTAAGTTTGTCTTTTACAAGCTATTGTCCTGTCTACTGAGATGCACCTAGGTTTTGACATTTCCTCTAAATTCTGTGCAGATGAATTTCAAACTGCCAGAGCTCCGAATTCTCGAAGGCCTAAAATAGGTAAGATTTAAAATCTGAATTTGTATTATGGTTCATCACTTCATTGTTCAATATGATATTATCTACCTGCCCCCATTATGTTTTTCAGTTCATTTAACTGCTTTGCTGACTTTTGGAAACATTAGAGTTTCACTTCCATCCTGTCTGTTGTAATTGAGTTGGAATGCCAAGGTTGATTTCTCGTATGCAGCATCTAAGAATGTTGTTATTCTTAAGACCAAAAACAAAACAAGAGAAGAAGTATACTAATCAAACGATTGTTTCCTTCTGTTATTGTTGTTCCTTTTTCTCTAGAGAATTTGTACGATGTGTTTCTGAACATTAGAGACGATGAAGCTGAACATTGTAAGACGATGAAGGCCTGTCAAACTCATGGAAACCTTCGGTCACCTCACTCATATGCAGAGGATGCTTCTGAAGATGACACTGCATGAGTCCTTCCTTCAACAGATTGTGAAGGTATTGTAGATTGTATAAAGAATTCCGTCACATCACCTCCCGCAAAGCAAAACATATGAATGGAAAAGTATCTAGAATCCATTGTATATACAATTGATATAGATCCAATAGTGTCATTGGTTGCTCAATGAAGGTTGTTATCTAGTTTTATTTTTTGATGTTAAAATGGAGCAAATAGAAGGAAATCATACCATCTCTGGTTTTTAGAATTATCATTGAGAATTTCATCTTAACGGTGATCTGATGCACAAAATTGGTAACAGGCTAACAGTTTTGTATACTTGAATCCGGCTGTTTATTGTAAAAGAAAAAAGATGGTTAAGACTATGTTAGGGGGCAGGGGCGGGGGTGGTCGGCCACCTCCATAACTGGTTGAGTTTAAGAGTGTTTTGGCATCTCCTTAGGGTTTTTTCTGTTTCTTTGTAATGATTATCTGGCATAATATGTTGTTCATTTTATAGTGAACCACCTGGATGGAAAGAATCACGTACCCTGAAATTCTTAAGAAACCTTAATCAAAATGTTTCATAATTTACAACAAATTGCTTTTGCCTCTTTTATCATGCATTCTTGTTTTTTTGATAATGGCTTCCCAAACAAGGAAGTTAAGCATTGTACAGGTAAACTGACATCTAAATATGAACCATTTATCTTGCATGGTCAAAGACTCGAAAGGAACGAAGGGCCCTGTCTAGTCATTTTCAATTGCTTTTTTTTTAAAAAAAAAATTAAATTTTTTTATTTTTTGGCAGTTTCTGTCTTGGACTCCTGTGGGACGTGTGTGAGAGAAAGACAAAAGTGGGAGATATTTTAGTTACACAAGTTGACTTTGATGAATTCTAACCTGTAAGAAGAACAGTGAAAAAAAAAAATACAAATTTTAAAATATATTTTTACTATGAATTATATATAATCGATCAGTAGTGGTTTAGTCAGGAGCGGACGTACATGTATGGTTGGGGGATGAATGTCCTCCCAAGAATTTTTAAAAATCCTTGAAAACCATTTTTAAATCAACTATCGTCCTTAATATTTTCCTTTTCGGCCCCCAAATTATTTTCTCACTCCTCAAATGATAAGTTGAAGTCTACTCTTAAATCAAATTATTTCTTAATTTTTATGATAAACGTTGTTTTTAGACGGCTACCCATAGTAGTAAAATGACTAAAAAATATAAAATGGCTAATTAAGAGAAGAAAATAGAACTTATCTTTCATACTCTACAGTTTTTATAGTATTTTTTTTTTCTCTTTCTCTTTATTACTTTGTATGAAACAAGTTTTACTAATATGAAGCAGAATTAGCACAAGGATTGGAGGCTTGAGTCCCCCAAAAATCTTAACTATTATTTTCTAAGGAGAATGCTGGGATATTATAGCTTTTTACTCCAACAAGTCTACAACCATTTTGCAATTTCAGGTGGTAGTTTATATTTTATAAAATCTCATTACTCCTTCACAATTAATTATCTAAAGCAACAATACAAAAGTCGGATACGGATTCTCTTCATTTCAAATGAAATGGAGAGTATTTATTTAGTGGATTTAGAATGATAATATTATTATTTTTTTTTAGAAAAAATTTGTTAGATAAATTTATTTTTCTAAATACACTAAATTAATACTTTTTTCCTTTTGAAATGAAGATGATATTTTTTCAAAAAGTCCTCATAATTAGTCATCCAAATAAAAATGTCACGGTTGACAGTTGGGGTATTAAATGACATGCCAACAACCACGCTTTTATCTGGGCCATCCGGCAAATCCAAATCAAACATGAAATCCAAAACGACGCCGTTGTCCAAAAAAAAAAAAAAACGAATGAAAACGCCCGCCTAACGTGGGTGGTTTTCACCCTCACAAACAATCTCGCTCTGTTCACAGGACAACGTTTCGTTTCCTCTCTTCTTCCAACGACTTTTATAACTCACACTCTCTGCTCGCACGATTCACACAATTCCAATTCTAGAGAAAGAGAAATTAACATAGAAAAAAAAAAGAAAAAAGAAAGAAAGAGAAATTGAAGAAGACAAAATGGGAGAGAGCGCAGTGGGAGCGCTGGTCCCCTTCGTGAAGGACGAGCCCTCACTAGACCCCGCGGCGGAACCGCCGCCGGGGCCACCTGCTCCTCCGAATCCGGAGTCGGAGGATGCGGGACCGAGTGACATGGACAAGGACTCGCTTTGCCCGATATGCATGCAGATCATAAGCGACGCGTTCCTCACCGCCTGTAGCCACAGCTTCTGCTACATGTGCATTGTCACGCACCTGAGGAACAAGAGCGACTGTCCTTGTTGCGGTCACTACCTCACTACCGCTCATATCTTTCCTAATTTTCTACTTGATAAGGTGTTTTTTTTTCTTTTGGTTTCTTCTGATTAGCGCTTTTTTTCTTTTCTTTTTTGAATTTTTGTTTGTGAATTTTGTTTGCGGATCGGTTTCGTTGTTCTCCGTTTATTACCTGAGGAAATGAAATGATGCATGTTGAATTGAATTCTTCATTGTTGACGATCTGAAAATGCATGTAAAGTTGGAAATCAAAGTAATCAAAATAATAAAATAAAATTCAACTTTATAAGAAGTAGAATTTAATTATTTAATTAATATTTTAAAACTTTCACATCTTTTTAGACAAATATTTAATTACTAATTTAATTGATCACTTCTCTTAATAAGTTAAGTTGACTTATAAAAAAAAAAAAAAAAAAGTTAAGTTAAATCAATAAAAAATGGTAAATTTAATTATTTAATTAATATGAGTAGAATCTTATTATTTTTGATAACCTGAGTATAGTTTGTTTAGAAATCTGTATTGAACCTTGCAGTTACTAAGGAGAACTTGTGCTCGTCAGATAGCAAAGTCTGCGTCCCCTTTTGAACATCTTCGTCAGTCATTACAACAGGTCAGTTAATATAAAGAAAATTTCTGTCTTGCCTGCAGATTTTTCTTTTCTTTTTTTTTTTTCCCAGTTGGGACTTATTTTTAGTTAGTCATTTATAAATTAGTTTTGAAATGTATCAGTGGATGTGTTAATGCTAATTATCTGTATGTAATTACTTGTTATTTAGAATGACTCTTTCTTGAGAATCTTAGACAGAGTCGTGAGGTATCAATTAAGGAGCTAGATGGCCTGCTGTCTCTCCTCAAGGAAAAGAAGAGAAAAATGGAGCAAGAAGAAGCTGAGACAAATATGCAGATTCTGCTTGATTTCTTACATTGCCTGCGGGAGAAAAAGCTTGAAGAGCTGAATGAGGTCTTTGCACATGATTTTATGTATTTCTGCCTTTGAGTCATATTTTATTTCCTACGTGTATGAATGACGACACTTTCTACGGGAAATATCTGCTGTGTATGATACATGGGATTACTTCAAGTTGTATATATCACTGTACATGTTAATTGTTTCCACTGTGGCCTGCGGGGAAGGACGCATTTACTTGCAAGTGCTGTAAATGTATGTGTTGGTTCATTGTTGGATGACTGCCAAGGGGTTTAATGAAGAGTTAATGTTTCTTTTTATTAAATTGCAGTTCATCTTTAGTTTCGGAGCTGATAGTCTTCTGTTTCCATTGTAGATACAAGCTGATCTCCAGTATATCAAGGAGGACATAAATGCTGTACAGAGATATAGAACAGAACTATACCGGACAAAAGATAGAAGATTCTCAGTAAAACTGAGGATGCTTAATGGTGACTCCATTGCAACAAAAGCATGGGCTTCGTTGACTGATAAGCATGAAAGTGGCATTATCTGCAGTGCACGCTATGCACAAGGGCAGATGGGATCACAAAGCGAAATTGCTGATGTAATGGCTCAAGCGAGCTCCCACGTACTCCAAAGGAGGGATGCTTGTAGTGGTTCAGATTTGCAATCTGTTGCTCCATCAGCACTAGCTGTAGCAAGAAAAAGGCAGGTCCATTCACAGGTTTGTGATCTTACAAGAGTTTTATTTTATTCTTATTGTACATTGAAATTGAGTAACTATTTTATCATGTCCTTTAGTGAGCAACAGCTTCCTGGCTGTGATGCGGTGGTGAAGATTTGGTTGTTAATGTATTATCTTATGTTGACTTTTTGTGTCATTAGGCCTTCTGTTCTTTCTGATGGCACAAAAATATATAGCCTAAGGTTCAAGTTCCTTAAGCTGCTTTATAGATGCTATATTCTGTTTGCCAGCTACTGTAATTATATGCTATTGGAATAACTCCTACTGAAGTTGAGACCTCCTAGAAGTTAGGCTGATATTACTCTGAGAAATTGTGCAAATTGATTTGTGGTTTAGATGAATAGGCTATTGAATTAAAGCTTATTATAATTACATTTTAATTATTTATATAGTTAATTGATTCTTATTATCATCTCTTGCTACAGTTCAACGGCCTACAAGAGTGTTATTTGCAAAAGAGGCGGAATTGGAATGGGCAATCTCACAAACAGGATAAAAGGGACACAAATACTGTAAGTAGAGAAGGTTATAATCCAGGTCTTGATGATTTCCTATCAGTGCTGACTACCTTTACCCGATACAGGTACTGGAATTTTGAGGTATTGATTTTAGTTTTTCATATTCAGTCCTTTTTGGGAAACATTATTTGCTAAATTGCTGATATTATCTGGTTGTTGCTTGATATAGTCGATTGAGGGTCATTGCTGAACTTAGGCATGATGATATTTTTCGCACTCCCAATGTTGTGTCAAGGTGAGTTGAAATTTCTTGCATGCTGTACAATTTCATTTAGCCACTTAAGTCAGAAGTTCTGGCGGGATTCTCTTTGTCTTCTAGATTTGCTAACAATTTATCATATTTATAATATGTTGTAAACATATAGATTTGTAAATTATAATGCACCCATGGCAACCACATTTGCCAATGGCAATGACCTACCAAGTCATGTAAAAACGAAAAAACAATCAAACAATTATTGTTATTTAGCTTCTCTTGAATGTCAAAACTGTTGAATTTCAAATCCCATTGTATTTGCTGCAGTATAGAATTCGATCGTGATAATGAGCTGTTTGCTACAGCTGGTGTTTCACGGCGCATCAAGGTTTTTGATTTTTCCTCGGTAAGTGTTTAACATAATATTTGGGGTTTTGATGGAGTCTAGTTTCTTTCTAACAGCAAAAAATGACTTGGGAGGAATATGAAAGGAAATCTTCCATACCATTTCTTTTGTAGCTTCTTAATAACGTTCTTAAATATGTGATCTGGATCTACTTTCTACTACCATGTTTTAGTTGTTTCTTGAACATTTTACTTAAATGGCGCGTTTATTATGTTCTAATAAGAAATGGAGACAGCAATGTACCTTTTTATTTATCTTTCCTGAGACATTATTTATGGCACAATTATTTTTTTAAAATTTAATTTTACTGGTAATCTATTGCCTTTGTGATTACTTCTAGGTGGTGAATGAACCTGCAGATGTTCACTGTCCTGTTGTAGAGATGCCCACACGATCCAAACTTAGTTGCTTGAGCTGGAATAAGTACACAAAAAACCATATTGCTAGTAGTGATTATGAGGGGATATTGACTGTTTGGGATGTAAATAACCGCCAGGTAGTAACACTCTTTTTCTCTTTCAATCACTGGGTAGCATATGCCCTCACAAGTTTATCTGCATACACAAATATACTGTCATAATCTGGTCATCCTTCGAATCATCTAGTCATAGAAATTCTTTAACAGAACTCTTTTCTTTCCAGAGTGTGATGGAATATGAGGAGCATGAAAAGCGAGCTTGGAGTGTTGATTTTTCACGCACTGAACCTTCAATGCTTGTATCAGGCAGTGATGACTGCAAGGTAGTTGGAAATGGAAAAAGTATGGGTATACTGTATGACTTGGTGAGCTGTATATTAATATGAGTTGAAAAGAAAGAGGAAAAAAATAAATAAATAATTGATAATAGACTGGTTCCTTATAGGTGTGCAGTATTCAAGGTTGCACGGATGAAATAGAGATATATCCTTAGTACCTCTTGAAATTAGAGTCTTAGAATGTGGCGGCTGTCTTGAGAAATCAAGGATCTTATCATGACATTTGTAAGACACCACAGGGGAGTTTCTTGAAATAGTGTACTATTTGTCAACAGAGCTGGGCACAAACAGTTCATCTTTTTCAGAGCCATTATGATAGTATGTGCTCGACCCAAATCTTTCAACTTGTTTGCAGCCCGATTGGCCCCTAAATTATGGTCACAATTTCTTGACCACCTTTCCTATTAGATTTAAGAATTTAGTCGTGTTTTCAAAAAAATAAAAAAAATAAAAAGATTTAAGAATTTAGTCAATCCACGTGTCATCTTCATGGAAAAAGTCCTGCTTGGCCATGACATTGCCCATATTGTCTATTTAAAGTATCAATGGTCCGATTTCCTTGCTTCTTTTTTCTTTTTGGTAAGTGGATTCTTATTTGTATGGCATGATAAATGCACCAAATCTGCAAGCAAGCCAAGCCAATTTTGTCAACGTGGAATTGTTTTCTTCTGTTTCATGATAACTAATATATGAGCAAGCTGCATTTTTCTGGATCATCCATTTACGTTGAGACATATTAGTGCTCTTGCCATGCCCTTATGAAATCTCAAGTTGGGATTTTTTTTGGGGTACCTCATAAAATATTGATGTAGATTATTTTGATTGAGTTCATACTTAAAAGTTGTCTCAGCTGGATTTTTTTTTTTTTGTCTGCGAGTAACAGGTCAAAATTTGGTGCACAAAGCAAGAAGCAAGTGTTCTTACAATCGACATGAAAGCGAATATTTGTTCTGTGACTTCTGTCAAGTATAATCCTGGATCAAGCATTTATGTGGCAGTATGTTTCCGTCAAAGCTTTGCTGCTTGAGTCATGTTTTTATCTAAAATACAAATGCCTTGAAATTGTTGATACTAAAACTTCACTTTTGTCTTTTTCTTTTATTTCAATAATTAATGAAAGAACAGTAGTTTGTGATGCAGACTTCCCTGACTCACATAGTCACATCCATTGAAATTTAGACTTCGTAGAACTCTTGGCTCAACTTTGGATATCTATCTGGATAAAATCCAGATGTAAGCTCTAATACTTGGGAGTTTTTCAGGTTGGTTCTGCAGATCACCACGTTCGCTATTATGACTTGAGAAATATCAGCCAACCCCTACATGTGTTTAGCGGGCACAGAAAAGCTGTTTCATATGTAAAATTCTTGTCTAACAATGAACTTGCTTCTGCATCTACTGACAACACATTGCGCTTGTGGGATGTGAAGGAAAATTTGCCAGTAAGTATCCACAAACCAAACGGGCCTAAGTGTTCTTGGTAGCTTTAATGGGATTGTGACCAACTTAGATTTAATAGAAATGTTAGGGGTACCAAATCTTTTACCAAGAGATAAGTATCAAAATGATGTGAGAATTATTCATTAGAGAGGATTTAAACAATTAATTAAAAGAAATACTACGGGTACTAATAAATAAGTTTCACATCATTTTGGTACCAATTTCTCATTCTCTTGGTAAAAAGTTTGGTGCGGATAGCATTTCGCTAGATTTAAATTTATATGGCTCTATTATGATACCCTTTTGTTTCTTTGGGAATTCAAAACTTCTTTCTTTCTTTCTTTTCTTTTTTATTTAAATGATATCTAAACTAACTATGCATTCATAAATTATTTCTCATTTTCACAGCTGCGCACGTACACAGGCCACGTAAATGAGAAGAATTTTGTGGGTCTCTCAGTAAATAGCGAGTACATAGCTTGTGGCAGTGAGACAAATGAAGCGTTCATATATCACAAGGTTAAGAAATATCTAAATGAGTAATGCTAGATCTACAATTTTTATTATTTATTTTTTAACATCCGGCTAACACGTGTCAACATGTAATTAAAACTACATCAGCTATAACACTCTAATTACAAGTTTTAAAAGAGTTATAGTTCTTGCATTTTTTATATCTAAATATAACCTATATGTTTTGGAATTGAGTAATGCTACCCTTAGGTGACGTGTTTTAAATAACTGATATGAAAAGTCACTTAAAATATGTTATGTCAACCCGTGCAAAGAGAAGTGTTGGTCTTTAGAATTCAATCTTGAAGAAACCTCATTTTGATGTTTACTTGCAGGCTATCTCTAAACCAATGGCTTGGCATAGGTTTGGTTCTTCAGAAGGAGATGATGAGAATAATGTTGTAGGACCTTACTTCATCAGTGCTGTTTGTTGGAAGAATGATAGCCCAACAATGTTGACTGCAAATAGTCAAGGAACGATTAAAGTACTAGTACTTGCAGCGTGAAGGGGGTAGGGGGTAGGTAGGGGGTATATAGTTAGTGGAAATTTAAAATTAATTAAAATCCTCATTATTTAAACTTCCATCTCTCCACTGCTTAATATTTGCATATGTTATCGAGTATGAAATGGGCAGGTTAGGATTATCGGCCCCATTGAAGTTTGTAGTCACGTCATTGAGCAGAGAAGCTGCAAGTAAACTCGTGCACGTAGCATTATTCTACAGGTGATCTTTTGAGCCAAGAGAATATTTTAGTTTGGCCATGAAAAGATTTATACAGCATCCAACTCATTTCAATATAATTCCTTCACCCCGTGTGGTTTTTAATGGCTTATGTCATATTTTCAATACCAAATGCTGTAATCAAGAACGTTAATGGGTTCGTTTGGCAAAACTTTTTAGGGGAAGTTTTTTTTTGGGGTTATGATGTGACAATTGTGGGTAGTTATCAAACAAGTCCGTTATCATTTCTATCTGCACACAAGCCTAATATAATTTAATGGACAAAATTTTATTTCAAATTGAGTTGGTAATAATTTATATTTATCCTTAGTGTATGTGAATTTTACGTGCATGTTCCGTTAATCTTATTAAAAATATGTTAAAATGTAGACATATATCAATTTAATATGCTAAGTTAAAAATTCAACTCAATATGTAAATTTCACTGGTTTAAATAGGGTGCAATGACTGGGAGCTTTTCTACGAAAATGAGAAGTTAGATCATGCGTGTTCTATAAAATTCTACCTTTTCTTCCAAAAAAAAAAAAAAAAGAGAGAGTTTGTTGCGAGGCCTCTTAGTGCTGATTGGACTAACCAATAGAGAAGAATTTATTAGTAATATTAAAATATTCAGTTTTGGTCGAAGGAAAGTATTTGTTGTATACCTTAAAGATTCGAATACCCATTAGATCCAACATACCTCCCGAAGTGTCCGGATGTTTGCATAACAACTTTTGGCTGACATCTCTTGTCGAAGGCCCACTGCACATGTAAGTGACCATTTTAAGGCCCAGGTAATTTTTTTTATTTTTTTTTATTTTTTTTTATGAGGGTAAGTTACTAATTCTTAATCAGCGACCCAAAAAAAAATAAAAAGAAATAAAAACTTAAAAAAAAAAAATCATTTCTCATCCATTTTCGTTTTATATTTTGTAAGATCCACGTAAAATATTCACAAAGAATAAATGATGTGGTCGAATCCACAACAAATTGAACATATATTCCACAAAAAAGTGCTACATAATTATTTATTCTAACTGGATTTGGGTGTAAGGCCATGTGTTCAGGACAAATAGGTGCCGTAATTTGGATAGAGATTTTTAGTAATTTTATTGTTTAAATTGCTATCAATTTAGATTACAGATGTGAAAAATCTCTTATAAAACTTGTTTGCCCGAACAGATTTCGAATAGTCCGTTTACTTGTTCTAAAAGATAAACCTTGTAGAGATGCATACTAGAATTTGGGTCCACATCTTTACTAAAATTCAGGTCCGCTGCAGTCCCTCTATGTATGAGCTGTCAAATTTTTTTTTAACAAAAATAGAATACTCCACGTTAAGAATATATTTTTTTTCCTTATATATTCTAGGGTTTCCTTCCCCCTCCCTTCCAAAAGATTAAAAAAAAAAAAAAAAAAATCACATTTTCATTGGTAATTTTCTTTCCCACCTCTAATTGGATGGAGATTATGAAATTGAATAAACAAATTATAGTAATTTAATATGCTATTAAAGCAATGAACCTCCACTTCATAATTTTTGTACTACAATTAAATATTTTATATGTAAAATATAGGAGAGTGCTAATTAAATATACATATTTTCAACTATTATATCTCAGTCTGAGTCTACCATATAATTTAACTTAAAAAAAATCTACAAGCAAAGTAGATATTCATCACCAAATTTTCCAACTCAGCCTTTCTCTCATCAACTCTTTCTTGGTTTTTGCCTTTTCTCTCCCACGTCTCTATCGTATGAGGGCAATACGAAAACCAACCGGATCACAATCCCATTCACCATTCACACCACGATTCATCATCACCAGATCCTTTCTCTCTTTTCCTCTTTAGTCTTTCCCACCGAGAAAAAAAAGAAGAGAGAAAGAAAGAAAATTCCAAAAGCCTCTCAGATTCTCGGAATCGCTTTGTTTCAAATTTTTGGCGCCAAATCCATGAAGGTTGAGAGCTTTGGACCGGAGATGTGTACCGCGACCGACGCCTCGCAGTCGTTGACCTTCGGGAACTCGACGGCGGCCAAGTCTCCGCCGATTGCCGTCGAAGATGGCGAGCGGGACGGGGAGGAGTTGCTGGTTCCGCCGCTGAACTTCGCGATGGTCGATAATGGCGTCTTCAGGTCCGGTTTCCCAGATTCCGCTAACTTCGGCTTCTTGAAATCCCTAGAGCTCCGTTCCATTATGTGAGTGTGTAATTTTTTGATCACTGTTTTCTTCTTCGGAAATTTTTGGTCGCTATGAGTGATATTTTTGGGGATTTGATTTCGTTGTTTGTGGTAGATGTTTGTGCCCGGAGCCCTATCCGGAGGCGAACAATGAGTTTTTGAAGGCCAATGGGATTAAGCTTTTCCAGTTCGGGATCGATGGCTCTAAGGTTCGGTTTTGGATTTTTTTGGCTTAATTCGTTCATGTAATTTGATAAAGATCTGATTTTTGTTTGACTTACTGTGAGATTGTTGACTCTGCTTCCTGAATTTATGTGCGAAATTGTTAGGAACGGGATCAAACGACTCGTTAACTATGATAATTGAAATGAGATTAATTGAGTAAGGTTCGGAACGGATCTTTGCTTTTATTTCAAAAGTAAAATAATTTAATTAATATTTTAACAATGATCATAAATTAAGTGTTGTTCTAAAAAATTAAGTTGATAAAAAATTGTTAATATAATCTCTTGGCCATTGTTTTAACACTAAGATGCAGTTTTCTATTTTGGTAGCTTCATTATCAAGACTTGCGGCCACATTGCTGTACGTTTATGAGACTCTGGTTTTCCTTGTGGCCGAGAAATTCTTCATGTTGACCAATAAATATTAAACAGAT
This sequence comes from Carpinus fangiana, assembly GCA_006937295.1. Taxonomy (NCBI): domain Eukaryota; kingdom Viridiplantae; phylum Streptophyta; class Magnoliopsida; order Fagales; family Betulaceae; genus Carpinus; species Carpinus fangiana. Next base: position 1,113,725 of record CM017321.1, read on the forward strand.
CCATTTTTAAAAAAAATTCTTGAAACCATATTTTTATCCCATTATTCTGTCTTGGCAAAGTGGCATGATTCAGCCCTCTTCTTGAAAGGTTTTCATGTATTGAAGTTTTCAAAAGAAACTGTAGAATAAAAATAGACTGTTAGTAGGGAAAGCAAATTTGACAGAGGTAGATAGTGGATCATAGAATTGTAAATTGTGGAATCCTAGAAACAGGGGATCTTCTGGTTGCAAAAGATGGGCTATGCTTTGGCTATATTTATGTAAAAGTAGTAACCATATTTTGTGCAGGGTTTACCAGAGATGTACTTATCCCTTTAGAGGTTTTTGTTAATGTTGTTTCTTCCTTTGAGGGAGTAATCATCTATCACAATTGCTGATATCAGTGGAAGCTTTTCTTCATATAGTATGTGATTGTGTATGGTTGTACTTGCATCCGAAACAACATTTGACATTGATAACCAATGCCATGGGCAGGAGCCTTTTGTAAACATTCCAGAGGAAACAATCCGCGAAGCACTGAAAGTTCTCCTTGGTATCATACAAACTTAAACATTATGCATATAGGATAACTTGACTCTTTTGTACAACCTACTAATACAAATTTTTGCTTGTCTGCCATGCCAGATGTGAGGAACCACCCACTTCTAATTCATTGCAAACGAGGGAAGGTATGGTGATTATTTTCTGCTTTCTGCTTTCTGTTTTCTGCTTTGTCGTACGATTGAAATCTTCAACAATCTGTGCATCACTGGATTCAATTGGGCAGCACCGCACTGGTTGTCTGGTGGGATGCTTGAGAAGATTGCAAAGATGGTGCCTGTCTTCTGTTTTTGATGAGTATCAGAGGTTTGCTGCTGCTAAGGCAAGAGTGACAGATCAGAGGTTCATAGAATTGTTTGATATTTCTGGGTTGAAGCACTTGCCAATATCATTTTCATGTTTAAAGAGATAGCAGCCTAATAGAAGGAAGAAAAGGCATTTGCTTTCACAGAAAGCAGAAAAGCATGGAGAGTGGCCATTGACTGAGATAGCCGAAAAGAAAGTGAAGTAGTGGATGTCGTATAATATCAATTCCTTTTTCTTTTCTTTTTTGTTTGAACAGCTAAGCTGGTGTTCTTGTCGTGGTTTCCTTATTAATTAGAAATCACAAATATAGGCCTTCGCTTTTGTATGTGTGAACATTTCATCTTCTTCGTTAATTCCCTTGTGAATATTCATTTGTGTGGAAGGTATTTCCCTCGTCTTTCTTCAGCAGCTTCCTCACTTCCTCTAGTGTGTGTTAGATCTAGTACCAAAATTTGATGGATAAATTTACTTTATATTTTAGTAACTTGGGACACAAATTATTTGTATGCATAGCCCAAAGAATTGGATGCACCCCAAATTCGGTAAAGTTGTGTCCAATTAACATCTATTCTAAAAGATTTACTCTAAAGAGAAATGTCAAGTAGGGCCGTAAATGATCCGATACACTCGACAATTCGCTCGATATCTGTTCGGCTAAGCTCGACCCAAACTTGAGTTCGACACCGTACAAGTTCGCTTGTTACTGTTGAAACTCGCTCGATTAGCTAGTGATATATACCCAGCTCACTCGATTAAACTTGACGGGAGCTTGTGAGTTCGACTTGTTTTAGTCCAACTCGTTCATAGATCTTTTATATATATATAAAACAAAAAAGAGCTATATAAATTTATATATTAGTAATTAAGTAATATATGTTATTTAATATTTATATGTGTATGTATCAATTAACATACTAACTAATTAGTTCGTTTATAATAGCTTAGTTCGAGTTGAGCTCGACTCGACTCGAATAACATTTTCAACAAATTCAAGTTTGAGCTCATGCTCGCTTGAATTTTAAACAAGCTAAGTTTAAACACGCATTTTATAACTCGACTCGAATAAACATTTTTATAAATAAGCCAATATTGAAATCTTAAACTTCAACTTGGATCGATTACGGCCTAATGCCAAGGTGGAGAAAAAAAAATATTTTCTTCTATTTTTTTGGGAATATTATTTATTTGCATTCGTTCTATTCATGTCCCGATTGAAAACTTTCAGATTCAAACTAAAAGAAAAGATAAGAGAAAAAGAAATGAAATAACAAATGTGGACGAGCAACAATCGAATCGCCAACAAAAAATGACGACTGAAACGATATCTCGGCCGTTGATTTTGTTATACCTCGCAGTTCTTCTGAACACAGAGACACAAACCGTCTCCGATTCTCTTGAACAGAACAGAGGCTTTGATTGAAACAAAACAAAAGAAAAACCCAAAAATATGAATGGTTTTATCAGACAAATCCAAGAATGATATAATACCAAGTCTTAAACCCTAACCCTATTTACCAATTCGCTCGAGAAGATGAAGGGAAGCGCCGAACCTCCCCAGTCCTGCAATTTTTGAGGTCTTTATATAGAGTGCTCGAGATCCCAATTACCAACCCTAGCCACTATTCAATGCTGAATTACCCCAATACCCTTACTCTACTTAAATTTAATAAGTATTTTCTATCCTACTAATATTTTTAAGGATAAAGTTAATCCCTCAAATTATTACTCTAATGACAATTTATCTCCTAAATTATCAATTAATTATGATAATTTACCCTTCAAACTACCTAAACAATGACAATGTATTCTCTAATGCTAGCAAAGTGATGAAATTACCCATATGAACTTTTCAATAAGATAAAAATACCCTTAAAAATTTAATTTTTTTTATAATATTTTTGTTTTTATTTTAGTAAGGATAATTTCTTCATTTTGTTTAAATTGGAGGTATATTGTCATTATTATGGTAGTTTTGAAGTAAATTGTCGCAATTGATAATTTGAGAGATAAATTATCATTAGAGTAGTAATTCGAGGATGTTAAATAGACTTTACCCTATTTTTAAAAGAGAAATGCTATCACAATCTTAATTGTACACTCTTTAATGTGGAGTGAAATCTCATTAAATATAAAATTTACTATTAATTCATTCAAAATTTAATAATAATTTTCATTATGATATCAACAAGTATATTTGGATCCAAAAAAAACAAGTATATTTGGAGAGTGCAGGCGTGTGAGAGTGTATAACGTCAATGGTTGGCGTAAAATGAGTATGGAAAATAATATTACTTTTTCAATTAGGTAAATATTATTTAGTAAATGTCTCATATAATTATAAAAAATTTATAATAAAAAAAATATTATAGTGTAAAAATTTTATAATGAAGGCCATAATATTTGTTTTGTTTTGTTTTTTTAGAAAGGCTATAATATCTGAGCACCCACATTATTATCTCAATTATATACTGCCTGTGTGTACGCATGCAAAGGTGCAAAATCAATTCAGGACACGGGCAATTATTTAAAAGGACGATGATTCTAGAAAACATTTTATCTGCCACGCGTCGCATTTAAGTTCAGGGATTCATTTAGATCCCCTGGCCCCTGTTTGATGTGATAAATATCCAACATGAAGGGTTGGAAGTAGTCAAGGACGAAACAACATTCTACAGATCGGACGGTTGAGGATGACCAAGTAGAGGTAGGCTCCAGCTTACATTGCCAAAATCCTAAATTCTGATCCCACCAGCTAGGGTTTCACTTTCATCCCAAGTGACTTCCCAAAAACCCCAGCTTCCATTTCCATCTCTCTCGTACACTGAGCACCCAAACATTTCTTCAAATACCCAACCAATCCATCTTCTTCCCAACCCACCTTCTGGGGCTCTTTTGGGACTCCACAGGCCAATCACACACAAACAAAAATCTTCACAGAAAGCTTCCAACTTTGAGCTTCCTCAGTTGTAATTGTAAGTACCCCTTTTCTCTATTCTTGTTCATTGAACACATATTCTTCTTGAAAGTTCTGCAAGCTTTCTGCTTTATATTTCGTTTAGATAAAATAGATAAATTTATATTTGTGTGTGTTTGAGAGAAAGAGAGGAAGGGGGAGTGAGAGATTTATATTTTATATGGGGAAGTCAGGGAATAAGAAGAAGAAGGGTGGTGCAAACCAAGTGTCAGGGGATAATTCAACTCCAAATGTTAACGGTGGTGTTGATTTGGACTCTTCGGTCTTTTTGAAAAGAGCCCATGAGCTCAAAGAAGAAGGGAATAACAGGTTTACAAGTAAGGATTACGTGGGGGCTCTCGAGCAGTATGATAATGCTCTTAAACTTACTCCAAAAACCCATCAGGACCGAGCCGTGTTTCATAGCAATAGAGCGGCTTGTTTGATGCAAATGAAGCCTATAGACTATGAGGCAGTGATTGCTGAGTGTACTATGGCACTTCAGGTCCAGCCCCGCTTCGTCCGGGCTATCCTTAGGAGGGCTCGGGCGTTCGAGGCATTAGGGAAGTATGAAATGGCGATGCAGGATGTGCAGGTGTTATTGGGGGCAGACCCAAATCATGGGGATGCTTTGGAGATTGCCCGGAGGTTGAGGGCAGCGCTGGGTCCTCGCCAGGAGGCCCAGCAGGACCTCCAGAGCCGCCCGTCCCCTGCTGCCCTCGGGGCTTCTGCAGTTCGTGGTGCCCCAGTTGGTGGCTTAGGGCCATGTTTGCCTGCCCGACCAGTACCAAAGAAGGCAACTACTACGGCTGGGGGATCAGTCATATTACCAAATAATAAGCCAGAGAGATCCCAAACTGTTTTACCCACAGAAAATGGTCCAGAGTCTAAAGCACAGTTGCCCAAGCTCGTGTTGAAGCCTTCAAGTTGCTCTTCAAAACCTGTCAATCCAAGAAAGGATAACCAGAAGGAAAATTCATCTTTTTCATCAGCGTCATTGCGTGGGCAGACTCCAGAAGCTGCAATCCAGTGGAGGCCGTTGAAGCTTGTTTATGATCACGACATAAGGCTTGCCCAGATGCCAGTGAAATGCAGTTTCAGAGTGTTAAGGGAGATTGTGGGCAAAAGGTTTCCGTCATCAAAGTCAGTTTTGATCAAGTATAAGGATAATGATGGTGATTTGGTGACCATAACCTGTTCAGGGGAACTTAGATTGGCAGAGTCTTTTGTGGATAACCTCATCCCAAAGGATCCTGAAACAGATAAGACAGACTCAATCGGGATGTTGAGATTGCATATTGTGGAGGTGGGTCTTGAGCAGGAGCCACCTTTATTGGAAGAAGAGGAGGAGAAGGATGTGGAGAGCGAGGGAAACAAGGGAGATGAAAGTGGCTCTAATTCATCACTTGGTGAATCTTTGTTGGAACCTGCTGATACAGGAATCAATAAGATAGAGAAAGAGGCTCAGAAGGAGAAATTGGTAGCAGAAGATCCCGAGGGCAAGGAAGTGGAGATGGACGATTGGTTGTTTGAATTTGCTCAGCTTTTCCGCACTCATGTTGGCATTGACCCAGATGCTCATATTGACTTGCATGAGCTGGGGATGGAGCTTTGTTCTGAGGCACTCGAGGAGACGGTAACAAGTGAGGAAGCCCAAGGTCTTTTTGACAAGGCTGCCGCTAAGTTCCAGGAGGTAGCTGCTTTGGCTTTCTTCAATTGGGGAAATGTTCATATGTGTGCTGCAAGGAAACGCATTCCCTTAGATGAGTCTGCTGGAAAGGAGGTAGTGGCAGCACAACTTCATGTGGCCTATGACTGGGTTAAGGGAAGATATTCTCTGGCCAGAGAGAAGTATGAGGAGGCTCTCCTGATTAAACCGGACTTTTATGAGGGGCTGCTGGCTCTTGGGCAGCAGCAATTTGAAATGGCCAAACTTCATTGGTCATTTGCACTTGCTAAGAAGATGGATCTTTCTAGCTGGGATTCTGCCGAAACTCTTAAACTTTTTGACAGTGCAGAGGAAAAGATGAAGGCTGCAACAGAGATGTGGGAGAAGCTTGAGGAGCAGAGAGCAAATGAGCTAAAAGATCCAAGTGCAAGTAAGAAGGAAGAGTTATTGAAAAGAAGGAAGAAACAAGGAAGTAATGCTGAAGGCGAGCCCTCTAGCCTTGGCAGTCAGGGTGAAGTTTCAGCAGATGAAGCAGCAGAACAAGCAGCTGTGATGAGATCACAGATACATCTTTTCTGGGGTAACATGCTTTTTGAGCGATCCCAAGTTGAATGCAAATTGGGGCTGGGTGGTTGGAAGGAAAACCTTGATGCTGCTGTTGAGCGCTTTAAGCTTGCTGGAGCTTCTGAGGCTGACATTTCAACTGTTTTGAAGAACCACTGCTCTAATGGGGATGCAGTTGAAACGGATGAGAAAAAGGTTCCAAGGTCGGACACTGATGTGACTGGTGAAGCTAAGAATGTAGTTGATCAAGCATTGAAGAAGTGATATGGAGAGAGATTATCCATCTGCGTCCCAGCCTACCTTCAGATTTTCTCATTTAAGCATGAGCATGAATTGGAGAAATGAAGTGCTTCTTTTCTTATGTCAAAATGGTGGAATTCTAGAATTATTTTCCTTGGGTTCTGAAATTCGGGTGCCAACATTAAGTATCTGTTTACTCCAAAGATTTTGTGCTTTGAGTTCTCCGTGATAATTTTCAAGGTGACATTTAACATTGTTTCAATACTGATGAGTTTTCAATAAACAATTTATTTGCTTAGGGTCTGATTTTGGCCTTTCCATTCCGAAGTGAGACTTGATCTATATCATTGTTTGGACTTATTTCATTCATTGCATTGCCCATTCATAATTCATTTTCATCATCTAGTTTCATTGGTGAGCTGCAGCACTCCGGATTTTGTTCTTTTTAATGCATGGAAAAAGAACAACATAAATCACGCAATCCCCTCATTCCCACCATACCCCAAACAGAAAAGGGTGGGAAAAAAAACTCTGCCAACACCCCTCTTCTCAAATCCATCTTCTTGCTCGTCACTTGAAAAGGAGGGGAGAGGCACCAGTTGGTTATGTTGGCTGGTGGTCCTTACCCATACATTTTAGTTTATGAATTTTTTAAGCTCCCGGGGCAGTGATCCATCATCTTTGCACTTACAGATGATGGTATGGAATAAAATAGTATGATGGGACCCAATCCATGAAAGTGACTCATAATGCTAAGAAAAGACTTATTGGTAGAATGATGGCCTTTTTTATGGTTACTTCACTTTCGGTGCATACGATGTGTTTGTAGGTGATATCACTAAAGCAGCAGCACTCTTACATTGATTCAGATATTTTGGGTTCTGACATGTCCGCATATCTGTGTGGATTGTGCATTGAATTAGATGTTCTCGCATTTGTCAGTTAAAAAAGAACCTATATATGGATCTTAAACTGTATTGATATTTATTGGTTGAATTATTTAAAATACGCAAGTCTTTTCAAGCTAGATTGTGAGTGAGAACATGCTAAGATCATTAGATACAAGCAGAGCTGGATTGAACTGTATTCAACTATGTGCCTGCTATCTGTCATTCCACTTTATTGAGTACCGGATATTCTGTTAAGTCACATTCTTCAGTGCTTATGAAATAAGATTTGTCACTCCTTATTGATGCACTTGGTCGTTTTTTCTGCACATGATGACCAATATAAGTCGTGCCTTTTCTCATCTTAACTCCGTCTAGTTTGGTCTCTAATGGAGTTATCTTTGTATTGGTGCTCAATTGTTACTTGACTATACTTTCATTTGTCACCAATGGAAACTAAACTAGTTGAGTAATACTGAAGCAGGGTGTTGATAGTTCCTTGCTAAGAAACTGTAAACAAGCCTTTCAGCTGCTAATTTTAATTTATATCGCCACTGTTACATTGCAAATCTGCATATATTCCTCTGTACCTTTAATATCAGTCATGCAGCATGATATTTGTATCACATTTTACACCCCATAAGCTAAAGCCTTGGGGCCGGTTCTTTGAATAGCTTTTGGTGGCTTGCTGAGACAAGATGCAACACTGCTCATGGTCATATACTATTGTTTAGTTGTTTGAGATGACTATTTCTTTTTGAGAAATATAATAGATATACTTTTCAGTTGTGTTTAGTCTGTATTGATAGTTATCGTTGAAAAGCAGTAGCAGTAGTTCTTTAAGTCACCTGATCCAGAAGCATACTTTTCAGTTGTGTTTAGTGTGTACTAAGAATTACGGTTCATTTGCTGTGCCTTTATTGTCTCTTCATTTGTTTTTGCTTGTGGCTATTGTGATCCCTGCTTCCTTTAAAGTCTTTGATTTCTTTATGCTATCTGGTTTCCGGGTTTTTTTCAGTACAGCTGATACGGGGTTCAATTTTTTTATTATTGCCCTTTCGGACGCTCAGGAGAATACTTGATATTCTAAGGATACTGAAAACGGACCACTATCTACTTCTTTTCATCATTTCAATTAATAATGACATACTGCTTTCTGTATCCTAACTATACAATAGCATGAGGCTTACAAGAACATGGGCCCCTCGTATTGGTGGGAAACTGTAACCAATGATTTAGTGGTATCAATAAAATTTACCTACTTGTGTGCCTTTAAGTGCTACAATATCATTACTTCGGTCGAGGATCCCGTTATTAGATCGTTCTTTTGTTATTAAAAAATTTGAACAGCTTAAGAGAAAGTTGTCAGATCTAATTGTCCGAAGTAATTTAGAATACGGAACTCATATACTCATAAAGTGGGCTCTACAACCTTATCTCTTAAGCTGAGATTCGTGCAGTCGAATAAAAGAGAATCCCAATCTATGGCACTTTCTTGAGTTTTGGTATGTATATATTTTATCAGTACTCAGACTTGCAGAATTTTATTTTTATGTGGATATTGAAATCTAACTTGGAAAACACATTTATGGGGCATATCGAGAACAGGGGTTTCTTAATGAGGAAGTGCAGAGAATAGGAGAAATACTGAATGATTCTCCTATTCTCTGCACTTCCTTGTCCAGAAATGTCTTTTTCTTTTATCTGTTTTTCCAAGATCAGAGCTTCTTTAAACTCAATAATTCCACCTTTAAGATTCTTTGAATGAAAATTAGATAGTCATTTTAGGCCAGCTTTAAGTTTGGAACCAGTTTTACCCTTTATAGATGGTCAACACTCAATATTTAATTTACACATTCCCTTTGTAAGGCATTGATTCTGATTTATATTCCAAGAATATGTTATGAAGCATAATACCCCCCAAGAGAATCTTAAGACAATTCCTTACCAAAAGGGTAAGTCACTTCTAAACAGTAAATCTGATCAACAGCAGCAGCACATACATAACACCACAGGAACTATTGAAGAAGCATATAGTAAAGCACACCTAAACCACAAGCTTAAAATTCACTCAACAGAGAAACAGTAAGACTCAATAGCTAGGACTCTATGATAATTATTCACAGAAACACTCACACAAAACCCTTTTTCCTATCTTTCATGCACGAGAGGTGGACTGATCAGGCAGTGGCAATAGGACCCAACTTAACGGTGAACTCCATGGCCTTCATGGCTTCGAACCTTGGCTCCTTGGCCTGGAATTTCAGGCCGGCATAGAGCTTCATATAGTCTTCGAACACAAACTTCGGGTACACTTGGCCTTTCTCATCAGTTTCTTTCTCCACCAATGCTGGTGCCGGATAGATAACAGCATCACTGCCGGGGTTGTAGAATGATGCTATGGACATTCTGTTACCGTCTGGTTGAACATTCACACGGTGCAGTACACTCTTGTATTTGCCATTGGTAATGACCTACACACACAAAGGAACAACAAAAAAGAAAAAGAAAACATCTTAGGAAATGCTAAGGCATCCCAACTACGTTGTTTTAATGCAATGGCCCTTGCAAGTATACCTCAAGTTGGTCACCAAGGTTGATGACAATGGAGTGGCGCATTGGGGGAACATCAATCCATTCGCCATCCTTGAGAAGCTGGAGGCCACTGACCTTGTCATCTTGGAAGAGAAGGATGAGGCCGCCGGCGTCGGTGTGGGCACGGAGGCCCTTGATGAGCTCTGGTTTGGGGCAAGGAGGGTAGTTGCTGACCTTGGTGCCAAAAGTTGGACCTTTGGACCCATAAAAGGATTTCTTCAGGTATCCTTTCTCCAGCCCAAGATTCTCACACAGCAGGTCCAAGAGTTGCTCAGCCAGTTTCTCTAAATCCACTACAAATTCCTTCATTGCCTTCCTGAAATTGGTAGCAGAACAACTATAACTAAAGGTTTCCCTTAACATGATATATGCTACTATATATACATAATACAACTACTTTCAGAAAAATTGAGTTATATTTGTAACCTATAATCTTCATCAAGATCAGGGATTTCAGACATGTTTGAGGCCGGAAGGTGGCGCAAGAAGAAGGTGCTTTCCCAGTCCATGTCACTGACTTCGGACTGAGCAGCCTCTAGACCCTTACTTGCCACCATTTCCCTGAACCTTTCCTCCATACACTTCCTGTAATGCTCCTTTGTCAGCTTCTCCACAGAGTCCATCAAATCATGAGAAATCCCATGATTCACCAACTTTACAGAAAAAACCAGAAGAGAAGTTAGCAGAGGTTTCAAAAAACATAATTGCTTCAAACAAACTTCAAAAGAATATTGGCAGATATATAGTAATATTATATCTAACTATTCTAGCTAGTACCTCAAAGAAGCCCCAGTTCTCGCAGGCATCTTCTATCAGTTCCATGGTTGCTCCTCTCTCTTCACCATTAAGCTTCTCCATGTCAATAACTGGGAAAGTCTCCATTCTCTCTTTAATTTCTTTCTTTCACCTCTTGCTCTCACTTTCGTATGCTTCGTATTAAAAACAGGGTACTTGGTGCGGCAATTTATAGGCCCTGGAGAAGTGGCAAAAGGGTAAAACACGCTTATGTGGTGGGGACTTACGAAGTACTTTCTCTTAAAAAAAAGATTTGCCCACTCAGATAAAAAGGATGAATTTTAATTAAATAGTAATAAATGCTTTCAAGACAAAACAAGCTTAAATGTTTTTCACCGTGTACTTGCGGAAAAAAAATTATAAAGATAAAGGGCATATCATTCTCTCCACAGTTTTGAAAAATATTTAATTAATCTAAAGGGTATTTTTATCATTTTACTTTTTAAGATGATAAAATAACTAATTAAATATTCTTCAATTCATTTAAACTGAAAAAAATATTAATTCAAAGATAAGAAAGAGGTAATATATAATTTAAACAACAAAAAATATATTTATTGACAGTTTTCTTTAAATTAAGTTATAATTGTTTTTTTTTTAATTTAGTCTATTAAACTAATATCTGTCTTTAGAGCATGTAATTTTTATATAAATTTCATATGCTCTAAGAACATATATTATTAGTTGGTTACAAAAAAAAAAGAACATATATTAGTTTATAAATAGTCTGTCCAATTAAAATTACATATAAGAATCAAATATTTTAAAGACAAAAGTTAGTTTAATAGATTGAATTGAAAAAAAAAAAAATTCAACTCGGTTTAAAAGAAAACTATATCCAAAACTTATTTTGGACTTTTGATCATAAACCCGTAAACTTATTTTTAAGACCATTACTGAGAAAATAAATAAATATACGACGAGAGAGAGGATTTGAATATCACTTGATCATTGCTTTCACATGAGGATTTGAATAGCATCAATTATGACTTAAAGTTCTTCATTACATATTTGGCAGCATATATATGTACGTAGCTTCTATTATATACATATGAAAGTTATTTCATATTTTATAAGTAGTAATTCTTTCTCTCACATGAATGATGGCCCTATTATAAAATCTTACTTACAAGTTCTATCATTATGCTCACATTGAATAAAGAGTACGCGATATATACTATGTTATTTATCTGTTTTTAAATATTTTAAAAAGAAAAAAATAAATAAATTTCTTATGTCACACTGAACTGTGACATAAGCATATCTTTCAGTAAATTATTGGGCGTCTTTACATTAAATATTGGGGCTAAGAAAAGCCACCTTTGCTTCCAGAATTGTACCACTTTGTTAGATCCTGGTAGGCAATTGCTGCAATAATTTTTTAATTTTCTGCCCAAAGCTGCAATAATTGGTTGATTCTTCTATCCTATTAGAACTTACAACACTGTTTCCTTCTTCTTTCCAGGGAAGCACTTGGATAGTTGGCTTTGAACAAAAAGTTTAGTGGGGAAGAAATGAAAATTATAAAGAAAGGCCACCCTTAAAAGCCCATCCATCTATATATATATATATATATATATAGATAGATGTTTTAGGTTAAAGAAACAGGAGTCGTGGAGCATGAATGTGAGAACATATGATGGACCCCTACCATCTTTGTTATTGAGGGTGTGTGACCATGATGTCCATGATCTTTGTTCTTGGTGCTATGGTGGGAGTGGGACCAGCTATGGTGGCTGTTCACTTCCTAGCTTGCTTTCTTGAGACTTAGCAGCCAACCCCACAGGTTTGGCTACTACTTTTTTCCAGTGCACACAGAGCCATCCTCTTTCCCTTGTTTGGATTTGCTCTCGATTAAGATATCTAAGTCCACCGCCACCGGGATAACCCGAAGAAGAAAGAAAATAGAAAATAATAATAATAATAATATTTGTGATGTCTAATTAACCATAATAAAAAAACATTATCTTTGATGAGTTTACGTGTAAGCTAGGAAGAAGAATAAGAGAGAGATTAAAAAGCATCTTCACTAGCTAGCTCAGATCTTTTCTTTTTCGCCAGGTGCTGCTGTTAACATCAGGTACCGGTACTATATATAAAAGTGTGCTATAATATCCTGAGTAAATGTTGCCATTATTAATTAACTTGATCATAGACATAGACATGCATATATTTTATATGCATCCAACCAAAGATGTCAGTCGCAGAGTACATGTCCTCTCCTATCCCAAACAAAGAAGGGATAATACAATAGTAACCAACCAAAAATAGAAGAAGTGAGAAATGAAAAGAGGTAGGGGTCGAAAGAAAGAAGATGATATATATCAAGTAAATATATATTAAGTGTGACAAATTTTTTTCGTATGTTAGATTCGGGTCGTGTCACAAATTAGCATCTCTAAATATCTCATGTCAAGGCATGGGTACATATAATACTATATAGATTAACTTAATTATAGTTATCTCTTTTAGTCTTAATTCACTAATTTTGGAGTGAATTATTATCGAATTTGCGAAGCGAATCATAAAAACAATTGATGGATTTAATATATATATATATTCATAACGTATTTGGTCGTGTTGATCTTTGCTGCAATAATACCAAAACTTGTTATGTCTTTTTGCCATGCTTCTAGTTGATTCTCAAAACAAGACAGCCTAAAACAAGACAGCCTTAATTAAGGTAAGAGGGAGTCTAACAAGTGTCGGTAAAGAGATAAATATATATGGGTAAGCAAAATTAAAAAAAACAATGAAAAAAAAACACATTGAATTATCGTTTGAAAGGAAGCATGCCATAAAAGGTTGTCAAAGAGATGGCTAAAAAGAAGGAGAGATGTGGGCAAGTCAGTGAAAATGTGTAAGAAAGATGAAGCTTTTTTCTCCGCCCGTGGGACCTGAAAAAGGGTTTTGAGAGGGAGAGAGAGAGAGAGAGCATGCATCCAGGGAAAGGACGATTGGACAAGGCATGCGAGTATTTTTAGGGGAAAAGCATGCAATTTGCTCGTTAAAATAAAGCACGTGACCCTCAATCGGATGTTGCTAATTATAGTGTGTTTCTACTTTGAATGTTTTTTCCAATCTAATGTGTTTTCTATACCCTAAAAAGAAGTAATTTGTGGACTACTCTTGCGTAGTGGGAAGCATATATGATTGCCTATGTCTTAAACTTAATTATCTGTGTTTAGATTACAAATTAATACACATGAATTCAATAAGAAATTAATTACTTAAAGTTGAGGTGTCAAACATCATGTTTCGATACAATCCAAAATCCGTCACGTGATATTTAAGATTGACAATTTTTTACACAATTCACGAATTCGACTTGAACCCAATACGAAATTAGCAAGTTACAATTAAGGGTTCTAACTTGTTTAATTAAATCTGTTCGGTTAAGATTAATTTATATGGTGTTATACTGATGATTTGAGACGATCCGAACACAATACACAAACATAAATTGCCACCCGGCTCATAAATTGGGGAAAATATTTCTTATTAGAACCTGATCGTGTGGACAGAACGCAATGCTAGGGCGAGTGGGACTTGTACAGCTAGGCCTACATAGGGCAATTGATTTTACCAGTGGTTTTGTGGTTAAGTCTGCGTTTGCATGTTACTAAACCATGTGCCATTGGTTTCAACTTTCAAGCACGAAGCAACGGAAAGCTATGGGCCTCTGAGTTGACGACAATTTGACCTGCGTCTTAAACTTTCAACTTCTGCCTCTTCGATCGGTCAATTCCAGACAAAATTTTAAAAAGGAAATCTTCAATATCACATGCAAGACCTCTGGCATAATTTCAGTGCCAAATTGTCTCTGACAAGTCACAAGTCTTCCCCTGCCATTCTGTTTTTATCATGCAATTTTTTTATTTTAAAAAAATACGTGTTTTTTTTTTTTCTCTTGCAAACGAATATATGTCATCTTTATTAATTGAGTTGAAAATTTTTCTCCAATTATATCTTTCTAGAAGATGGTCCATCTATCTTAATAGGAATTCACCTGAAATTATAAAGAATCTACATCCAACATGTTGAAACAACTTTTTTTTCGATGCGATGGCCGCCGGGTCATCTACGAAACAAGAAAAAACTAACAATCAAAAGCCATTGGTATCGGGGGAGTCTCCTATCTTTAAATAATGGTTTTCAAATAACAAATGAATAAAAAGAGAGAAGAGAGAATCTCCTAGTTTAGAAAGGAAAATGTTAGTGTTTTTTTAGCGTTTTTCTGTTATTAAGTCAATATTATTTTCTAAAATTATAGCATTCCCCACCTAGAAATGCATGCCCCTTTTTATGAAAACTCTATAGAGATGATGATCTTTTGGATGTTTGCGACAGAGTCTTATGATATTGTTGGGTTATTTTTGGAGAGTTATTAGCTAGTAGGCTTTTGCGGCTCTTTTTTTTTTTTAACTTGATTGAGTGGGGTCAGACGTTTTTATTTTTTTCAAAACTAGCTTTCACAATTGTCTTTGGAATCTAATACGTACAGTTATATAGTACTGTTGAAACGTATATAGAAACAGCTTAAAGATCGATAGTTTCTGATGCAAATTCCGTTGTTAAATCGAAGACGTACATTCTTTTGGGAAATTAAGTCAATGACAGGACACAGAAAGAATGTGGGTCGACGTTTGTTTGAAAATTTGAACCGAACAACCCAAGAAGTCCAACGCTAGCTAGCTTGAATGGAGACTACTGTATAAAACGGGAATATTATTGTAAGATAATTAAGAGGATCGGATTTATGCTATTCTACTTTTAGATGATCAATGCCTTTCCGATTGCGACCAGTTTATGAGTTGATCAAAAGACCAACATAATAATATTTTAATTCTATGTTCCTATTTATGTCACATGGGTACATTTTGTTGACGAAACTTGTTTTTTTTTTCATTAGCAGATCGACTTGTGTGTATATGTATATATATATTTTTTTTTCTCTAATAAAACATCTGGTAATTAATCTAATGAAAATGAATCATCGAAGTGGCCACGAAGTAAATAAGATTTGTGTATGATTAAGTAATTTTTTTTTTTGAATAAAGTGCGATTAAATAGATTATCATAGCAAATGTTTTGAGTTTAAATTTTGTTTCTACCAAATGTTTCTATCATTCTACATGTTGAACCTCAAAATATTATTAATTCAGGACGTTATTCCCCTAATTAATGTTAATGCCATCTTATTATTATTATTATTATTATTATTTTTTATGAATCGGTAATTTATTCAAACCAAAGAGAGGAGAACCTTGCACACCAGAAGCTCAACTGCAAAACGAACTAATGCTTGGGTAAAGTGAATGATCGTCACAGGGAGGGGCGGAACTAAAATTTTAAGTGGAGGGAAAATCTAAAAGAAAATAAAAATTGAGGGTAAATAATTAATGCCCATTTCATAAAAAGTACATGTAATTTAAAAGGTTTTTTAAAACCTTTTGTGGGGACTACATTGAAGTTTGGGGGAGGCTCCAACGTGGTTTTATGAGATATATATGGATCTTTTAACAATTTAGGTAGCAAATGCGTGGGAGTTTTTATAAGATCCATTTGCCCGACCAAGATGATGGTCTGCTGACACCGAGACTTTTGTTACTTTGTACAACAAAATTGTTGAGACCTTTATTGGTTGAGCACATTAGTGTTTTGTATACGCAACATAGCACATGTGCATGCAACAGGAACAAACGGTGTCAATAAAAGGTTTTGGAAGCAAGTTCCAGATTCTACGAATTTTTATTTTGTTAGCTTTACAAATTCTCTGCTGGTTCATCACCTCCAATATATCTCCCAATAATGCAAGGTTCTGATACTTCTCATGAGCTCATCCTGCATGTTGTAGTCATTAGTCATCAGTGATGAATGATGATAAAGATAGCACTTGCTCGATCTTCTTCTCAGTGGTCCTTATCGATCGTTCACCACTGAAATTTGAAATGAGCATTAGGAGTGCTTATGACATACCATTCGAATTGTTTCTCAATGATGGTACTGTTCGTTTAATTACCGGGAAAAGACATTTTCTGAAAAATCCCATTATCATACGTACCTACTTCACATGCAATGTTTTGTGGATCATAAGTTGTCGTGGTCGTGGATGTGGATCCCACTTCAGCCAGGCCTCCCTCCTCCCATTTGGCTCTATTTGAAGACCATTTCCTTCTTTCACAGCTAGGTTGGATCTGTTATCTGTAGGTCTACATAGAATTTATTTTACATATATCTAAGAGTTAGCTAGTAGATCCCAGAATTATGATTACGAGCTTATAACCTGCGTTATGCACGGAATTCTTCATTATAATTTAATTTTAAAATTTAAACACATCATTTTTTATTATAAGTTAAAAAGTTGTATAAAAATATATCTCACATGTTTATATTAAAAAATTAAATATTTGTTCTCATAATTATAAATGATTTTAAAAAAATGGAATAAAAAAATTTATGGCCTTCTTCTACACGGACCACGTTCAGGAACTAACCTCATTTAATTTGCTTCAACCCAAGACTCTGGTAGGCTTTTCCATGGTTAATTTGAATGATGAGAATCAAACTATGAGAAGTTTAGAACATTTTTAGCTCAAAATTTAACAAGGCTAAACCTTGATCTTAATTAAAATACATGGGATGTGATTTTGGCCCCTCTGGCCCCAACCGTTAGATTTTTCTTTTTTCTTTTTAAAGCTAATATATAGTATTGGATGATTGGATTAGGAGGATAAGATTCGTTTCATAAAGGGAAAGATTAATAATTAATTTATTGGACTTGAGCACCAATCTAAACCTTGACATTGTTTGAAAACCGAATATTTTTCTAATTATCTAATTAATTAAACCTATAGGAATATAGGAATACATAAACGTGTAAAAGAAAAAGAAATGGATTATTTAATCCACAGTATTTGACACCATGTGTTATAAACTTATAATTGTTTAGCATTCAATAAAATTATTAAAATCCAATTAATTACCAGCTGCAGGAATATAAATGGGAAACTAAAATGAAAGCCTCTCCCACTCAAATCAAATCAAATCTATCCTTAGATTCTTGATAAGCTCCTTCAAAAGCATGCTCTACTAACAATCCAACATATATATTCTATGGGTACAGTGCTTCATGTGAGCCCACCTAAATACAAATATCAAATAGCCGTCAATGGTCTAAATCAAGTACACATGTCAGTGATCAGAGCACCCTTTCCCTGATAAAGGTTTTTTTTTCCAAACCCTGATAAAAATTCTTTGTTATTAGATTGTTCAAATTACACTATCGTCAGGTGATTTTAATAAAAGTTTCATGAAGTTGGACCTATGTTAGAGTGTAGGTTCGACTCTCCGCAATAAAGAATCATTCACACAAGTTCAATTAGTATTAGCTATTTTGGAAACCACTACTGTCTTAGTGGGACTAGTTAGGTCAGGTAATTTTAAGGGACGCATGCGATTCTTACTGTGTAAGCTTCTCTTGAACAATTTTCAACGGGTAAATACTACTATAATCATAGATTCACATCCAGTTAGAATAGTTACAGTTGTTCACTATTTTGAATAGTTTAAGATGTAGAACTCATTTACTTACTCGGAGTAAATAAGTCCCGTAACTTACGTTTCACTCAAACTATTTGAATTTTTGTAGATATATGTAACTTTTTTTTTCTTTCACTTGAATGCGTGGTTTTACCAATAAATATTTCAATCATATGATTTAGAATGGATAAATCATATGTGGGTCCATCTAACGTGCATGTTATGGGAGACTGAATATCAAGCTTGGAATTATGCAACAAAGCAAATTAATTAACATAACAAGTTATTGTGACTATCTAGCTAGAGATTTCTGCACTCCCGGAGGATAGGGCAGAGTCTTCTGATTAGATTGAACACCATGTTCTATATATGCTTTACAAGATTGACGGAATCTTCGCAAAAAAGAAAGAAAAAGGAAAATTCATGGGACCATCTCATAGATCTGCAGTTGACCTCGATCCATGACGGTGGTGAGTTAAACCTGGCCTGTCAATGGCAAGACTTACTTTTGGACAAAAATAAAAAATAAAAAAATTATGTGTGTATATATATATATATTAATTTTGAACCCATTATTAAATCCTAATGTGTATTTTATTTCAATGGTCGAATAGTATCTTTATCCGGATTGTTAGTAATTTATAAGATAATTATAAAAATACTAATATGGGCTCACACATGCCCAAACAAATTTTAGACTGCCTACTCAGGAGGGCCTTATAAAAATTATCTCACATAAGCAGCAAATTATTAAGAATTCGGATCGATCTTATTTGTTGTAGCTTTGAGTTTGAGGCCGGGATCTTTCTTATTATTATTATTATTGTTATTATTATTATTATTATTATTTAGAGTTAAATACTTAATTAGTCCTTAGGGTTTGAAAACTTTATTTTTTCCTTCTTAGGGTTTGGAAAGTGACCAAATTGGTCCTTGTGATTTTAAAAAGTGACCAAATTAGTTCATCCGTCAGTTGACTTAACGGATTGACACGTGAACCAATTAGAAGTTGACACATAGCCACTTAATTAAATTTTTTATTTTTTAAAAAAAAATTAAAAAAATATTTTTTCAACAAAAAAAAAAAGAAAAAAAAAAGAGAGAAAAACTTGGATGGCTACGGCACCCCCTTGGCTCCATGGGGGAGGCCGAGCCACCCCTTGGTGCCCAAGGGGGTGGCTACGGTCACTCCAGGTTTTTTTTTTGAAAAACTATTTTTTTAAAAAAATAAAAAATTTAATTAAATGGCCACGTGTCAACTTCTAATTGGTCTACGTGTCAGTCCGTTAAGTCAACAAACGGTCAACTGACGGATGGACTAACTTGGTCACTTTTCAAAACTACAAGGACCAATTTGGTCACTTTTCAAACCCTTGGGAGGAAAAAATAAAGTTTTCAAACCCTAGGGACTAATTAAGTATTTAACCCTATTATTTATCTTTTTCTTTTTTTTTTTCATAAAAGATATGATTTGGACCATGAAACTTGCTTCTAATTGTGATAATAATGATCATAATGATACACTCCGGCATCCACGGGCGAGCTTGAGTACTGGCATGATTATTACACATTGACTAATGAAGTGATGATAGAAGTGATTTGATTTCAATAGTTGAGTTGTATCATGATAATCGTGTACTCAATTTGTTTCCTAATATATAGATGAGAACTTATAAGGGACACGCATTTTATTGAAACAAAATAAACATAACAATTTTTTTAAATGCCTTTAACTAGACCAAGAAAAGTATATATGCTTGAATTTGAAGATAATTAAATGGATAATTATCTTCATTTTTGGAAACTTTCATAAACTTATTATTATTGACAGTGGTTTAGTGGTCTTGAGAAAATTTTTATGATGTTGAACATGTATTAGGGTGTGGATTCAACTGTCCACAATAGAAAATCACTCATACAAGCCTGATTAGTATTAGTCGCCTTGAGAATCACTAATGTTTTAGTGAGGCTAAATCAGACTATGATTCAATTGGTTTTAAGAGAGTATATACCGGCCTACAATTCCCATTGTTTAGATTCATTCGGAGCAATTTCTAGCCAGCAAACAAGTGTTATCATGGTCACGCTCAAGGTAGAGTAGGCAATCACAAAAATTGTAAAAAATTATCTAAGAGTAGAGCATTTGAGAGAGGAGTACTACTAGCTATTTTGTTGGTTTCCTTTAGACCGCTTGTGGTTTCTGATCGAATCAGATTGTAATTGGGAGTATCAATGGTCCTCCAATGTACCAAAAAGTGAAGAGAATCTAGAAAGCAATTCAGCAACAATTGCTCTGTAAACTGCAATTAACATGCCTTGCAAAACTAAACGTATCCATGCCAGCAGGGTCCATGGCTGCAGGGGCATCAGCATCAAACAAAAAGAGATAGAGATTGGCATTAATTGCGCGCAGTGTACTTTATAGATCAAGCTAGCTGCTTGCTGATCGAGGCCACATAATTGGAGCAAGGAACAAAAGATCAGCCAGCTTTCCCAAAAGCAAAAATGTTTCTGATGCAAATCTAACGCACCTCCCCACTTGCTGCTCATCCTCTACAAAAAGAAGCCTTTTTTTTATCCCTTCCTAGCTGTGTTCCTTCTGCACATACCTTGCACGTATCAGTAAAACATCCATTTCAAACACACTCGCAATCACATGGTTCCCCTTCGCATTTCAATTATGCCCACATTGATCACGAGCCACCCTCTCTCTCTCTCTCTCTCTCTCTCTGTCTCTCCAAAGCTCGTGCTTATCATGATGCTCACTTTTCACGCACGCACGCATGCATAAATGCATTATTAGTTAATGAATGTAGTCACGATCAGCGGCAGCATTTTAAGCACTCAATTACTAGAGAGAGAGAGAGGGAGAGAGAGAGGCTTGTGATCAATCCAGCAAGACCATTAATTTCGACGTACGTACTATGAGATTTATGTTAATTTAGAATCGCGTACGTTTAGTTAAAGGCTCCTGTACGTGATGATAACTATTTCCTCTTCACTACGTACTCTTTTAACTTTCCAGAAAGCACGACCAACAAAAGAAAACCGAACAGGTTGCAATTTTTTTTTGCACGATTTTCTAACTTGATACCATACGGGTCTAGTCTATTTAATTAAATGAATTAGATTAAAATTAATTTATATAGTCTTATATATATATATCTTGGCACCAGGGACGGATTTGGGGGGGGGGACCGGTTGGGGCCATAGTTCCCCGCAATTCCAAAAAAAAAAAAAATTAGGATGTAAAAAAAAAAAAAAAAAAATTAATTCCAGTCCCCCACCATTTTTTTTTTCCTTTGCTTTGGTCCCCCGCCATTCTTCTACCTGGCTCCGTCCCTGCTCGGCACAACCCCAACCTAGTAAACCACATACAGGGCTAACAAATTTTAACACGAGACGAAATTTAATAGGTTAGAGTCGAAATATATGATTTATTTAATTAAATTGTTAGAGTTATAGTAGACCTATATAGTTTTTTTATACCTATGACTCGAAATGATTTGAACTCAACGTGAGAATACAATTGTTACTCCTAAACTCAATCCATTTAAGTTAACATATGTCTAAAATTCAGGTATGTATTTGAAAAATAACCATTGAAAAAGTATCAAAAGAAAAGAACCAATAGATGAATAACATCGGCTTCTTGGGCCTAATGACGAGCCATTATGGGTGTCCAAAATTGTTGGATCAAGGGTTCTCTTTTTTTTTTGTTTTTTGGTCTAAGCAAATACAAGCAAGGGAAGGGTTATATATGGGATTCTTCCCACTATTGATCCTAATAGAAGAGAAGATGGGGTAGTATTGGGAATGCTTCCAAACACAAGGTTGGTAACGGCTCACTTGGCGAGATGATCCGCACGAAAGTTTGCATTTATTGAAACTTTTGCAGCATTCCAATCATGAAAATGCTAGAATTTCAGTTGTATGTCAGATATGATAGTAGCAAAGGGCCAATCTGAGAGAAGAGATGGCTAATTAATAGCCATAATTGTAACCAAAGAGTCACCTTCCAGCATTAATTTTGAGCAGCTATTGGATAGGGCAAGGTCCACTTTTGTTAAAGCTGTCATAGCTTCTCCTTTATTGACATCAAGAGAGTTTAGTTTTTTGGTGAAGGCCAAGAGAATATCACTTTTATCATTGCTAAGTACTGCAGTAGTAATAGCAAAATCATCTTTTATAGTCACATCAAAATTCAGTTTCATTGTACCACCGAGAGGAGGACACCAAAAAGAAAGACCAAATGAAGAAGTCTTCCATGCTAGAAGATGATTTCTAGTCACATTGGCAATTGTCTTCAAAGCTTTGTCTATATCTGGAATGACATTCTCTTGTTTGAGAGAGGGAGTCCTATGCATATCAAACTTATAATAACTGAACTTCGGACCAATTAAAAGGTCCCCATATATACCATATCACTAGATCAGAACAAGCCCAGTTAAAATTGCTGAGATTCAACAGTATTGAAGGTCTTCTAGGCTCAAGATACTCATCCCAAATAGGCAAATCCTAAGTATTATCCAGGCTGATTTCAATTTGGGTAAGGCTAGAGCATGAATGCTCCAAGGCCCAAATATTTAGTGATGCCCAATTATCTCGTATCATTGCAAGGAGTAGGAATTTGTTAAGCCCATATTTTAATGTGAAAGCTTTGGTCCAACAATTTTTTTTTTTTTTCTTTACGAGTGTTATTAACTTGATTCCATAATTCATACATATTATGTATTGAATAATTTGAACCCACAAGAAAGAGTGTTAGAATCCTTTAGAAATGAAAATGAAAATTTTCACGTAAAAAGAACGATAAGTAACAACAAATTCATCAAATTTTCCACCCAATAAACACACTCACACGGATCACGAGGCACTGTGGCCTCTGATCTTAGAAGATATCGAGGATCTCAAGGATCGAACGGTTGCAGAGGGGACAAGAGCCTCGATTCAACCACAGCTCCCTCGAACACACCCTGCAAAAAGTGTGCCCACATGGGATGAACGCTGCCCCTTTCTTCCGCACCATGCACACGCAGCACACCGAATCGCTGCCCAGCTCTCCGGGGGCTTTCTCTTTCTGCATCGCCTCCACCACATCTCCACCGACCGCCGTTTCCTCAAGGAGCCTCATCAACGATACTCTCAACGGTGTTCCCGGTGCGGTTCCAGTATCCATCCGGTTATCACCCGTGGGTTCCCCAGCCATTGCCTCCGGTTCCTGCGATGCCTGCTCCGGTTCGTACGATGCCCGGAAGTGTCGCTCCGCCGCCAGAGCCGCCGCCAAGTTCATACCAGAACTAGACGGAACCGGTTCCGTACATCCAGGATCCGAACTTCTCTCCGGCGGATCCTGACCCTCATAGATCACTTGTTCTTGTTGACTTTCTTCGTCTTCGTCGTCGCCTCTCACCGTGGTGGCTCCGAAGCTCCATTTGGCCCCGCAACAGCCCATCCCCTTCAGTCCCAGCCGTTCCTTCAGACTCCTCCGCCTCCTCGCTCCATCCACGCCGTCCATTTCCTCCCTCAGAAAACACAGAATCGTTCTCGTCTCCCTTTCTCTTACCACCGATTCCTGCAACATTACACCGAGTTGACTCATTTTCACGCAAACCCAGAAGCCAAAAACGAATAAAAACACATAGAAAGGTTTTCGTGTGTGGATTATTAATAAGACCTACAGGATTGGATCAGAGTGAGTGAAGGACGGCTTATCAATGGAAATCCCGTGAGCTTCTTCAAGGACCAGCATAACTCCACCTCTTAAGTTTTAACTCACTGAAGCGAAAGTGACAATACCATACAGGGAGCAATGGGGTCCAAAAAAACAGTATTTTTCATATTTTGAGAGGTAAATAAATACTGGGTCTGGGTCTATGAGGTCATAGCCAGCTCCGTACGTCTTTGAACAAGGCAGTATTTTGAAAGTCTGAGAAGCAAGGACAAATTTATAGAAGGAGAAGAAGAAGAAGAAGAAGATAACAAAAGGGAGAGAATTGGGTACTTTCCAGAGTTTCTTCTCCTTTCTTTCTTCTTGGGTTGTCTTGAACTTGGAGCAAGAGGAGCAATTTTTTTTTATTTTATTTTAGTTTTTTTGTCAACTTTAATATTAAAGAAGTACTATAATAAGTAGCTTTGTAGTTTTCGTTCCTTGAAGATGCCGTTCGCCGGCCTGTGAACGAAATCAAAAGCCATTGAAGCCGGCGCGTGAACCTAGGTTTTGCCATGTGGCATTTCTCATTGGCTTAAGTAGAATCATTTTACAGCACGACCTAACCATATATTTTTTTTCTTCTCTTTTATATAGTATCTATTTATAATGTTCAAGCTAACCGGAATCTTTAGAGTGGGTGTTTGGTTTTAGTTTGTATCTTTGATATGTACGTTAATGGTTTTGATGTTTGAAAGTTGAAGATTTAAGAACCGATTACCTGGAAGAAGTTGAAGCTGCTGCTCGGGCTTCGTCCACGGCACAGGACTTGTTGGTGTTCTTGACCAATGAGAATACACGACACACGACAACTTTGACTTTGAGTATGGTTTTGGCAAGGCATTGCTACCCGATAAAAGAATCACCACCGGAGAAGAATCATATTCAACGAGTGAAATGAACTCTTATAGTTATGATATTACGTGGTGAAATCAGAAATCTCTCCTTCACCTTTGCTCCACTTGAGGAGGTGGTGCTCAGCCAAGGGCTCTCATGTGTTTGGGCCTTGGGCCCATGGATCCACCATACATATTGGTAAGTCTCTTATTCAACAACAAAAAAAGTTAATCATTTAAGCTAATCGGACCCTCACTCACGATAATAAAGTAATTTTTTTTAAGAGTCACAAATCCCTCATTGCTTTATTTTCCCTTCAAACGAAAGTCAATCCACTGATTGTGCCAACAACGAGAAATTTGCTTTCCAGCACTGTGGGACGAGCCACTCTTTCTCCAGTCCCAAGGCCATGGAAAGAAGAAGAAAAAAAGAGTGAATTATCTTTTCTTGTCCGAGAGAAAAAATGATTTACCAACCGTAATTATTAATTAAGAAAGTGAATTTATTATCTAATGGGGCTCAAACTTTCACTTTTTCACTCGGTTTCGCAAGTGGACCCTTTTTCCTGGTGGATTAAAATCATTAAATTGTAAATAAAGTAGGCATGTTATCATCATCATACTCATCCTACCATGATTAAAGCTATATATTCTTAATTCAAGTTAATGTGGATCATGACAATCTGAAAGTCAATCATATTATTAATACCCTGTTAATTATCTTTTTTGAGGTCAATGATTGGCATGATTGGCCCATGGTCTCCAACCAATGATAAAGACTTTTTTGTTGGCGCCAACCAGAATATGGGGTACCCAAAAGTCATCAAAATCTCTTAAGTTTTCCAGAACTATAAATAGTTTTTCAGCTTGAATGATATGACATTTTGTGTTAGGTGGACAATTTCGTGTCAGAATTTGATCAACTCTGTCTGTTCTCGACCTGGAATTGGTTAGTATTTCATAACTCAATCAAATCTTAACTCATGATTAGGTTTGGTACCAACAAATAAACAATGCCCCAATTCAATAGTAACTATTTTTTTTCCATCTCTTTTTTTTTTTTTGGCTAAACTTTTATAATTATACTAAGATTAGGATAAGAGTAATCCTAGAAATCATTGTCTCACTCTATTGATGTAGAAATGCTAATTAAGGATATATTATTGTTAAAAAAAATATATCAAGAATTGATTGACCAGCATATTGAAATATAAAAAAAATAAAAGTTGAGATCTTTGTGAAAAAAAAATGCTATGAGTATCAAATTTTTTATTAAAGAAAATTTGTTTTCAGTACCAAAAGAAATATGCTAGAAATCATACTTTTATCTCACCACTATCTTATCCTATTAAACTGCAAGTGCCAATCAGCCTATGGGTCAGATCTCATTTTAAAAAAATAAAAATAAAAATAATGAAAGATGCTTGGTACATGGCGCATTAGCATGGTATGAGCGTGGTGTGATAAAAGTGTGATCTATAACATTTCTTAATAGTAATATTATAAATCATACTTGTATCCCACTTTGCTCATGTGACATCACGGTTCAGTCTTTTGATTAGGGGTGAAATTTAAAACCGTCTAACCGCATCCGCTAACCGTTAACCGCATTAACCGCTAACCGCTAACCGCCTAGGTGGTTAGCGGTTAGCGGTTAGTGGATTTTGAAAAACCGCCTAACCGCTAACCGTTAACCGCTAACCGCCTTTTTTAAAATATAATATATATTTATATTATATATATATTTCATATAATAAATAATAATAAGTTATTGTAGCCTAGTGGTTATTGTGCACCTATTTTACTTAAGAGTCCCGATTTCGATTCCCCCCACCTTATTTTTATTATTTATAGAAGTGCAAAACAACGTAGTTTTGCACTTCTATATATTCATTTCTTTCTAACCCAAAACGATAATTTTGTTATAATTTTATTTATATGTTATATGTTGTAGAAGGTGAACAACCAAATTTTGGTATAATGGTCCAACATATAATGCTCACTTTAAACCAACAATTTTTAATACTAAAATGGCCATGATAGAGGAAAAAAAAAATGTTTAAAGTGAGCAAAACAATGGTTTTGGTTTAAAGTGAGCCCAAAACCGGCAAAAAAAAAAAAACCCAATAAAAAGCGGTTAGTAGAAAAAGCGGTTAATCGCATCCGGTTAACCGCTAACCGGGCGGTTAACCGCTAGCGGTTAGCGGATGCGGTTAGTAGATTCTACTAACCGCCTAGGCGGTTAGCGGTTAGCGGTTTTAGCCACTAACCGCTAACCGTAACCGCTATTTCACCCCTACTTTTGATTAGCCATCAAAAAATAAATAAATATTTGTGTTGTATAAGATGGGCTATTACAATTATGCGCCCAAAAGATGTAGAAGTGGAGGTGTAATATGGGCCAGCCCATGATTTCATAGGGCTCATTTCGTCTTCTTCTAACAAGACTCTTAAGGGGCCTGGACTTTAAAATGTTTTTGTGCACGTGGCTCAGCTTATTTCGGTGTTCCTATTTTCTTGCTTGCCCTAAGCCCGGCCCAAGCATAAACAAAATAGCAGTTTATAGAAAAACAACGTACAAAAGACCCAACAAACAGCTTCCAGCTGCGTGGGCGGCGGAGGAGTCTTCTGGATATATAGAGATATTTTGTGAAAGTTGTGGAAACCATCAGAAAGTTCAGGAATTAGAATCCACCAAAATAGAAGATTATGGAGTTTTTTTTGAATGTCCACGTCATACGACCTTCCTTTGGCTTCTTTACCTCCGAGACACAAAATCCTTCAGAGTCAGCCAACTTGGTCATCTACGTGTCAAAAGGATGTCCAACAACTAGTGTCCCTAGTATCGGAGCACCCATGTCTCTATTTCTCTCCAAGACACAACATCAAATCCTTCATCGTTTATAAAGATCACCACCAGTCGTGGGACAAAATTATCATTTGACTAATGCACAAATAGACATATATTATGTACAAGTTTTATATGATAAAGGTTTTAAAATATTATCACGATCAATTACTAGTTTATTTTCAAAAATATATATTGAAATAAAGGCCCTATTCTAAAATAATTATTATGACGATTGTTAGTTTGTATTTCATTAGACTAGGATTATTTATAGTTTTGTAAATCTTATTACTTGTAATATTGCTGAAACAAATTGCCAATTATCCCGACAATAAAATTGCTGGATATTAAAACAAATATCTGCACTACACGTGGAGTTAAGCTTTCATCGTACTTCAATATATACTACTTCCTCCTCTGTTTTTCGTTCTGCATTGATAAATCTCTCTGTTTTCTGTCCAATTAAGGAAACCGATCAAAATGGCTACTGTTTCTTTCTTGAACCAGTTCCCATGCAAGACGCTCTCAGTACCCCAATTCATTTCCAAGCCAGCAATTTTCGAGCCGAATTCGGTCAAAATCGGCCCGAAACGGATCGGGAAATCATGCATTCGGGCATGGGAGTTCGTCCAGGAGCGACCGAGTTTCCGGGTCCGGGCGGCGAAAGATGACAAGTTGAGCCCGGAGAAGGAGGATGGTCCATCTGCGGCGGCGTCTTCGGTGGCTGTGGCGGTGGGAGATGAGGTGGAGAAGCTGGCGGGGCCAAGCGATACTGATAGGCTGAAGAAGCCGCTGTTGGACTCGTTCAGCGGGACGGATCGGGGGCGGAAAGCAACGAGCGAGACGAGAGCGAAGATCGAGGAGCTCATCACGCAGCTGGAGGCGAAGAATCCGACACCGGCGCCGACTGAGGCCTTGGCTCTGCTCAATGGCAAATGGATTCTCAAGTAAGTTTATGCTTGGAGCTTGTCTTTTACGAACAAAGCGGGAAACTTGTTGATGGAATTGAGTATTATATTTATATCATAGCGTTTTGGTCACAATCTTCTTGCATGCATGTGGTGACTTTAAACTTCATGTGTGGAGCAGGTACACATCTTCTGAAGGTTTGTTCCCATTGCTGTCAGGGGGTATACTGCCCTTACTGACGGTGGAGGAAATATCACAGACAATTTACTCGGAGAATTCTACCGCCCAGAACTGTGTCACGTTTTCTGGGCCATTGGCCACAGCTTCAGTTAAAACCAACTCCAAGTTTGAAGTCAAAAGTCCAAAGAGTGTGCAGGTTTGTTTACTTTTGAGTAATATTCCATCTCTTCGTCTTCCAAATGCCTTCTGCATTCAAAGATTTTGAAGCTTTGGATTCTGCTCTAAATTAGTCCTTTCCCTTTTTTTCCTTTCATTCAGATCAAGTTGGAAGAAGGTATAATTGGGACTCCCCAGTTGATTGACTCGATAGAGATACCTGAAGATGTGGAATTTCTGGGACAAAAGATTGACCTTGTTGGGTCATGAATCAACCCCACAAAACCATAGGGCCTGTACCAAGCCCAAGCAAGGCCCATGTTCTCAAAGCCCAAGAGCATCTCGAGCCTCGAGAGCCCAAGAGCGTCTCGAGGCCTCGGGAGCCCAGGCCAGCCTCGATCACCCGAGAACGCCTCGAACAGGAGAGAAGGCCTCAGGCCTCGATCACCCGAGAAACCGTTTCGGGCCTCGATCACAACATATCACTGATAAAGCTTAAGGCCTCCAAAGCCCGAAAAGCTAGGGATCAAGATATTAAATTCAAAAAACTTATCTTATCCATTTCATTCAATAACAAGCACTTCGAAAAGATCAGATATATTATCTATCAACATTCAAAATTTAAAGTGCCACAACAACCAAATCCTATCCTGATCCCATCAGGTCTTGATACGGATAACTACCTAAATCCCTGGTAACAAACTGCCTCGCAGAGAATCAGGGAAGAGTCAGTCATTGACAAGGGAACAATCACTCCATGCCTATATAATACGAGTCACCTCCACAAGTTCTGGTAACGCAACTCTAGCACTCTAAAAGCTTTTGTTGTTTCCTCATTATTTCAAAAGCATACACTGACTTAGGCATCGGAGTATCCCCGCCGGCTCACCCCCGGTCTCTTCGATCCTATTCTTTTCTCTACTGTGCAGGAAAGGTCAAGCTTGAATCATTCGTCAAGAAGTCAACAAGCGTGCCACGTCACCAATCGGAAAACTGTGTATCAACAGACCTCACACCCTTCAAGGGCTTGATCAACTCTATTCAAGAGACAGCTTCATCCGTTGCGACGACCATTTCCAGCCAACCACCAGTGAAGTTCTCTATCCCAAACAGCAGTGCTGGATCATGGTTGCTTACCACATACCTTGATGAAGAACTTCGAATTTCAAGGGGAGAGGGTGGCAGCGTCTTCGTGCTCATCAAGGAAGGCAGCTCCCTCTTAACGCCATGAGCAAACTCAAATGTTCTTATTACCATCCTGTTTCGCGCAATACACTTTACGTAGTAAACCTACGGTGATATATCCAATAAACTAGATCTGTAATTCTGTGTTTTCAGAGATGAAACGGTTAACGGTGGATCTATAATTTAAATTGATTTTCAGATAATTATGACCGCAAGACGCTATCTTTCAATGAGACAAAAATTACCAGCAAACTGATCTGTAATTAATTTATATAAATAAATCTAATAACGTGGCATTTGTCTCTCAGTTTGTGAAAAACACGTCATTTTATTATTTTATTAAATTCGCTTGTATGAATTAGCTACCAATCAATTAGCTATTATCTTTTAACCATAGATATCAAATGTTCAGTTCCACGTTTGAATTTAGTGAAATACTTATTTGAATGGAATTGACAGTTTTTTAACAAGTATTCTCAAATCAGTGGGCTTTTGTGAAGTTATTTCTATAATTTTTATTACA
Organism: Carpinus fangiana; assembly: GCA_006937295.1. Lineage (NCBI taxonomy): Eukaryota > Viridiplantae > Streptophyta > Magnoliopsida > Fagales > Betulaceae > Carpinus > Carpinus fangiana. The sequence goes on from CM017321.1 coordinate 1,144,163, forward strand.
TATATATATTTTTTTAAATTGCTAAAATCTGTCTGCCAGTAGCAAAACTATTCGAAACAATTTAAAACGAATTTCCGAACTACACGTGGCGTTAACCAGTTCACTATATACTCCAATATAAACTACCTGGTCCTCTGTTTTTCGTTGTGTGTTCACAAATCTCTCTGTTTTCTGCCTACCAAATAAAGAAACCAGAACGAAATGGCTTCTATTTCTCACTTGAACCAATTCCCATGCAAGACCCTCACAGTAATCCAATCAAAAACCCAATTAACTTCCAAGCCAGCAACTTTCGCGCCGAATTCGGTCAAGGTCGGCCCGAAACGAATCGGGAAATCATGGATTCGGTCCGGGGAATTCGTCCGGGAGCGACCGAGTTTCCGGGTCCGGGCGGTGAACGATGACGAGTTGAGCCCGGAGAAGGAGGAGGATCCATCTGGGGCTTCGGTTGCGGTGGCGGAGGCGGAGGAGGAGGCGAAGCTGGCGGAGCCGAGCGAGATTGATAAGCTGAAGAAGGCGCTGGTGGACTCGTTTTACGGGACAGATCGGGGCCTGAGAGCGACGAGCGAGACGAGAGCGGAGATCGTAGAGCTCATCACGCAGCTGGAGGCGAAGAATCCGACGCCGGCGCCGACTGAGGCCTTGGCTCTGCTCAATGGAAAATGGATTCTCGCGTAAGTTTATTGTTTTGTTTGCTAAGAACATGTTAGGATTCTCGCGTCAATTAGAATCGAAAACTCTTAATAATCTTATTGATTAAACCTTATGCTTGGTTGAGTTTGTTTTTTATGAGCAAAGGGGTAAACTTGTTGATGGAATTGAGTGAACTTTTGGGTTCATGACCTGAGTTTTGTAACTTGCCAATAAAAAGGAAAAAGAAAGAAAGAAATAGGCAAAGAGACTGATGGTTTAGAAAGTTAAGGAAATTGAAAAGAAGTGGAGAAAAAAATGAGATGTGAAAGATAGGTGTGAAGTAAATCTGTGCAAATGAAATTGTTGGGGGCAAGAACTATGGTCGACCAAAGTGAAATTGTGCAAATTCATTAATTAGAGGGATTATAGCAGACATCAAAAGACTTCTTGTGTGTACTTGTAGTGGTAGAAGTCTAGAAGACCCAGAGAGAAATATAATCCATGCTATTTTGTATTTTGTTGTAATTTTTTTCTTAAATTTTAGTTTGGCCATTTTTATTGGATTGAGAAAGGTTAAAAACTAAATTTTTATTCTACAATTATCCCACAATGCCAATCTGTAACTAACTCATCCAATTGTTCTTATCCAAAAGAGGAAAATAAAAGTCTTTCAAAATTCTTGGTGTTTAAGGCCATGCCTTTTTTGCTCTTATAGCAATTATATTTCTGACATAGAATATTAATTCGAAGCTTCTTATATAAATTGATTTGCTATGCAGTAGTTACTTGTTATATTAGCATATACTCTGCTGAGAAATGGTTTGTAGTGGTCCTTGGAAGTTTGAAATAGAGAAGAGATTGAATCCCTAACTATATCACGAAACAGCGAGCTTTGTTTCTTCTGTTGAGTATACTCTTGTTCCTTGCTCCAGTACTTGTGTGATGACTTTGAGCTTTATGTGTGGAGCAGGTACACATCTTTTGCAGGTTTGTTCCCATTGTTGTCAAGGGGTACATTGCCCTTAGTCAAGGTGGAGGAAATATCACAGACAATTGACTCGGAGAATTTTACCGTCCAGAACTCTGTCCAGTTTGCTGGGCCATTGGCTACAACTTCAATTAGTACCAATGCCAAGTTTGAAGTCCGAAGTCCAAAGCGTGTGCAGGTTTGATTACTTTCCTTTTACAAGTAATCTACTCTTTACACCAATTTCATACTGGCTGATGTTGAATGCTTGAAGTGGCTAACATGGAAAGCCAATTAAGACAAGCCAAATCAGCCGGTATGAAATGCGTGTTATACTTTGTCGCCACTCACCACTAATTGTTTCTACAAAGTTCCGAAACCCAAAGCTTTGGATTACTTTTTGCATTTAGGGTTCTAATCTCTGCTAAGAATCATGCACCAAAGGATGCGAAACAAAATCATATTCCACCTGTTCATCTTCAAAATACCTTCTGCAGTCACAGATTCTGTTTGTTCATGCTCTCTTCCTTAAATTGATTCAAACAACGCATCTGGGTGCGATCACACATTAGACATTTTGAAGCTTTGGATTCTGCTCTAAACTAGCCCTTTCCTTTTTTCCTTCGTTCAGATCAAGTTTGATGAAGGTATAATTGGGACTCCCCAATTAACTGACTCGATAGTGATACCTGAAAATGTGGAATTTCTGGGACAAAAGATTGACCTCACACCCTTCAAGGGCTTAATCACCTCTGTTCAAGAGACAGCTTCATCCGTTGCGAAGACCATTTCCAGCCAACCTCCAGTGAAGTTCTCTATCTCAAACAGAAATGCTGAATCATGGCTACTTACCACATACCTTGATGAAGAACTTCGAATTTCAAGGGGTGACGCTGGCAGCGTGTTCGTGCTCATCAAGGAAGGCAGCTCCCTCTTAACGCCCTGAGCAAACTCAGATATTCTTATTAGGATTCTGCTGCCACAAATACACTATATGTAGTAAACCTATGGTGATAAATCCAAGAAACTGGATCTGTAATTCTGTGTTGTTATAGAGATGAAAGAGTAGATCTATAATTTATATTCGTTTTCAATGTTAGGTATTGAGGAGAGATAAAATTAGGTATGAGGAGATAAAACTAGAAGAAAAATAAAAAACCACACTTTTTGAGGGGTAACTTTTTTTAAAAAAAAAAACGTTTTGCTTAGATTTATTTATTTATTTTTTAATTTTTATGGGACCAATTGGAGATATCAGATTTCAAGCTCCACCTCTGATTTAGTGGAACATTTATTTTGGGGGAAACTACGATTATACTTCCAATCTATCACACAACTTATCCCTTCCAATATTTCAATTTGGTTAACATACCCTACTGTTTTACTTTGGGATTGCAATGTTTGTTTGTGTAATTCACCATACCCATACTGTAACAAAAGGTATCACAATTATGTATTTATGATTGAGTGGTGTTTAACATACTATATTATGACTTTACTAAAAGAATTCTCCGAGGAGTCAATACGGTCAATACCCCTAACAATAATAAGGTAAGATAGACAAAATTACGGTGTTTATGTATGTGGTGCGGCCGGGTAGAGCACTCCCATGGAAGTGTAAGATTGATTAAACATGGAAAAGATAGAAGATAAATCAAAGGACAAAGGTGAAACCGGAATAAATGCAGCAACAAACTTTTTCTTTATGATTACAAATTTACAATGCTTCCCTTTGTTACTCGACGAAGCAAAGTAGATACCAGTAACGTTGTTTAAATTGCTAGCAGCCCATGGCACAAAGCATGATTGCTCTCAGAGCTTGAGAGAGAGAGATGGCGAATGTTGCAAAAATGAGCAAGCCTTATGGAGCAGTCGTGAAGGAGGACTGGAAGGCGATGGAAAGCTACTTCATGAAACATAAAGATGCCGTGTATTATTCTCTGACGGTCAACAAGGACACCGCGATTCATGTCGCAGTGTACAGCGGAAACGTTGAGTTGCTCAAAAAATTGCTCGATGTAGAAGCAACGGTGATGTTTGAGCTGCATAAGTTGACGGATGATTATGGAAACACACCACTTCATGTGGCGGCTGCAGAAGGAGATGTTGACATGGCACGCCTCTTAATTGATAAAGACACACGGCTACTTGAAACTGAAAATAGCAGTGGTGAAACTCCTTTGTTCACGGCCGCTGCATTTGGTTGCACAAAGATGGTTAAGGAGTTTTTAGCTCGTAATGTTCGTAATCATCAGGACTGGCCAAATCACCGCAGGAGAAACGACAGCGTATCCATTCTTCATGTAGCTGTCATTGGCAAAAACTTTGGTAGGCTTTGCCTCTCTTTCATTTCAAGTTGAACAATACAATCGAATTTCTTATCTCAAATATCTCCCTCTCTCTCTCTCTCTCTCTCTCTCTCTCTCTCTCTCTCTCTCGCTCTGGATTTCTTAATTACAGAAACAGCTCTGCAGTTAATAGGAAGTGACGATTCGCTTATAGAACTGAGGGATAAAAATGGCATGACATGTCTTCAGCTGCTAGCTAATATGACATCTGCTTTCAAGAGTGGATGCCCCATGAACATATTGGAGGAGCTACTCTATCGCTGTATGCCTCACAAATATGTCACCCTCTTCAACAATTTGCACATCCAATTAATTACTCTACTTTTAGACCCCAGAACAATATTGGGATAGCTGAACTTGCATTTTTAATGCAGGCCTTCCAGATGACGACCATGAAACGCAGGATTCTTCTAGTCAAAGACAAGATCTAGAGGGTGGCTGCGGCAGGAGTACTTCCCCTCGGGTTTTTGGTAAGTCATCAAATCCTTGCAAAATACCATGATACCAAAATTTAAAATTGGGCAATTTTTTCGCACTATTGAAAAGTTTATATTCCATGTCTATTTTCCCTGGAAAAAAATAAGTGTATCTCCGTGAAACACAAACCATTTGATGTAATACCATTATAGATTTCTATTTATTCCAATCATAGTATTCCATTAAACTAATAATCTTTTTATTTATTTATTTATTTGTAATCCAATATATAAATCTTTCTCTAATTATGTTGGTTATACATATTTGCAGCCATTTCAAGTATAATTTGGAGGTGCATAGGTCAAGGTATAAACCTACTTTTTTTTATATATATAAGCATAAGGTAGTGTAAATTGCTCATAACCATATATAGGTCGATATTAAATCTGTATATTTGCTTCCGCCGAATTGGAGTGTTGGTCTTGATGTTTAATTATTTTTGTGGAACGCTAATCTCATCTTGCTCTTTGTCATGGGGTCCCAATAGGATTGCCAGCCATTGGAAGACTCTGGGAGAAAAAAAAGCAGCACAAGAGAGTGAAAGAGCTTGCTACCATTCTAGCTAAGAACGACGATGCCTGGATTTATAGAACAAACGTTGGGGAAAAACCTGAAACAATCTCTCTGATCCCCGACAATGTAACTAAAACAGGAACAGATCAACAACAGAGCAAGACCTCAGAAAAGATCTCATCTCATGAGACTCCACTAATTTCAGCCGCAAAAAATGGGATCACTGAGATTGTTGAGGTCATTCTTAAACAGTATCCTCAGGCAGTTGAGAACGTAAATACCGAGGGCGAGAACATATTTCATGTTGCAGCAAGATATCGAAGGAAAGAAATCTTGGATCTTCTCCAACATTCGGATGTTCCGAGATTGAGGCTGACAAGGAGGCTCAACGGCAATGGTGACAGCATTTTGCATCAAGCAGCATACTTCAGTAAGCGTCAGCTGAGGGACAGGCCAGGGGAAGCCCTTTTAATGCAGTCAGAGATACAATGGTTTAAGGTCCTTATTTTCATTTCATTCCATTTTAGAATATTTTTGGTTTCCTTCCATTCTTAAATATAATTTCCTCAAGAAAAGTGGACTTTATTACAAAATTTAGAAGCTTATTGGGAGGATGGGTTAAAAAGGTTCAGAAAGTCATAAATGCTCAATCTGATAGATTTATTCATTTCTACTATATTCTAACGAGTCTCCTCGCTTTCTGGAGAGAATGCATGCAAGAAGCAAAACTTCTGGAGGGCATAATTTAGATGTAGGACGAACTTTTTGGCACCCTTTTGCATAAGATATGTAAATAGTTTTCTATGAATAATGCAGCGAGTGCGGAAAATGGTGCCTCCATATTTCATCAACCACCGAAATAATGATGGTCAAACTGCTGAAGAATTGTTCACCAGCCAACATAAGAAACTGATGGAGGAAGGCCGAAAATGGATAGATCAAACAACAAAGGCATGCACTATAGTTGCTGTCCTAATAGCCACCGTCGCTTTTACCTGTGCCTACACCATTCCTGGGGGTCCCAACTCAAAAACGGGCCATCCGTTGCTCCTCAACGCAACTTCATTTCGGGTTTTCACAATCTCAGACACGTTCTCGCTCTGCTTCTCCCTGACTTCTGTGGTAGTTTTCCTATCCATTATGACATCGAGAATGGATGAACAGGATTTCAGAAGGTCTCTTCCATTGAAGCTTGCGTTGGGTCTTACTACATTGTTCTATTCCGTGGCGGCTATGATGGTTGCCTTTTCTGCCACACTTGTGCTTATGATGCAGCAGAGGCTACATTGGGCTGCAATTCCAATTTACACAATCGCCTGTTATCCAGTCACTATTTTTCTTATGCTTCAGTTCTCTCTGTATCTCAACATTGCTTGGTTTACCGCCAGTGATCTGCTGCACAGTTTCCTTGAGTCTCTCCCTCAAAGGCCACGTACGATTTAGAGCTCCGTCTTATAGGTCATTTGCTATGCCTACAATCTCCTTTTTCCTTCCTCATTTCTCTTTCCCCAGTAAGCATTCCGGTCATTTCAAAGAAACTGTAGATTCTAAAATTATAAAAATTCAGTCATTTAAAAAAAAAAAAAAAAATCTACAATTTCTTTATCCCTCTTTCCCTGTTTGCATTTTTTTTTTGCCTTGCTTGTCTTAATTAACAATGTGTGAAGTGTTTCCAAATTAGTTTTTATGTCTTTTCATCTTCCTATTCCTTTTGGGAATTATTTGGTTGTTGCGGATGAAATTATCATATATAATGAGAAAGGCTGAGTCACCCCTCAAAATTCTTTCTTAGAGGATAGTCGGGCTACCATATAAAGGTTAGGCATGGTTGAACTACCCCAAAAGGTAGGGCCTCGAAATTTCTCTAAGAGTTAGGGATAGATTAAAACTTAATATCATTAACAAGCCAAAGCTTGAAAGAAAATGATGAAAACTCAATATCATGTATAGTGATATTACTCATATCCCTTGTTCAAATTGAGCGTTCGCACGCTGGAATTCCGTGAAATTTGGCCAATTTTGAAAGAAAACGATAGATCAAACATAAAAACTCAATAGATATATAGTGTGAGAGACAAAACTAAAATAAAATAGAAGCAGTGACGTCTTCTATTCGAAAGAACAAGCCAAAAGCTTAAAAGAAAACGATAAAAACTCAATGTCAATTGTATCATTGATTGAATGATACCGCAACAAGTGTACACGTACACTCCACTACTTATTGCATGACATCTAATTTGGGGGAAAAAAAAAAAAATTGAAAGGAAGAGAATCTGAGATTGATTTCCATGTTTTGAAGGTTGAGTTTCCTTGTTTGTCCATGAGAATTGCAGATTGAAAGATTTCAGGTTTGAAGGCCGAGTTTTCATATGTTGTTAAATCATAGAAGATCAGTTTGAAAATCTGTCATTTGTTGTGTCGCGATCGCACTCAGTTTGAACAAGATTGCGATTGATTGTTAATTTCTTCTAGGATCTCGGGAAAGTCCTCATCGCAACCCTTCAAATAGGACATAAATTTTTTCTAAACCAGTTTGGAGAAAATATCTTCAAACTCATTTAAAAATCATGCAAAGTGTCTATAAACATTTAAAATGTTAGTCTAACTGCAATCAATGACCTTAAGAATTTAATGTATGTTTTAAATATTTATAAACACTTCGCACTATGCATTACCCTTCAAAAAGCACTAAATGAAGAAAATAGAGGAATTTTAAAACGGAGAGGATTCTTTTCCCTATTTTAAATGTGTTTAAAGATATTTACTCCAGACTAATTTAAAAAAAATTTATGTCCGTTCAAATATGAGTATGATTTGTTGATTTAGCTCAGACTCTCGAGAGGCTTGATCGCACCCTTGTTTGAAAATGGGTGCAAACAGAATGCTCGACCTTTCCTCTCGAGTGTTCCAATTTTACACTCATTCCAATAGGGGCGTGATCGGGAATTCTTGTCACGCCACAAAACAAAATATTCTTTTATATATATAAAAGGAACACTCCATTGCGCTAAAATGTAGCAAAAATTGAGATTCTAAAATGAAATAAAAATTCTTTGCTTGATACTTTAAAATAGAAAAAGAGAAAGAAAAAGTGAAAGATACTCTACTAGTACCTCATTGTTCAATAATTAAGCAAATAGGGATTCTAATAAGAGTAGTAATCGAATCATATGAAAAAGGACGAGCGTCTTTAAAAAAGAAGAAGATCCGAGTACAAAGCAAAATATTCTTGTACTCCAAAAAAAAATTAATAATAATAATAATTCTTTGCTTGATACTTTAAAATAGAAAAAGATAAAGAAAGAAACATACTTATGCATGATGAAAAATCAAGAATGGGTTCTTTTACTTTTAAGGGTAATTACTTTTTGCCCCCTATGAACTACAACATTTTGATACTTTCCTCTTATGAACTATTAACTATGACACTTGACCTCATCAAACTATCATTTTATGACATTTTTTTTTCTCTTTCGTCAGTCAAAATGAGATAAAATTAACGGTCAACGGTCATATAACTTGAACTACCAACTATGACACTTGACTCCAAACTATCATTTTATGACATTTTTTTCTCTTCCGTCAGTCAAAATGAGATAAAATTAACGGTCAACGATCATATAACTTGAACTACCAACTATGACACTTGACCCCATCAAACTACCATCTTATGACATTTTTTCTCCTTTCATCAATCAAATGGGATAAAATTAACGGTCAACGGTTATGTGACTTGCATGTGCAATTTTAAATTTTTTTCTTTCCACTTTTACCCTCATTTTAGATTATTAAAATGATGCTTATACTCTCCAAAACCCTAATCCAACACATGAGAAGTGAGGGCAAAAGTGAAAGAAAAAAAAATTTAAAATGACACATGCAAGTCACATGACTATTGGCTGTTAATTTCAACTCATTTGACTGACAAAAATAAGAAAAGTGTCATAAGATGGTAGTTTGATGTGGTCAAGTGTCATAGTTGATAATTCATAGGGGGAAAGTGCCAAAGCACTGTAGCTCATGGGGGCAAAAGGTAATTACCCCTTACTTTTAGGGGTTTGTTAAGGGTTCTCCCCATAGTGTTCTCCTGGTGTTCTCCCAATCTTACGTAGAACATAATTTAAGAAAAAATAAAATTGTAATACCGTTTTTTTGCTAACAGATTAATTTTTATTAGTTAATATTTAAGTTATAATGCTTTAAAACTTGTTTTTGGATTCAAAATTAAAACCTAAAGGTGAAAGGTTAACCCTTTAGGGATGATATCACCCAAAATGAATTTGATCATCCTAAATTTGATGCTAATGCCTCAATTTTGGTGCTAATGCCTCACAAATTTGGTGCTAGTGCCTCAAATTTGATGCTAATGCCTAAAAAAACGGTGGTAGAAGCCACTACAATTTTATTTTTTCTTAAATCATGTTTTACGTGTAGCTGGGAGAACACCAGGAGAACCTACGGGGAGAACCCCTAGCATTTTCCTTACTTTTATTTCTAATATTAATTTCATTAGTAATTTAACAATCATGAGCTTGATCCAAAGTTTCAAGTTATTTTGTAATTTAATAATGAGCTTGACCCAAAGTTAGTCAAAATCATGCAAAGTGTCTATAAACATTTAAAATGTTAGTCTAATTGTAATTAATGACCTTAAGAATTTAATGTGTGTTTTAAATGTTTATAAACACTTGGCACTATGCACTACCTTTGAAAATGCACTAAATGGAGAAAATAGAGGGATTTTGAAATGGAGATGATCATTTTCTTTATTTTAAATGGGTTTGAAGATATTTGCTTCATATTGATTTAAAAAAAATTTATGCCTTTTAAATAATTTATGCCCGTTGCAATATGAGTATGATTTGTTGATTCAGCTCAGGCTCTCGAGAGGCTTGATCACACCCGTGTTTGAACGGGGGTGCGAACAGAATACTTGAACTTTCCTCTCGAGTGTTCCAATTGTACACTCATTCCAACAGGGGCGTGATCGGGAATTCTTGTCTCGCCACAAAACAAAATATTCTTTTATATATATAAAAGGAACACTCCATTGCGCTAAAATGTAGCAAAAATTGAGATTCTAAAATGAAAAAAAAATTCTTTGCTTGATACTTTAAAATAGAAAAAGAGAAAGAAAAAGTGAACGATACTCTACTAGTACCTCATTGTTCTATAATTAAGCAAATAGGGATTCTAATAAGAGTAGTAATCGAATCATATGAAAAAGGACGAGTACTGTCTTTAAAAAAAAAAAAAAGAAGATCCGAGCACAAAGCAAATATTCTTGTACTCCAACAAAAAAAAAAAAAAAAAAAAAAAATTCTTTGCTTGATACTTCAAAATAGAAAAAGATAAAGAAAGAAGTGAAACATACTTATGCATGATGAAAAATCAATAATGGATTCTTTTACTTTTAAGGGTAATTACTTTTTGCCCCCATAAACTATAACGCTTTGACACTTTCCTCCCATAAACTACTAATTATGACACTTGACCCCATCAAACTACCATTTTATGACACTTTCCCCCATTCCATTAATTAATTGGGTTAAAATTAACGGTCAACGGTCATGTGACTTGTATGTGCCATTTTAAATTTTTTTCTTTCAACTTTTACCATCACTTTAGATTATTAAAATGACGCTTATACCTTCCAAAACCTTAATCCAACACATGAAAAGTGAGGGCAAAAGTAAAAGGAAAAAAAAAATTAAAATGACACATACAAGTCACATGACCATTGACCGTTAATTTTAACCATTTTGACTGACATAAGGAGGGAAAGTGTCATAACATGATAGTTTAATGGGGTCAAGTGTTATAGTTGGTAGTTCATAAGGGGAAAGCGCCAAAGCACTGTATCTCATTGGGCCAAAAGGTAATTACTCCTTATTTTTATTTCTGTTATTAATTTCATTTGTAATTTAATAATGAGCTTGATCCAAAGTTTCAAGTTATTTTGTAATTTAATAATGAGCTTGACCCAAAGCCGGTCAAATTAGAATTATGATTTTTGTCCGTCTATTTAAATATTGTTTTTTTGTAACAGCTTCGAGATCAATAAAGAATTAAAATTTTTGAATTAGATGAGATTTTTCTGTTTGAGGTGCGACTCTTCTTGCCTTTGGCAGTAAGACTCTACATATAATTGCATTGTTGATCGGTGAGACTTTGTTCAACATCGATTTATGTTTATTTTCTGTCGTTTTCTTTTCTTGCTGCGTCACATATTCTTCTAGAACCTCACCGAACTAAAGGGAAGACATACTTCATTGTTCTAAAATGAAGCAAATAGGGATTTGAATAAGATCAGTAGTAATCAAATCATATGAAAAAGGACGAGAGAGTAGAAGATACACTCCATTGCGCTAAAATGTAGCAAAAATGAGATTCTAAAAAGAAGAAAAAAGATTCTTTGCTTGATCCTTTAAAAAAGAAAAAGAGAAAGAAAGAAGTGAGACAAACTCTACTAGAAATCAAGAACCTCGCTGAACCAAAGATCCAATATAATGCTCTCCTTATAATTATCCAGTACAGTGGAACTATAAATTCTCATTGAGGGAGTCCTTACGCCTAAACACACAACTTCTCTCTCTTTCTCTCTTGCTGTCTGTCTCTCTATATATATCCCTCATGGAAAGAAATAATCATTTTCGACTTTTTAATGAGTTCTATAGCAGCATCAAGAAGGGGGACACGGCAAAAGCAATAGCTAAAGGTGAAGAGGTACTGCAGATCTCTTCTCACGATGATCAGTACCGCTTTACAGTGTTCAATGATACCATCCTCCACATAGCAATCTACGTGGGACGAGAGAACATCGCCAAAGAAATGCTGAAGAAATATCATAATAATAAAAAGCTACTGAAAAAGCCAAACACGCTAGGGGACACCATTCTCCATGAGGCTGCGGCAACCAATATGACGAGCCTTGCGAAGGAGATATTAAAAGTGACTCCAGAATTGCTGGATATAGGTAATGAACATGGGGAAAAACCTCTTTTCAGAGCAGCCCATTATGGCCACACTGAAATGTTTGAGCTCCTAGCTGATGTAATTGCGATAAAACAAATGGACCCGAAGTCTCATTATAAAAGGCGCAATGGTGAAACCATTCTTCACATGACAATTCTTGCCGAGTTCTATGGTAAGTTTTTATTTTTTACAACGAGCTAGATCCCTTGAATCAATGTGTATAAATGAAATGGTTGGTGTCTTCCCCCAACCCATAAAATTTTTTATTCAAAGAGGGGAGAGGGGATAAATGACGAGATAGTATTCGAACTTATGATCTTTATTATGATATACCATGTTAATTAATTGTCACTTATTCTCAAAAACTTAAATCGATAAAAAATAATGAATTTAATCATTCATTAATATTTTAATGTATATATAAAACACAAGTTTATCGCTATGTTATGCCAAGTTTGACAGCTTAAAATAGTGAATGTTCTTGGATTTTTTATTTTTTTATTTTTTTCATTTTTTATCTATTCTTTAACATACTACTTGCTTTCCTGTTTGAACTACAAACACAGATCTTGCACACAAAATAGCTGAAAGGTATCCAGATTTGGTCGGTGAAGAAGATCGTAATCACATTATAGGGCTTCAGCTACTCTCAAGCAATCCATCAGCATTCAAGAGTTCCAGCAACTATGGATTACTCGAGAGATTCATTTACTATTGTAGGATATCCTTCAACTCGATCTAATAAACCTGTTTATCTCCACTTTCCAGAAAGTTAAAAAACAAAGAAAAAAATTGTTTCTATTTTTTGTTTAACAAGTGTTGGAGTTCGTTGCGTGAGTTTTTGGTTTCACTTTGATATATAAGAATATAATTTTTCTTCAAACTAAATTAGAGGAAAATTTTTAAATTTAATCTATTAAATTGATATGTGTCCAAAACGCATGTGATTTTCGCATACACTTTAAAAATGCAATCAAGAATCACACATACTCTATTAAAAATGTATATAAAAATTATAAATACATTCATATGATCAGAATTGCATGCATTTTAGACTCTGCTAGTTTATTAACCTATAGACTGAGTTGGAAAAAAACATGATTCTATTGATAAATAGTACTGGAAAGAGTGAGAGATTGATGTACATGATTGGTTCATAACCTAATCACTTAAACTTCAAAGTCAAAGTGGTGTACAACTATGTATATAAAATATCTCATTTGATGAGCTCGATGTGACCATATATAGGTCACTTTGCATGACTTCCAATGCACATAAAAAGATCCATATATACATTTAGAAGCCGTTATGTTTGTGTGATAAGAGAGAACTTTCGGTAGTACTTTAGCCTTTGTTGAACATCTCTCCTAGAGTTTTGTTATAAATCACACACACGCACGCACAAAAACAAACCTTCAATCTACAGGAAAATTGCCTAATTAAGGGTTTAAAGCTACAGGTTTAGTACAAGGAATGATCAACTACAAAAGTTTTGAAAGTGTGCACTACTAGCTTGTACAATCAAATTCTTCAATTCTTAGCTAGCTGATTAATTAATGGATTTTATTTTGGTTTGATATGTGGTTAATTAATCTATGATATTAATTAATTTGTTTCATAATTTTTTTAACAGGCTTTATATTGTGACAACATGACCTATTCACCCCTCCCCGATATGTGTACCTAGTTGGGACCTAAACTGCATTTTTCAATTTTAATAAAGCACTATTCTGAGTGGTCAACAATTGTCCACTTGTTTCAAATTATATCTTGTTTTTATCATTTAATTTGGTGATTGAACCGAGACCACTGAGATTTTTTGCCACCAACTCAGATGATCACATGCATCTTTGCAAGATGTTTGGAACTGTTAATTAATAAGCAAAATATATAGATGTCGGACAACAGAAAAAAAGCAATAGATGATTTTTCTGCTCATCTAATTTTTTTCACCTGACTAATTACAAAGTCTTTTATGCACTTTTAAAATGCACCCTATAATGTTGTTTATTCTAGTTTCTCCCTGTTTTTTTAGTAAATTAATCCCCACTTCTTGGGAACTTTATGGTATATATCACGGCCGTCAGGCGTTCCTAGCACGGACACTAAAAAGAGAGCAGATACTGGGTTTGATCCATTTATTGAGGACGAGGAGTCAGACGACTACAACAATGATAAACCAAAAAACCCTGAGCCACACCCAAATACGTGCTACTCTTTGCTAGTACGTGTACTTACTTCAGGTACACATTGTCACACCCTTGTGTGTTTTTTTATTTTTTATTTTTTTAATTTTTATAGATAAAAACGACGTGTGTCTTTTGAACATTTAAAAATTACATTCTTTTTTAATAGTTGAAGGAATTTCCTCCAACTAAATTTGAAGGAAAACTCATGTGATATTACAATGAAAAAATATTTAAGACAAATAAATAACTGAATTGTATATTTCTGTAATGATTTAACTGTATATATACATGGTTGTCATGCATATTATAGTGGAATAAAATCGGTCAGAATAGAAAATACAATACGAAAAAAAAAAAAAGATAATTAATATGAAATATTACATAATAATATCAATACCGTCTATAAATGCAAATAATCTCAAGCACAATCCGATTATGATATCAAGCAGGCCAATTAATAAAAGGAAAGTGTTAGGGGTTCTCCCCGTAGTGTTCTCATGGCGTTCTCCCAATCTTACGTAAAACATGATTTAAGAAAAACTAAAATTGTAGTAGCTTCCACCACCGATTTTTTAGGCATTTGCACCAAATTTGAGGCATTAGTAGGATGATCAAATTCATTTTTGGTGTTACCATCCCTAAAGGATTAACCTTGCACCCTTAGGTTTTAGTTTTGAATCAAAAAATAAGTTTTAAAGCATTAGAACTTAACTATTAACTCATAAAAATTAATCTGTTGACAAAAAAATGGTACTACAATTTTTTTTTTAAAATCATGTTCTACATAAGACTGGGAGAACGCCAGTAGAACACTACGGGGAGAACCCCTAGCAAACCCCTTAACAAAATAAGTATATATCCAAAACATATTTTGGATATTTTCTAACGGATAATATAGTTGATGCCAACATATGATGGAATTTGTGTATACACTAATTAATATTAGTTAAGAGAGATAAAATTTATATTTCTTAGATAAATAATAATTTATCATTGAGAAATATAGAGTTAACGTAATGTAAGAATTTACTTTCGTACCTTTATTTTTAAAATTTTCTTTGAACGGGCCGGTAACTGGTAGGAATCTAATCAAGCTTGAGATCTATTTGGCAGAGCTAAGAATGATTAACAAATCAATTTGGAGATTTCTTCGAGGTACAATACTCTCTGTCTCTCTGTCTCTCTGTCTCCATGTGTTTCTATATATGTGTGTTCCATGTATCTTGAACTTTTACAGGATGGCCGGTGATGAAAAGGATATATGACGAAAAGAAAAGGCATGAATCAGCTTTCGAACTCGCCAAGTTCCTAATAAAAAGAGATTTGTCGTGGGAGTTCATTAGTAGTAGTACCAAAGGAGGCAATTATGATGTAAAAGTAATCGAGGCGGAAAAAGGACAAGGAAATGCAGAGGAAACCGAAGAAATAGGGAGTGACATCCCTAAGATTATTCCGACAACCCCTTCTGATCAAAATAACATGGAAGAAACTAAAGGAGGAAAGGTACCAGGCAATGAAGCTGGCACCCCTTCGGTAGAGAAAACTCCACCAGCTAGTCTTACCTCGTTGCATATGGCAACAAGAACAGGAATAGTAGAGATTGTTGAGGAGATACTTAGAGTTTATCCCCAGGCGGTTGAGCATGTAAGTGATAGGGGCCAGAACATATTGCATGTGGCCGTTCGGTACCGTCGATTGGAAATCTTTAGATATGTAAGGAAGATGAAGGTACCGCTGGCCAGGTTAGTTCGACGGATTGATAATGATGGCTACACCATCTTGCACCATGCTGGAGAAAACTATACCGGAGGTCACAAGCTTGGTCCTGCTCTCCAATTGCAAGAGGAGTTGCGATGGTTCAATGTAAGCCCCCCTAGCTTGTTTACTGTACTTGGGCAAATATATAACATAGAAAATTCACTTTATATTTTGAAATTTTAGGAATTTTTCAATTTTAACCAGAAAGTTTTAAAATTGGTAATTTATCCCTATGAAGTTTTAAAAAGTGACAATTTAAACCTTTTGTTAACTTTTTTCGTCAAATTAGACGAAAAACTATGAAATGACGTAACTACCCTCAAGTTTTTTTTTTTAATTTTTAATTTTCATCCATTTAAACGAAAAATTTTAACAGGGTTTAAATTGTCACTTTTTAAAACTTCAGGAAGGTAAATTACAAATTTTGAAACTTTTGAGTTAAAATTGAAAAATCCCTCATGGGGTAAAGTGAATTCTCCCCTATAACATATTTATTATTAATTTCTGGTAATCTTAATATATCATAGTACAATCAATTACCTTGTTCTTGATTCTATACATGCATGCAGCGGGTGAAGAAGATAATACCCTCCCATTATAATATGCACCGCAACGAGAAAGGGACCGCCGAAGAGCTCTTCGAAAACGAACATGGAGGTCTTCTCGACGAGGCAAAAGAATGGCTGAAGCGGACCTCCGAGTCTTGCTCTACTGTTGCGGTCCTTATTGCCACCGTCGCCTTTGCTGCTGCTTACACCGTGCCTGGGGGTTCTAATCAGGAGACCGGGGTTCCTATCCTCCTGCACGACCCTTTCTTCTTGGTCTTCACTGTCATGGACGTTCTCTCCCTTGCAACCTCATTAACTTCCGTAGTCATGTTCCTTTCTATCCTCACCTCACCCTTTCAGCTCCAAGATTTCCATTACTCTCTACCGCGGAAACTTACACTCGGCTTCACCTTCCTTTTCTTCTCAGTGGCGGCGACTATGCTTTCTTTTGCTGCAACTATTATGCTCATCGTTCATTTGAAGAAGCGGTGGACTACCTGGCTCATATATGCTGCTGCATTCCTTCCTGCGGCCGTTTTCGCACTCTTACAGTTCCCTTTGTATCACGCTTTCATGACTACGTTGAAGTTCACTCTGAAATTTATTAGGGACGTTCATCCCAGGCATTTTCTCCTTCGTCGGTTTCACAAGACCCATTGAGATTCCAGTTCCATATCCAAGTTTCTTGAAAATGTCGGTTCAACTGTACGTACGTACGTTGGACTATATATGACAGGTTTGGTAATTCAATGAGTCAGATATCATGCTTTGGAAAAACCAAGTACACTTGGTTCTGAACTGATAAACTCCCCACTCTTGGAACCAAACTCACTCATCCAAGAAAGTATTACGGGATACTTCTATGATCACTTGACTTTTACCCAATTAAGTAACCTGAAATTTACAGTACTATATACGTTATCATGTTTGTGAGCTTGAGACATTAATCTAATGGCAATTTGATCAGTTTGTTAGAAAAATCTTCAATAATTTATCTTGTTTAATTAATTTGCATATGAAAATCTAGAGTACGTAGAGCATATATGCATCTCAATCTCCTCTCCAATTGCATTATGTAAGATACCTAACCAAAAATACAATTCCTATTTTAACTATTCTCAATTCTCTTTGACTCTTTCCTACATTCTTTTAAATATTATTCTCATTTTTGTATTATTATATATTCTTGCCGGCCAACACTCTCTCTCTTTTCCCTGATCCGGTCACACATCAGACATACGTCAACGCAGTTCAAGGGGTTGGGATATCTGCCACACTTTAATTAATCACAATTCATGGGGTTTGGGATCTTGTTGTAAAGCATTATATATCTCTGACCTCTTCTACAAAAGTATAGTCAGAAGACAAAACAGCGTGCTGTAGCCATATATACGTTTCATTGAAAACGCTGGAAACAAAAAAAAAATGCGTTTCAATAAGGAGGAAGAAGCTAGCTAGTGAGATAAAGAACCAAAAATGACCGTTGACAATATATATATATATTTTTTTCAAGCAGTAATTAGCTACAGGTTGCTAGTGTGATGAAAAATAGGTAATGTTAGCTAAATATAGCTAATATTAGAGTTTTAAGTTTTTATAGACCACTAAAGCTCAACAGCAATTTCGTCTGCAATGCATATGGACGCATTGCACCATAAATCTTAGTTTAGTCGTGATTAACCTAATTGTGTCTAGATGTGTAAAAATCTTGTACAGACGCCGACTAAGTTTTGCAGTTTATCTTGATTTAGTTTCTATTTCATTAGATTAGTATCTCTTATATAAGGAATTGCTAGCTATACACGGATTATTTAGAGATTCTACACAAGAATTAAATCTACTGAGAGAGTTTTTGAGATCTAAAACGGAAGGATAATTTAATAATTGCTAAAAGTTCTGAAACCACTGTAGAAAACAAATAAAGTTTTAAAGCTACTACAGTAGAAAATAAATGGGTCGCCGTTACAAAAGTTTTGTAACTCTAATTACTTGTAAAATTGCTGAAACAAATTGTCAATGATCCGACAGTAACATTGCTGGGATCCCACTGCGCAGCACTCACCATGCTTCAAAACAATTTTAAACAAATCTCTGAACTACACGTGGAGTTAAGCTTTCATCATACTTCAATATATACTACCTCCTCTGTTTTTTCGTTCTGCGTTAATAAATCTCTCTGTTTTCTGTCCAATTAAAGAAACCGATCAAAATGGCTTCTGTTTCTTTCTTGAACCAATTCCCATGCAAGACCCTCTCAGTAGTCAGTACCCCAATTCATTTCCAAGCCAGCAATTTTCGCGCCGTCGGGAAATTATTCATTCGGGAAGCGACCGAATTTCCGGGTCCGGGCTGCGGAAGATGATAAGTTGGGCACGGAGAAGGAGGAGGGTCCATCTGCGGAGGCGTCGTGGGTTGGGGTGGCGGAGGCGGAGGAGGAGGCGAAGCCGGCGGAGCCGAGCGAGATTGATAGGCTGAAGAAGGCGCTGGTGGACCGGCTTTGCGGGAAAGATCGGGGCGTGAGAGCGACGAGCGAGACGAGAGCGGAGATCGTGGATCTCATCACCCAGCTGGAGGCGAAGAATCCGACGCCGGCGCCGACTGAGGCCTTGGCTCTGCTCAATGGAAAATGGATTCTCGCGTAAGTTTATTGTTTTGTTTGCTAAGAACATATTAGGAAACGAAGTAAAATTAGAATCGAAAACTCTTACTAATCTTATTGATTAAACCTTATGCTTGGTTGAGTTTGTTTTTTAGGAGCAAAGGGTTAAACTTGTTGATGGAATTGAGTGAGCTTTGGGTTCATGACCTGAGTTTTGTAGCTTGCCAATAAAAAGGAAAAAGAAATAAAGAAATAGGCGAGGAGAATGATGGTTTAGAGAGTTAAGGAAATTGAAAAAGAAAGGGAGAAAAAATGAGATGTGAAAGATAGGTTTGAAGTAAATCTGTGCAAATGAAATTGTTGGGGCAAGAACTATGGTCTACCGAAGTGAAATTGTTCAAATTCATTAATTAAAGGGATTATAGCAGACATCAAAAGACTTCTTGTGTGTACTTGTAGTGGTAGAAGACCCAGAGAGAAATATAATCCATGCTATTTTGTATTTTGTTGTAATTTTTTTCTTTAAATTTTAGTTTGGCCATTTTTATTGGATTGAGAAAGGTTAAAAACTACATTTTTATTCTACAATTATCCCACAATGCTAATCTGTAACTAACTCATCCAATTGTTCTTATCCAAAAGAGGAAAATAAAAGTCTTTCAAAATTATTGGTGTTTAAGGCCATGCCTTTTTCGCTCTATAGCAATTATATTTCTGACATAGAATATTAATTCGAAGCTTCTTATAGAAATTGATTTGGTATGAAGTAGTTACTTGTTATATTAGCATATACTCTGCTGAGAAATGGGTTGTAGTGGTCCTTGGAAGTTTGAAATAGAGAAGAGATTGAATCCCTAACTATATCACGAAACAGCGGGCTTTGTTTCTTCTGTTAAGCATACTCTTGTTCCTTGATCTAGTACTTGTGTGATGACTTTGACCTTTATGTGTGGAGCAGGTACACATCTTTTGCAGGTTTGTTCCCATTGTTGTCAAGGGGTACATTGCCCTTAGTCAAGGTGGACGACATATCACAGACAATTGACTCAGAGAATTTTACCGTCCAGAACTCTGTCCAGTTTGCTGGGCCATTGGCTACAACTTCAATTAGTACCAATGCCAAGTTTGAAGTCCGAAGTCCAAAGCGTGTGCAGCAGTGCAGGTTTGTTTATTTTCCTTTTACGAGTAATCTACTCTTTATACCAATTTCATACTAGGCTACTAGCTGATGTTGAATGCTTGAAGTGGCTAACATGGAAAGCCACTTAAAACAAGCCAAATGAGCCGGTATGAAATGCGTGTGAAAAATAGCATTACTCTTTACTTTTATACTTTCTCGCCACTCACCACTAATTGTTTCTACAAAGTTCCGAAACCCAAAGCTTTGGATTACCTTTTGCATTTAGGGTTCTAATCTCTGCTAAGAACCATGCACCAAAGGATGCGGAACAAAATTATATTCCACCTGTTCATCTTCAAAATACCTTCTGCCAGTCACAGATTCTGTTTGTTCATGCTCTCTTCCTTAAATTGATTCAAACAACACATCTGGGTGCTATCACACATTAGACAATTTTGAAGCTTTTGGTTCTGCTCTAAACTAGCCCTTTCCTTTTTTCCTTCATTAAGATCAAGTTTGATGAAGGTATAATTGGGACTCCCCAATTAACTGACTCGATAGTGATACCAGAAAATGTGGAATTTCTGGGACAAAAGATTGACCTCACACCCTTCAAGGGCTTAATCACCTCTGTTCAAGAGACAGCTTCATCCGTTGCGAAGACCATTTCCAGCCAACCTTCAGTGAAGTTCTCTATCTCAAACAGAAATGCTGAATCATGGTTACTTACCACATACCTTGATGAAGAACTTCGAATTTCAAGGGGAGACGCTGGCAGCGTGTTCGTGCTCATGAAGGAAGGCAGCTCGCTCTTAATGCCCTGAACAAACTCAAATGTTCTTATTCAAATTTCTTATTAGCATCCTGCTTCTCAAAATACACTATATGTATCTAGTAAACCTATGGTGATAAATCCAAGAAACTAGATCTGTAATTCTGTGTTGTTAGAGATGAAAGAATAGATCTATAATTTAAATTGGTTTTCAATTTTAGGTAATTGATCTGACTGCATGGACGCTCTCTGCTGATGCATATTTTTTCTTGGTCTGTTGAGCTTTATTATGCATTCGATGGGGACTCAATTCTTTAATTCTACTAGATGGTGATAACTACCGGTAGGTCAAGAATCAAAATGTCCAAATACCTTTTATTCAGAGATGTATATCAGCTTTTCAGCTCCACCTCTGATTTAGTGAAACATTAATTCTGTTTAAAGTACACTTATTCTCTCAATTTACTATACAATAGAGATGTCATTTTTAACCTACTGGGTTGTAGAATCTCTCTTCTCTTAAATAACCTTTTCCTTTCCCCTTGAATCTACGGCAACTGACGCCCTCCCTGCACCCCTTTCCCCCCTCCTTCCTCTTTCCCCCTCCCCTTTTGCCTTTTCGGAGGTCCAATTTGCCTCTTCGGAGTCCTATTTGCCTATTTTGAGGTCTTATCTTTGTCCAGCAGTACCATCGACTCCTTCTCCTCCGCTAGTTGCATGGTTTTAACATCATCCCGTCGTCCTCTACCCTGAATCTGCAACTTTCTGAAATTTTTGGATTTGAATTTTTCAAAATCAGGCCTATCAATTTCAGGAAGCCACACCCACAGATGCACCATTCCACCAGGATCTTGGGTCACTCATCTTCCAAACGCCATCTGCTGTGCCACTGTCCGGCCACCACGCGCCAGCGCGTGGTCCACACGTGCTCGAGAGTAGATCTTACTCTCGAGTGCATGTCTCAATGGTGCAGAGGCATGGTGTGCCCTGCGCAGCACGTGCAGCCTTCCTCCGCCCCTCCACTGTGTCGCCGGTCTCTTCTGGCGTCCTCCAACAACCCACCGGCAACAAATGCTGGCGCGTGGCCCTCACACACCGACACGCCTTTGCAACCTCCACTTCTGGTGTTGCTGTATTTTGGACTAAGAGATTTTATTTTGTTTTTTTTATCATGTATTTCTATTATGTTTTGTTGTGTTGCTTTCTTTTTAACCCGAACCAATTGGGCTTCGGACGCTGTGTCTGTGTAGGGTATCTTTTTTTCGTCTGTTGGTCCCCTTCCAATTCATTAAGGTGCTAGTGGTTTGTCTGGATTGAGTTTTTAAAAATAACTTGAACCAATTGGGCATCAGATTTTGTGTTTGTGAAGGGAACCCTTTTTCCATTGTTCTTTTTCTACTTAGTCTTCATGGTTTCTTTGGAAACTTGTCAAGATTTAAGTTTTTGAGGCTTTTCTTACTCTAGATGGTTTTATCCATCATAGTGTGCTGTGGATTTCATTGGCTGCAGTCAGCAGTAGTGCATTTCTCTTTTTTGGTCTCCTTTCAGTTAATTGAAGTGTTAGTGGTATGTCTAGATTGAGTTTATCGGTTTAACTTGTATTTCTTTTCTATTTTTAATTAGTTTTCGTTGTGATCTCTTTTTGATTGAATTAATGTACTTACAAAAAATAAAATAAATTACTATAGAATATATTTGTAATGTCTCTTCAATCCTTTAATTTGGTTAATGCACTTTACCGATTTACCATTGAAGTTCCAAAGTCTCCCTTTTATCCTAAAAACAGAAAAGTACCCTTAAAAATTGAAAATAACATTAAAAAGTTCATTAAAAACCGTGGGTTATTATTATTATTTTTTTGGTAAATTATTTTTTGGGGTATTTTTATTTTATTTATTTATTTTTGTCTTTTGGGGGCAAAAGGGGGACATTATAATTTCAATGATAGATTAGTAGGATACCTTAACCAAATTAAAAGATTTAGAAACATTGCAAAAAACGGTTGTAGATTGAAGGGTAAATATACTTTGCCCTTTATTTTGGACTATGATGGTTGAGGAGAGTAGGAGACCGTAGAGAGAGATAGATATAATAATGAAAAAAGTACATGTACCTCCCTGTATTATCAGGTAATTTGTAATGTCCCCATAAATTACTAGAGAATTGCATTGTATTCCCTTTTAGAGAATTTTTAGGGGGTATTTTTATTTTTTGTATTTTTGTGGGACAAAAAAGGTATATTGCAATTTTTTTTTTGGTAATTTGAAAGGGATGTACTTCAGTTGAAAGTTTGTTGGGGGAGGGGGTCTAATAGATTGAGAAGAGCATGTATATTTTTTCCTATGATAATTAGAGAAATGTTACACATATTTTCACTTACATACTCTTTAAGTGTATACTCTCTAACATAACAGTAAAAATTATCATTAAATTTTAGCTCGCTAGCTATTAAATTTGGAATCCAATAATAAGTATGTAGGCTTGGGAGAGTGGAAGTGGGGTGTTAGTAGCATTTGTCTGATAATTAAGGTGTTTATGTGTTTATGCAGTACTGGTTATGATATTATTGATATTGATGAAACATGGAGAGCCATTTTATTCCCTGAAAAATGGCGGGTCGAAGGTGAAAAAGTAAAAAAAGAAAAAGAAAAAGAAAAAAGAAAAAAGAAAAAGTGCAGGATAAAACTTTTTCTTTGTGGTTACCAAGCAAAATAGATTCTATTAAACATCTTAATTGTGAGCATTTTCTGGAACAAAGCAATATATCGCTCATAGCTAGAGAGAGAGAAAGAGAGTGAGAGTTGTAAGAATGGCGGAGGCTTATGAAGGGAGAGAGATGGGGAGTGTTGTAAGAACGGCGAAGGTTTACGAAGCAGCCATTAAGAAAGACTGGGAGGCGTTGAAGAAGTACTGTGAAGAAGATAATGCAATCATGAACTTTCCTATCATGACTGGGGCAAGGAGCACCGTGCTTCATATTGCAGTGTACAGCAAAAAAGTATCATTGGTCCGTTATTTGCTACACCTTGCACCGTCGGCGCTTTGTGAGCTGGTGAATGAACGTGGAGACACAGTACTTCATGAGGCGGCTGGAGTGGGAAATGTCGAAATGGCAAAAGAGTTGATCGGCTCTGACAAAGAGCTGCTTAAAAGTACAAACAAAAGAGGTGAAACTCCTTTGTTCAGGGCAGCTGCATTTAACCAGACAGAAATGGTTAAGTTTTTAGCTTCAGCAGCTGTGGACAAGACCATTCACCGCACTCGAACTGACGGGACATCCATTCTTCATATAACTGTCCTCAGCAAATTCTTTGGTAGACTCTGTCTCTCTTTCCTTTCAAGCTGGACAATCAAATCAATTATTTCTCATCTCAAAGCTCTTCTCTCTCTCTACAGATACAGCTCTGGAGTTACTACAATGGGACGTTACACTTCCAAACATCAAAGATAAAAAGGGCATGACTTGTTTTCAGCTGCTAGCTAACATGCCATCTGCTTTCAAGAGTGGAAATCCCATGAACATATTGGAGGAGCTACTCTATCTCTGTATGCCTCACAAATATATATATATATNTAAAACGAATCTCCGAACTACACGTGGCGTTAACCCGTTCACTATATACTCCAATATAAACTACCTGGTCCTCTGTTTTTCGTTGTGTGTTCACAAATCTCTCTGTTTTCTGCCTACCAAATAAAGAAACCAGAACAAAATGGCTTCTATTTCTCACTTGAACCAATTCCCATGCAAGACCCTCTCAGTAACCCAATTAACTTCCAAGCCAGCAACTTTCGCGCCGAATTCGGTCAAGGTCGGGCCTAAACGAATCGGGAAATCATGGATTCGGGCCGGGGAATTCGTCCGGGAGCGACCGAGTTTCCGGGTCCGGGCGGTGAACGATGACGAGTTGAGCCCGGAGAAGGAGGAGGATCCATCTGGGGCTTCGGTTGCGGTGGCGGAGGCGGAGGAGGAGGCGAAGCCGGCGGAGCCGAGCGAGATTGATAGGCTGAAGAAGGCGCTGGTGGACTCGTTTTACGGGACAGATCGGGGCCTGAGAGCGACGAGCGAGACGAGAGCGGAGATCGTGGAGCTCATCACGCAGCTGGAGGCGAAGAATCCGACGCCGGCGCCGACTGAGGCCTTGGCTCTGCTCAATGGAAAATGGATTCTCGCGTAAGTTTATTGTTTTGTTTGCTCAGAACATATTAGGATTCTCGCGTAAATTAGAATCGAAAACTCTTAATAATCTTATTGATTAAACCTTATGCTTGGTTGAGTTTGTTTTTTATGAGCAAAGGGGTAAACTTGTTGATGGAATTGAGTGAGCTTTTGGGTTCATGACCTGAGTTTTGTAACTTGCCAATAAAAAGGAAAAAGAAAGAAAGAAATAGGCAAAGAGACTGATGGTTTAGAAAGTTAGGGAAATTGAAAAAGAAAGGGAGAAAAAAATGAGATGTGAAAGATAGGTGTGAAGTAAATCTGTGCAAATGAAATTGTTGGGGGCAAGAACTATGGTCGACCAAAGTGAAATTGTGCAAATTCATTAATTAAAGGCATTACAGCAGACATCAAAAGACTTCTTGTGTGTACTTGTAGTGGTAGAAGACCCAGAGAGAAATATAATCCAGGCTATTTTGTATTTTGTTGTATTTTTTTTCTTTAGATTTTAGTTTTGCCATTTTTATGGGATTGAGAAAGGTTAAAAACTACATTTTTATTCTGCAATTATCCCACAATGCTAATCTGTAACTAACTCATCCAATTGTTCTTATCCAAAAGAGGGCAATAAGTCTTTCAAAATTCTTGGTATTTAAGGCCATGCCTTTTTTGCTCTTATAGCAATTATATTTCTGACATAGAATATTAATTCGAAGCTTCTTATAGAAATTGATTTGGTATGAAGTAGTTACTTTTTATATTAGCATATACTCTGCTGAGAAATGGGTTGTAGTGGTCCTTGGAAGTTTGAAATAGAGAAGAGATTGAATCCCTACCTATATCACGAAAGAGCTGGCTTTGTTTCTTCTGTTAAGTATACTCTTGTTCCTTGCTCTAGTACTTGTGGGAATAGCATGAATGTGATGACTTTGAGCTTTATGTGTGGAGCAGGTACACATCTTTTGCAGGTTTGTTCCCATTGTTGTCAAGGGGTACATTGCCCTTAGTCAAGGTGGAGGAAATATCACAGACAATTGACTCGGAGAATTTTACCGTCCAGAACTCTGTCCAGTTTGCTGGGCCATTGGCTACAACTTCAATTAGTACCAATGCCAAGTTTGAAGTCCGAAGTCCAAAGCGTGTGCAGGTTTGTTTACTTTCATTTTACAAGTAATGCTACTCTTTACACTCATTTCATATTGGCTGATGTTGAATGCTTGAAGTGGCTAACATGGAAAGCAACTTAAAACAAGCCAAATCAGCCGGTATAATGCGTGTGAAAAATAGCATTTCTCTTTACTTTTATACTTCCTTGCCACTCACCACTAATTGTTTCTACAAAGTTCCGAAACCCAAAGCTTTGGATTACTTTTTGCATTTAGGGTTCTAATCTCTGCTAAGAACCATGCACCAAAGGATGCGAAACAAAATTATATTCCACCTGTTAATCTTCCAAATACCTTCTGCAGTCAAATATTCTGTTTGTTCATGCTCTCTTCCTAAAATTTGTTCAAACAACACAACTGGGTTCTATCACACATTAGACAATTTTGAAGCTTTGGATTTTGCTCTAAATTAGTCCTTTCCTTTTTCCCTTCATTCAGATCAAGTTTGATGAAGGTATAATTGGGACTCCCCAATTAACTGACTCGATAGTGATACCAGAAAATGTGGAATTTCTGGGACAAAAGATTGACCTCACACCCTTCAAGGGCTTAATCACCTCTGTTCAAGAGACAGCTTCATCCGTTGTGAAGACCATTTCCAGCCAACCACCAGTGAAGTTCTCTATCTCAAACAGAAATGCTGAATCATGGTTACTTACCACATACCTTGATGAAGAACTTCGAATTTCAAGGGGAGATGCTGGCAGCGTGTTCGTGCTCATCAAGGAAGGCAGCTCGCTCTTAACGCCCTGAACAAACTACTCAAATGTTCTTATTCAAATGTTCTTATTAGCATCCTGCTTCTCAAAATACACTATATGTATTAAACCTATGGTGATAAATCCAAGAAACTGGATCTGTAATTCTGTGTTGTTAGAGATGAAAGAATAGATCTATAATTTAAATTGGTTTTCAATTTTAGGTAATTGATCTGACTGCATGGACGCTCTCTGCTGATGCATATATTTTCTTGGTCTGTTGAGCTTTATTATGCATTCGATGGGGATTCAATTCTTTAATTCTACTAGATGGTGATAACTACCGGTGTACTAATATGGGGACGGTAGGTCGAGAATCAAAATGTCCAAATACCTTTTATTCAGAGATGTATATCAGCTTTTCAGCTCCACCTGTTTAATCTACTGGGTTGTAGAATCTCTCTTCTCTAAAATAACCTTTTCCTTTCCCCTTGAATCTACGGCAACTGACTCCCTCCCCGCACCCCTTTCCCCCCTCCTTCCTCTTTCCCCCTCCCCTTTTGCCTCTTCGGAGGGTCCAATTTGTCTCTTCGGAGTCCTATTTGCCTATTTTGAGGTCTTATCTTTGTCCAGCAGTGCCATTGACTCCTTCTCCACCGCTAGTTGCATGGTTTCAACATCATCCCGTCGTCCTCTACCCTGAATCTGCAACTTTCTGAAATTTTTGGATTTGAATTTTTCAAAATCAGGCCTATCAATTTCAGGAAACCACACCCACAGATGCGCCATTCCACTAGGATCTTGGGTCACTCATCTTCCAAACGCCATCTGCTGTGCCACTGTCCGGCCACCACACGCCAGGGCGTGGTCCACACGTGCTCAAGAGTAGATCTTACTCTCGGGTGCATGTCTCAATGGTGCAGAGGCGTGGTGTGCCCTGTGCAGCACGTGCAGCCTTCCTCTGCCCCTCCACTGTGTCGCCGGTCTCTTCTGGCGTCCTCCAACAACCCACCGGCAACAAATGCCGGCGCGTGGCCCTCACACACCGACACGTCTTTCAAACCTCCACTTCTGGTGTTGCTGTATTTTGGACTAAGATATTTTATTTTGTTTTTTTTATCATGTATTTCTATTATGTTTTGTTGTGTTGCTTTCTTTTTAACCCGAACCAATTGGGCTTCGGACGCTGTGTCTGTGTAGGATATCTTTTTTTCGTCTGTTGGTCCCCTTTCAATTTATTAAGGTGCTAGTGGTTTGTTTGGATTGAGTTTTTAAAAATAACTCGAACCAATTGGGCATCAGATTTTGTGTTTGTGAAGAAAAACCCTTTTTCCATTATTCTTTTTCTACTTAGTCTTCATGGTTTCTTTGGAAACTTGTCAAAATTTAAGTTTTTGAGGCTTTTCTTATATTCTAGATAGTTTTATCCATCATAGTGCGCTATGGCTTTCATTGGCTGTAGTCAGTAGTAGTGCATTTCTCTTTTCTGGTGAATTTCAGTTAATTGAAGTGTTAGTGGTATGTCTAGATTGAGTTTCTCAATTTAACTTGTATTTCTTTTCTGTTTTTAATTAGTTTTCGTTGTGATCTCTTTTTGATTGAATTAATGTACTTACAAAAAATAAAATAAAATTACTATAGAATATATTTGTAATGTCTCTTCAATCCTTTAATTTGGTTAATGTACTTTACCGATTTACCATTGAAATTCCAAAGTCTCCCTTTTCCTAAAAACACAAAAGTACCCATAAAAATTGAAAATAACATTAAAAAGCTCATTAAAAACCGTGTGTTAGTTTTTTTTTTTTTTTGGTAAATTATTTTTTGGGGTATTTTTATTTTATTTATTTATTTTTGTCTTTTGGGGGCAAAAGGGGGACATTATAATTTCAATGATAGATTAGTAGGATACCTTAACCAAATTAAAAGATTGAGAAACATTGCAAAAAAAGGTTGTAGATTGAAGGGTAAATATACTTTGCCCTTTATTTTGGACTATGATGGTTGAGGAGGGTAGGAGACCGTAGAGAGAGATAGATATAATAATGAAAAAAGTACATGTACCTCCCTGTATTATCAGGTAATTTGTAATGTCCTCATAAATTACTAGAAAATTGCATTGTATCCCCTTTTTGAGAATTTTTAGGGGGTATTTTTATTTTTATTTTTTGTCTTTTTGTGGGACAAAAAAGGTATATTGCAATTTTTTTTTGGTAATTTGAAAGGAACGTGCTTCAGTTGAAAGTTTGTTGGGGGAGGGGTCTAACAGTTTGAGAAGAGCATGTATATTTTTTCCTATAATAATTAGAGAAATGTTATACATATTTTCACTTACATACTCTTTAACGTGACAGAAAAAATTATCATTAAATTTTAGCTTGCTAGCTATTAAATTTGGAATCCAATAATATGTATGTAGACTTGGGAGAGTGGAAGTGGGGTGTTAGTAGCATTTGTCTGATAATTAAGGTGTTTATGTGTTTATGCAGTACTGGTTATGATATTGATGAAACATGGAGAGCCACTTTATTCCCTGAAAAATGGCGGGTCGAAGGTGAAAAAGTTAAAAAAGAAAAAGAAAAAGAAAAAGAAAAAAGAAAAAAGAAAAAGTGCAGGATAAAACTTTTTCTTTATGGTTACCATGCTTAACTTTGTTAAGCAAAATAGATTCTATTAAACATCTTAATTGTGAGCATTTTCTGGAACAAAGCAATATATCGCTCATAGCTAGAGAGAGAGAAATAGAGTGAGAGTTGTAAGAATGGCGGAGGCTTATGAAGGGAGAGAGATGGGGAGTGTTGTAAGAACGGCGAAGGTTTACGAAGCAGCCATTAAGAAAGACTGGGAGGCGTTGAAGAAGTACTGCGAAGAAGATAATGCAATCATGAACTTTCCTATCATGACTGGGGCAAGGAGCACCGTGCTTCATATTGCAGTGTACAGCAAAAAAGTATCATTGGTCCGTTATTTGCTACACCTTGCACCGTCGGCGCTTTGTGAGCTGGTGAATGAACGTGGAGACACAGTACTTCATGAGGCGGCTGGAGTGGGAAATGTCGAAATGGCAAAAGAGTTGATCGGCTCTGACAAAGAGCTGCTTAAAAGTACAAACAAAAGAGGTGAAACTCCTTTGTTCAGGGCAGCTGCATTTAACCAGACAGAAATGGTTAAGTTTTTAGCTTCAGCAGCTGTGGACAAGACCACTCACCGCACTCGAACTGACGGGACATCCATTCTTCATATAACTGTCCTCAGCAAATTCTTTGGTAGACTCTGTCTCTCTTTCCTTTCAAGCTGGACAATCAAATCAATTATTTCTCATCTCAAAGCTCTTCTCTCTCTCTACAGATACAGCTCTGGAGTTACTACAATGGGACGTTACACTTCCAAACATCAAAGATAAAAAGGGCATGACTTGTTTTCAGCTGGTAGCTAACATGCCATCTGCTTTCAAGAGTGGAAATCCCATGAACATATTGGAGGAGCTACTCTATCTCTGTATGCCTCACAAATATATATATATATGTATATATATGTTACCACCTTCAACAGTACTTTCAACATCGCATTCTGGCGTTTTAATTTCTCTACTTTACACCCCATAACACTGGGTTAGCTGAACTTGCATTTTTAATGCAGGCCTTCCAGACGACGACAACAACGACGATGAAAAGCATGTTACTTCATGCCAAGAAGATCTAGAGGGTGGCTGTGGCCGGAGTCGCCCCTGCCAATATTTCAGCTACTCGAATGGCCGTACAGGTAATGGAATAAGGATTTATTTATTTATTTAATTTTTAGTATTTGCTAGAAGAAAAATGCTATACACACTTTCACTCCTTCACACCTATTTCTACACTTTGTTGTTTTTAAAATTTTCATTAGATTTAAATACAATAAAAATTCATCTATAATTCAATAATAATTTTAAAAGTCATCCAAATAAGTGTGGAAATGGGTGATTGTACTCTTGCTAGAATATGATTTTAATTTATTTTCATAGAGCTTTCGGGTAAAATTACTGTTAGTTTTAGCATGAAGACGAACAGGTGAACCCAAAAGCACATCTTAGAATCTATTCAGATGGCCGGCGAGGTTTATTAGTTTGCGTTCTTCACCCTAATTACTTGGTCCACTAAAATTGGTTTGAGACTTTCATAAGGAACAGTACTATTGGATTCGGTCTTCAGTTGCACGCCACCTAAAGCAACATCTTTGAATTTGATACCAATTGAAATAACATACCTCGACTTTAATTCCAGCTAATGCAGCGGTGTGGTGATTCGCAGATTAAACAAACACACACGTTATGACATCTCTTTCACAAAACTAAGAAAATTCAATTAAGGTTTTGAGGGGAAATAGAAGAAAATTGACCTTTGGTGTGATTCTTACTGAAAAAATTGAGAATAATCAACACAAACTGTCGACCAAGCCGTTCTTACTAGGCTTAAATGAAAAGGAGGGTCACATCTGTGCAAAAATTGAAGAAAAACTTATCCTGCTGCAACTCAGTCGATCGAGCTGCTTTTATTTTTAAAAAACCCTAATTGTTAAAGTGAAAAAAAACCCTAATGAGCCATGCTTGGTTGATCGTGTATCGACTGATCAGTCATCTACCAAGTGTCTCGGATTTTTGTATGGAGACCTGATGCATCATTCTTAGTTGATCGAGCATCTACT
>CM017321.1:1176393-1213333 GCA_006937295.1 Carpinus fangiana
ATTAATGGCACATTTTAACTTAGTAAACATTAAAATTGAAAAATACTATGAAATATGACTATGTAGCCTTTGAATAAGCTTTATAGAGCCATCAAGATTATCTTCCTCCGATATTGGAATCACAAGATCGATATGGTTGTTCTAGTAGACTTGCTCAGGTCATAAATTGGCTTGCATCATCCTCTCCCAGTCGGAGAGAATTCGTCTGGAATTCTAATTATCTTTCTTATGAGTGTATTTGTGAGTACTGAGTTTCATATGAGTTATATTGAGAAAATATAAAAGAAAAAAGTACTTAATATACTTAAGTAGACCTTAGTCCATTAGCATAGACTTTTGGACTAAAATTGTGTTTAACTATGTATAATAATGTACTCTTGGTAAAAAACTCCGTGTCTAGACGCATTGGGTTTGAAATTGTATCTGCATCCATAACTCTTGACGCGAGAAACTCTTGGAAATGTAAAAAGACTCACAAGCAAGAGGGATCGAGTTTGATCAATGTGAATAGACTCACAAGGCTTTTGGGTTAGAGTTGAATGTGTTCAACTATGTTTATTAACGTACTCTTGATAAAAAACTCCATAACTGTTTTATCTCCCAACAATCTTTACGTACAATTTTTTGGATGTCCAATCATCAATTTCATCCCGTCTTTCTCAATAACAAAACAACTTGATCTTGATGGAGAAATAATTTGCAACCAACCGAAACATAACTCTGAATATTAGGTATGAAATTATTCAAAACCAACCTGAAATAAATCAATTCTCGTACACGTTCATTCTTGATTTATTTTCTCAAACTACTCTTTATAAATTTTTTCCAAAAATGATCAATTATTCTTTGCCCACTAAAAATCAATTTTCTTCCAACATGATGAAACCAACATCAAAATTTTGACTAGGAAAACTTGATAGAAAATTATCAACCCCAATAAAATTAACAAAATTAATTTTTTCAAGACCCAACTAAGATACTTCACTCTTTGGACTTTCATCAAACACATGATGTGAAACCCAGTTTTGGAGAAGTCCAATCTACAAAACATTGACAATTAAAGATCTTCAACTTCCTCTTCATGTTGGAACTTTTAATCAACAAATTCATCGCCCTCCTCTACATAAGATGGATTTGGTAGATGTGTTTAAGACTTGCAAGCAACGGTCAAAGCAGCACGCATCTGATCTAGCGCATCAAGTCTTACCTCAATCCATTGTAATCACGTGCATCCTCAATGCTAAACTCGTAATTCTCCTCTACATAACATGGATTTGGTTGATGACAACACATGTTCACACCACCGATGGTGGCAAATTGCTTGGTTAGCGCCTCAAGTTGTGCACTTATTTGGTTTCCAAACCGCTCAAATCGATCACCAAATTGATCATTAAATCGATCAACTCGCTCCTTCAGTCGTTGCAAACATGTCGTCAATTGTTCTTCACATGTTGTTCCCTTGTGCTCATACACTTCACCGATGTGTGCATGCTTGTTTCCTCCTCCACATGGTCCTCCTTGTGCCATGATAGTAAAGTAAACTTAGGCTCTAATACCAACTCAAGCAATGGACCTTGGTTTTGATACCAATTGATATAGTACACATTGGTTTTGATACCAACTAATACAACTTGGTGTAGTGGTTCACATATTAAACAAACATACAAGTCACAACTTTTCCACAAACAAGGAAAGTTCAAGGTTACGAGGGAAGATAGAAGAAAATTCACCTTTGGTGAGATTCTTATTAAAAGCTAAGAATAAACAACATAAATTGTTGGTCAAGCTGTTCTAAATAGGCTTAAGGCTCCGTTTGTTTTGGCATAAAATAATTTCAAAAAATAATTTTTCGTTATATACATGGGAAACCATTCTAAAAGCTCCAAAATTATTAAGGGAAACTATAAATTCACTCCCTAATAATCGCGCAATTTCAATTTACTCTAATTTTTTAAATTTGATTTTTAACTTCTTAGGTTTTTATATTTTTTTAATTTCACTTATTTCGTCCAAAATATCTAAAATTGCTTACTTGGCATTAGCAACATAAACAATTTTGTCATGTCACATTAAAAAGATAATTTTTAGTTTATTAAAAAAACAAAATCTGAAAAAAAAAAAGAATTGGCTGAAAAGTGGCTCATATTGCTGCCACCACCAACAGAGGGGGTGGTTTCCATCGCTACTCCCCAGCAAACAGGTGGCTTGCACAACCAACCCATGCCAAACAAAGAGGTGGCTTGCACGGTGACCCAATTTATTGGGAGGCCACCTCCAAACAAAAGGGTGGCTGCAAGCAAGTTGAGTGGTAGCCTCGCAAGCCACCCCTCCGTTGGGGCTGGCCGCCCCCCTTCCAGAGGGCTCCGCGGACGGCCCCCCTCCCCAATTGCTTTTTTGTTTAATTGCAAGCGTAAAAATAAGTTGAAATGGACACACCTGCAAGTGAATCTGACCAACACTAATTTTTGTTAGTCATCAAGTTCTTGCAAAAGAATTTGATACCGAAACTGTAAATTGGACAATTTTTTTCCCCACCGCTAGATCATAGATTATCTTCAACGAAACACAAACCATCTGACACAATACCATTCTAATATTTATTTTTTTATTTTCCAATAAGTAATAATCTTTCTCTAATCGTGTAAGTTAACGCTAATTTGCAGCCATTTCAAGGAAATTCAGCACTGTTTGGAGGTGCATAGCTCAAGGTACAACATACTTTCTTTTTATACCGATATTCACTTGCAGATAGGCACTTACCATG
Organism: Carpinus fangiana; assembly: GCA_006937295.1. Taxonomy (NCBI): domain Eukaryota; kingdom Viridiplantae; phylum Streptophyta; class Magnoliopsida; order Fagales; family Betulaceae; genus Carpinus; species Carpinus fangiana. The sequence continues at coordinate 1,179,158 of CM017321.1, forward strand.
TGTGTACGTTTTCTTTTGTTCGTATCGATGTTTAATGATTCGTTGTGTAAAGCTATTCTCACCTTGCTCTCTGTGATCATGAGCTGTTAATAGGATTGCCACCCATTAAAAGACTCTGGGACATAAAAAAGCAGCAAAATAGAGTGCTACGACTTGCTAGAATTCTACATGTAGCAGACGATACATGGATGGGCACAACCCCTGGCTGGGGGAAACCGGAAAAGAAGGACGAGCGTTCACAAGCTGCCCCATCTTTTGAGCCTCCAATAATTTCAGCCGCAAGAAATGGGATCATAGAGATTGTAGACCTCATTCTTGCCGAGTATCCTCTGGCAACTGAGGTCGTAAATGACCGAGAGGAGAACATATTTCATGTTGCAGCAAGATGTCGAAGGAAAGAAATCTTGGATCGTCTCGAAGGTTTGCCTCCTCAGTTATTAAGGATTGGGAGGAAGATCAACATAGATGGTGACAGCATTTTGCATCAAGCTGCGTACCAGGATAAGCATCAGCTGAGGGATAGGCCTGGGGAAGCCCTTCACATGCAGTCAGAGATACAATGGTTTAAGGTCCTTATTTTGCTTTCATTGCTCTCATCCTTTTTTTTTATTATTATTATTATTTATAGTTGGGTGTCCGGGGCTTTGATCTGACTAGCACGCCCCATCTACACGGGTCGAGCAAAAGTCAGGCTTTTGCCCTTGAGTATGGCGCCTCAAGAAATTGTTTACACCGATAGAAGTGATACACTTCTTAAATTTATTTTCTAAAAATTGATTTCTAAATGATGAATCACCATTTTATAAGATTTATTATTTTGGAAAATGTGTCACTAACGACTCATAGGATGGTGACACATCATTTAAAAAATAGCTTTTGAAAGAAAAAAATAAAATAAAATTGAGGCATAATAAATGCACAACTTTTTGACACAACTATGGCCTAATTTTTATCTTATGTGTTCATTTTTAAAAATAAAAAGTAAAAAGTAAAAACAATTTCTTAAGCAATAACATCCTATGTGGTCTTTTTTATTTTTTATTTTTTTTTAAAAAGTCTTTTTCTTCATAATAATAACCATTTTTTTTTAAAAGATGATTTAAATACCAAATAAAAAAAGGATTAGGATGTTATTACTTCAGAATTTTTTTTTTTTAAATTTAAAATTTTGTTTTGTTTTGTTTTTTTTTTTTTAAAAAAAAAAAAAAAATAGAAAAGTTGAACAAAAATTGTGTAAAAAAGTTGTGCCTTTATCATTTCTCAACAAAATTTTAAAAAAATATTGCATTTCTCTTACATTGAAAAGGGTCAAACTTGGACCACTCTCAAGCCAACCGCTTGAGAGTTATTTTATCTCATTCTTTTTCACACCTTTGATTTCCTTCCATTCATCAACAAATTAATTAATGCAGCGAGTGCAGAAACTTGTGCCTCCGTATTTCTTCCACCACAAAAACAATAATGACAAGACTGCTGAAGAATTGTTTACCATCCAACATAAGGAGCTGGTGGAGAAAGGGCAAGCATGGCTAATGCGAACAACAAAGGCATGCACTATAGTCGCTGTCCTAATAGCCACGGTTGCTTTTACGTGTGCCTACACCATCCCTGGTGGTTCAAACTCAAAAACAGGTCATCCCTTGCTCCTCGAGGAAACTGCATTTCGCACTTTCACAATCTCAGACACCATATCGCTCTGCTTCTCGCTCACTTCTGTGGTAGTGTTCCTCTCCATTATGACATCGAGAATGCAAGAAAAAGATTTCAGGAGGTCTCTTCCCTTCAAGCTAGTGCTGGGCCTAACTACATTGTTCTTTGCCGTGGCGGCTATGATGGTTGCTTTTGCTGCTACACTCGTGCTTCTCATTCGACAGAGGCTACATTGGGCTGCAGTTCCAATTTATACAATCGCTTGTTGGCCAGTCACTATTTTTCTTGTGCTTCAGTTCGGGCTCTATCTCAATATTGCTTGGTTTACCGTGAGTGATCTCATGCGGAGTTTCCTGCGGAGTTTCATTGACTCAGGGCACTAATAGCACTTAGATTCAGCTATGCCTATATATATATATATATTCTTGTTTTTCGGTGTGCATTTTGCTTTTGTTCTTGTAACTATGTCTAATATTTGTACGCCCGTTCATCTTCCTCTTCTACTGCAGAACGCGAGGGTTTATTTTGAGTTTTTGTTTGTTTTGAAGGCATTAACTTCAAAAATTGGTCTTCATCGCTAATTCAGGGTGGCGTAGTGGGTTCGTAATAGCAAATAACAATATAATCATAACTTTTCTTAAACTAAAATTCTATCAAGAAATCAAGATAAAATGGATAGAAAATCATTCCTGGAGTGTTTTATAATGATAAACTGATCAAAATACATAAACTTCTGTTGAATAGTGACTTGCTTTTCACAAGTCTACCGTAGACTCCAAATGTTTATGGCTTCATTTATTCTCACCTGCCCATTTGTCTCTTATTTACTAAGTTCTTCTAGAAGCTTTGAAATAATGACCTTCTTGTTTATGAGATGAAACCATTCTGTCTAAAAGATAAGAAGGCAGCAACTTGAGTGAGTTGGAGGAGATATCCAAGTAGGGAGAAATATAGTGGGGAAAGACTTTGGATTGCAGTGAAGGCAACCAGCCCTTTTGTGTGAGAGATACATAATTTGTTTATTTATTGATCTCACTTTTGAGAGCTTATTTTAAACTTAGAGAATCATAGAGAAACTTTCTCTTTTGTGTATTTGTAAGATTTGGGTGTATTGAGACTTTTGGGTTTGAGTGTCTTTTGTTTTTGTATTTGTACTCCATTTTCGTTAGTGAATTTCTCCTAGATCGTCTCCGCCAGTGAATGTAGGCATGTTGTGTCGAACCACTTAAATCTTGGTGTCTTGTGTGGCTGTGTAATTTTTGCTATTTTGCACTTTTTTGCTTCTTTTATGATTCGGGATCTGCGTTTGTCACAACAACTACTGCCTCTTCCATATTAGATTTGCTATATTTATAACAATAAACAAACTTGGAACAAAAGCAAACCTAAAACTAGAATCATAAAGGAAATTATTACAATTAAATAAAATTCTAATTTAAATAATATAAATAATAAAATAAAATATATTTGATTGCTAGATTATTTGATTTGCTGGAATAAAATACTTATTGAAGCCCCCAATAGAGCAATCAAGTATTTCTTTATTGAATTTTTGCTTTTATTTTTGTCCAACTTTCCAATCTTACAACCCGTTTTAACCTAGTAAATATCGTAATTAGTTAAATCTCATAAAACATGACGTCGTAGATTTTTAAATTATCTTTTCAAACATTGTAGTTTTCAAAACTTTGTGGGGCCATGGCTCCACTATCTCTATGTGGCTCCACCACAGGAGGCCATGACCCTTACCAACTCTCTGTTAGAGGATAGCTATCCTCTAACACTCTCCTCTAGCTTCGTCCCTGCTTGTAGGCACATGGGGCCAGCGTAGGTCCTTTTAACTTTTAGGCCATTTTATTTTGCGTGATTAATTCGTGCAGATTTTTTTGTTCTCATTGAGTTGTCAATAAATGATAACTTATAAGTAAGATCCATAAAAACCATTAAAGGCCCGGTTTTTTGTAGTATTATCCGTAAAAACCATTCTAGTAGTGTATAATATAAGCCATTTTCTTCCTTTTTTCACTCTCTTGAAAGCATCAAGCAAGGAATTAAGCTTTTTTCTTTTTCTTTTCAGAATCTAAATTTTGCTTTATTTTAGCAGAACAAAGTGTTTCTTCCTTTTTCTGTTTCGAGTACAAGAATAATTCTTTCTTGTTTTGTACATCAAGTACTCTTTTTTGTGCGACACCCATTCTTCCTTTTTATCAAAAGTTGGTCATAGTTTGCAACATTTGGTATAAAAGCAAGTTAATATTCATAGAAAAAAAAAAAGGTTAGATAATGTTGATTAAGAGTTTAAATTTATTACTCTTATCTGTTTAATATTTTAAGAAAAATGATAATTTAACATATTATCAATTTAAACTTTAGAACTAATTATTAATTTAACAAAAACAATTTATAATATGTTCATGAAAAGATGAATGTTACACTTACTCCAATTTCTTTACACAATTTTTTCACACCCATATGTGACTTTTAAAATCATCATTAGATTAAAATTCAATAAAGATCCATCTCATATCCAATGGTGGTTTTAAAAACTACCTATAGGTGTAAAAAAATACTAGGGGTTTATTCAAGAGAATAAGAAAGAATGTACAACTCTTGCAACTCTTAGCTAGGAACTTCAAATCTTTGATCTATTCCGTTACGATTCCAAATACTTGATGCTGCAGTAGCTAACTATATACTTAGATATCCAATTACAAAAACCAGCGAGAGGTTCTCTACTCTTCTTTGATCCATATTAGATGTGTACTTGATTTTAAAAAAGAGGAAGAAACACTGTTATGTTAAAATGGAGCAAACATGTGATTTTGAGAAAGGAAAAAGCAATTCTTTGTCTGATGAGAGAGAGAGAGAGAGAGAGAGAGAGAGAAGTGAATTATACACTACTATATATATATATATATATATTCTTGAATGAGTATGTCTTAACTATCAAGTGGGCCGTGGAAATTCTCTCTATTAATCGGTCTCTGTGTCTCTTTCTTTGTCTATCTCTCATGGAAGCAGAACGTCCCAACTTGAAGACCCTTTACGAAAGCATTGTGAAGGGGAAAACGGACGATGTAATAGCCCAATATGAAAATATTCCAAAGCCCCTTCGTTACCCCTTAACGCCGCGCCACGATAGCATCCTCCACGTAGCAATCTTCATGGAACGCGAGAGCCTCGCGAGCGAAATCCTGAAGAAATACGGTGACCCACAAGCTGGTGGTCTACTGGCCGAAGAAAATATTCATGGGCACACCATTCTCCATGAGGTTGCAGGAACCAACATGACAAGCCTTGCGAAGGATATTTTAAGATTAGATCCAAACTTGCTGGTTAAAACTAACCGTCGTGGGGAAACACCTATCTTCAGAGCAGCCCACTTTGGCAAGACTGAAATGTTCAGGCTCTTGGCTAATGAATTGGAGAGAAAATTCCCGAATGCTAGTGATGTTCTGCCCCATTTGCAAAGGAAAGATAAAACAACCATTCTTCACACGGCAGTTCTCGCTGAGTTCTTTGGTGAGTATTCTATTGCCACACAAATGCCTTGAATCAATGCTATATATATTCAAACAAGTGGTGAGGTTTGTTGGTCTGTTATGGATATTAGGACAGTTTAAAATAGGAATGCCTTTGTCAAATATGTTAAAAAGGATAAATCTCAACAAGTTAGCAATCCCATAATTCATGGTCCATGTTTCATGCTAGCTTGACAGCCGTAGTCTCCATGTTTTGTGCAACAAAACCTACAGCCTGATGTCTTCTCATTTTCTTATTTGCTTTACTTTGTTTCTCTCTGTGTCAGTGTGTCACATGCATGTGGTCTTTCCCTTTAGAGCTTTGCCATCTCTACACTCTTTCTAATCTCTTGTTCTTTGTTTTGGTTATAAATATGAATGAAATACACTGCTTTGGTCAAGTCAACCAAAACAGTGCTTCACAAATTCTATCAAAATCATCATTCAAGGTAAAACCTTAGACTATTAGGAGGATGAATTTAATTATTTAACCATTATTCTAACATTCTTCTTCATGTATGAATTTAGGCCTTCTCTAAATAAGTAGAACCCAACTTATAAAATATTTAACTAATTAAATTAAGAGATATAGTATAGAGCTATTTTCAAACCCGTAATTGTTTTTTATACTATGTTTAATCGCAACTTATTAAAAGCTTATAAGTTAAGTACCCAAGTACATAATCATTTTCTGTTAATTTGAAAAAATGAATCTCGATCAATTTTATCACTCTATTATAATTTTAAGAGTCTTGTGTATGGTCTTTTCTTATTCCTAACCAACAAGTTTCCTGTTTGAACTGCATGCAAACACAGATCTTGCACTGGAAATAGCTAGGAAGTATGAATACCTAAGCTTAGAGTCAACTAGAGATGAAAAAGGGATGATAGCACTTCAGCTCCTCTCAGACGTTCCATCAGCGTTTAAGAGCGGCAGGAACTATGGCCTACTCCAGAGATTCATTTATTATAGTATCATCAAATTCCTTCAACTCTAATACACTAGTTTATTGCTATAATATAAATTAAATAATTAAATTTATATTTTTCCTATCAGTTTAAGTTTTTAGCATAAGTGATAATTTAACTTTGTATGTTAGAGTCAAGGTATTGAGTTCGAACCTGATCGACTACACAATTCACTTCTCATTTCATTAAATATTTCATATATTGAGCCATACCTATTAAGGGAAAGTATAAATTAAACCCACAGGTGAAAAGAAGTGTTACAAGATAAATTAAATGATTAAATTTATCAATTTTTATCAACTTAACCTTTTATGATAAAAAGTAATTTAACATTATGAAAAAAAAAAAAAAATGTTGGAATTTATTATGTGAGTACGTGCCGGGTCTCTCATGGATAAATAGTGGAAAGAGTGAAAGATTGATCTGTGTATAATTGGTTTCTAAAGTTTAATATATGTATGTCCAAAGCCTCATTAAAAGACTCTTAAATCATTAAGTACGTACTGTTTTTACAACGGTCAAAAATTGTCCACTTTTTTTATAATTATATCTTATTTTTATCATTTGGTCGGGCAATATTTGATAGATTAATTAGTACGTTGGCACTTTGGATGCATGAATTAGTTTAAAACTTAAACAAATACACGAGTGAGATTTTTTTTCACTAAATTAGGTGACATCTCTATGTTAAGATGTTTGGAATAATTTTTCACCCATCTAAATAGTGTTCGTTGCACCTTTAAGATGCATCATTAAATGTTATATATATTTTAGTTTCTCCTACTTTTGTAAACCAAGCTCATATCTTCGCAACTTGATGGTGTCGTTGCTGTTATCCAGGCGCCCCTAGTACTGAGGACACTAAAAAGGAAGAAGATAGCAACCGAGGAGACACTGGTGTATCTGATCAAGGCCCCAAGCTGCCTCCAAACTACGACGTTTGCGTGCAGTGCTTCTTCGTGGTAGTACGTATACTTGTTTCAGGTACACGTACAGTAACACAAAGCTAGAGTACAGTACACGAGCGAAAGAAGATGAGAAAATGTTATATTATTACTTTTCTTGATTGTAATGAGTAAATTTAATTATTTAATTCATGGTTCCTCAATTGCTTTTGATTGTGTCTCACGTCTTGAACTTGAACAGGATGGCCGATGACGAAAAGAATATATAATGAAAAGAGAAAACACGAATCGGCTTTCAAACTCGCCAGGTTTCTGATAAAAAAAGATTTATCCTGGACGAAACCGTCGGAAAGTGGTGGCAGTGAGTTCTCACTATTTTCCAGTGAAGAAAAGGGAGAAATTAAAGTAGAAAAAGATTTATCCAGGGCTGAAAGTGAGGACCGGGTTAAGATCTCAATAGGGTCTCCCAGGGAAAAACAGGGAGAAGTTGAAGGAGACCCTGGCAGTTGGCCGAGAGAAAAAACAGTCCCCCCTAAGACCACAGAGGGAACAGGCTCTTCTTGTCCAACCGGAGGAAGCAACAAAGAAGGAGGAATAGGCGGGGGAAATGAAGGCACTATTAAGGGGAAGGAAACTCCACCGACTCTTACACCGTTGTTGTTAGCAACAAGCACAGGAATAGTAGAGATTGTGAAGGAGATACTTAGAGTGTATCCCCAGGCGGTTGAACACGAAAGTTATGAGGGCCAGAACATATTACATGTGGCCATTAAGCATCGTCAATTGGAGATCTTTCGCCACGTAAAGGAGATGGAGATACCAATGCAAACGTTAGTTCGACGTATTGATTGTGACGGGTACACCATCTTGCACCATGTTGGAAACATGCAGGGCTACGTTGGAGGTCGTACCCAGCCTGGTCCCGCTTTCGAATTGCAAGAGGAGTTGCGTTGGATGAAGGTAATTATTAAGCCCCTGATCTCTTGTTTATATATATATATATTTATAAAGTAATGAAAAATGTTAGATGCTCCTAAAGTATTATTCTATGTCCAAACTAATATATATATATATATATAACCGTAACTTTGTTACACTAAAAATCACTTGAAAAAGCCCACTTAGTACGTACTTAGATATTGCTAGTACGTGGATTATTGTTCATAACTCAACCTTCTACTTAATTATATATATGCAGCGTGTGCGGAAGATAATACCCGATCACTATCAAATGCACCGCAGCATGGAGAAGGAGAAGACCGCCGACGAGCACTTTGAGAAATCCAATGAAAAACTTTTTGAGGAGGCACAAGAATGGCTGAAGCAGAAGTTAAAATTAATACCCCATCATGATCAAATGCACCGCACCAACGGAAACGGGGTGACCGCGGACGAGCTGTTTGAGAAAACCCATAAAGAACTTCTCAAGGACGCACAGGAATGGCTGATGCGGACCTCCGAGTCTTGCTCGACCGTGTCGGTTCTTATTGCCACTGTCGCCTTTGCTGCCGCTTACACCGTGCCAGGAGGTTCTAATCAGGAGACTGGGGTTCCTGTCCTCCTGTGCGACCCTTTCTTCGTGGTTTTCACTGTCATGGACGTTCTCTCCCTTGCAAGCTCATTAACTTCAGTAGTCATGTTCCTTTCTATCCTCACCTCACCCTTTGACCTCAAAGATTTCCATCACACTCTTCCACTTAAACTTCAATTCGGCTTCACCTTCCTCTTCTTCTCAGTGGCGGTGACAATGCTTGCTTTTGCTGCAACAATTGTGCTCATCATTCATTTGAAGAAGCGGTGGCTCATATATACTGCTGCATTCCTTCCAGTCTCCATTTTCGCAATCTTACAGTTCCCTTTGTATCTCGCGTCCATGACTACTTGGAAGTTCACTCTCAAATTCATTAAGAATTGCGTTCTTCACAAGTGTACTCCCTCCTCGGCTTCAGAAGACCACTAAGCCCTCCAATTCCAAGCCCCATTGAGATTCCACTACCATATATCAAGGTAATTATGCAATGAGTCAGAGATCGTCGTGCTTTGAGAAACCAAGTGCACTGGTTCTGAACTCCCCTTTCCTTGGAGCTAACTCACTCATCCAATAAAGTATTATGGGATACTTCTAATTAGATATATGGCTTGGGCTTTTACCCAATTAAGTAACCTCAAATTTTCCAGTTCTAAGTTATCATGTTTCTGCGTTCAAGTTTGGTGCCGAATCATGTAAGCTTGTGACAATATAATGGCAATTTGGTCGATCAATTTGTTAGAATAGTCTTCAATATTTTACCTCGTTTGCATCTGAAAATCTGCAGTAATAATAAATCCACAATTATTATGCAATAACTTTGAGAGGATAAAAGGACCTAGCATTGGTGCCAAATCTATTATGTAATAACTGTAAATATATATATAAAATCCATTATGTGATAAACGTGCTTACCTTTGGAAATCTCTTTAACTACCAATCTAAAAATTCCCTTTCGATTCTGAAAAAAAAAAAAACCACCGAAGTCACGAGAAAACCTAAAACACTCTCTTCTCTCTCTTGAAGAAAACCCAGCCACCGCCCAAGCTTGAGGAGGAGGGTAAACCTCCTGGTTTCCCTCCTCCTCCTTCTCATAAAAGTCTTTGGCTTTCTTTCTTGAGTTTTTCTCTTCTAGAGGAAACTCATGTCTCTCTAGATTTTATCTAGATCTATCTATCGTCTTTGATGATCTATCTCCAATTCTCATGAAACAGAAGCATGCAGCAATCTTCCTCCCCTGCCGGTCGCCTCAACACCCCCGCGGGTTGTCTCCTCCATCTAGCTAGTTGCAGGCCGGATTTGTAGAGTCTTAAAGATCAATTTTTTTCAAAATCAGATATGCTTTTCTCCACCAACTAAGGTCTGCTACGTGCCACTCCACCAGCCTCACCGTCATCCTAGCTTTCAGACACCCTTTTCCGCTCCGTCCATCGACACCCACGAGCTGGCGCGTGGTCCTCACGCTCCAGAGCGTGGACCTCTTCCCTCCGCTGCGGCTGCTGTCTCATGAGCTTTCGTTTTACTGCTTTATGTTGTTTTTATGTTGTTGCTTTAAGGTTTTCCAACATTGGTTGGGCTTTAGACTTTCTGTGAGGAATCCTTTTTTCTCCTTTTTGGTTACCCCCTTTTTCTTTTTTTCCTCTCAATCTTTACAGTTTCGTTAGAAGCTTGTCTAGATTTGAGTTGACAAGAGTTTTCATACTCCAGATGGTTGTATCCATCTATTGCGCCGTGGCCTTCACCAGCTGCATTCGCAGGGTTCTGTTCCAGGTTTCTTCCCTCTCCATGGAAGTTCTAGGAGTTTGTCTGGTTTGGCTTTTCCTGAAAAGCTTGTATTTCATTATGTTCTTATCTTTGTATTTCCCCTTATGAATGAATGAATGAATGTCAGACTATTACAAAAAAAAAAAAAAAAATTCCCTTTCTAGTCCACAATTAAATAAACAAAAAATTAGGAACAAAAAAAATTGGACATAAATTTCTTTCAAACCAATGTGGAGGAGATATCCCTCCGTATTAGTGCCAAGTGTCTATAAATATTTAAAAGGCACATTAAATTTAGCTTAAGTTACTAAACAGTTAAGAATTTAATGTGTCTTTTAAATATTTATAGACACTTGACGTTATTTTAAATGAGTTGGATGATATTTTTCCTATACTAGGGTTTGGAAGATATTTTCCCTATAATAGGGTTTGGAGGATATTTCCTCCATATTGGTTTGGAAGATATTTATGTCCAAAAAAATTTCGCTGGCCTGGCCAAATAATGGCATGGGGTGTTGCAAACCTCAAAAGACCAAGAAAAAGATCCATGTTGTGCCTCATCAATTAATAGCCGTTTTTAAAAATGTCTCAAGAAGTTTAAAGTATGTTAAAAGTGGTACATCAAACTATCAAAGTGTGTCAAAAATGCCATTTTTTTTTAATATTTCTATAATACCCTTATTCGCTTAAAAACGAAAAACAAAAAAAAATAAACAAAGCCATTTTTTAAACAAAAAAAAAGGGGGAAAAAAAAACCCAAGGGGTGGATAAATTCCAAAAAAAAAATATTGGGAAAAATAGTCACTTTAATTGGCATAAATTAATTCTTTAGTTTTTTTATTTTTATTAATGTTTGTTTCAATTTTTAAGAGAATAATGGTATTATAGGAATATAATAAAAAATAATATTTTTGACACACTTTAATAGTTTAATGTACTACTTTAATATGTACTTTAAATTTCATAGGGCTATTTCAAAAACGATTGCTAGGTTATAATGCTTTCAATTGTGATAATGTCCCTCTCAAATTATCAAAAATTGATAATGTCCCCCAGTGACAAAAATTCCATTAATAAAATAAAATAAAAAGTAAATCTATTTTTTAAAAAAAAAATAAAAAAATAAAAATTTAGGATATTTTTTTTTTAAAAAAAAAATTGTTTCTTTTTCCTTAAAGATTTTTTTTTTTTTATTTTTTTGAAAAAAAGAATTATTAGTTTTTTTTTTTTTTTCTTATTGAAAAAACTTTAGGATCACTTTTGTCTTTTTGTTGGCCTTGGGAGTGACATTGTCAATTGTCTAGTAATTTAGGGGAGGCATTGTCGCAATTGAAAGTTTGGAGATGATATTATTAATTGAATGATAGTTTTAAAATATATATATATTGTGAGTTTCTTTTTAGTAAACATAATCTATTCCTTTAACATATATATATATTCATTTCCTTTTCAATTTAAGGAATAGTCCTTTTGGTAAGGATGACTACTTCAAAATTAAGTTTTTTTTTTTTTTTAATAAAAAAAAGGTATTCCAGTTCAGAAGATTATTCGCATAACAAATTAATGTGATCTTGGCCAATAGGCCCAATATTTTGCTTTAAGACAGGAAAGAATTGGGCACACAACAATCTTTACAAGTCATTGGAAACGCCAAAATGTCATTTATCTGCATCACCAACTTAAAATTATTATGCAGACAACTTTATTGATTTGGTTTAATCTGTCTAAAAAGTCAGCTTAATGATTGGTACGTACGTAGTCGATCTCTTACCATGTTTCACGTTTATACTTTTGAAGAACTTTGGGCAATCAACAATATTCTTCCATGTCTTTATTTTTATTTTTATTTTTATGGAGTTAATCCTACGGCTAATTTTAAACTACGAATGCATGCGTCGAAGGATGGAAATAAGGTCGAAGGCTTTCCCCGCGCGTGGAAATACCGCCAACACTCAAGTTAGTGAATATTTTTCTCAAGAAGAGTTCTAGCTAAGCTGAGAGAGCTAGCTGAGAGAGCATGAAAATGAAAAAGAGCAGTATGTAGGGTATCAAAATGCATATGTGAACATGGAGTGGGCTTTCTTTTCTTATTTGGAATGCTTTCTTCTACCATACTACGTACCTTAACCAAGTGTCATTTGTTAATTGGGCATGACTCTATGAGGTGACGAATTTTTTACGGATAAATAAAAAATTAGTCAATATAATTCGTCTAAATTAAAAATAAGTGTATTATAGAAATATATATATATATTTGACATACTTTGACAGTTTGATTTACCATTTTCACACATTTTAAACTTCATAAAACTATTTAAAAACGATTGATAGTTCATGACATTCTTTATATTTTCCCCGACAAAATATATGCCAAACCCAACTTGAGGGTAAAGAGTAATTTGGAAAATAACCTACACAATATAGATCCCATGTTGCATGTGCTTCACTGTGCGGCGCTACTTTTTTCTTTGTTCACTCTTTTACGCTGCTTCTCCGTAACAAACGAATAGTCTTGTCTGTCTCTAAAAACAAAATATATATATACCAAACCCAAGTTGAGAAGTAAAGACTGCGGCCCATACGAGTGGATGGTTAAAGTCACCCCACGTCAACACACTTTTTTATGTGAAACTCTCTTTACTCTGCCTTTCATTAAAAAAAGAAAAAAAGCGCACGAGAGTCACGACACCGTACGATTACCTAATAGATGTGCTTGAGAGAGAAAATAAAATTCGTAGCAGTCTTTCCTTAGAAAAATCCTACAATAAAACGTACGTTGAATCATGCACTTTCGAATTTGCAAAAGCTAGAGCATCTAATTTAGTCTTTATTTTATACTTGTAGTGGCTGACTTTATCAGTTGATGAAGCCAAGTATAATAAAAAATTGAGGAAAGTAGATGCGTTTCCACTCTCTCTTGAAAGATAGCAGTATAAAAAACGCAGCATTGTCACGAAGACACACGTACAGTACGTACAACTAATACACCCAACTTTGAGAGAGAGAGAGAGAGAGAGATCAGAGAGATGGTGAGGGAGTTGGAGATTGTGAGACTGGAAGAGGCGGCCAGGTTGCAACCCTTTCCACAGCTGGCGACGCCTTATCAGGCGGCCTTGGATGAAGACTGGGGGGCCATGGCGAGGTTCTACGAAAAATATCCGGAGCGCCTCCTTGATAATCTGACGGTCGACAAAGACACTGCATTTCATATTGCAGTATATAGTGGAGAAACGGAACTGCTTCAACAATTACTTGGTCTCCTAAAAAGACCCCCCGAAATATTGAAAGCCTTGTCTAGCAAGAACAGTCACGGTAACACTGCTTTTCACGAGGTGGCCACAACCGACAAGGTTGAAGCAGCAGAGCTCTTGATTAGTAAACTTCGGGAGGTCCATGGAAACAATCTGGAGACCCAGCTGGGAGAGAGACTCGAGGATCGGAACCAACTAGGGGAAACCCCACTCTATAGGGCTGCCGCCCATGGTCAGACAAAAATGCTCAAATTTTTGGCTAAAAGAGTTGGCAATGATCTAAGTGTTCACTTTAACAGAAATGACGCCATGTCCATTCTCCATATAGCTGTCTTAGGCCAACACTTTGGTATCTCTCTGTCTCTCTCTCTCTCTCATGCACATATACACATGAAAAAAGTACGATAATTAAAAAATAATAATAATAATAATTTAGAGTTTTCTTAAAATTATTATAAAGCTCATGAGTTTTATGTAATAAATAAATTTAAGACCCCTACATCATCTTTTCTATATAAAATTAGTGGGGTGTTACAACGTTCATGATAATTTCAAAGTAGAACAATTAAATAAACGTTGACTTATTTTCTTCAAGGAAGGAAGTGTTTTGCTACTTAAATTGCATGCTTTAACGGTCTCTATCTTTCAATACAGATACCGCCATTTGGTTACTAAGAAAGGACGAGAGACTTGGAACAAGCAAGGGAGTCAAGAACATGACATGTCTTGGACTGCTGGCGAAAATGCGATCTGCTTTCAAGAAATCATCCGGCATCGGCGAAATGAACTTGAAGACTCTCCTCTATTACTGTACGTGCGTATATCATTACGATTTACTGCTATGTTATGTGCTTAATTTCTCAGCATTATTATTGTTTGTGGCTCCATTCACTTTTGACTCTAAAGCATTTTCACTACACTCAAACCGTATTCTTAATATAGGCCTTCCTGCCCATAAGTATGATGATGATCATGGCGGTGATGAAGGCGATGATGGCAATGATTTGGAGAGCGGCCAAGGCACCAGTAGCCCCCGCCAATTTAATAAATGTTCTTCTGGTAATTGTACCACTCTAGCTGTTAAGAAACATTCTTTCGAAATTTTGTTTTGCGTTGGATTCAAAATTTTTAGAATATTAATTAAATAATTAAAATCAATACAAATATACTTCTAACTTTGTAATTTACACAAAACTGCAGCAATTTCAAGAATATACTGCGGTATTTGGAGGGGCGTGACTAAAGGTGCGAGCTCATGATTTTCTTAATTTTATTTGTTATGTACCACGGTGAACTAGCTAGGCACTATTCACTTCATCTATTTTTAGTTTTCTAACTCCAATAAAACACCAATAACCTTATTTGTCTTCAAGTACATCCTCAACTTAAGCATGCAGTTCTTGTCGCCTATATGCAACGGAATTGATACTATATATACATATATATAAATTCAAATTAATCAGGGAAAGGGAGTTTTGTAAAAAGATAAATGTTAAAGATAATAATAACTAAAGATAAGATAAATGTTAAAGACAATAATAACTAAAGAAAAGATAAATGATAAAAATAAACTCAGGCCAAAAAAAAAAAAAAATTCTATAATCGATGGCATATAAAGCTCATGCTTACATAGTAAAGAACTAATGC
Organism: Carpinus fangiana; assembly: GCA_006937295.1. Classification (NCBI taxonomy): domain Eukaryota; kingdom Viridiplantae; phylum Streptophyta; class Magnoliopsida; order Fagales; family Betulaceae; genus Carpinus; species Carpinus fangiana. The sequence continues at coordinate 1,194,393 of CM017321.1, forward strand.
ACGCGCATGGGATTGGTGCTCATTTATAATCCACCTACTCTACATTTGCTATACATCTTCCCGACGTAAGATTGTGGTGTCGTTGTAGTTTCCTCCCTGTTCCCTTAATTGAAGTGACGTGCATTGTTCACACGTCACATTCTCAAAGGTGACATGTGAATAGTGAAAATGTCACATTCTATGTCCACCGTTCACAAGTCACCTTGTAAAAGGTAGAAGGTGACTTGTGGGCTAAAATGTCACTATTCAAATGTCATTAACTTGGATTCTAATCTTTATACTTAAGAGTATTTTTGAAAAGTTACTATTCTAATGCCACTAGCAAGTTGAATAATGACGTTTTTTAGGCCAAAAACGTCATTATTCTAATGTCATTAAACCTGATTTTTTTTGTAGTGTCATGACGTCCTCGTCAATATATGCTACATACAATGCTTCAAGACCAAATGATGTACTACCATGTTATATCATGCAAATGCCAAGATATTATTAAATGTTATTCATAACTGATCTACTTGTAGAAGAAAACAACCCTCCCCCCAAAAAAAGAGAAAAAAAAAAAAGAAGAGAAAATTACACGTAATTCCTCCGAATTGACACCCATTTTGCAAAGACATGCACCCTCAAACTATCATTTGTGACAAATAGTCCATACAAGCTATCATTTCATTCTAACTTGAATCCTCCGTCAGATTTTGGTGTGAATTAGATTGCAGTCAATATATATGCTCAAGATACTGTCATCTCTCTCCTTTTCTACTCACACTGTTGTCTCTGTTACACACATTTATATGCATGATATAACATGGATATATAGTATGCCCGGCTATCGATAAAACTTGGAAGATGAAGAGAATGCATACGGTAGCTCTACAACTCACCAAATCACTAGCGAAATTGGATACTACGTGGGAAGAGAGTTTTATAGCAGAGGATAGGACGATATCCTTGGAGAAAGAAGACACTGGACGCGGTGGGAGAGATCCGACAATTATTTACACTACCCCATTGCTTACTGGAGTTAGTGAAGGAATAGTAGATATATTTGAAGAGATACTTCGAGTGTATCCTCAGGCAATTGAGCACGTTACTCAGGATGAGGAAAACATATTGCATGTGGCCATTAGATACCGCCAAAGGGAAATCTTTAGCCGTGTAAAGAAGAAGACAAAAATAAGGGAATGTAGGTTGGCTTCAAGGATTGATGTCAGAGGCTACACCATATTGCATCATGTCGCCAACATGGAGAAATACAATGGAGGAAACATAGCTGGTCCTGTATTCCAATTGAAAGATGAGTTGAGATGGTTCAAGGTACTTACTTATAATCTGCTTTCAATTTAATCTTTACAATGGAGGAAAAAGAAGTGATTCTTTACATTAATGTTTCCATGCAGCGTGTGCAAAAGTTAATGCCCTCTCATTACGTCATGCACCGCAATAATGACGGCAAGACTGCAGACGAGTACTTCAAAGAGACACACACTGAACAACTCAGTAAGGCCCAAAAGTGGATACAGGGGACCGCTCAATCGTGTTCGACTGTTGCTGTTCTCGTCGCCACTGTCGTTTTTGCTGCTGCCTACACCCTCCCTGGAGGCAACAATGACAAAGGTTATCCAAATTTCCTTTTCAATCCCATCTTCTTAGCCTTTACCATCATGGACGTGGCCTCCATTGCGAGCTCCTTGTCTTCTGTTGTAATGTTCCTATCGATTCTCACTTCTCCTTTTGAGCAAGAAAATTTCCTCAAATCTCTCCCTCGGAAGCTCATGATAGGGTTCTTCTTTCTCTTCATCTCCGTGATAACGACCATGCTTTCATTCATGGCGACTGTTCTGCTCGTCATTCACCTTGAGAAGAAAGCATGGACTACAACTCTGACTTACACTGCGGCATTGCTTCCTGTCTCTGTGTTTGCACTTGTGCAGTTTCCCTTGTTCAGTCCACTCGTCATTAATAGTTTGTGTTCCAATTCTAAGAAAATAATTAAGAAGACTCCTTTACTGAATCTCCTTCCTCTTTTATTCAAGACCTCTAAGAAGCACAAGAAGCAATAAACTAATCCTTTCGATCAGGACGAGTTTGTTTTGTTTTGTTTTTTTTTTTTTTTTGGGTTTATAATTGTGAACTTTTAGTTCTCATTATGAAATTAAAAAAAAATAAAAAACTGCCACAGATGTTATGATCACGTTCTGTGCGTGTATGAGCTTTTTTTTTTTTTTTTTTTTTTTTTCTGAAGAACTGTACGAGCTTGCTTAATACATAATAAAATAATGGAATATTGTGTGTCGATCTTGACTAATATTCATCAAACTCCATACTAGACAAAATGTAGCCTTTCATTGCTCCTTCGTTTGTTCGATCTACTCATCTTCTTCTTCTTTCTTTATCTTACAGATTAAACGAAACATATGATTAATTATTCAATTTAATTAGTCAGTTGTTAATTCGTTAACTATATATATGCCGTTAATTATTTAATTAATTATGATTTTTCAAATCAGTTTATATGAATATTGTAATAAAAACTAGAGCATTCCAGATATTTTTCTTATTTCTCATGAATTTAAGAACATGCACTACGTCCTCCATTTACAAGAACAACTGAGATTCCATTCCCATATGGAATTTCCTTTTAAATTATTAGTACTAGTTGGGTAACAAAAGGCATTCAGAATTATGTTTTACAAAATGGAGTTCAGCATTCGAAATATATATCTCCCTTCGTATTTCGCTTGAGATCACTAAACTAACTCATCCAAAAAACAAGGATCAGCAAGGTCGGCTCACTAAATCTTAAGGCCTAAGACGATCGAGTTTGAATGAGGCATTTTTTTTTTTTTATATTTAAATATTAATTTAATAGTTTTAATTTTAGGGCACGTTTGGTATATGAAATAGACCATCGGAATAAAATGATTATTCTTTTTTTTAATCGTTCACTATTACTAAAAATAATTATTCTATGCCTCTACGAAAATAAATACTTCTTATTCCTCTAAAAAAATGAGAATAATAACTATTCAGTAAGGAATTGAACAATTTTCTAAAAAAGAGACTATTAAGTTTCTTTTTTTTTTTTTCCTTTTTTTTTTTCTTTTTTTTTTTTGCAAACCTAAATATATATATATAAAGAAACAAAAAATCTGAAAAAAAAAAAAAGGCCAACCACCCAATTAAGCAGAACTTTAGTGCCGTTATTGAAAAATAGAATTGTACGTTAACCAGTACATGAAAAGATATCACACTTTCTCTCTTTACATTGTAGCTAGCTTCGTGACCTCCTTCAATTCCTCAACAATCTGCATTCAAGTTGGGAGTGATCTGAGCTCTTCGGAAGTTCACTACCAGGGGATCTGGGGTACGTAGTTGTGCGACCACCCCTTGGGGTGGTAGATTGTTATTAATTGTTATTGTTATGTATGTATATATTTTAAGTATTTTAGTAATTTTGGTACAGTTATAATGAGAGTATATATATTGTCACCAAATTAAAGAATATCTTATTTTACATTTAAAAAAACAAAGGTATTCCAGTTCAGAAGAATCTTCGCATAACAAATGTGATCTTGGCCAATATTTTGCTTTGAGACAGGAAAGAATTGGACACATGCAACAAACTTTACAAGTCATACGAAACGCCAAAATGTCATTTATCATGCATCGCCAACTTACAAATATTATGCAGACAACTATATTGATTTGGTTTAATCTGTCTAAAAAACCAGCTTAATGATTGGTACGTAGTCTCTTTGCAGGTTTCACGTTTATACTTTTGAACTTTGAAGCACTTTGGGCAATCAACATTATTCTTCCATGTCATTATTTTTATTTTTATTTTTATGAAGTTAATCCTACGGCTAATTTTAAACTACGAATGCCTGCATCAAAGGATGGAAAGTAAGGTCGAAGCCTTTCTTACTTGGAATGCTTTCTTCTTTCATACGACCTTAAGCAGATGTCATTTGTTAATTGGGCATGACTCTATATAGGCGTGACATACTTCTTTTGCTTGTTAGGTGTCACTTGCTAATTAAAGAGATTTTTTTTTTTTTTTTAATTTTTTTTTTTATAATTTGGAGAGCTGCTTTTAAAATGAACCTAACATCAAACTTATTATATCTGAAGCTCTACTTTAAGTTAAATATTATTATTATTATTTAATTATTTTTTTTGTTCTTAATTGGTACTTAGATCGATGAGAGAGATAAGATAAATGAATATATAATTAAACTTAAAAAATTTAATAACTTTCACTTTTTGACTTTTGATATTTGAAGAGCCTAGCTAGTTAATCAAAGTTAAATTTTGAAATAAAGTAGAGAATTTGTTAAATGACTTTTTTTTGTGAGTTTTTTGAAATTTTTGAATAAAAACCAAATTTGAAGAGCTTAATATAAATGCTCTTAGTCCTTAATTTGTGGCAGAACTACATAGGCCCTAGCCTTGGGCGAAGTAGTCTTTTTGAAATTAAAAAAAAAAAATCAAAATTATTTATTTTTTACGAGATAAACCTTTCAAAAATATTATTTTCCCTTAAAAAGTTTTATTTGTTATTTTTTAAGTTTTACACCCACACTTAAAATTCTAGTTTCACCCTATTAATTTGGCCCAATTAGGAATATCAATCTCTTTTGTTTTTCTAAAATAATAAATTCTTAGAGTTTTTTTGAATTGAGTTAAAGAGTTTAAAAAATGGCTTAGTACTTAAAAATTATTTTGTTTGATTTTTTTACTTTTAAAAAGTTTTGGGAGAAGCTTTATGCTTTTTGTTGGGAGATTAAAGCGATATGGAGTTTTTACCAAGAACACATTAATATACATAATTGAACACAACTCTAGCCCAAAAGCCTAAGCTAATGGGCTAAGGTCCACTTTGGTATATTAAGCACTCTTTACTTTTATATTTTCTCAATGTGGGACACAACACTCACAAGTGTATTCACAACAATCTCCCCCTCACTTGTGAGTCTCTTCACATTGACCAAACTCCCCTTGCTTTTGAGTATTTCTACATTCCAAGAGTGTCTCACGTCGAGAGTTGCGGGGATGCGGGCACAACTCTAAGCCCGACGCATCCAGACACTCGTCCCAGGAAAGTAACCATGGTTCTGATGCCATTTGTTGAGAGATTAAAGTGATATGGAGTTTTTATCAAGAACACATTAATATACATAATTGAACACAACTCTAGCCTAAAAGTCTAAGCTAATGGGCTAAGGTCCACTTAAGTATATTAATCACTCTTTACTTTTATATTTTCTCAATGTGGGATACAACACTCACAAGTGTACTCACAACACTTTTTTTATGGATAAAAGTTCCTTATATTAGCCTTTCTTTTTCTGAGCATAAATTCCCAGCCGATTGGGATCCAATATATCAATCTCTCTAGCTAGCGCACTTTCATTCTCTTACAGTACGCTTCCACTGATCATGGCTTCCACGGTGGCAGAGAAGGCGGATGCCGCTAAAGATCATGAATTAAACGGAAAGCTTTACAAAGCTCTGCTGAAGGAAGAGGCGGATCGGGTGATACAACTCTGTCAAGGTATTGAGGACCATGCATTGCACAACCTGATCGTACACAACGACACAGTGCTCCACAAGGCCACTTACGCCAAACAAGGCAACTTGGTACTTAGACTTCTCGATGCCTTGCCTCACCACCATCTAATGACCCGCAAAAAGGGCATCGGCAACACTATCCTTCGCAAAAAAGACATCGGCAACACTATCCTTCACTAGGCGGCTACTCTCGACCAGGAAAACTCGGTCACGGTTGCCACCAAGATGTTTGAGAAAGCCCCGGAGTTGTTGAGTGAAACCAACAATATTGGAGAAACCGCACTCTTCCGGGCAGCCCGCTATGGCAAGACTGAGATCTTCCACTTTCTGGCAGAGAGAATCTTGGGAGATGATGAAGCCAAACAGAAACCATTTATTCAGAGGACGGACAAGACCACTATTCTTCACATCGCCATCCTTGCTCAGCACTTCGGTTAGTTTTTCTATATATGTGAATTTTCATTTGTTTGTTTTAATTTGCTTGGCCGTATGCTTTTTCATACACAAAATGCATAAACAGGTTTGGCTCTAAAAATAGTTGAACGATTCGGACATATAATTGATGAAAGAGACGAAGATGGGATGACTGCTCTTCGGCTTCTCTCGTGTAACCCTTCAGCTTTTCAAACTGTTCGCAGACGGGGACTACTCAATAGAATTATTAATTCTGGTATGTAGGATCAAGTCTACCTATCTATTTATTTATTTTTATATTAGAACCGGTGCTTCCCTTTTCATTTACTACATCTTCGCATTACGTGCATGTTAAAGTTTTTTGTTTTTTGTTTTTTGTTTTTTTTTTTAAATTTAGAATAAAACTCATGCACTACTTGTTTAAATAAATAAATTTTATATAAAATCTTTTATAATTTATTGTTCAAATTACTGCAAATCCAAATTCATCTTTGTCCTTCTTAATTTTCTTATAAATAGAATTATTTATTACCACAAATAAATCAAGTAAATAAAATCGAAATGTAGCCAAAGACATTGGCCTTTGAGAACCCTTAACAAATCAAAGGTCCTATCCCTTTCTCGGATCCGGATTCTCTCCAATCCATTATGGACCGAAGGATATCCAGTTCATAGTTGAAATTTTTTAAAGAAATTCTAGTGCTACAAATGTGCTTATTGTCCTCTTAATAAAAAAATAATAACAAATTAATTAATATTTAAAAAATAAATAAATACTAAAATTTAAAAAAAAGGTAGCCAACCATAGGGGGTGGCTGGACCACCCATGCTGGACTGGGGGTGGCTTCGGCCACCCTAAACCGTCCCCAGACTGGCCGGTCTGGGGCTGTCTCTTATACACATCTTNACCACCCCATACAAGGTGCCCGGCCATCTCTTAATTTTTTAAAAATATTTTTTTAATTTTTTATTATTTTAGTTTTTATTTATTTTTTAAATATTAATTAATATTTTTTTTTATTAAAATGACACGTAACACATTTATGGTAATATAATTTTCTTAAAAAAATTTCAACCATTAACTAAATACCCTCCTAACCTCCGGTCTATAATGGACTGGAGGGGATGATAATTTAGGGGTGGCAATTCGGGTTGGTGTGTCGGGTTCGGGTCTGACCCGATTATGATCCGACACGATTATGCTTGACATGACACGACACGATTAATTAAACGTGTCGACCCTTCCGACCCGAACACAACACGTTCCATAAACGGGTGACACGACACGAACCCGTTTGTATAAATGTGTTGTGTCACGACACGCGAACCCGACACCAACACGACCCGAATGTAAATTTATTTTAGCTTTTTTTTTTTTTAGTTTAGTTTAGTTTATTTAAAAAAAAAAAAAAATTTAATAGCAAAATTTTAGCAACCAAAGCAACAAAATGACAAATACAATGTTCTTTTATCTAATAACACATTCTAATAGATGAATAATTAATATTTACACAAACATTTGAGGAATTTACAAGTGGAGATGTATTTGGAGATTTCAAAGTGATATAACATTATAACCACTAGCATGGAGAGGGTTAGACGTCACTCCAGGATGGCCCCCCAAAAAGAAAGATCATATGTATGAGTGGCTGCAAACTAGCGTATCTGCTCATGAAGAAAGGAGTGGTTGCAGAAGTTATTCAATTTGATCCCAGAGCCATCGATCAGTTTCGTTGCAGAGTTACAGAAATTCGCCTTATTTTTGGGCAAACATACACATCTCCTGTGGAAGGAAGGAAGGAAGGAAGTGGTACAAACTATTTTGAAAAATGTAATTTCCATAATATTATAATATCCATGCATTACAATCGATATTATAGTAACGAATCAATTCGCTTTATTTTTCCTTACCTATGGCAATAGTAATAATGTAAGCATTTTAGCAAATGAAGCACGTAATATTTACTAGTTGAATTTCTGTCTTGTTCTTGATAATGATATACCCCGGCCACTAAATATTTTCCCTTTCCAATTTACCCCGGACTTCCAACCCCACCGTCCTCCTCGTGCCTGTCGTTAATGCAAATCAGTGAAGAGTAGTAATCAGAATCATCAGAATCGTCTTTAGTGTCAATATGAAAGCATGCGCACCACTGAAGAGAGGTGAAAAAGGTAGTTGCAATACTTTGGAAGAGCAATGCAGCTGCACCTTCAATCTTTCTGTATGGAGGACTGTAAAAATAAAAAATAAAAATAACGTGTCAACCCGTCGGGTCACAGGTTGACCAGACACGACTCGGCCACATGTCAACCCGCGACCCGACGGGTTGACCCGACCCGACTATAAGCGTGTCATAAACGGCTCGACCCGTTTATGACCCGAACCCGATTATACATAACCCTAACCCGAATTTCGCGTGTCGTGTTCGTATCGGATTCGGGTGTCACAGGTTAAATTGTCAGCCCTAGATGATATTCCCCCTTTCTCTTTCTCTTGCATGTCAGGTCATGACCATGTGCCATAGCAATAAATTTGATGTCCTTGCCACTTTCATGTGATGTTCCTTAATAATACTTTCGCCGATTAAAGTCTTAAATTTTAGGAATTTGTCAAAATTTTAAAATGACACCGTTTTATATTATATAAGAGTCCTACGTGTTCTCATAGTATTTAGGGCAGGTGTCCTTTCATTTGAACCTACCATTTGTCACAATTTTAGCACCACTTGAAAAAAAATTAAAGAGATAACTCTTAAGTATTTTAGACTGGCACTTTTCACAATTCTAAGCTAAATTTATCAACCACTACTGACTTTTAGTCTTGAAAAGTCAAAGTGTGCTGTAGTTCGGCCAGGCGCAATGAATTTCGATCAAACAATGAATCAGCGTTGAAGCTTGCCAAGATCTTAGTAGGAAAAGATACCTCGTGGGAGTCAACTAGTTCTGCAGTTGACCAGAGTAAGACGAAGCCGCACAAATACGGCAGTAATAGTTTTGATGTTGGATCTACTGAAAAAGGAGGTGGTGGAGATGAGACGGGAGGTGGTGTAGATGATCAAGGAGGTGGTGGAGAAGGGTCGTCCTCTTCTAATATTTCTCTAAAACAGGTGGAAGCAGGAGGAATACGCCATTGTTTCTAGCAACTAAGTTAGGCTGCATAGAGATCGTCACAGAAATACTGGACAAATATCCGCAGGCAATTGAGCACATTGATAACAAAGGGCGCACTATACTGCATGTAGCTATCAAGTACCGCCAGTTGGAGGTTTTCGAACTTGTGTTGAAAATGGAAGTAGCAATGAGATGGCTGATACGAAGGCTTGACAACAACGGGAACTCTATTCTGCATATGGTTGTGTTAGAGAATAGTAATGTGAGCTTGTCCCACATTGCTTAGTGTTGAGAAATCCCTTGTCACTTGTTCACATAAATAAGCCTTACCTAAGGCTTGTCCTACATTGGAAAATCATGAAGTCTTTATCTCCTTTGGCTCCTATATAAGGAGGCCTCTTATATACATTATATTCACTCAATAAAAGCTAAATGTAGCCTATAGGGTTTTAGTGTGTGGATGTAGGCATATTGCCGAACCACCTTAATCTTGTGTCTATTTCTCTCTTGCTTATTTATTATTCCACATTACAAATTCTATTATGGTATCAGAGCTAATAGGCTAACGCCAATTATTAGATTTTGGTTTAAATTCATTTGTTTTTATTTCTTGTAACTTCTTTAAGTCTTTTATTTTTATTTCCCTGTAATTTCTTTTATTTCACTAAATTTTTTTTTCCTCTCTTTGTTTTGGATTGTTTTACAATCACAAAACTTTAGTTTTATTTTTTGAAGATTTTTGCAAGTTTATTTTATGTAGATTTTTGTTGCATGAGATGTACAACCCATCACAGTAATTCCATTTTTTTTTTGGTCAGATCTGAAAAAATAATTTCAGATTTTGTCCATGTCTACGAGGTTGGTATAAAAAGAGAGGATTACGTACCTGAGAAGCTACGAGGCCCTGCATTTGAATTGCAAGAGGAGCTGCTCTGGTTTGAGGTAATTCCATTCGCATCTCATCTCATCTGCTTCTCAAACAATAAAATTTAGACGTCTTTTCAAAAGCTTTTCACCTTTAATATGCTTTTGTGTGCAGCGCGTGAGGTCAGTTACAAAAGCCCATTTCATTGATCATCAGAACAACATGAACAAGACTGCTCAAGGCTTATTTGCAAGTACCTACAAAGATCTCCGAAATGAAGCGAGAGAGTGGCTAAAGAAGACAGCAGAAGGATGCACCATCGTGGCAGTTCTCATTTCAACAGTTGCCTTTGCCGCAGCCTACACAATACCAGGAGGTCCAAATCAGAGTACTGGGGTCCCTGTCCTTCTCTATCAACCTTTCTTTGTGGTTTTCACTGCAGCTGATGTGCTCTCCCTTGCAAGCGCTTTGACTTCAGTGGTTATATTTCTTTCAATCCTCACAGCCCCATATCGTCTGGACGACTTTAGGCATTCTCTTCCTAATAAACTGATGCTTGGAGTCACATTTCTGTTTCTCTCTGTGTCGATGATGATGATAGCATTTGCGGCAACAATCTTTCTCATGATACGTGGTAAAGAAAGCTGGATAAAAATTGTGCTATATTCCCTTTCTTTCCTTCCGGTTGGTATCTTCGCACTATCATATCTCCCCCTCTATGTCTCTCTGACAAGAACTTACAAGTACTTTGACGCCGGGCAGAACTAAGAATGTTCTGACAGCGTATATTCGCAGCAGAAGCTAAGAATTGAAGATAGAAAAGGGAATTCAGGAAGAGAGAAAATAACAAGTAGGGAAGAGAAAGTCCCTAATTGCCCCAAATAAGCAAACAGAGAAATAACTCTGAAAGACTTAAATTTAATTGATAATATAAACTGAGTTCCCATATAACAAAGATTAGATGCCTTTATATAGGCTAGGCACCTCCTAAATTAACAAGGAAAAGGAAAAGTAAATCTAATTGGAAAAGGAAAACAAATCCTAATAGGAAAAGGAAAACAAATCCTAATAGGAAAGGAAAAACCCAATCCTTATTGAAGAAGAAAACTAAAACACACATACATAATTAAAATAATAGTTTTCTCAATTTTCTCCTGCATCATACTTGCTCAAGAAGATAATTGTGACGTTCCACATCGTCTGGGTATGAAGATGGGAATGTGCTTATATGTATACTTACACCCTTAATGGCAACAACGCGTTTTAAAGCCGTGATGGTTATGATCCCATCAGAACTTCGCAGTACGTGCTTCTGCGAGAGTAGTACCAGGATGGGTGACCTCCTGGGAAGTTTGGTTTTGGGAACCAAAAGCGGATAATATTGTGTGTCATTAGGGTGAGGTGTTACAAATGGTATCAGAGCCATTACCCAGCCTGAGATGGGGAGAGCGTGCACAAGCCCATGATAGTCGCTAGTGGACGCTCGTTGGGACGGATGCCAAGAGTGGGCTAATCCCATGAGGCCGCCAACGGGGACGCTGGGTCCTAAGAGGGGGTGATTGGAACGTCCCACATCGCCTGGATATGGAGATGGGAATGTGCTTATATGTAATACTTACACTCTTAATGACAACAACGCGTTTTAAAGCCGTGATAGTTATGATCCCATCAGAACTTCGCAGTTAAGCGTGTTTCTGCGAGAGTAGTACCAGGATGGGTGACCTTCTGAGAAGTCTGGTTCAGGGGAGCCAAAAACGAACAATATTGTGTGTCATTAGGGTGAGGTGTTACAATAATGCAGGCTATTCGTTGGAGTAAATGGTTTCGAGGCCTGTCTCATTCCTCCAATCGTCCTCTACCTCAATTAACCGATTCCACCAAGCACAAATCGGAGAGAGAAGATTTTTATTCCTTGGCTGCACCACACACCTCACATTTATCCGTTTGAACTGTTTGTGCTGTACGGATAATATATCTAGCATGTCAAAAGGGTGCGATATGTTAATGAGTTCTACCATGTATGGGTTTAAAATTATATATGGAATGCTAAATGTTTTTATCATGTTAATAGTGAATATTATTTTCTAAAAATACAAAAAAAAAAAGAAAAAAAGAAGTTAGGACCAGAAGATCATCTAGCATTTCTCAATTATATATATATATATATATATTGCAATGCATTTGAAAGCATTTTGTATTACAAAAAAAAAAAAAAAAAATCCTTAGCTAAATCACATTAATAGATGTGTTAGAAATAATGCAGTACTATGTGTTCCTACTTCTTAGCTTGTTAGGTGAGTAGTTTTTTTTTTTTTTTTGGTAATGAACCAAACTTCATTCATACTAAGAAAATACAGTACAATAGGAGAAACAAGCTTGCCAAAGCCCTAACTACAGAGTTTACAGATGCCATGAGTGAAAAAAATGGTGCGAATGTAGCCCGAGAAGAACCCTTGCCGCGGCGCACACTATGATGGATACTATCATCGAGAATCCGAAGACCCCATTCAGACATCTAAACAGGCGTCTGAAAATGCCATGGAGGTTTAGATGTGAAGTAACCGTGGAAAAAAAGCTTCCAAAAGGAAACAAAAAATAAAAGAAAAGAAAATCAACTCCAAAACATCTGAAAACTACACAGAAAGGGCTAACAACAAATCAAGAACTCAACAGAAAATTACAAAAAGTTACACAATATGTAAGGAAAAAACTCAAAACACAGCTGCTGCTACGGAGGCGAAAGGTGAGTAGTGTGTTAATGTTCCCTTTTAATGTCTTGTTATTTGATTCCATATATTGAGCATTATCTGTTTGTTATTTTATTCTATGCAGGTTGAATCCTTTAGTTTAGTAGTTTTAGTTACTTAATTGTCCATGTTATTCTAGTACGGTTAAGTGGGGGACCTTATTTTTAGGAGTAAGTGTTTCGGTTGTAATCTATTTAAATGTTTTACTCAATAAATTATTCATATCAGTTTTATATATTCACTTTGTTTTACCTCTCCCAACCTAATAGCGGTTGAGGGAAGACTATTGCTTGTGCATTTATTATTTTTAATTTCTAATAAGATGATCCTTGAAATATTACTGAGCACATTAAAAAAATGTGTTAAATCATTACGTATTCCAAAAACTTAAGTCAATAGAAAATGAATTAATAAAAATTCTCGGCTGAGTCACTTTAATTAATGATCCTTAAAATAAACAATTATGTTTGTTTAAGCGGTTGTAAGTGTAGCATTAAACATTTTCCTAAAAGTATAGGAACAAACACTTCGGACATAGTTACAACAACAAAAGGAAAATGCACACGGGCAAACAAAAAAGGGGAAAAAAAAAAAAAGAAGTTAAAGACATTGTAGGCATAACTAAACAACCACCTAAGTGCTAATTTTTATCCTAGCCTCCTTATGTTTCCCAAAAGGAAGAGAGTCAATGAAACTCTCCCGCATATCCCTCACCGTATACCATGCAATATTGAGATAGAGAGGGAATTCAAGCACAAGAAAGAGAGCGACTGGACAACAAGCGACTGTGTAAACTGGAGTGGCAGCCGAATGTAGCCTCTTCCCAACCATAAGCACAAGCGTGGCAGCAAAAGCAACCATCATAGACGCCACGGCGAGGAACAATGTAGTTAGTCCCAACACTAGCTTCAATGGAAGAGATCTCCTGAAATCCTCTTGGTCCATTTTTGATGTCATGATGGAGAAGAACAAGACCACAGAAGTCAGGGAGAAGCAGAGCGATAACGTGTCCGAGGTTGTGAAAGTGCGAAATGGAGTTTCCTTGAGGAGCAATGGATGGCCTGTTTTTGAGTTGGAACCGCCCGGGGTGGTGTAGGCACAGGTATAAGCGACGGTGGCTATTAGGACAGCAACTATAGTGCATGCTTTTGTTGTTTGATCTATCCATTTTTGGCCATCGTTTATCAGATCCTTATGTTCGCCGCTGAACAATTTGTCAGCAGTTTGTTGTTTCTTATTTCGGTGGTTGATGAAATGTGGAGGAACAATTTTCCGAACTCGCTGCAATATTTTCATAGAAATTAACTATTTAGATTCTTATTCAAATGGGTGTCAAAAACAGTAGAAATTAATAAATTTCACTTTCTTTCAGCTTCAGCATTTAACATATAAGGAATCGGGGTCTTTTACTTTTATTTACATTAATAGTTTTAATAATTAGTTTCTTAGTATTTAACCTTATTATTTTGCAATTAAATCATGTACGCTTGTCCCAAATTCAGACAAAATAGGGTTAATTAGGGTTATTTTTAAGAGTTGTATTATTTTATAATTCAATAATAGGCTCAGCGCCCCAAATGCCAGTTAATTTATGGTTAGGATTTGCGTCACTGTCTGTTTAACTGTGTTTTTTATACTCATATATATGATGACAAATTATGATTAATAAAAACAAAATGTTTTCTTTGAGATTCTGGTTCAACTCCCTTTTCTTCCCAAGTTCGTAAATCAAATAGTTGATGATTAATGGAAGGAAAATAAATAAAAATTGTAAAGAGGAGTGAGAGCAAAATGAAAGCAAATAAGGACCTCAAACCATTGTATCTCTGACTGCATGCGAAGGGCTTCTCCAGGCCTGTCCTTCAGCTGACGCACTCTCAAGTAAGCAGCTTGATGCAAAATGCTGTCACCATCGCAGTTGAACCTCCTTCTAAGCCTTGATGTCGTCGGCTTGGGCCAAGTTTGGAGAAGATCAAAGATTTTTTTCCTTCGATATCTCACAACAAGATGAAATATGTTCTCATCTCGCTCATTTATGACCTCAATTGAATCAGGATAGAGTTTCAGAATGACATCTACAATCTCTATGATCCCATTTCTTGCAGCTGAAAGTAGTGGAGACTCAGAACAGGAGATAGTCGTGAGTGGAAGCACATTCTCCGGTTTATCTGTTCCTTCTTCTTCTTCATCCTTGTCAGGAGGTCTATCCCTAGGGTTTTTACCCGTGCATGTCATGTACTCATTTCGAGCAAGATGGTTAGCAAGCTTTACAGCTTTCTTGTGCTGCCTTTTTTTTTCCCATAGATTTTCAATGGACGGGAATCCTTTTGACATTCCATAACCGACAGCAACATAAGATTTTTCATTAGCTTTCCACAAGAATCAAATGTCCCATTCTGATACTGTTTAAGAGCACTAGCTAGCTAGAACCAGTTTTCTTAAATCTCATTTTTGTTTTCCTTTAGTGGAACTCTTAAAAAACCTTGGTGTTCCCTTATCATTTTTTATTTTTTATTTTTATCACTTCTCTCTTTTTTCTTTAGCATTTATTTGAAAGAATATTTCAAGAATAGTTAAATAGTATAGGAAAATGATAAGGGAAGTTATTGTGGAGTTTATTTGAATAGAAAAGCAAAAAATAGTTTAGTTCCTTAAATTTTTTTTATTTTTTATTTTTTCAAAAAAAAAAATTAAGAGAAACAGCTGCTAGTGCTGTAATGGTCAACCTTATGTGAGACAGTGAGAGAGGCACTCAGACCCTACCTATTAAGATAGATACTTGGATAGACCAAGCAAGTGAAATTTGGGTTACCTAACAGTACCTATCCGAGCATGCACCCCGGCCCTCACATGTCCTGATCCCTATCCAATCAACAATACTTGCAAACCACTTTGGCAAAAGCAAATATAGATTTAATATTCACTTATCGTCATCACATTGCCACCAAATTATGATATGTTGATTGACAATTAATGGTGGCCGGTTAGCATTTTATACATTAATGCTGGGGTACTGGAAGTTTTGATGTGCATGCACTACTGTGAGTAGCAATAGAGAATGTACCTTGAGCTATGCACCTCCAAAGAGCAAAGTATATTCTTGAAATGTCTGCAAATACTGTAACTAACATGATGAGAGAAATTTAAAAATATCTTAGAAGAGGATCAGAATTAGTTTAATGGAGTGCTCTAATTGAAATAAATGACAATCAGATCAGAACGGAATTGCTGTGTCAGATAGTCTGTGTTTCATTGAAGATAAACTATCTAGTAGTGTGGAAAAATATTAGCCAAATTTAATACTTTTGGTCTCATAGTCTTTTGAAGAAATATATATATTTCTGAGAATTTGATAACAAAAACTGGGGTATATCAGGGTTGCGGCAATTAAACATAATTTTTATTTGAAAATCTTCACTTACAACAATCATGATAGTCCATATTGTCATGGATATGTATTAAATCCTATATTTGATGGGCAGATTGTGAAGGCATTGCATAAGTGCTAAATCTCACTTAATCATGTATTAGGTAGCTAGAATTAACTTTTATAAGTCATTTAGTTTTTTTTTTTTTTTTGGAATATAGTGTAGGTATAGGTAATGTTTTCTTAGGTCGTGAAAAACCGTATCAAAACCAATCTAATCAAGCCATGTGACATTGAGGCACTATAGTGCGACGTAATTCCTAACAAATTAAGTTTTGACTATAACGTAGATGTGACTAATTAACAATTCTGCAGCTCTTTTATAAGGTCAAAAAGAGTTGGAAGATATTTATGACTGAAAGCATACTAGGAGCAAAGTTTCCCTTGTATCCATTACCTCTAGTATTGAATTGGGGGCTGCAACACCTGCCACAGCCAACCTCCAGATCTTCTGTTTGAGTTTTTTTTTTTTTTTTTTTTGTAACAAACAAGTAACATATGGAATCAGTTCATCTTTAAGGTCATCGCCATCATATGGAAGGCCTGCATTGAAAATGCAAGTTCGGTTAATCCTATGCTATGGCGTGTGATTTAACAATGTATTAAAGAAAAAGTCATAAATTTGAACTTGACTCTATCAATTTATCTTCTATTTAAATTAAATATTTTATATGTTTTGTCTCATATATTAAAAGGGAGTTTGAACCTACAGTGTTAAAATATTAAATTTATCAATTCTTTATCTTAAGCTTTTGGGATAAGTTGCACTAGTTAACTGCTACATGATAGCAAATTAATTGTTGACTCTAGTAACGTATATATTTTGTCAGATAACATACAATGATAGAGAAGCCACTCCCATTTGTTCATAGGGAATCCACTCTTGAATACAGATGGCATGTTAGCTAGCAGCTGAAGACATGTCATGCCACTTTGATCCCTCAGAGATTGAAGCGAATCATCGATTTTCAGTAACTTCCAAGCTGTATCTGTAATGGAGAGAGAGAGATAAGAGATAATTTTGGGATTAAGAAATTTGATTCTATTGTTCGGCTTTAATTAAATGAAAGAGAGGGTACAGAGAGTCTACCAAAGTATCTGCTGAGGACAGCTATATGAAGAATGGAGCTCCCGCGTCTCCTGATGTGATTCTTCATGGTGCCACGTTTCATAGCTCTCCCAGCTAACAATTCGACCATTTCTGTCTGACCAAATGCAGCGGCCCTAAACAAAGGAGTTTCACCTCTCTTATTTTTAACATCAATTTGCCCTTCGTCTTCTTTCAATAAGAGTTTTGCCATCTCGATGTCTCCAACTCCAGCCGCCTCATGAAGTACTGTATCTCCACGATTATTTGTCACCCCAATCGGTGTAATTTTTAGCAACGTACTGACCAATTTCACGCTTTTACTGTGCAATACTGCGATATGCAGTGCAGTGTCCCCGGTGACTGTAATAGGAAAACCCACGGTTCCAGTTTCTACGCAGAAATCCTCCAACTTTTCCCATTTTTTCTCACTGGCTGCTTGATACTGCTCCGACATTCTTGCAACACCCTTCTTCGACATTCTCTCAACCTCCATCTCCCTCTCTCTCTCTCTCAAGCTATGAGAGCAATCCTGCATGCTTTGTTCCATGGAATTCTCAAGATTTAAAGAAAGTTAATGGTATCTACTTTGCTTACTTGAGTAGCAAAGGTAAGCATTACAACCATAAAGAAAAAGTTCTATGCTTCATTTTTTTCTTGGGAAACGCTAGGGTTAAGAAGAGAGGCTTGCACCATGTGGCACTGCCACGTCGGTTAAATAATAATAATAAAATAAAACAAACCCATGCCGACTCTCTCTCGAGCTATGAGAGCAATCATGCATGCTTTGTTCCATGGAATTCTCAAGATTTAAAGAAAGTTAGTGGTATCTACTTTGCTTACTTGAGTAGCAAAGGTAAGTATTAAAACTATTGGAAATGAAAGAAAATGGAAGAGATACTCAAAAACTTGGAGAAATATCAAGATTCTTTTCATTATGATCGCATATACATTATATATACTAAGTCTGTTTGTACATTCTATAAACAGAATTAGTTAAGCACGTGTACATTGACTACTAACTAATTTACAATTTGATATCAGCTCATAAACTAACTCAACTTAATAACTGAACTCCCCTTACAATCATGGAGTCAACTAAGCTGAGATGGGAACTGTGTAGCTGAAGTAAGTTTACTGTTCACGTGTGTTGCTGCTCTGCTTCTGATTGGCTGCTGCAAGGTTGCTGCTTGTAAGCTTAACTTCAATACTCCCCCTCAAGATGAGTTTCATAAAACTTATGAAGAATAAATGTTATGAAGACTCATCTTGGACACCAAAGGATAAAACAGAGAAGAACCAAGAGCCTTTGTAAATATATCTGCCAATTGGTGTTGAGATGAAACATGAAAGGTTCTAATGATACCCAGTTGAAGCTTTTCTCGTACAATGTGGCAATCTATGTCAATATGTTTTGTACGTTCATGAAAGACAGGATTAGCAGCTATATGAAGAGCAGCTTGACTGTCACAATACATCAATGCAGTTTGAGGAGCAACCTGTAAATCTTGAAGAAGATTCCTAAGCCAAACAATCTCACAACAAGTAGATGCCATGGCTCTGTATTCAGCCTCAGCCGAAGACCTAGAGATAGTTGTCTGCTTCTTTGATTTCCAAGATATCAATGAATTGTCAAGGAAAACACAAAAACCAGTCACAGATCTCCTTGTGTCAGAACAACCAGCCCAGTCTGAATCACAAAATGCCTTCATTTGGAGA
>CM017321.1:1214149-1227172 GCA_006937295.1 Carpinus fangiana
AAGAAAGCATCTTTAAAGGAACATCAGAAGGATGACCTAATCTGAAATGCCACAAGCTAGTGTTTACAGATTCAGCAAAAAAACTAGTAGATGCCAAACTAGTTACTGCATTATTAATCTTGGAAGAACTGAAATTGAAGTTTACAGAATTCAAAGGTAAAACAGAAACTGGATTTTGCAGCAAATGATATAGCCCACCAGCCTCTTCACCCACACCAATCGTAGTCCAACTTGCAAGGTGCTGAATGAAGCAGAATTTGGATAAGAAAATGAAGCAACATTGTAATGACTTAATCAATTTGCTAACAGATATCAAATTGAATGAAAAAGAAGGAATACAAAGCACATCAGTTAAGATAAAAGAATCTGAAATCTTAATTGTGCCAATGTGAGTAACCGAAGCATGTTGTCCATTAGGTAACCTTACTGTTTTTGAAATAACAGAAGTAATAGATGTAAAGAAAGAAATGGAACAGATCATGTGATCTGTAGCCCCAGTATCAATGATCCAAGGAGCTTTGACAGAATTAGTTAATGAATTCTGTTGAAATAAAGAGGTGGAAGATGCAAAAACAGAATGTTTTGTATCTAGGAATGAAATTTGAGAGGCTGAAAAATTACCTGCACCTGTCAGGTTGGAAGCAGTATCACCTTGAGTAAGATCTGCAGAAAATTGATTGGTGAGTGAAGCTTGATTGGCAGAGGACTCAGTTTCTGGAGTCTGAGGCTTGAACATGTCCATGAGCTGCTGACATTGTTCATATGTGATTGGCAAGTGAGGAGCAGTGTAATCAGAGACCTGATTAGCAAGATGTGGGGCATTTCTTCCTTTGTTGAACTTGAAACCAGGTGGAAAACCATGGACTTTATAACACTTCTCCACAGTGTGTCCAGGAACTCCACAGTGAGAGCATATAGGCTTGTTCTTACGATTCTGGTAGGATTTGTTAGGCACAAACCTAGATGGAGGTGCAGCCTTTGTAAGTAAGGCAGTAGTATTCTGATTGAAAGACAAGCTTGAAGAAGAAATCAAGCGTTGCCTCTCCTCTTGAACCACAAGTGAGAAAACCTTATTGATTGAAGGAAGTGGATCAATCAATAAGATTTGACCTCGAACATGTGAATAGCTCTCATTCAATCCCATCAGGAATTGATAGATGTGCTGTTGATGATGATAAGACATGATAGTCTTCAAGGCTCCACAAGTGCATGTAGGAATTGGTTGGTGATTTCCCAGCTCATCCCATAGACCTTTCATAGCAATGAAGTAGGCACTAACAGAGTTGTTTTCTTGTAAAAGTGAAGAAATAGACCTCTGTAGCTGGAAAACACGTGGTCCATTGTGCTGAGAAAAACGATCTTGAAGATCATTCCACATATCAGATGCATCATCAATGTAAATGATGCTAGTGGCAATCTCTTTTGATACAGAATTCAGCAACCATGAAAGAACCATGTTGTTGCATCGAGTCCATGCCAAACCAGTGGAATCAGCAAGGCTGGCTGGCTTAGGCAGAGCACCATTGACAAAATCGAGCTTGTTCTTGGTTGATAAAGCCATCATCATCGCTCTCTTCCATGAATTATAGTTATCACCATTGAGTGGTGTAGAAACAATCATGGTGCCTGGACTGTCACCATGATGCAGAAAGAAAGGATTAAAAGGATTCATTTCTGATGAAGCAGTAGGAATAGCAGTGGCATTTTCAGGAATTGCCATTGAAAAAGGAATGAAGAAAAAGAACAAAGAAGATGAAGAATAAGGTGAAAAAGATGCGGAAGAAAAAAAAAAATTTCAGAGAAAATGCTCTGATACCATATTGGAAATGAAAGAAAATGGAAGAGATACTCAAAAACTTGGAGAAATATCAAGATTCTTTTCATTATGATCGCATATACATTATATATACTAAGTCTGTTTGTACATTCTATAAACAGAATTAGTTAAGCACGTGTACATTGACTACTAACTAATTTACAATTTGATAACAGCTCATAAACTAACTCAACTTAATAACTGAACTCCCCCTACAATCATGGAGTCAACTAAGCTGAGATGGGAACTGTGTAGCTGAAGTAAGTTTACTGTTCACGTGTGTTGCTGCTCTGCTTCTGATTGGCTGCTGCAACGTTGCTGCTTGTAAGCTTAACTTCAATAACAACCATAAAGAAAAAGTTTTATGCTCCATTTTTTTCTTGGGAAATGCTAGGGTTAAAAAGAGAGGCTTGCACTATGTGGCATTGCCACGTCGGTTAAATAATAATAATAAAATAAAACAAACCCATGCTGACGTCTTGGAGAGAAAGAAAAGCTTACAACCTCGCATGTAGGAATATTGTTGCCGATCGAAGCCGTGAAAATCTGAGCTTTTTTTTTTTTTTTTTGTAACAGTCTGACAAAAAAAGAGAGACTGTTAAACAATTAAAGAATTTGGCTTTTAATGAGAATATAGAGAGCAAGAGGGAGATGATAGAGACTGAGTTGAGCTTAGGGCTTATAATTTTTGACACGATATACAAATTCAACCAATAAAAAATTAAAAGAATTAGGATGGAGGAATTTAACCTATTTAACTAAATAAATCGGGTAGTCATATATATGCGATACAACCTGAACTTAACATGCGAACACAAATTGTCACTCCAAGTAAGCTGCTGGTTTAATGGGTAACGGATTTCAATTGGTCTAAGACCGCACTCTGCCCTAATGAATTACTAAAATGTATGTATCTGAAATGAAGATGGAAAGAAGAATCAGAGACATTCACGTTTTTTTTTTTTGACATGATTCCCGTCTTTTTTAGGTGGGGATTGTTAGCGAATGAGCTGGCTGGTTTACCTTTGGTAAAGCTGGTAATTAATTTAGATGGGTAAGTTGTTAGTTAGTTTACATTTAGTTACATTCTATTTGACAGTTGTATTCGTGTAAATGATAGCAATGAATGCTATCGATCATTTCAGATTTATAGATGTATTTTTGTCCTATTAAGTTCTTAGGATCATTTTTATCTTTTTACAGAAAAAAAGAAGTACATTGAAATTTTTTAATAGTTTGGAAGAAGAACATTGTAAATTAATTCAAGTAGAGTATGTGAAGTTTTCTAGAAAAAAGTAAAAAAAGTTATAAAGCACAAAGCAAAAGATGATTGTTCGTACTCGATAGAGAAGATAAAGAAATAGTCCGATGCTCTAAAATGAATCAAAATTGAGATTCTGAAAAAGAAAAAAGAAAAAGAAAATTCTTTGCTTGATGCTTTCAAAAGAAAAAGAAATACCTAGATTAATAATGCTGTCCGGCCAGCGATCCAGTAGGCGGCGGATCGAACTATATAGTCCTTGCATGCGGCCAAACACAGGAATTCTCGGTGTTTATCTCTCTCTCTCTCTCTCTCTCTCTATCACATGGCGCAAGCGCAAGAAACTCCCGAGTTGAGTAAACTTTATAAAAGCATTTTGAAGGGGGAGAAGGAAAAAGTAATAGATCAATGGTCAAAAATAGCAGATCTTTATGGGGCTGTAACACCACGCGGCGATAACATCCTCCACACGGCAATCTGCATGAAACACGAGGACATCGCGAGAGAAATCCTGAAGGAATGTAAAGAACCAGAACGGCTACTGACAAAGGAAAATGTGCTGGGGGACACCGTCCTCCATGAGGCTGCGGCAACCGACATGACTGGCATTGCGCAGAAATTGTTAGAATCAGCTCCAGAATTGCTGGGTGTGCGTAATAAGCGTGGGGAAACACCTCTTTTCAGAGCAGCCCATTATGGCAATGCTGACACGTTCAGGGTTCTAGCAGCTAAACTGGATGAAGAAAAAGAGCCGGAGAAGAAAATGGCTCATTCGACAGGGGATGATGGAACAACCATCCTTCACATCACAATTCTTGCAGAGTTCTTTGGTTGGTGTTTTTTGCTAACCACAATATCCGTTGAATCAATTCTATTCAAACAAAATGCTTAATATTATATCTTCCTGCAATTTATTGCTCTGTTATGGTTATCTTTGGTCTTGATCCTCCTATGCTTAATTAACGTACTACTTCTTTCCTGTTTGAACTTCAAAAACAGATCTTGCACTGGAGATAGCGAAAAGGTATCCAGATTTAGTTAATGCCAAAGATGAAAATGGGATGATAGGACTTCAGCTCATCTCAAGCAATCCATCGGCATTCAAGAGTGGCAGAAAATATGGATTTTTCAGGAAATTCATTTATTATTGTATGATCCTTCCTTCAACTCTAGTACACTTGTTTATGTTGTGGTAAAAAATTTTAGATATTGTGAGTTTTGGTTCTCGCATCGATAAATAGTAGAAAGAGTGAGATATATATTGATATACATATTAAATATAAGTGGTTTAAAATCAGTTTATTGGCAGCGCGCGGCTGTTGTAGCCAGGTTTTGTTTTGGTTGTAATGGGTTCCTAGTGGTCATAAATTTTTTCATGGATTAAATTCACTTTACCTCCCCTCTGAATTTAACCTAACCCTTTTTTCATTCATCCCAAAAAAAAAAAAAAAAAAGAAAGTTTATTGTTTTAAGCTTCTAGGTTAAGATGGGTAAAGATAGTGCATAAATATGTATATCAAAAGCCTCGCCCAAAGAATCTAAAAAAATCAAATCTACAAATTTTGCAATTGCCCATATCCTAATATTACGAAAGTTTAAAGTAGATTTCAAGAGTCCATTTTATAGTTCAGATTAAATTTTTACAAATCGAATGGTATATATCTTGTTACGTCATTTAAATTACGCAATTCCATATTTAAATAACATGGTACTGTGAACACCGTTAAATAGAATAAAATAAAATTTGAGCTATAAAATGGATGAGCTTTCAATATTTCACCCATTCCATATATAGGTTTTTTTTTTTTTTTTTAGTTGTGTCATTTACAAATTTATTTAGTGTCTTATAATTAGAAGTACTGTTTTTGCAATGGTCAACGATTGTCCTCTTGTTTATATATATATATGGGCTGATGTTATACCACACAAACATCTCTAGCATTGCCTTTATATATGAGCACTGATATTTAGTAAATTGATATTACCATATAATTTGACGATGTAACGGTGAAAAATAATTCTAGAAGTCACTCTTTGAGGGACACACACCAAAAAAAAAAAAAAAAAAAAATTGTGTAGCATTACCATTACTCATTATATATTATTTATAATTTGGTTAGGCAATCGAATATTTTCACCCATCTTTTTTTTTTTCTAATTAATTAAGGAAAAAGGGCTACAAGAAAGGATCATTCCTACAGTCTTTTGATCTGAAAGGAAGAAAAAGTGAGAGATCCAAAGTGAGAGATCCTAAAAACGAAAAATGAGTGGGCTCCCCAATAATAGACCCAAAATAAACAAAAAAAGGGAGTACATCCCAACAACAAAGACGCATCTAATTAGTCTTAGTTGCACCTTTAAGATGCATATATTATAGAATTTCATTTATTCTGGGTATTCCTACTTTTGTAAACCAAACCCAATTCTTGGAAACTTGATGGTGTCGTTGCTGTTCTCCAGGCATTCATAGTGAGGAACCTAAAAAGGAAGAAGAGAGCAACCCAAGAGACACTAATGAATCTGATGATCAAGGCCCCAAGCTGCCTCCAAACTACGACGTTTGTGCGCAGTGCATCTCAATGGTGGTACATAAACTTATTTCAGGTACACAATGCACTCAGTTACATTCTGGTTGTCCTCACAAAATATATAGGATCTTTCCATTTATCTTAAAGTAGAGAGGAGTAATTTTAAGATCAAAATTTTGTTTTGTTATATTTAACAATGCATATGATATTACCTCATTTAAAATTAAATAAAAATTTTATTTTATTACATTTAACAATGAATAAATGAAGGAACATCATAGTCATCTTGTGACAACATATATATTATATACCATTGAGTAACGTTACATACTACACAAATATCCCACAAAGCTAATATGATAAGGTTTAGCAGCCATTATTTTTTATTTATTAGGCTGATATTTGGTAACAAGGTCTAGCCCTTGCCACATTAGCATTTTGGGATATTTTGTAACAATTTCTAATCCAATGATTACTAGACCTAGCTTGTTGTATTAGCTTTGTGGGATATTTTGTAACAAGCGCTGATCTAATAACTATTGGACCTTGTCACATCAATTTTGTAAGATATTTTTCAATAAGCATTAATCTAATTATGACTACTAAATCTTGCCACATTAGCTTTGTATGATATTTGTAAGATATTTGTGTGATATGAAATATTACTCTATATCATCATATTTGTGTAAAATCCATTATTGACAATAAAATAGCTCATTTCTATTTCCTTGTCACAAAATCTAGTGTGTACTTCCTAGTATATTAATCTTTCTTTAATCTAATTTTAATAAAAGGTTGAGTAGAAAAAAAGCTTGATAAGAGATCTATTTGGCAGTACTAGGAAAGATTAGCAGATCAAATTGGAAATCATTTCTATGTCAAGGCACTCTCACAGGGTGGCCGGTGATGGAGCCATGGAGGGTATATATAAAGAAAAGAGAAAACACAAAGCCGCTCTCAAACTGTCAAAGTTTCTAATACCAAGAGATTTGTCGTGGGAGGTGGGAAGTAATTCCATAGAAACCGAGGATAGGATCTCAATAGGGAAGGCCGCAGCTTTCACTGAAGAAGAAGGGAAGGACAAAAAAAAGAAGGATAAAGAAAGTCTCGATCTAACAGCTCGAACTGGTGGCGGGCAACCATATTGGCCATGGCCAGAAGAGTTGCCTACAACAGCTATGATCGGATCAGAAGGAACAAGCAATCCAACACCACCAGCTCCCATTTCGTTGCTTTTGGCAACGAGCACAGGGATAGTAGAGATTGTGAAGGAGATACTTAGAGTGTATCCCCAGGCAGTTGAGCACGTAAGTGATATGGGGCAGAACATATTGCATGTGGCCATTCAGTTCCGTCAATTGGAAATCTTTCGCATTGTAAGGGATATGGAAATACCAATGGCCAGACTAGTTCGGCAATTTGATAACAGAGGGTACACCATCTTGCACCATGTTGGAATCACCAAGTACTTCACTAAAAGTAGCAAGTCTGGTCCTGCTTTCCAGTTGCAAGAGGAGTTGAGTTGGCTCAAGGTAAGCACCTAAGAATTCTAGACCTCTTATAAACCATTAGAGGTGCACTCAACTCTTGCAAAATATAACGTTTGATAATTTTGTTGATTGATTTCTTTTATTCCATAGTAATTAATGCAGTATTTAAAGAACAAACGTCAAGGTGGACTTCAACTCAACACCAACATAAAGAAATCTATTTCTAACTGTTTAAATCAACATTTAATAATGATTAATTAAAAATTTAATGGCGATTTTTAAAGTTACATCATTCTTGAAAGAGTACCAACAAAAAATAAATAAAAACTTCTAGCATTAGTCTAATAATATAATGAAATAACAATTACTAACAAATGACAACTACTAACAAACACTGAAGTTTATATAAAATGTTACTGAAAAAAATGTCCACATATTCGGCTAGCATTAATATGAGTAATGTTACAGATCCTTTTTGTATCATTCCAAGAATGATATGCATTACCATTAGGTTTGTGATCGATCATTATTAGATTTTGATCAAATAAAATTTTAAAAAATCATCTCATTTTTAAAGTAACAAAACAAAATGAACTTTTAGAATTACTCAAATATTTGCAACTTAATTTTTTGTTTATCAACACAAATACTTTAACAATGTACATTAAAATATTTATTTCCCCAAAAAAATTAGTATTCGAAACACGTTAATACCATGAATGTAACCTTCTACTTAATTTTATGCAGCTTGTGGAGAAGATGATACCCCCCCATTACGCAATGCACTGCAGCAAGGAAAAGGAGGAGACCGCCCAAGAGTTCTTCGAAAGAACCCATAAGAAACATCTCAAGGAGGCAAAAGAATGGCTGAAGCGGACCTCCGAGTCTTGCTCTACTGTTGCTGTCCTTATCGCCACTGTCGCCTTTGCTGCCGCCTACACCGTGCCAGGAGGTTCCGATCAGGAAACTGGAACTCCCATCCTCCTTTGCGACACTTTCTTCCTGATTTTCACTTGCATGGACGTTCTCTCCCTTGCAAGCTCATTGACTTCCGTTGTCATGTTCCTTTCTATCCTCACCTCACCCTTTGACCTCCAAGATTTCCGCCACTCACTTCCTCGGAAACTCATAATCGGCTTCACCTTCCTCTTCTTCTCAGTGGCGGTGACCATGCTTGCTTTTGCTGCAACAATCGTGCTCATCATTCATTTGAAGAAGCGGTTGACTAGAACGCTCATATACACTGCTGCATTCCTTCCTGTCTCCTTCTTCGCACTCTTACAGTTTCCTTTGTATGTCGCGTCATTGAGTACTTTGAAGTTCACTCTGAAATTGATTAGGAAGGTTATTCCCAGACGTTTACTCCCTCGTCGTTTGCAAAAGACCACTACGCCCTCCATTTACAAGACCAAACGATGCAAGAATGGAGAAAGGATATTAATTTAGACTTTAAAATTAGTATTATTTTGTAATTGTTTTTAATGTTTAATTTATATTTTAAAAGTTCGTATTTAATAATGGGCTTGGCCTAACAGTTAGTCACATTAGAGTTAAGGTATAGTGTTTTAGTCTATTTAGGCATAAGTTTCAATTTTATTTGAGGGACTATGGTTGAAAAATAAATATTATTTATTTCTTTGAAAGTTGTGATTTCTTTTTTATATGGTGAGACTCTACGTTTTTAATGAGATACTAAATTTATCCAGTTGGTGAGGCAGTGCAATCATTTATCATTATTTTGTTAATTCATGCTGCGTGGCCCAATGAGATTACCAACTCCACATATCAAGGTAATGCAAATGATCATAGTCTCAGAGATCGTCCTTTGAACAACCATGCAAGAAAGTATTATGGGATATATAGTTCTAAGATGACTTGGGCATTAATTATCTAATTAAATTTTTCTAGCTAGTACTATATTATCATGTAATTAAGCTTGTGACAACCAAATGGCAATTTGATCAGTTTGGAAGAATTGTTTTACCTCGTTTGCATATGAATATCTGCAGTAAGATAAAGGCACAATTATTAGCTACATCAATTATTGTAAACTTACTGTTGTATATCTAAGATCAGATCGATCCCTTCTAATTAGGCTTGTTTGAATTTAAATCTTAGAATTAGACGGTCCGAATTTCATAAAAAGTTTATGCACCTTAAACTGTTACAAGCGGATGTATCCAGGAAACTATAATTTTTTATTTTATTTTATTTTTTGTTTGGTGTCTTAAACCGCCTTCCACAGTTCTATATTTGAACGGTTAATTTGTTCAAATATAGCCTTCATAATTTTGGACCACTATCTCTAAAATTGTAGATTTTTAAATTATGAAATTTAAGCCATTTTTTTTTTTATCTTAAAACTTTTTAAAATTGTCATTTATATATTAAAAATGTGACATATTACACTTAAAAGTTAAATCTATTTTTATCAAATTTTTATTTTCTATATTGTAAAAAATTTTGAGTAAAAAATTACCTTTTAACTTTTTTTAAAAAAGAAGTGTCTCTCATTTGAAGGGCATCTTAATCCGTGTTTCCAATCATCTAAAAAGGACAATTATTGGGCACATGACCTTTTTATAATTTGAATTTTGTCTGTCAATTAATTGTGAAGTCTAGGCATGTTTCCCGAGCATTTTTTTCTTTTCCTTTTTTTTTCAATAAAAAAAAAGAAAAAGAAAAAAAGAAGAAGCAATCATTCAATCTCCAGTGTTTTCTAAATGCATCATGCGTACGTGTTGATACGCAATGTTGGGAAATCTATAATGATGTTGAAGTGAAAAGAAAGCTTGTCTACTACCTCGATCAATCAATATTTCAGTCTACTACCCATCATTTCCTAGATGAATGTAATTAAATTGCAATGTACATCTATCAGGAATGGTGCCCTAAACATTAAATAAACCAAATATGGTTTATGGTTTGGGTAACGAAGTTACCATATAAAAGATCGTATACCCTAAAACCTTGCAAATCATAAATTAATGTTTGCAATCGGTACTGAAATTTGGCATTTCATTTGATAATATTGTAATTCATCAATCTTGATGATCTATCCTAATCATGTAGAGTGGTAACTTCAGATTTATGTGTTGTTATGGATACAATGTATTAAACAAACCACCGTTACGTAATTGTCATTCTTATAAAACATTGTCGATAGCTATGATATACAACTCCAAGACTTCTTATGACATTGATTCTAAATCATGAGAGGATCACAAACTCAAATATAGGTTAGATTATCTTCAGACCAATCAAACCACATGCAACCTCATAAAGAAAGATTTGAAGAAGAACGCTGTGTTTGGCAACAAGTGTTCCTTCTCTTTTTCATTTATCCCCCAAAAAAAGCCACTCTGTTTTCACATTAATAAATAATTTTCTTCATTTTTCTCTCGCAAAATTTCTTTAACCTTTATATCAAATCAATTAATTTTTATTACAATTTTTTTTTTTTAAAAAAAAGGATAGAAGATAAAGAAGAAGATAATTCTCAAAGGCATCTTGTCACAAAATTAAGTGGGGTGAGATTCTCTTTAATTTCTTTGCCGTAAGTTTCTCAAAACGAACAAAAGTGTAAACTATGTAAAAAACCCGTTGGGTGCACGCATGGATGCAATAAAGTAGCTTTTCCTGGCCTCGAGTTAATAATATTCCAATCATAAATTGTTTTGTGATCCTAATTCAATCATAATTGTTTTGAGAGATCTATGAAACAGCTTTTCCTGGTAGTACTACTTACGGATGAATAATTGTTTTGTTCACAATACTAAACGTGGAGATCGAATGATGAGTGAGTTGTTTTGGAGAAGAAATCATGGATTTCTTAATGATGAGGTATTGTTTTTTAGGTGAAAATTTACTTTACCCTCTCGAAGTATGAGGTATTTTTTAATTTGAACCACAATGTTTAAAAATTTACAATGTATTTCCATAATGTTTCAACAATTTGCAATTAACATCTTCTGTTACTAATTACCGTCTAAATAGACGGAAATGACATCACGTGCATCTCACTTAGGATTTTTATGTTGCATCTTCCAATTTTGCACTCAACCTACTTAGTGAAATGACATAATTGTTCCTCATTAAAACCTAACGCCTGTTTTGATTTTTTTTCTTGTCAACCCCTTTTGGGTGTTGTATGGGTGTTAGAGTGAAAAAGAAAAGGAGCAGGTGCCTCTTAACTGCTCTTATGCCGGCAATTTTCGTGTGCTTAGATGGCAATTAGTAACGGATGATATAATTGCAAATTTTTGAAACATTAGGGGAGTACATTACAAATTTTTAAATATTGAGGTTCAAATTGAAAAACACCTCAAACTTTAGGAGTGTAAAATAAATTTTCCCCTATGAATTAATTACCAATAAAAATTTTCAGCCAAATCACTTTAATTAACAATCCTTGAAATAACACTATCAGTATACTAAAAAATATGTTAAATTATCACTTAAAATTATAGGATGTATATTTTTAGTTTTTTATACCCTGGCCCTACTTCTTCTTGACGTCCTGCACTTTATGCTAATCCTGTATTTCTGGGCCCACGCTTTCTTTGTCTTGCCCGGCCCTGCTCATCCTTTGTTTCTCTTTTGTTCTCACATTTTCCTCAACTTTTTCTTTCTCCTTTATCTCTAACTGTACAAGCAAGCAGCCCATATATATACATATATATTTGACATATTCACGTAAAGGTAGGAGGAGGAAAATTTAAACTAGTAATCTCTATTTCATAGAACTTGATTCACAGCCAATTAATTTATTTCTTAAGGACACAAGCAGCCATTGATGTGTATGTTAATGACTTGAATTTTGTCTGTCAATTAATTGTGAAGTCAGGCATGTTTCACGAGCATTTTTTCTTTCCTTATTTTTTATTTATTTATTTATTTTAAGTGCTTTGTATAAGCAATCATCAATCAATCAATCAATCTCGAAAAAAAAAAAAAAAATCAACCATTCAATCTCTAATGTTTTCTGAAAGCAACACGTGTGTTAAAGTGAAAAGAAAGCTAAAAAAAAAAACAAAATAATCATTCAATCTCCAATGTTTTCTGAAAGCAACATGTGTGTTAAAGTGAAAAGAAAGCTAAAAAAAATAATAATAATAATCATTCAATCTCTAATGTTTTCTGAAAGCAACGTGTGTGTTAAAGTGAAAAGAAAGCTAAAAAAAAAAAAACAAAATAATCATTCAATCTCTAATTTTTTCTGAAAGCAACATGTGTGCTAAAGTGAAAAGAAAGCTAAAAAAATAAAAATAAAAAAATCAATCATTCTATCTCTAATGTTTTCTGCCACCTCAATCAGTTCAGTCTACTACTATCATTTCCTAGAAGAATGTAAATTGCAATATACATCTTTTAGGAATTTGTAAAGCATTATTAATGGTGCCCTAAACTCTTACTAATTTGTAAAACATTTTGATTTAAACTGAATAACATTATTTATTCATTGATTTATTTTATAAGCATTAATTGGGCACATATATATAAAATCTGTTTACATGTTTTTCTTTCGTGATCATTTTAAATCATATGCAAGGAAATGGTCAATATTGCAATGCATTAAATATGGTTTATGGTGTGGATAATAAAATTATCACAAAGAATATCTTATAATATATACCCTAAACCTTGCAAATCATAAATTAATACCCTAAATAATCACACTTTTTTTTTTTTTCGAGAAGAATATCACACACCTTCTAGCTATATATGCGACTAAGCTGCGTTTTCATACAATTAAGCTGCGTTTTTTATGTTTTGAAAATTCGGTGCTATATATGGCAAACACGGGGTTTAGGCCCTTAGGATTTCCGTTGCCTTTGGTGTGATTGACTCAAACATGCGTTAATGTACAATTATAATGCAAAAATTTGAAATTACTTTGGAGGAAAACCTTTTTTTTTTTTTTTTTTT
>CM017321.1:1227295-1259586 GCA_006937295.1 Carpinus fangiana
AAAAAAAAAAAAAAAAAGGTGTGAGAATAGGACGGGAAAATTTCACTGAAAACTCCCGAACTTTCATCTGTTTTGAAATACCCCTTTAAATTTTTAAAAAGAAAATCTCAATTTAGTCTCTTGAACTTTCAATTGCTCTCAATTTAGACACATTAATCAATTTTAGTAGTTAAAAATACAAAAAAAGACCAAAATATCCATGATTTTCATTTTTTAAAAAAATAAAAAAAAAATATTTTAGAAGTTAAAATTTTATACAAAAGTCAGGGGTATAAATGTCATATAATGTTTAAAATCTGACGGAATGGTTTAAATTGAGAGCAATTAAAACTTCAAAAAACTAAACTAAAAATTTTTAAAATTTAAAAGTATTTCAAAATAGGTAAAAATTTAAAAGCCTTCAATAAAATTTCTCCAAAATATTAATTTGTATCTTTCTGTAGCTCTTTTCATTTCTCCAAAATATTAATTTGATACTTTTGAAGTGCGTTAGGCAGTCACCTATCTCCGATGTGCCTAAAGCAACTCTGGTCCCACTACGTTGGACCATTTTTATTTTTAAAGTTAGACAATAGTTGATGTGTGAATTGACCTCTCCTTTTTCAGGCAGGCCGGGTGATTTTTCCTTTAAAAGTTGGCCAACCTACTCATGCATTCGTACTTTCTTATTTTTTTTAATTTTTTTAACATATATCAATAGAGGTCCGTATTAATAATATTTGTTTTATTAAACGTGATTTGAATTAATTGAATTATCTATTAAAATATTTACTTTATTAAACGTGATTTCAACTAATTGAATTAGCTATTAAGAACGTATTAGTTGTTATTTTTGGCCAAATTATCGGTCTCTTTACATTCACTCTCTTTCACTCTTCAACTGATGATCATGGATTCCACGGCAGATCAACTAAATGGAGAGCTGTACAAAGCGCTGCTGAACGAAGACTCGGAGAAGATGATGGAACTCTGTGAACGTATTGACGACCATGCGTTTCACATACTGACCATACACAACGACACAGTGCTCCACAAGGCCACCTACTCGAAACAAGCAAACTTGGTACTCAGACTTCTCGAAGCCTTGCCCCCCCACCATCTCTCTAAAATCACCTGCCAAAACGACAGCGGCAACACTATCCTTCACGAGGCAGCTACTCTCCGCCACCAAGAAAACTCGGTTGATGTCGCAAGAAGGATGTTACAGAAAGCCCCTGAATTGTTAAGCATACGCAACAATCTCGGAGAAACACCACTCTTTCGGGCAGCTCGCTATGGCAAGACTGAGATTTTCGACTTTCTGGCAGAGAAAATCTCCGAATATGATGAAGCCAGCCAGCAACCATTTATTCAGAGGGATGACAAGACCACTATTCTTCACATCGCCATCCTTTCTCAGCACTTCGGTTAGTCTTAGTCTTCACGCTTGTAAAGTTAGTCGTATCTATATATCTATTTCTATTTATGTAAATTTTTCATTTTCCTATTTCTATTTCTATGCATAAACAGGTTTGGCTCTGAAAATAGCTGAACGATTCGGACATATAATTGATAAAAGAGACGAAGATGGTATGACCGCTCTTCAGCTTCTCTCATGCAACCCTTCAGCTTTCAAAAATGTGCACAGACGAGGACTCCTCAAAAGAATTTCTACCTTTGGTATGTATTACCAAGTCTACCTGCTTGAATATTACTAGTGCATGTTTCCCTTTTCTTTTACTTCATCTTCTCATAACCTATATTACTAGTTCCAGCAAATTGTGTTTGTGTAATAATATATATGTATCGACATCAACAACTATTGACTTTATCTTCAATCTTCTATTCTTCTAAACCCTAAAAGCTCTCTTCTCTCTCCTTCTAAACGCCCCTTTCCCTGCCGCCACAGCGAGAGGAGGGCAAACTTTTTGGTTTCCCTACTCCTCACCTTTTAATCTACTTCCTTCAGCTTTTCTTTTTGCTGGGATTTTCTCTTCATGAGAAATCTCTGTTCTCGATCTCTAGATTTATCCAAGATCCTCAAAAAACAACAGCAGTCTCAACTCCTCCCCCTCGCCGGCCACATCTCCATGCCCGCATGTTGTCTTCTCCACCGCCTTGTTGGGCGAATCTGCGAAGGCTTGAAGATTGGGTTTTCTAAAATTAGATCTTTCTTTCTCCACCAGGTCCAGACTACAACGTGCCATGCCACGGCTTTCACCGGCATCTCAGCTCCCCGGAGCTCCCTTCCGCCTCTCACCCCAGACAGCCATGCGCTGGCGCGTGTCCCTCACGCGCTCGCTAGTGGATCTACCTCGCTGGCGAATGCGCCTCACACTCTGGGCAGTTTCTGCCCCTCCACCGCAGTTGCTGTCTTTTGAATTCTTCATGCTTTTTTATGTGTTCTTGTGTTGTTGCTTTGAGATCTACCCGATCTGGTTGGGCTTTTTCTCTTTTCTGGTCTCTTTGAATCGGTTGAGCTTCAAACCCTCTGGTTGTGAAAGAGGCTTTTTTTTCTTTTTCCTTCGATTCTTTGCTTCTTGATCTTCACAGCTTTGTTAGAAGCTTGTTTAGATTCAAGTTATAGGGGTATTTTTACTTCTGTGGTTGTACCCATCAAAATGCGCCGCGGTCATTAAAGGCTGCATTCGCAAGTGACCCTTCACCTTTCAGTTCTTTAAAGTGTTACGAGTCTGTATAAATCGGGTATTCTCTAAGCTTGTATCTGTTCTCTGACTTTCTTATTATTGTAATTTCTTTTAGCTTGAACGGAAGTTACATTGTTTCAAAAAAAAAAAACAAACAAACAAACTATTGACTTTTTGTCTTCAAAAGTCGAAATGTACTGTAGTTGGAGGTGGGGCAATAATGATGTTCGACAGAAGGAAAAGTTAAGCAATGAATCAGCTTTGGAGCTTGCCAAGTTATTAGTAAAAAAAGATACCTCATGGAAATTGACTAGTTCTTCAATTGAGAGTAAGACGAAGCCGTACGGTAGCAGTAATTCTGAGAAAGAAGGTAATATTAGAGAAGGGTTGTTGTCTTCTACGTCTCTAAGCCAGGAGGTGGAAGAGCGAGGAATTACACCATTGTTTCTAGCAACAAAGTCAGGCTGCATAGAGATCGTCAAAGAAATACTGGAAATATACCCTCAGGCAGTCGAGCACATAGATAACGAAGGGCGGACTATATTGCATGTGGCTATCAAGTACCGCCAGTTGGAGGTTTTCCAACTTGTGTTGAAAATGGAAGTAGCAATGAGGTGGCTGGTACGAAGGATTGACCACAAAGGGGACTCTATTCTGCATATGGTTGGGGTCAAAAGAGAAGATTATGTACCTGAAAAGCTGCGAGGACCTGCATTTGAATTGCAAGAGGAGCTGCTTTGGTTTGAGGTAACTCTATTCTCATCTCATCTGCTTCTTAAACACTGTTTCTCAAACAATAAAATTTACGAGGTCTTTCCGAAAGCTTTTCAGCTTTAAATATATAGTATCCTTTAGAGCGAGGTTGATTAAACCTAGCTTTCATGTATGTGCAGCGCGTGAAGTCAGTCACAAAAGCCCATTTTATTGATCATCGGAACAATTTGAAGCAGACTGCTGAGTGCTTATTTGCGAGTACCTACAAAGATCTACGACATGATGCCAAAGCATGGTTCAAGCGCACAGCAGAAGGATGCTCCATCGTGGCAGTTCTCATTTCAACAGTTGCCTTTGCCGCAGCCTACAATAACACAATATCAGAAGGTTCAGAGGATCGGATATCAGGTTCAAAGAATCAGACTGGTATCACAAACCTTCGCCATCAACGTTTATTTGTTGTTTTCACAGCAGCTGATGTACTTTCCATTGCATGCGCTCTGACGTCAGTGGTTATATTGCTTTCAATCCTCACATCGCCGTATCGTTTGGACGACTTTAGGCATAAGCTTCCTAATAAGGTGATGCTTGGCGTCACATTTCTGTTTCTCTCTGTGTGTATGATGATGATAGCATTTGCAGCAACAATCGTTCTCGTGATACGTAGTAAAGAAAGCTGGACAAAAGCTGTCCTATATTCCCTTGCTTTGCTTCCAGTCGGTATCTTCGCAGTATCATATCTCCCCCTCTATGTCTCTCTCACAAAAAATTACAAGTACTTGTTCAAGAAGATAGCACAAGCAAGTCATTGGAGTAAATGGTTTCCCGGCCTATCTCATTCCTCCAATCATCCTCGAGCTCAGCTAACCCATTCCACTAAGCACAAATCAGAGAAAGAAGATTTCCATTCTTGTGCTGCACCAAAGACCTCAAATTTCTCCGTTTGAAAGGCCTAATTTGCCAGTAATTACTTTGATTTGTACTGTGTGTTGAATTAGTGAATAGTATTGCTACAACCATGTTCGTAATTAATCTATAAGTTAGCATCTGAAAACCGTGTGCGATATGTTGCTAAGTTCTACACTGTATGGTTTTAAATTATATCTTGCAGTACTGTATTGAAAGTATTATTAATTAATACCAATATTAAAAATTTTCAGCCTAATCACATTAATTAATGATCCTTGTCACTACCTGTATACTAAAAAATATGTTAAATTATCACTTATTTTAAAAGTTTAAGTTAATAAAAAATGATTATTTAGTCATTTAATTAATATACTGGTGGAGATACGCAGGGGCAAGCTGCCAAAAAAATGGAAAATAATAATTATAGAATGTATATTTTTAGTTTT
The DNA here is from genome assembly GCA_006937295.1 of Carpinus fangiana. Classification (NCBI taxonomy): domain Eukaryota; kingdom Viridiplantae; phylum Streptophyta; class Magnoliopsida; order Fagales; family Betulaceae; genus Carpinus; species Carpinus fangiana. The sequence continues at coordinate 1,231,992 of CM017321.1, forward strand.
TTATACCCTAGCCCTACTTCTTCTTCTTCTTTGTCTCGCCCGCCCCTGCTCATCCTCTGTTTCTCTTTGTTCCCACATTTTCCTCAACTTTTTCTTTCCCCTTTCTCTCTAACTGTACAAGCAAGCTAGCAAGCCATTGATGCGTATGTTAACGGGTTGATGCTTTTGACGAAGATGAAGGCTGTTGAGGTGGTTTTTGGTCTAGACATTTGGCTTGTACGTACGTGGGGAATCCATAAGTAGACAAGACATTGACGTGTTGCTGCAGCCAAAATGGGGTGTGATATAATGCAAGATTTTCTTTTGTGGAATTTAATTACCTCTTAAATCTTGGGGTTATCAAGACCTACCTCCTACAATTTCTTTAAAATTTAAAATTTTTAAACTACATAATTTAGGTCATTTTTAACTATAGCTTGAAAAAATGCTACTTATTAAAAATGTAGCATGTTATCAGGTAATTAAAAAAAAAAAAAATTCTTCGTAAAAATCTTTCATGATTTTCACTTTTGTAAGAACGGTTATTCTTCATAAAATTAAAAGAAAATTTTTGGCTCAATGCCTTTTGACAACATAAAGAGCAAGAACCTGATAAAAAAATATATATATATACTTAATTTTCAACTGTAACATACCACATTTTTAATACGTGACATTTTTTAAGCGTTTGAATGCTTAAAAATGATGAAAATTACGTAATTTGAGAATCTACTATTTTTAAAAATTATAAGAAATCCTAATCCACCTTGATATGTTTGGATTTGCTGCAGCCTACACAATGCCAGGAGGTCCAAATCAGACTACTATTGCAACTGATATACTCTCCCTTGCATTCGCTTTGACGTCAGTGGTTATGTTTCTTTCAATCCTCGCATCGCCATATCATTTTTCCAACTTTAGGCATTCGCTTCTTAATAAGCCGATGCTAGGCGTCACATTAATGTTTCTCTTTGTGTTAATGATGATGATAGCATTTGCAGCAACAATCCTTCTCGTCATAATTTTTAAAAAAGGCTGGACAAAAACTCTCCTATATTTCCTTTCTTTAACTCCAGTCGTTGTCTTTGCGCTACCACCATATTTCTCTCTGAAAATGACTTGCAAGTACTTTCTCGATAAGACAACGCAAGCAATTCCTTGGACTACTGATTCCTGCAATCGTCCTCCAACTCAGTTAGCCGATTCCAAGCACAAATCAGAGAGAGAAGATTTTTATACCTCACATTTCTCCGTTTGAACTGTCCGTGTTGAATATGTACTGGATCCTATACTACCAACTTGTACGTATATGTGGCATGTCAAAAGAGTGTGCGATATGTTGATGAGTTCTACTATGTATGGGTTTAAAACGATCTCTTGCAGTGTATTCTTGAAAGTATTCTGAATTACCAATAAAAATTCTCAGCCAAATCACTTTAATTATTGAAATGGTCCTTGAAATAACACTAGTACGTGTACACTAAAAAATGATTCGCTTATGTAAATCTATACTCATGTTTTGTGTTTGTCTTTTTTTCGTTTTCATCTTTTGTGTTTTTTATCAAATATTTATTTGTTTTGCTGGGTCGCCTTAATTATACCAATTACATTTGTTTCTCCAACGAGAGTTACATGGCATTCCAAGTGACCCATCATACTTACTCTTAAAATATTATTTCTTTACAAAATGCAAATTCCCTATCTACCCTCACATTTTTATAAAATTCCACTATAATCTCCTATAAAAGGCAAAAAAATAAAAAGAGAGAGAGGAGAGAGAAATATTTTGGGTTAAAATAATGTATACGGAAGCAAAAGTGCTACCTAAATTCACTTGAATTAATGAAGTGGATTCGATTCCTTACCAATTAAAAAAAAAAAAAAAAAAAGAAAAAAAAAGGAAAGAAGAGAATAGACAATGAGCCAAAGCACAATCACCCGTACATGATGATCAGTGAATCATTTGAAGGCAAATACCTCTTTATTGTCCATCGAATAACATCTTATTCTTCTAGGACTACGACTCTGATTTACACTGCCGCATTCCTTCCCGTCTCCGTGTTTGCGCTTATGCAGTTCCCCTTGTACCTTGCTTTCACCACTTGTATCCATTCCCTTGTGAAGAAAATAATGAAGAAGGTTCCTCGTTTCTTCAAGAGTAGGGCTGCAAGGGCAAGATCTGTTCAGACTTAATGTACGTGAGAGTTCTGCACAACCCACAACTGTATGACAATATGAACTTGCTTAATACATAATAAAATAATGAGAAATTATTATATGTCTTGACTTGATCTCATCAAACTTATTTTTTTTCATTAAATAAGTTGTCGTTCTTTCCGCCGTTCCCCTTGTAAATGTATGAGTGTTTTTAAGTTCTCTCTGAAATTGATTAATAACATTCTTTCCCGGAAATTTATTTCTCAAGCTGCTTTTCCATAATATTATAGTTTTACTGCAAATTTACTTATAAATTGACCTCACAGCACATACATAATTTGTAAAATAATTAAACAAAAAGCTGTCCAACTAATTGGTCAATTAATTAATTAGTGACCAACTTATTATTCATATCTTAATACAGTGCCAAACAAGTATATATGTTAGTCACTCAAAAAAATTTCTTAGAAGCGTCCACGGCGGCAACACTACAAATTCTCAATCCTCGTCAGTTCTGGTGATCTGCCCTATCTCGAGTCATATCATTGGCTCGGTTCACTGTCTCGAAAATTCGTATAAGATGGACAGGTGCTTTCTAGGTAGAAGAATTCTTGGCCCATTTTCTGAAGCCCATTCTCCTGCAGGCCTGTTGTATTGGCCTGTAAACATTTAGGGTGTGTTTAACAAATTAAGGAGTAGGCAAGACCGGACCAAAACCCCAATTTTTTTTTTTTCTCAAAATCAACTATAATATTCTTACTTTATACATCACATCAATCACTTCTTATTACTATTCAAATAAAAAAATCACTACAAATCAAATTTTTTTTTTTTTTTTTTTTTTTTTATACAAAACATTCTTACATTTTTTTCTCGCATCAATCAAATATGCTACAGTTTCAGTCCATTTTTTTTTTTCAAGCCCATCACCAAACACACCCTAGTTTTTTAGGTTTATTTATTTAGCAGAGTCCGTTAACTTTTTCTTAAATGTGAATAGATCGACTATTTGCCAAATCATAATTACCTGTACATGATGGTTGAAAGACTAGGCCTTTTTTAATTTTTTTTTTTTAAAAAAATCCCAAATAAAACTATATATTTATTGACATGTCCACACAAGAGGGGGATGGGGGATTCGAACTAGTGACCTCCGCTTCATAAGGCGTGGTTCTTAACCGATTGAGCTATCTTTTGGGGACATATGTATATAAGCCGAATAACTATCAGAAATGCCTTAATATTGTAACACGTGTCGTGAACCCTTTTTATTTTAATGTTAAACCTGTTTTTTAAGGCATAATTTGTGAATCGGTTTTCACTTAAAAAATTAGTCATTAAATTAGTGTAATTAATAGCATTTTATTATATTTGAAGAGTTTTACATATATAAATTATTCAATAAATTAAGTATTATTAATGTCAAAATCAAATAATAAAACAAATAATACAAATCAAATTATTATGTATAATACGTTTAGGATTCTCAAAAAGAAAAAAAAAAACATATATATATAGCATAATTTATTACGTTAATTATATTTCAAGAGTTTTCCATATATATAAATTATTCAATAAATTAAGTATTATTAATGTCGGAATCAACAAGGAAACAAATAATATACATCAAATTATTATATATAATACATTTAGGATTCTCAAAAAAAAAAAAAAAAAAGAAAAAGAAAGAAGAAAGAAGAAAACAGCATATATGTATATAATAGTCAAATCACTCTTTAGACGTAGTCTAAAATTGCGACAAGTATCATTTTAATAATTTATTATAACAATCACTGCATAGCACCGGTTTAAATATATATAATATATAAATTCCTTAATAGATCAAGTATTATTAATGTTCAAATCAAATAAGAAAACAAATAAATAAAAATCAAATTATTCAATAAATACAAATCAAATTATATTGATGAATTAATATTTACTAAATTATACAGTAACATTTTAACCTTTTTTTTTTCTCTCCGTTCTAACTTATTTTTTGATTTTTTTTCTCTCTCTCCAATTTATTATTATTATTATTTTCTCTCTCTCCACTCTTCAGCAGTAATAACCTAAGAATTCAACCTAAAGTAATTCTTCTTCTTAACCTTCCAAGTGTATGTTTTTTATTTGAGAAAAACTACAACTCTAAGAATTAACTTTCTCTCTCTCTCTCCATTCTTCAACAGTAATAACCTTTAAAAGTTCAATCCGGAGGTAATTCTTATTCTTAACCTTTTGTGTATCAGTTTAATGAAAAAAGAAAAAAAAAAATGCATTTAGCTATCAATATATAGATATGGAACTAATGTTTTGTGCTACTTAATAAGAATAACACAACACTCTCCAAATAACGTACTGTAATTGAGTACTAATTGTATTTGTAGATTGTTTATATTTTCAATTTATACTTTGTTTGAATAGTTGTTCTTTGATAAAAATTGAAACTTCTAAATTAAAATAATAAATTCTTTGGATTTTTGGCAAGCTAATGGAAGATTATAGTGTGTTTATTTGATTGTTGTGCCAAAAAAAAAAAATAGAAACTCTTTCGAAATAATAATTAAACATTGAACTTGAGAGGATTTATCCGATTGAATTGATTATTTTTATGTTTGTTTCTCTAGAAATTTTATTTGTATTGAAATATAATAGGTATCACATAATGAGATTTTAGGTTTTAATTCATTTGAATATTTTATTTTATTTTATTTTTTCGTTTTTTGTGATTTACTCAAATTGTTTAACACTTTTTTTAAAGTATTAAAAATATTGAGTGAAATATTTGTTTTATTTTGTACTAAAAAGAATAGAGAATATTTTGTTTATTTTGCTTTGTATTTTTTGAAATGATTAGAATTTTATAAGTTTTATTTATATTGAAATATAATAAGTATCACTGTATCACACCAACAATATCGAAGTTTCTTACTAATTTTTTATTAATGCTTTTGATAATCAAAATTCAAGCTGCCTTCTTGCTATTTTCATTTCTTTTATGCTTTTCATTTTAAACAACACATATGGGAACAAAGATTAACATGTTTTAGTTTATGTGGATTAAACTAAAGTTAAGGGTCTTATGTTGTAGTTCATTTGAATGTTTTATGAGGTTTTTTTTTTTTTGGGTTTGTGTTATACTCAAATTTTCAGGCAAAAGAAAGCAACAATTTATTTGATTACTATGCAAAAGATATATTTTCATTTTTTAGAAACACAAAATAGATAATTAAGCATCTAATATGATGTGAGAAGCTTTATTTGATGTTGAGTAAAAAAATTTGTATTACTTTGTATTCATAAAAAAATATTTTTGTTTCTTTTTCTCTTTTTTTTTTCTTCGAATGTTTAGAAAATATATAAGTTTTATTTGTATTAAAATATAATAGCTATCACATCAACAATATGATAGATTCTTACTAATTTTCTTTTAATGCTTTGATAATCAGAAATCTTAGTTTTATTCTTGCATTTTTGCTACATTCTTGCTATATATGTAGAATCTAAGTTTTATTCTTGCTACATTTTCTATTTTTGCAAGGAAACGGGTTACATGCATGCTAATTTACAATAATTATGAAAAAACATTCTAATTAATGTGACTCACGAGACAGCTGTACGCTATTACCACATATGGCAGTACAGCCAGTGCTAGAGAGAGAAATTAAGAACACATAATGTAAAGACCCAAAAATAAGATTCGTCTAGCAGCCTTCCCTTACAAAATAGAATAAAGGCCGGTTTTAATCATGCACTTTCAGCGCAAAAGCTAGAGCATCTAATTTAGTCTTTATTTTATACTTGTAGTGTATTAGTTCACTAGAGTAATGTTATAAGTCTTCTTAAAATTTTTTTTAGAGTTATCCTAAATGTGATGTGGTTTTTAAAATTACCAATAAATCAAAACTTAATAAATCACATTTTAAATTTAACGAAAATTTTATAGCATTACTCAGTTTACTAAGCTAGTTCATTAAAAAAAAAAAATTAGGATTCTCTAAGTCCTAAAGAGGCACTTAGAATGTTTCACGTATAGGCCCTAATTAGCATGTTTCAGGTGCTTATGATATACTTTTGAAGCGCGTTAAACAATCGTACCAATCTCTAATGTTCTTAAAGCGAAAAGTGGTGTCTAGCTTTGAAAAGAAAAATTCCTTACTTCGTTTCTAAGAATTCTCAGTATTTTCGTTGTTTTTTTAACTGGAGTTCTATTGGGAAATCTATGAAGCTTTGGCCCAATTATCAATCTCTTTACTTTCACTGCTCTAGATCTGTTTCACACTTCAACTGATTATGGCTTCCAAGGCAGAGAAGGGTATTGCTAAAGATGATCAATTAATTAGCGGAGAGCTGTACAAAGCTCTGCTGAAGGATGATGTGGAGAAGGTGATAGGACTCTGTGAACGTATTGATGAGCATGCATTGCACGTACTGACCATACACAAAGACACAGTGCTCCACAAGGCCACTTACGCAAAACAAGCAATCTTGGTACTCAGACTTCTCGAAGCCTTGCCTCCCCTCCATCTCGACAAAATGACCCGTAAAAACGATGTCGGCAACACTATTCTCCACGAGGCAGCTACTCTCGACACAGAAAACTCGGTCGAGGTGGCAACCAAGATGTTAGAGAAAGCCCCGGAGTTGTTGAGCATGGCCAACAATCTTGGAGAAACCGCACTCTTTCGAGCAGCCCGCTATGGCAAGACTAAGATCTTCAACTTTCTGGCAGATAAAATCAAGCAACTTGATGAAGTCGTCAAGCAAGAATTTATTCAGAGGGATGACAAGACCACCATTCTTCACAGCGCCATTCTTTCTCAGCACTTCGGTTAGTCCCCACGCTTATAATTTATAAAGCTAGCTTTAGGCACACATACTATGATGTCTTTTATTAGTTTTTTTGCATTGTCTGATTGGACGATATGGGTACCTGTAAAATAAGGGAAGGTCACCAAATTAAAGTGATGTGGGCTTTGATAGTATTTAGAGACTCAATAAATTAAGAGGTTCTTGGGTTATGAATGTCATATCTTTTTTTGGGTTTAGCACTATTTTTATCTCTAAGACTCTTTGGAAGTAGCTCTTGGTGGGGGCTACCTGATTATTTGTATGATCAGTACCTTTTGTACACTCAGGTTTGGCAATGGAAATAGCTAAACAATTCGGACATATAATTGATGAAAGGGACGAAGATGGGATGACCGCTCTTCAGCTTCTCTCATGCAACCATTCAGCTTTTGAAACTGTGCGCAAACGGGAACTCCTCAAGAGAATTTATAGCTCTGGTATGTATGATCAAGTCTGCCGCCTACTTGAATATTACTAGTATTTCCCTTCTCTTTTTACTTCATCTTCTCATAACATGTATGTTGTATTTTTTAAAATATTGTTTATTTGAACATAAGATTTTATTATCTTCCAAGTAATAGACATAGGCCTTCAGGTCGATCTATCCAAAAATTAAAAGAACTGCATGGGTATCTTTAATTTTAAGTCCATCAAATTGTGTTTGTGTAATCTATCAGCAACTACTGACTAAAAACTCCTCAAAAGTGGAAATGTACTGTAGCTCGGCCAGGGGCAATGATGGTGTAAAGGAAAAGTCAAGCAATGAATCAGCTTTGGAGCTTGCCAAGTTGTTAGTAAAAAAAGATACCTCATGGGAGTTGACCAGTTCTGCAAGTGACCTGAGTAAGACGAAGCCGCACAGATACGGTACTAGTGGTGGAGATGAGAAGGGAGGTAGTGGAGTAGAGTTGTCCTCTTCTATTTCTCCAATACCGGCGGAAGCGGCAGGTAGTGGAGAAGAGTTGTCCTCTTCTATTTATCCAAAACCGGCGGAAGCGGCAAGTAGCGGAGATACACCATTGTTTATTGCAACTAAGTTTGGATGCATAGAGATCGTCAAAGAAATACTGGAAACATATCCGCAGGCAGTCGATCACATAGATGACGATGGGCGGACCATATTGCATGTAGCTATCAAGTACCGCCAGTTGGAGGTTTTCGAACTTGTCGTGAAACAGGAAGTAGCAAAGAGGTGGCTGGTACGAAGGCTTGACAACAAAGGGAACTCTATTCTGCATATGGCTGGAATCAAAAGATCGGATCATGTATATGTACCTGAAAAGCTGCGAGGCCCTGCACTTGAATTGCAATACGAAATGCTCTGGTTTGAGGTGCACTTTTTTACACATAAATTAGCCAACGGCATATCTAGGGGGGTCGATGCCCACCCTCGACTCCTAAAAATTCCCTTATACTATGGTAAAAAAAATTTATGCTAATATTATGCCCTTTCTCAGCAATGATTTTGCCCTCTATCTTCATGTTTCAACACCATGCATGGACGTTGATTATTAAGTTGAAATTTTAAAAAATTTAAAAAAAAATTAGAAACTTGCATATTTTAGAAGAATGAAAGGTAGAAGATGATGAATAGTTTAAAACGGTGAGTTTTGTCATTTGTGTCGTGCAGCTTCAAGTGTTTGAAGAAGGGACAAGCTGGACAACATTCAACTCTTCAAGACAAAATAGAAAAAAAAAAATAATAATAATAATAATAATAAAAGGCTTTGCAAACAGAGAAAGAAAGGGACCAGCCGACCAGTGTGCATATGTAGAAGAGAAATAATAATAAGAAAAAGGCTTTAAAAAAAAAAAACCATGCAAGTGTGCAACGGTACAAGACACAATATAATTGTTTTTATATTTAATTATTTATGAATTTATATAGTTTTTGTTTCATATTTTAATTGTAAATTTGTATAAATATATAATTGTAGTTATTTGAGATTATAGAGAGAAACAACGATTTTATTGAACTCCAATCAAGTTCTAAATGATCTCATATTAAAATAGATTTAGCAAATTTGCCCAAAAATCTTTGCTTAAGAAAAAAATGTGCGATTATCGTTTTATTAATATAGACCAAATGTAAAGAGCATATCTACACATAGGAGCTTGTCATTTTTTATATTTAATTATTTTTTTAATATTTTTTATTAAATTTATTTTTTTTATTTATAAAAAAAATGCCCCCTATCGAGGAAAATCCTGAATCTGCCACTGAAATTAGCTACAAACTTATTTGTAAATAATTCATACAAATCAATCTAATAATTAATGCTATTAAAAAAACATTTGCTTTCTTATTAATGCCGTTAAAAAAACACATCTTCTTTTTGGATGAATGATTGAATTTTATACCAACAAACAAACTACTACAAAACTCTCTTTAAATGATTGGTGTCAATAATTTGCTCATATTGACACCAATAATTTATCTTTTCAAAATTAGCTTTTCGCTTTAATTGATCCCCTATTATTTTCTGTCTAGAGAAAAAGAGCGAAATAATAACATGGTTGTTCTGAATGTAATTTTGTGTGCAGCGTGTGAAGGCAGTCACAAAAGCCTCTTTCATTGACCATCGGAACAAACGAAAGGATACTGCTGAAGCCTTCTTTAGTAATACCTACAAAGATCTTCGAAATGAAGCGAGAGAGTGGCTAAAGAAGACAGCAGAAGGATGCTCCATCGTGGCAGTTCTCATTGCAACAGTTGCCTTCGCTGCAGCCTACACAATACCAGGAGGTCCAAATCAGAATACTGGTCTCCCAGTCCTTCTCTCTCAACCTTTCTTTGTGGTTTTCACTGCAACTGATGTACTCTCCCTTGCTTGCGCTTTGACGTCAGTGGTTATATTTCTTTCAATCCTCACATCGCCATATCGTATGGTCGACTTTAAGCATTCTCTTCCTAATAAGCTGATGCTTGGCTTCACATTTCTGTTTCTCTCTGTGTCGATGATGATGATATCATTTGCAGCAACAATCCTTCTCATGATACGTGGTAAACAAAGCTGGACAAAAGTTGTGCTATATTCCCTTTCTTTCCTTCCAGTCGGAATCTTCGCACTCTCATATATCCCCCTGTATATCTCTCTGTCAAGAACTTACAAGTACTTGCTCGAGAAGATAACGCAGGCTATTCCTTGGAGTAAATGGTTACCCGATTTCATTAAGCACAAACCGGAGAGAGGAGATCTTTATTCCTTGGCTGCACCACAGACCTCACATTTATCCGTTTGAACTATTTGTGCTGAAGTGGATACTACTGCCACCATATATGTACGTAATTTAATGTAGCATATGCATGTCAAATGAGTGTGCAATATATATGTTGTTGAGTTCTACCATGTATATATGGGTTTAAAATTATACCCTGTAGTTTGCTTGAAAGTATTCTGAATTAGCAATAAAAATTCTCAGCCGAATCACTTTATAATTGAAATGATCATTGAAATTCTAAACAAGTAACATGCATAAACTTTAATTAAATAATTTATGCAAGTAAATTATATAAGTACATTATAGAAAATTATTATTATCATATAAACATTTCAGTTACCTACGTAGTAATCCTCACAATCAAGAGTCCCATCTTAATTTCAGTTATATAAAGCCACCAATATTCCGATCTCTTCCCCATTTCTGATCATGAGCTGCACAAAATAGGCATATATTAACGTATACACTAAAGAGCATTATTATAATAATATAATATATAGTATAAAAAGGCTTACCACATCCTCACGAAGATGATGAAAATATTTGGAGCCGGATGTGCAGTGTTATTAGTTTTCAATTTTGATCTATTCACTTGATTCCGTTCTGACTTAACACATCCAAAAAAACATACCCATTAAATTAAAAAGATGTATGCAAATTATATCGAACTAAGTTGTCAATTCAGTTTTGTTGGAATATTTTATATTTTCTAAATTAAGTTTGTTAATATTTTCCTTAATAAGTTATTTCTCTTCATGTTAGAATATTATTCTCCGTTATTATATTTCCTTGTAAGGTTTATTCTATTCCTTAATTAGCTAGTTTAGGTCTACTTTAGGTTTTATTTTATTTTTTTGACATGTCCGCACAAGAGGAGGGAGAGGATTCGAACTAGTAACCTCCACTTCATTAGGCGTGGTTCCAACCGATTGAGCTACCTCTTAGGGACTACTTTAGGGTTTCTTAATCACTACTCATTGTCTCTCTATAAATAGAGAGTTAGGTAATATTGTTTTATACAGTGAATATACAAGATGTAGCCCATATGTCTCTCTCCGCTTCCTCTCTCTTTTCTTTCTCTTTCTTATTTTATATTTTTATATATATTTCAACATAGTATCAGAGCCTATATGTTACAACAAGTTTAATAAGCTTTGAGTTAAAATTTGTCTTCAACCTATAGCAGACACAACATGCAATTCACTATTGGCCCTCGATTTGGCTTTCGCCTTCTCTTCATCAATTAGTCATTTTTGTAGTTGTAGACGTAAATTTAAGATGGTGATGAATCGAACCATATCTATTTGATAATTATGATCTCCAAATACAATTTCCCTTCGTGTGATCCATCATCCATGTTCAACACGAATTCAGTCTAGGACATAATAATTAAGAAAACTGTTGATGCACAGTTTTCGATTGGTGACGTGGCATGCTTGCTTAATTCCTGGTTCAAGTGCTCCAAATGTAAACTTGCTTGCACAATAATGAAGACAGTAGGATCGAAAAGACCGAGGGTGAGCCGGCGAGGCCACTCCAATGCCTAAGTCAGTATTTGCTGGAGAGATGAAGTATATAAACAACAAAAGCGTAGAGAGAACTAGAGTTGCGTTACCTTAATGTGTGGTAAAGACTTGTATTATATAGGCATAGAGTGGTAATTTCCTAATCAGTGACTGACTCTTCCTTGATTTTCTGCAATGCAGTTTGTTATCAAGGGATTTGAGTAGTTATCCGTCTCAAGATCTAAGGAGATCAAGATAGGATTTGGTTGTTATGGGCGTTTGAATTCCGAATTCCTACAGATAATGTATCTAATTCCATGATTCCAGGTGCTTGACATTTGAATTCGATGGATAAGATCGCATCGTATGTCATTCAAATGGATTCAAATCCCGATCCCTAAATTCCAAGGTCTCGGATACAAGGGCCTCGGATTCGGAAGTCTCGAACTCGAAGGTCTGGGAAGCCTCGAACCCGAGAGTCTTAGAGTCTCAAATCCGAGTCCTTGTTCTCGAATCCTTCTGTCTCGGATCCAAGAAATGACCTCGAAGGCTTGAGGCGTTCTCGGACTCTGACTTACCTGGGCCTTGACTTGGGCCAGTGAACTATTGGGCCTATAAGGGTTAATCCATGACCCAACAAAAACAATGGTCGAAACTTGTACATAATAGGTAGTAAATAGCATTGTCTCAAACAATATATGCTCTTTTAATATTTTCCGATGTTCTAGTGGAATCTTGCACCAAGAATCATGACAGAGATTAGCGTGATTATAAAACCCTGGTGATTTGCCCACGAGGACATAATTAATTTCCCACATCATAGGATCGACAATATGGATCAAATGGACTGGGTACTTTCTAGGTTAGAAGAATTGATGTCCTACTTCTTCGAGCCTAAAATTGTGTACGTAGGTCCAATCCCTTAGCCCGATCCATTGAATTCAAGAAACTTTATATATATATATATAGGTTTAGGCAATGCAAACAGAAGTCTATAGGAATAATCTCACATTACATGTAGACAAGATCTTGGGTATATCTATAGGGAATGAGCAACCTCTCTTATTGAGTCGGTTTTATGAGAGATAAGTTAGGACTACGAACTTCTTCATGGTATCAGAGATTATCATAGGAAAATTTAAATAAAAGAGACATAAGAATTTTACATAGTTCGGTCTATGATCTATACATTTGCTCTTATTCAATAGATGGATTCACAATAGATAGATTCCCTATTTATAGGGAATTAGAGAAAATTAAAATAATATAAATATCAAATCAAATCATATTTAATTGTCACTATTTTTCTCATCTCATCTTACAAATTAACCATTAGATTTTTAGACTTATGTGGACCCTACATAAGGCGATGGTGAACCCCACAAATCTAATAATTGATCTATTGAATTTGTAGAAAAATATGAACAAATTATTGACACCATTATCATTTCTTTTAAAAAATCATTTACTTTTTACATGTTAAGAAATACATGGCAATTTTATAGAATGAGTTGAAAAAGATTCACCCAACCTAGCTTAGAGGAAATTTATGTCTAACTATAATTACTAGATTAGGTCCTCTCCATTTCAAGAGATGTGTGTCAAACGTGACACCATATATACCATTAAATGTAATGAAACAAAGTTTGAACCATAAAATAAATCATCTCCATTTCACATGAAATGGAGAGCGTCGCATTCCCTAATTACAATTACCACTTCTGCCCATATATATATATATATATATATTTGGATATGTCCACTTCAATTCCACCCAATTAAGAGAACACGAATGAAAGAGAATAGTATACTATATACGAGCCATTTAATTTTTCTGGATAACTATGCAAAGTAGAGACCATTTAACTTTTTGCTAAATGTGAATATACTATAAGCCAAATCACTATCACCTGTACATGATGGTTGAAAGGCATGGATCAATACGCCTTGTCGTCCATCGAATAAATCTTCTATGACAAAATTACATTCTAAAATAAAGTTAGCACCTGTCTCCCATAATTAAAAGTTGGATTATAGTTCAAATTAAATTTTACAAATTTAACGGTGTATATATTATCAAATCATTTAAAAGAAATCAAAACCATGAAATAGAGAGGATTATATATATATATAGCTATAACTTTATTGATCCCATGACTCTTTATATATATAAAGAATAATGGGATCAATAAAGTTATGGCTATAAAATTCCTTAACAAAAGTAGCATCTCAGTTGGCCTTTATTTTATGCTTCTGTTAATGGGGTTCGAATGTTTATTTTATCAAATAATTTAAAAGAAATCAAAACCATGAAATAGAGAGGATCATATATATAAAGAGTCATGGGATCAATAAAGTTATAGCTATAAAATTCCCTAACAAAAATAGCATCTCAGTTAGTCTTTATTTTTTGCTTCTATTAATTGATGGGGTTCGAATTTGCTAGCCAGTTATGCTAGATGCATATGATTCCCATTCCTTTTGAACTTCAGACGGCAATAGTATAAGGCATCAACACCATTGTAACCGAAAGAAATTAATTAGAGAGGGTAATACATTCCTTATAAACATAAACAAGATCTTGTTCACATGAACCAATGTAGGATTATTTCCATCAACATCTGCACACATATGGACAAGATCTTGTGCATGTTTATAAGGAATTGACCACTCTTTCTTATTGAACCAGTTTTATGATATAAGTTAGGCCCACAAATTTTTTTATGGTATCATAGCTTACCACAGGACAAATGGGGCCCACATTACTTACCTTGTGGTAAGGACAAGAAAAAATATTGGCATGCATGTGAAGGAAGGTATTGATGAATAATCTCACATAAACTTTTAGGATAAGTGGTGATTTAACATGACCACTTGTCCCAAAAGCTTAAACTAATTAGAAGAAGTAAATTTAATAATTTAACCATTACTTTAACACATATAAATAAGAGATGTCGAGGAGCAGCCTGCCACCGAGCCACACTTCTCATGTAAGTGATTAGCCTTCTTCACGATTATGCTTTCTAATTAAGCCAAAGTGTACGTGACTGATCATGTACAACATATATCACGCATGTGATACACGAGATTCATAAGAGTCTTCCCTTACAAAACTCCTAGAATAAAGGCTCCAACCATGCATGCATGCATTTTCAGTACAAAAGGGCACCTAATTTATTCTTTATTTTATGGCTGCCTTTACTAATTTACTATCCAGATAAAGTACCTCTCCACTGTCTCTTGACAGATACTAGTGATCTATAAAACACACCATTGTCACAATGACACGGTGTGAGACAAAACTCATCCACGCAGCTTAATTAGAGAGTGAGAGAGAGAGAGATGAGGAGAGAGGAAGAGGCGGCAAGTCTTTTGAAGGACTTATCGGGGCTGGAGGAGCCTTATCATGCGGCCATGAAGGGAGACTGGAAGGGCATGGAGAGCTTCTACAACAAATATCCCGACCGCCTCCTTGATCCTCTGACGATCGAAAAGGACACTCCATTTCATATTGCAGCATATAGTGAAAGAACGGAACAGCTCCGACATTTTCTTGGTCTCCTAAAGGAACCCACCAAAATATTCGCAGCCTTGTCTAAGCAGAACAGTCACGGTAACAATACTTTTCACGAGGTCGCCACAACCGGAAACATTGAAGCAGCAGACCTCTTGATCAGTAAACTTCAGGAGACCGAGCTCAAAACTCTACTCGAGGCGCGGAACCAACTAGGGGAAACCCCGGTGTATAGGGCTGGTGCCCTTGGCCAGTCATTTCTGCTCAAATATTTCGCTAAAAGAGTTGGCAATCTAAGTGATCACTTCCACAGAAGTGACACCATGTCCATTCTCCATATTGCTGTCATCGGCCAACACTTCAGTTCACTCTCTCTCTCTCTCATGCACATGCAGCACATTACACGTGAAAAAGAAAAAGTTTTTCTACATAAATTAATTGCATGCTTAACGGTTTCTATCTTTCAATACAGTAACCGGAGCTTGGTTACTAGTAAAGGACAAGGAACTTGGGACAAGAAAGGGACTCAATGACATGACATGTCTTGACCTGCTAGCTAAAATGAGATCTGCTTTCAAGAGTTCATCCCGCTTGGGCCAAATGAAGACTCTCTTCTATGATTGTATGCCATTAACTACGATTTACTGTTATGTTATGTGCTTTCTCTCAACAGCATTATTTTTGTGTATGTCTCCATTTACTTTGACTCGAAAAGCGCTTTCAGTACACTAAAAACGTATTTTTATCATAGGCCTTCCTTCCCATTATCATGAGGATTATGAAGAGGAAGCCCAAACAATATTAAGTCGAATTGAAGATTTGGAGAGCGGCAAAGGCACCCGTACCCTCCTCCAATTTAATGAACATACATCTGGTAATTGTATACAAGGGATTCCATCTTGATATCCACTCGTACATGTAAACTTCTTCTGAGATTTTGTTTTGGGTTAGATTCAAATTCAACTTCATTAAGGTTTCATAATTCTTTCTGCTCAGTTGCCACTTGTTTCAAAAAATTTAAATTTATAGAAAGACATAAATTTTAATCGAGGCATGATAAGGCCGTAGCTTGAGCTTATATGAAGATTTTGAATTTAATCGATCATTTAACCTATCATTTTGCACTTTTTCTCACGTACGTGTGTGGACTCAAAATATGGGTCTTGGATTTTTTATTTTTTATATATTCATTTAGTTTTGTCTGCCCTTTTTATATTTCTTTCTAATTGTAGACGCTTGAGCAAACTTGTGGAATGGATTGCTATTCTCTGGGCTTCAGTTTTTCTTTGTTTATTTACCTTGAGTTATTAATTATAGCCAGCCCTCAACTTACGCTGATTATATTTCTCATTCTTATATATACTATTAGAAATATGTTCCTAACCATATCATTTATACAAAAATGCAGCAATTTCAAGAATAAACTGCGCTATATGGAGTGGCCTAGCAAAAGGTGCGATCTCATGATTTTTTATTTTTTATGTATCTCAAGAATAAACTGCGCTAATTTTAGCTAAAGGTGCGATCTCTTCACTTTATCTGTTTTTAGTTTTCTAGCTCCAATACATCAACAACCAATAACTTGGTGCTGAGGGTTGGATTTAGGAGGCAAAATTGAATATCATAGAACGATACTTAACAACAAGAGAAAAAGAAAAAGAGAGAGAGAGAGGGAACAATGCTTAACAAAATTTTTATTATCAAAAAGTGAATAATGATTTCCAATATTGTCCTAACTCTTCTTTCACATAGGGTATATATGTTACTTCTAACATTAATTCTACTACAACTTTCCAAATAAAGTTCAATATACTAGCTAGATAGTCTAAATATATATTAATACATCCTCGAGACATAAAAGGTCATTGTATTAGATAGTGCAAATACATTAGTAAGCATTCCTAGCAATATCACCAAATTTTACTCACCAAAATAACCAAAAGTACACTTTTAGTTATTTTAACTACTTAATTTTTTTAAAGTACCTCAGCAATCTCACTATTTTAACAATCTACTTTCATTATTCTATTTAAATATTATTTTTCAAAGATTTGTTTATTCATTTTTTAACTATTAAAGGAAGAGAGAGAAATGAAAAGCAAAAAAGAAGAGAGAGAAATGAGTTGTTTAATGAATAGGTGAGTGAATAGTAAATTTTAAATTTGTTGAGTATTGTTCACATCACAAATTTTTTTGGGAAAATTATAAAAAAAGCCCCCTCAACTACCATTGCTTTACGATTTAGTCCCTTGAACTTTCAAAAGTGATAAAATGGCCCCCAAAACTACATGATAGTTGTATTTTGGCCCCCTCCGTTAGTTGTTGCCGTGAAAGTGGATGAAAAAATCAAAACGACGTCGCTTTTTTA
The DNA here is from genome assembly GCA_006937295.1 of Carpinus fangiana. Lineage (NCBI taxonomy): Eukaryota > Viridiplantae > Streptophyta > Magnoliopsida > Fagales > Betulaceae > Carpinus > Carpinus fangiana. The sequence continues at coordinate 1,249,588 of CM017321.1, forward strand.
GGTTAAGTTACTAAAATGCCCTTTTGGATGAAAAAAAAAACATATTAAATCAAAGACCAAAACAGCGCCGTTTTGACGAAAATAGGGTTTTCCCCTCTTACCAAAACGGGGCAGTTTTGGTAAGTGTTAGGGCTCAAGATGACACCTAAAAGCTGCCGGAAGAACTCCCCAAAGCTTGTTCTTTGTTTCTCAGCTTTCAATATTCCGTCAAAATAAAACAAAGCCGATGGGTGAAGCTGCAAGAGTGTTACGGCATTGTAGTCGGAGTGGGAAGTGTTTTCTCCAGGAAAGTAAAAGAAATGTGAAAAACCCTATGCAGACTCCAAACAAATGTTTATCACAATTTATGCAGAATTAAACTATGAAGCAATAAACAATTCAATCAACAAAATATCAAAAGCAATAAAGAAGCAGACACAGATATTTTGGTTACGAAGAGGAAACCAATTAGAGCACTTCTCTAATTGTAAAACCTCTCCGGGGCAGTCAAACCTAGGAAATCACTATCAAAAGATTATCCAGAGATTACAGACACTAGGAAACACTTACAACCCTTTGCAAGACCTCGGCTCTGTAAGATCGACAAGCCTCCAACTCGTCTCCTTGCTCACAATCTTCTTCAACGTGATTCTCCTTTATCGGACCCTTCCGATAGGCTTCTCAATGACGCTCACAAATAATTTACGAAGAGTAAAACTCTAAGAGAGAGAAAACAACGCTCAATATCAAAGGCTCTTTTAGCACACGACGGCGAATTCTAAAGTTCAGAATTCGTAACCTAAACAGATTTGTATAGATCTATTTATAACACCTAAAGACTCCTAGTCTAATTGGAACTCAAATACAATGTATTTTAGACCTAGAAGCTACGGGCCGTACGGACGGTAAGTAGTCTCGTCCGGACGGGCAATTAAAAACACGGGAAAAATGAGATCATTAATGGGCCGTCCGGACGGTAACATTGGCCATCCGGATAGTGCTAGGGCAAATGCACTTTCTCCGTTCTTTTCGCGCGGCGCGTTCGGAGGCGTCTGGATGGACTGCGAACGGAATGCGAACGGACTGCGAACGAAGCTCTCAGGTTTTAATACTGGAGTTCTTAACTGCATCACGTCCGGACGGCTATGAATCCCGTCCGAATGCTTGTACTAGCTTGGCTCTTTTCTTTCCATTTTGCTCACGAACATTAGCCAATACTTGAAACTAACAAAATGAAAATCCAAGAGAGGGAAATCTTGGAAGAACAAAGGAAAGAGAGAAAATATTGTACACTATAGAACTGAAAGAGAGAGAAAAAATAAGGTTTTATGATTTCAATATAGGATTACATAGAGTTGAATGGGGTCTCTTCTCTTTTTGGTTTAATGGGCTGCACATCTTGCAAAACCCTATTATGTTTCTATATTAGTTTCTAGTTCAATTTTTTTCCTCTTTTTTCCATTTAGTTGCTAAGAAAATCGGGGAAAGTGATGGAAAAGAAAATCAAATTGTTAAGCTCGACCCAACCCGGATGTGGAAGCTCTAATGGCCATTGAACCCCATCTCAACAACAGGATCAACAACCCAAGAAAAACCCAATCAACAAAACTCACATAAATTGAAACCCTAAATCAAAATCCCCAAATCAGAAGAACCCAATCATCAAAACCCTAAATCAAACTCCACACATTGCTCATCTTGGATTTTTGGAAGAAGTTCGGGAGGTTGATGTTGGAAGTAGCGTATAAATAGCGGCTGATTTGGTAGCCCCTGTCCGCCATTTCTAGCTTGTCGAAGTAATGGGCGCCTTGGTATTTGCAGGTGCCACAGTATTTGGAGTGAGGGTCGAAGTTGAAGGAATCGTAGGAGGCTTGTGCGAATTCTCCATACCAGATGATTTCTCGTCGGAGGTGGGGATCCATGGAGTTTGGCTAGTTCTCCAGCCAAATTCCATCCGGACACGACGGCGAGAACTCTACGAGGATGGGTTCTACGGAATTTTTTTTTTTTTTTAATTCCTAACACTTACCAAAACGGCACCGTTTTGGTAAGAGGGGAAAACCCTATTTTTCATCAAAACGACACTGTTTTGGTCTTTGATTTAATCTGTTTTTTGTTTTTCCCTCCAAGAGGGCATTTTAGTAACTTAACCTCAAAAAACAATGTCGTTTTGATTTTTTCATCCACTTCACGGCAACAACTAACAAGGGGGGCCAAAATACAAATGTCAGGTAGTTTGGGGGGCCATTTTATCACTTTTGAAAGTTCAGGGGGCTAAAGTGTAAATGGCTGGTAGTTGAGGGGGCTTTTTTATATTTTTTCCAATTTTTTTTGTTAAACTGGTAAAGCTGAAAAGTGGTCATTTAAGCTATTTTGGTTAAATTGCCTCACCAATTTAACCAAAAAATGAATTTGATGAGGCTACTATGAATACTCTAAGGCACAACTTATTAAGAGACAATACAAAATATTTATTAAGATTTTATTTACGTTTTAATAGTACATAAAAAGTTGTGCAAAAATTTGGATTCTTATAGTAAAAAACTCAAAAAGTATTTCTTTGAATTTTTGGCTCTAAGTAATGCCAAAACATACTTTTTTAAAAAGCTTGAAAATAAATCTTTTTTGTTTCTTTCTAAAAAGCAATTTCTAAATGTGAAAACTTTATTTGTCAACACAATTCCATGCAAGCTCTAAGCAAATATGATTACAAGAAAATTCTGTCTTCTATTCCAAGCTAGCTAAAGAAAGTTATTTTTAGTCTTCAATTTTATCCATCTAAGCATTTACATGACATGGCCATCTTAGGTGATGATTTAATTGCCCAAGAAAATTTTTAAAATAGATAGACATATATACGCTAGGGTATGGATTCAAATTCCGCAATGAAAATTTTCATGCTTCAACCTTAGTTTCTATTGATGCCCTAATGCATGGGACCGCATTTTTGCTTAGGAAAAAAATATTAAACAAAAATGAGGATTCACATGACATGGATTAATTTAACATGGGCAGAATGGCCGGTTATCGATAAAATTTGGCAGATGAAGAGAAGGCATATAGCAGCTCTAAGACTCACCAAATCGCTAGTGAAAATGGATACTACATGGGCAAACAGTTTTGTAGTACCGGACAAGACGATTTCCTTGGGGAAAGCAGACTGTTTGGACGATGGTGTTAATAAAAGAGAAAAGGAATTACAATCCAAGACCATCGAAGGAGGTTCAAAGAAGGAATTACGAAGTAATTACACCCCATTGCTTATTGCAGCCAGCGAAGGAATAGTAGAAATAGTGAATGAGATACTTCTAGTGTATCCTCAGGCAATTGAGCACGTTACTAAGGATGAGGAAAACATATTGCATGTGGCCATTAAATACCGTCAAATGGAAATCTTTCGCCTTGTAAAGAAGATGAAAATAATAAGGGATTGTAGGTTGGTTTCAAGGATTGATAACAGAGGCTACACCATATTGCATCATGTCGCTGACACGGAGAAATATGACGGAGGAACCAAAGCTGGTCCTGCGCTCCAATTACAAGCGGAGTTGAAATGGCTTGAGGTACTTCAATTATTACTGAATTCATGATCATTTTCATCGATTTAAACTCTAAAACAGTACTCTTGCATACATCATACAAATAACTACACAAACATCCTACTGATATAATAAGGTCTAGTAGCCATTGATACTAGACTTTGCCATTTGTAAGATTTGTAGAATTACTCTAATTACTAATAATTAGCCTATTCACTCAGGATAAGATATGTAGAATTTCCTTTTTACAATGTTTCCATGCAGCGTGTGCGAAAGATAATGCCCTCTCATTACGTCATGCACCGCAACAATGACGGCAAGACTGCAGACGAGCTCTTCAAAGACACACACGCTGCTCTTCTCAAGAAGGCTCAAAAGTGGATAAAGGAAACCTCTCAGTCATGCTCTGCAGTTGCTGTCTTGGTCGCCACTGTCGTTTTCGCGGCTGCCTACACCGTCCCAGGAGGTAATGATGAGTTGGGTCGTCCAGTTTTCCTTCACTCTCCCTTCTTCTTATTCTTCACCATAATGGACGTTGTCTCCCTCGCAAGCTCCTTGACTTCTGTCGTAATGTTCCTATCAATTCTCACGTCTCCTTTTGAGCAAGAAAATTTCTTCAGATCTCTCCCTCGGAAGCTCATCCTGGGGTTCACCTTGCTCTTCTTCTCCGTAACAACAACCATGCTTTCGTTCACAGCGACTATCCTACTCATCATTCGGCTTGAGAAGAAAACATGGACTACAACTCTAATTTACACTGCCGCATTCTTTCCCGTCTCTGTGTTTGCGCTTATGCAGTTCCCCTTGTACCTTGCATTCACCAGTTGTTTGCATTCCCTTCTAAAGAAACTAATAAAGAAGGTTCCTCGTTTCTTCAAGAGTGCTGTAAGGAGAAGATCTATTCAGACTTGATGCGAGAATTCTGCACAACCCACAAGTTAGCCACCAAGAAGCAGTAACTCTTTTCCGGATGGCCAGACTGTATATATGATCACTTTCTGTATGACAATATGAGCTTTGCTAATTCATGATAAAATAATGAGAAACTATATGTATGTATTTGACTTTTCAACTAATAAGAGGAGCCCAAAATCGTGCATGTGGGTTCAATATTCCATCGGCCCGTTCCATTAAATTCAAGAAAATCTTTTGGTTTAGGCGGTGCAAAAAGAAGTCTTTAATTACCGGATGTGTCCTCTCCATTGTAAGAGACGCATATTAGATATATATACAAAATAAAATTTAAACCGTAAAATAAATTATTTCCATTTTACTCTAAATGAAGAGCATCTTATTCCCTACTTATGACCTCTAACAGTTTCTCAATATGAAGAAACTGCATGCACATCAAGAGATTTGAGAATCAATTCCATATTGACATCAATTAGATCCTGATTGATTGTCAGTCTCTGACCGAGATTCACTGGAGTTACTCCTAAAGTTCACCCTGAAGGGTCGTTCGAATTAGCCTAATTAGACCTTGTGCCAACAATGTTGTCTTCTCCTGATTTCTTCTTGAAATCGAATGCAATTAACTTGATCTACGTCACAGCGAGAGCGGTACAAAATGAAACGGTTGTAGTTGCCAATGAAAGTTAGATTAGGGTATTTGAAATATATATATATCACCCATTTTTTTATTTTAAAAATTTTGTATATATTATCAATTCAGATTGGAATTCATATTTTTTTTTAAATGGATACAAAACCTGAGCCGAGCCCAGTCGAAGCCACCTATACAGCTTGGGTCGGGTCGGGTTTGAGCGGTATACTTATCCATCAAACATGCATCAAATCCTAGAATAAAGTTTAGAAGTGCTCCCATTTTAAAAGTAATGGAATAAAGTTACATAGTGATAACATTTTCCCTAAAAAATGAGCATCTGAGTTAACCTTTTTTTATGCTCATATTATTGATTAGTTAATTGTGCTAATCGGATCTTATTCCAATTTCTTCCGAATACAAGCTGGCAATGAAACGAGGCATCATCGATCCACCTTCAAATTATGTTCAATCAAATAAAAGGCATAACACAGACTACGAATCGTGTAGCTGTTAGTGAACAGAGATCGATTGACAGAGGGTACCGCCCTTTATATATTTGATAAGCATCTTTTTGATAAGCATCTTTATATATCAGTATCTTTTTGCCTCCAACTATTATCTCTATATATATAAACGTGCCTCAAGAAATTAACCTACACACAAGTCCACATTCGAAGCTCTCTCTCTCTCTCTCTCTCTCTCTCTCTCTCTGTATGTCTCTCTCTCTTGTTGCCACACTTGAATTGAAGCGATGTCTCCCACGGGAGATAAGGACGCTAGAAAAGTCCATAGATTAAACGCGGAGCTGTACTATTCTTTGCTTAAAGAAAATGCGGATCCGAAGAAGGTGAAAGAGCTGTGTGAAAAAGTTGACGAGCGAGGATTGCACATATTGACAATACACGACGACACAGTGCTCCAGACGGCCACTTACTCCAAACAACCCAACTTGGTGCTCAGCCTTCTAGACGCCTTGCCTCACGCCCATCTCGACAAAATGACCCGCCAAAACCTAGTAGGAAACACTGTCCTCCACGACGCCGCCACATCCAACCAATCACTCGACGTGGCAAGGAAGGTGTTAGAGAAAGCTCCCGGACTGCTGTGCATGCGGAACCAGCTTGGAGAGACTGCGCTTTTCCGGGCGGTCCGTTACGGCAAAATTGAAGTGTTCGACTTTCTTGCGGGAAAAATTATGGGTTACGATGAAGCAACTCAGAAACCCGTCCTTCAAAGGAGTGATAAAACCACAATTCTACACATGGCTATCCTTGTTCAGCAATTTGGTTAGTTCTCATCCCCACCCACAACATCGATAGTAAGGCCATATATTTTTTTAATGATATTTAGTAGATTGTTAATATATATAACTGGAACAATAAAAATCAATTTAAGCTTATAAAAAAAAATTAATGATTGATTTTTACTGGTATATTATACAAATTGTATGTCAATCGTATAATAATCTATTAAATAGCATTTCTCATATCTTTTTAATAATCTAAAAGATCACTTCTTCTTGCTTATTTGAAATTGAAAAACAGATTTGGCCATGGACATTGTGAAACGTTTCGAACACTTAGTTGGTGAACGAGACGCGGACGGGATGACTGGTCTTCAGCTGCTATCATGCAACCCTGGAGCTTTTCGACGTGAGGCTAAAAAGGAATTCCTGGAGCAAATCCTCAGTTCTGGTTCGCGCGTTTTTATCACTTAATTAACCATCATTTTTTATTTATTTTTCACAAATCCTATTTTCCTTTCTAACCCCGTCTCTTTTTGAAACCATTTTCTTTCAAACTCGTTTTTTCATTAAACACATGTTAATCATATCATGTCAAAATGGTTTCATATTATAAACATATATTTAAAACTCAGGGCTCATTATCACATATAAAATCATGCTTATATATCATGCAACATGTAAAATACGCACGTTATTGTAAAATTAATTAGTACGTAAGTTTATACTTACAACTTGGGATTAATAATTGGTTTGAACCTTTTGTTCAAACTCATCTTCATTATTTTATAGCTAAACATCGCTATCATATACTTTTATTCATTAAAAGACTCTTCTAACTGCGTGCTATATATAAACATTTCGTTTGAATAAACATCGAGTTTGTTCAATTAAAGTCTAGCTACAAAATTTTAGTTTCCAAGTTCTTTCTTGCGTTCGTTCGCTTGAAAATACTTTCATTTGATCTAAAATATTTTTGTTCGATCAAAACCTACTGTTAGATTAACTCTCACGTGAGTTTTCACACAAATTTCATTTTTCTCTTCACTAATCTCTTTTCCTAACTACAATCACTACGTACACCCAAAATTTTATTAATCAAGCAACGTTATTCATAAAGTATTGACGTTTGAATAGTATTACTATTCACGTTTCACTATTCACGCGTCAAAAGACGATTTTTGAATAGTATTAATATTCACACATTGAAAAGTGTTGTTTGAATACTGTATTACTATTCAAACTACGTACAATAAGTAATTTTTGAAAAATTTTGAGCTCAAGATTGGCGTTTATAACAACCACACACTAAAAAACTTCAAAATTGATCCCTAGGGGGTGGCCGGGGAGCTACCCTATAGCCAATTAATTCTCCAATTTTTTTATAAAAAAATTATTTTGACTTTTTTTTAGTTTTTTTTTTTTTTTCCCTTTTTCAGTATATATAAATATTTTTTGGTATACATTTTTTTATATATATAAATGAAAAGGTGACATTTTTACTAAAAAGAAAAAAAGAGAGACTTAAATTAATGACGTTTAGGCGAATAAACGTCACTATTCTCGACCCTTTTTTAAATATATTTATAAAAAAAAATGTATTTGAAGCGTCACTATTAAAACGTAATATAGTGGCATTTTTGGATAAAAAATGTCACTATTCACTTATTACTATTTTTTTTTTTTTTGGGTGTATTGACGAACTTGCATGAATTTGCGACGTCCTCACCTAACTCGCACATCATGTGTGATTTTTGTTCAATCAAAATTATTCTAAATCGAAGAAAATTTGTATTTCTTTAATTGATTTGTCGTATGTGTTTGATCGATCCTGTTGACGCGTGGAGGGAATTGCTCTATTCATTTGATTGAATGCGATCATAAATCACCCAAATTCAGAAAGCTATTTTTAGCGCTTGTATCGTGGTCATCCAACTACGCTCGGTGAGCATATTTTCAAGTTCAAAATTTACTATTTTGATCACCGTACCTCCAAAATATCATTTTCGATCTACCACACTCTATCTCACTTTGACCTTAGTGGGGTTTTTTTTCCAGCTCATTATTTCCTTAACAATTAATTTAGATATGCAAGAGTAAATAATTTCAGCAGACATGTAAAGTTGCTTTTAGAAGAAACCTCTCATAGACTCAGTAAAATTGATGGATATATGCTACTTAAAAGTAACAGAGAAGAGTGACTTTGGAAGAAAATGTGGCTTTAAATTAATGAAATTTAGTGCGTGAAAACTTTTTTGAATAAGTTTAGAACATAGTTGAATTAAGAATTCTCTGCAAAAATCATTGTGTTATATATGCTTAGATGGTTTAGAAAATAATGCTATATTTTTCCCTTAAAGAAAAACAAATTTTATATCCAACAATTACTGAATTCTGAACTTCATGTACAGTCAACTTACAGTGTAACTCAGCCAGATTGGTAGAAGCTGAAAAGCTTGAGAAAAAATATAAATCAGCTATGAAACTTGCCAAGTTCTTAATAGAAAATGATACCTCGTGGGAGGCTACTTATCCTGGAATCGACCTGAGTAAGCCTAGGCTTCACAAATATGGTAATATTACTCCTAAAGTAGAGACCCTCATGAGTTCACTCGGTCAAGGGGAAGGGGAAACAGGAACTCCTTTGTTTTTAGCAACTAAGTCAGGTTGTATAGAGATTGTTGAAGAAATACTCAAAATATACCCCCAGGCAGTGGAGCATATTGATGAGAAGGGCAGGAACATATTGCATGTAGCGATTAAGTACCGCCAGTTAAATATTTTTGAGCTACTAGTTATTAGAGCAGAAGTACCAATGAAGAGGCTGGTTCGAAAACTTGACAAGGAAGGAAATTCCATACTGCATACAGTTGGATTAAAAATGACAGATTATGTACCGGAGAAGATGCAAGGCCCCGCTCTTGAATTGCAACAGGAGTTGGTTTGGTTTGAGGTGGAGTTTCTACTGTCTAGCTACTACCCTTTTTGTTACTGGGAAGCAAATGATTAAGATAGAGTTATTTATAAATTTAATTATTTAATTATATTATAATATGTCTTTGTTGGGAAAATTGGTAATTTAATTGGCAACCAATTTTCCACCAGTCCTTTATGCGAAAAACAAGTTTGAAAGAAAGCACAAGAGAACATACACCAATCACATACGTACACAAATAGTTTACGTGGTTCGGCAATATGCCTACGTCCACGGGGCGTGATCCGGTCTTCTTCTTTGCTATTGAGAAATATTGAGTACAATGGTACAAGCTTAAACCGCTCAAATTTAATATCCCAAACCCAAGCCCTTTAACCCCTTGTACACCCCACTCAACTATCCCTCTCAAAGTGCTCTCACCAATTTAGATTTCCCGGATTCCCTCAACCAAGGACTACATGTCCTTTTATAGAGGCTTAATCACAAAAATAGGAGAACAATTTAAATCCAATTGCTGCAGGGAAAACAAAACCATCATGAATACTAACTCTTATCCATGAAGAAGATAAACATGTAACCCACATGTTTATCCACACATGTTTTCTCCAAAAAACCAATTCCAAGTTGTTCTTGGACTCCTTTTAAAACTAACATTATCCTCTTATAGATAAATATAACTTGAGTCCACCAACTTGAATATTTATATTATCCAGCAATTATCTTCACACTTGTTGACAATTTGAGTCAATTCCCAACA